>JAZKJV010006275.1:0-600000 GCA_037367405.1 Ottelia alismoides | reverse complement strand
GCTAAATGTGTACAAAAGTCAGATGTCTGACAAGCAGTGGGAGTAGTCAACTGTTGCTAATCCTGCTATGGAGATAAAATACTTAGTTGCAGTAATAACACATCTTCAAATATGACAAGACTTTAGAGATAGTGATCTCTAAGTCTTATTTTCAAGAACTTAAGACTTTATAGATAGTGATCTAAAAGGTCTTACTACAGATACCTTAAGAGATAGAGATCTCCAGGAATAGGGGTATTCTGATAAGGATTAGTGAAATACTGCTTATAATAATTATTAATCTATAGTGTCAAGGACACTATAACTGATAAAATTGAGTATTGGTTGCATAAGATGCAACATTCGCATTGGATGCGAACACTGTTACTGGGGATTTGCAAGTGTCGTAAAAGGACTTGTGTAACACCCCACATTTTTTTTCGATTTTTTCAAAGTCTTAAAACCTATTCAGTATTATACTCAAAAGAAGCGTCTCGTCGCAAGCTTTCCAACGAGTCCGAAAACGTGTAATTCCGAGTTCGGATGTGGGAGATATGCCTGTTTTGGTGAAGAGGGGTCATGGATATTGAGGGAATTAATGGTTACGGATTTTGAGTAATTAATTACGGATTTGGACTATTTTAGGGGTTCTAAAACTAAGGTTTTAATCCTCAACTATATAAAGACCCACACCATTCATCTTCCCTCATTCCTACTCCTTTCCAAACCCTAATCCATCCTTTTCTTCCTTCCCAAGTATTTCTCGTATCTCATTTTCCCTCTCCTCCAGAATACCAAAGGGAGAACGTTAAAAACTCCGTAGTTTCACGACAATAAGAAAAGGAGCGCAAGGGAAAATCAGATCTCTCATCGGACCCTTGAACGAGCGTCCAGACACGTGGATCGAAGGCGTACACGAGCATAGGTAACGGATCTTGATATTCTCCTTTATATTCGCATACCTTGCGATGATGAAGTTTGTTATTTTGGAGGCTTGACATTTTGATTTTGATCTTACCCCAGGATCGCCTCTTACTGTTGGTATATCTTGAGAGCAAATCTCTTCCTTGTGGATTTACATTCTGAAAACCATCTCGTGGATATATATATATATATATATATATATATATATATATATATATCTGTGTGTGTGTGTGTGTGTGTAACCCTGTATAAATTATTATTATGTGCACATTGTGCTCGATCCATGTTGCAAGTACAATCTGATACATATGAATATACACACACCTACGATTGTTGAGTATAAGACCTATATAGCACATGCCTACAATCTTTAAATGTTTAAATATACTTGATGCAATTATATAAATCTTGAGGTAAATCCTTGTTGGTTTATTTAATGCTTCAAATTACCATATTGTCTATAAATTACGTTGACCATTGCACGGTCCATACAGGATAGAGTTGAATGAGAATAAATTGAGGTGTTCCACGTATATCTGCAAAGTGTATTCGTTTCATTTTCCTTCGGGTTAAGAATTCTTGAGACATGGGATATAAACCACCATTGGGAGACAGAATTGCACAGATCGTATATAATGTGACGGTAGCAGAGAATACATGGTTAGTTCTAGCATTCATGGAAATCGGTGTATGAAGGTTAGTATCCAATTAATCCTTTCTATTTATCGTTGACTAGAAATCCTAGATCTTTCTGTCAAGGAAACTATTTTTTTATGCCCACAAGGTGTTAAAGTTGTATCGAGTATTCAATATAGAAAGAATTCCTGCTAATTTCTTTCTTAAAATGTATTACACCCACCCGAAAAGGAAATTCCAGTCTGTCTTACATATTCTATTCCCATATTAGGACGAGAATCTCTGTGTAATAATGTGGTATACTTATGACGTAAAGATTGGTGATCATATTAGGATTGTTAATATAAATTATCATGAATATTACTACTCAACCTTTTTCTTCTCAGACCGCGCAATACACCTAAAGCCTTAGTGTCGTATTTCTGTGTAGTTATATATATGGTATAAGATTTCCCTTCATGTTAACAATACCTTATATATTATTCTTGAAACCATGTCATTCCAAAAATAACTAGAACCTATGTTTAGATAATTTCTTTATATCTATGATTGGTAGCACAACATTATATAATTAAGTGATACTGCATGATAAGTTCTGTTTTCCAAAATCGCAAATATGAGAACCCATTCATGTGATTGATTAGTGATCTGCTCTATATGGCAGATGCTCTAATTGTTAAACGAAAGGTTGCCTGGTTATAAAGTAGTCGTAGTTAGCATGAGATTGATGTGCTTGGGTTTTATCTAAGTAACAAAAAAAGGGGGAGGAAGTAACGGGAGTTGTATATTATACTCGTGAGTATTCATTGGAGTTGGGCTAATAAAATGGATTGTGTCCTAAGGGTCAAAATCTATTAACGTATCGATTACGGATATATAATTCCACAAGGTGCGTGCACATCCTTGTAGTCCGGCTGAACCGACAGTGAGTCACCCCACTCGAGGGGCATCACAGAGTGGGGTGGTGGTAGGTACTCTGGTGGAATTGAGGTGGATGCACGCGTGCATTGCACCATACAGATCCGTTTTTGTTATAAGTTTTTTTAGGGAGCGAACGAGACTCCTCCGGCAGACTCTATTGACAGAGTTGCGATTTATTGGGCAAGTATGCTCGTCTCGAATGTCAGAGTACTACCAACTAGACTAGCTGAAGGATCACGCTTGTACACAGGCTTTAGGTTGCACTATGAATGGAGTGTTGCACGATTCATTTCGAGGGCAGGCTTTCTCCTTTGACGGGCGAGTCCGGGAGATAAATAAACGAAAGTATGGTTTAAGGTAAGTCAAAGAATCCTTTTTGAACGTGTAAATGTTAAAGGCCTAGACTATGATTGTTTTATATTACTAGATGTTTTTAAAATGTTCTCTTCTAAACTTGTTCAATTACCGCAATTGCATTGCCTACCTATATTCTCTTAAGTTATAAATTATTTTACCCTTACTGAGTCAGTTGATTCACTAGTTACATTCTTTGGAAATCCAACAGGAAGTGCAGAACAGGAGACGGAGGCTCGCATTTTCGGTGGTGCATCTGTAGGACATTGCTGAGGTTGAGGTTTAGTATTGTAGTTGTTTCATTTCCTCTATTTCATCTATTATGATGTAATAAAGAGACTCTGAGGTTTTATTGCTATCCTTATGTGGACTTATGTTCTCAATGGAAACTTAGATTTTCTTCCCTATGTCGTTTTTTTTGTATAAATGGTATATCATGAAGGTTGTTTATGATTGTTGTCGGGTAATATTGTGAATGGATGTTGAGATGTGTTCCCGTCGGGTCGGGGTGTAACATTTGGTATCAGAGCCCAATTACCCCTTCAGTCGTAGACAATTGTATGGTAGAAGAAATACCATTGTATATTAGATAAGTAGTCTTCTGACTACTGTCAAAAAAATATTGATCAAGGTTGACTAATGACCTCTACTCTAGGATCTAATTGCAATTCCCTATTTATTTCTACACTTGCAGATCTTGTCGCCACGTAGGGATCAGACTGCGCAACAGTTGGCTGCGATGATGGTGATGCTGTAGGATGTGCAGCAGAGACAACTTATGCTCGAGGAGCGATTGTCGAGATCTGCCTCCGAAGGCGGGTCGTGGGGGAGATGGTGATCCACCACCGCCGTCACCACCTCCTCCTCCTCCCCCCTCACCGGTGCAACCGTGACAAGAGGACATATTTTTAAAATATCACAAGGAGAAAGTTCCAGAGTTTCTGGGCAATACAAGTCCAGATGTGGCAGAGAGATGGCTGAAGCGTGTGGAAAAGGTATTTCGCACCATACATGTACCAGATGAGGAGAAGGTTACCCTTGCCATTTACTCCTTAGCGAGCTATGCTGAGGAATGGTGGAGTTCTATGGAGTCGCAGATTGCAATGCCAATTACTTAGGAGAAATTTACTGAGGCATTCCGGGAGCATTTCTATCCGGAATACCGGCTAGAGCAGCGTTGTGTGGAGTTCACACTACTCGAGCAAGGGAACAAGACCGTGACTGCTTATCTGAACAGGTTCACGGAGTTGTTGAAATATGTTGCTGGCACTGTGCCAACCGAGGCCGACAAAGCATTCAAGTTCTTTAGAGGTCTTCGTAAGGAATTCGTGAGAGGCTAGTACCCTTTAGATTGGTTACTATGAAGGAAGTGGCTGATGCTGCATCTCGAGTAGAGGAGGACTTGCGTGAAAGAAGGTCAGTGCAAACCAGGCAAGGAGGATCAAGCTATTATGGGAGGAGTGCTCGTAATGATCGATCAATGCCACGGAGAGGACAACGTCTCCACCCCTACCGGCCTGGCATGCCTACCAGGCCCACACATAGAGGAGCTCCTACCTTGGGGCAAGCACTTTCCGAGCCAACACGACCAACACATTCAACGGTGAACACCATGACAAATGCACGTGTTTGCTACCGATGCAACCAGGAGGGGCACATCAGGTCCAACTGTCCATTGGGAGCTTCACAGATGTGAGTAACTGCACGGGGGGACGTCCGCAGCACCAGGGACGTGGTTCTACCTCTCGTGGTGGCAGGGGACAACCCAACCAGACTCGAAGCATGACAGGTTCCAATGGTCCATGAAGAGAAGGACAAATCAATGCCATCACTGATGGGAAAGCACATGCTTCAGGATCAGTAGTCCGAGGTATGATTTCAGAAGGCAACTTTACAGCTCATGCTCTTTTTGACTCGGGTGCATCTCATTCTTTCATGTCATGGAGTATTGCGGATACCTTAGGCCGAGAGCCTACCATAGTTGCAGACACTTATCTTATTAAGGGACTTGGGGGTCTGGTGTTTGTTGTCTATCGAGTATTTCCCGATTGTCCAGTTTATATTGGAGGTTATATGCTTGAGGCGTACTTGCTGCTCATTCAGATGGAGGATTTTGACGTTATTCTCGGTATGGATTGGCTCGAGTATCACCATGCATGTTTAGATTGTTTCCAGAAACAGATTATTTTCAGGATTCATGAGCTACAAGAATTTGTATTTGATGGAGCACCTCGTCAAGAGGCGTAATCTGCATATCAGCATTGCAAGCTTATCTCCTGCTATCTCAAGGGTGCGAAGGATTAATTTTCATATCATTGGGAATCAAACCCCTATGGAAGGAATAGAGGATGTTGAAATAGTAAAGAACTTTCCGGATGTATTTCCTGCAGATTTGCCTGGGCTTCCCCCCACCTCGTGAGGTGGAGTTTGAGATTTCTATCATTCCGGGAACTCAACCAATATCTATGGCACCATACAGGATGGCACCAGCTGAACTGAAGGAACTCAAGCTGTAGTTACAAGAACCGCTGGAGAAGGGTTTCATACGCCCTAGTACATCTCCATGGGAAGTGCATGTCCTTTTCGATAAGAAGAAGGATGGATCTATGCGCATGTGTATAGATTATCAGCAACTGAATAAAGTAACAATCAAGAATCGTTACCCTTTTCCATGCATTGATGATCTCTTTGATCAGCTATAAGGGTCATCCATCTTCTCCAAGATTGATCTACGGTCTGGTTATCACCAACTACGTAGTCGGGATGTGGATATACCTAAGTCCGTATTCAGAACCAGATATGGTCACTATGAGTTCTTGGTGATGCCCTTTGGCTTGACAAATGCCCCAGCAGCATTCATGGACATGATGAACCGGGTGTTTCAGCCTTTTCTCGACAGCTTTGTTGTGGTGTTCATTGACGATGTCCTTATATACTCTCGAGATGAGAAGGAACATCGCAATCACTTACAGGCAGTGCTGGAGACCTTACGGAGGCACAAATTATATGCGAAGTTTAGTAAGTGTGAGTTTTGGCTTCAAGAAGTATCATTCTTAGGCCATGTTATCTCAGGTGCAGGAGTGTCAGTGGATCTTGCAAAAATCGAAGCAGTCCTTAGTTGGGAATGACCGAAGAATGTATCTGAGATCCGGAGCTTTCTTGGCTTAGCCAGTTATTACAGACGGTTTGTGAAGGGCTTTTCTCAGATTGCCCTTCCCCTCACCCAACTGACCAAGAAGGAGATGTCATATGCTTGGTCAGAAGAGTGTGAGAATAGCTTCCGAACACTGATGGAAAGGCTCACTACAGCTCCCATCTTGACAATTCCATCGGGCCAAGATGGATTCACAGTTTACACTGATGCATCAAAGGAGAGTCTGGGTGCGGTTTTGATGCAACATAGTAAGGTTGTTGCATATGGATTTAGACATTTGAAGCCACATAAGAAAAATTACCCAACCCATGATATGGAACTGGCAGCAGTTGTCTTTGCTCTTAAAATGTGGAGACATTATCTTTATGGTGTTGCTTTCGAAATCTTCACAGATCACAAGAGTCTCAAGCATCTTTTTGATCAGAAGGAGCTTAATATGAGGCAAAGGAGATGGCTGGACCTTTTAAAGGATTATGAGTGCACCATCTCTTCTGATGCCCTTAGTCATAGGCCTCATTCAAGTGAATCCCATACTCAGCTTAAAGCATGGGATCTTCTTGCATCTTTCAGTGATTAGCATCCATTTCAGAGTAGTAGAGAAATAGTCATAGTTCCATCCCCTTCATGTCCAGAGTTAGTTGAGATAATCATCAGGGGACAGCATGAAGACCTGAGTATGCAGAGACTCAAAGAGAAGACTGTTGCAGGAACCTTAGTTGGCTTTTCTTATCAAGATGGGGTGCTACGAAATGGGAATCGATTGTGTGTCCCAGCAGATGTACAATTGAGGGAAGAGATCATGCGTGAGGCACATAGTTCACGTTTGTCGATACATCCTGGCGGTACCAAGATGTATAAGGATTTGAAAAAGAACATCTGGTGGAAGCAAATGCGAAGGGATGTGGCCAAGTTCGTGGAAAAATGCATAACATGTCAACAAATTAAGGCTGAACATAAGAGGCCACCTGGAGTTTTGCAATCCCTTCCTATTCTTGAGTGGAAGTGGGAGGGTATATCTATGGATTTTGTGACGGGACTTCCTAAGACCACTGGTAGTCATGATGCCATCTGGGTCATGGTGGATAGGCTTACTAAGTCAGCACATTTCATACCCGTGAGTATGGCATGCACTCCCTTACAGCTTGCAGTGATCTTTATTAAGGAGATTGTCAGACTTCATGGGTTGTCGAAGTAGATTGTATCTGATCGTGATCCAAGGTTCACCTCTCACTACTGGAGAGAATTCATGAGTTCTTTAGAAGTGCAACTATGTCTTAGTTCTGCTTACCATCCACAGACTGATGGATAATCTATGAGGACGATTCAGACACTGGAGGATTTTCTTCGAGCATGTGTGCTGGAGTGGAAAGGGTCGTGGAAGGACCATTTGCCATTAGCAGAGTTTACATACAATAACAGTACCATGCCAACATAGGCATGGCTCCTTTTGAAGCGTTGTACGGAAGGCAGTGTTCTACACCTCTGAGTTGGCAGGAGGTTGGACATAACCTTTTACATAAGGTAGAGTACTTGAAGGAGACTGCTAAGGCAATCAAGATAGCTTGGGAGAAATTTCTTACTACATAGAGTAGGCAAAAGAACTATAGCGATAGACGACGCACAGATCTTAGTTTTGAGGCTGGAGATTTTGTCTTCTTGAGAGTTTCTCCCATGAAGGGAGTTCAGCAGTCTGGAGTGAAGGGAAAAGTAGCACCACGATTTGTGAGACCTTTTGAGATTCTCGAAAGGATTGGTAAAGTTGCATACAGGATTGCACTTCCTCACCTTGCTGGTGTGCATGATGTTTTTCATATCTCCAACTTGAGAAAATATGTGCATGATCCGTCACATGTGATTAATTATGATGATCTTCACGTGGATACTGACCTGAGTTATTCGGAGGAACCAGTCCGGATCATTGATCGTTCAGTGAAGAAGTTGAGGCATAAGGAGATACCTTTAGTAAAGGTCCTTTGGCCACAACACAACTCTGAGGAGGCCACATGGGAGCCCGAGGCGGATATGCGACGGGATTATCCACACCTTCTTGAAGGTAATCTAAAATCTATACTTTTTTTGTTTTTATCTTTTGCTCGATAGGGTCCAACCTTTTTTTAAGGTTGTTATGTTACACCTCTTGCATCCTAAGTCTCGGGGACGAGACTGATTTTTAAGGTTGTTATGATGTAACACCCCACATTTTTTCGATTTTCCAAAGTCTTAAAACCTATTCAATATTATACTCAAAAGAAGCGTCTCGTCGCAAGCTTTCCAACGAGTCTGAAAACGCTTAATTCCGAGTCCGGATGTGGGAGATATGTCTGTTTTGGTAAAGAGGGGTCATGGATATTGAGGGAATTAATGGTTACGGGTTTTGATTAATTAATTATGGATTAGGGTAATTTTAGGGTTTCTAACACTAAGGTTTTACTCCTCAACTATATAAAGACCCACATCATCCATCTTCCCTCATTCCTACTCCTTTCCATACCCTAATCCATCCTTTTCTTCCTTCCCAAGTCTTTCTCGTATCTCATTTTCCCTCTCCTCCAGAGAACCAAAGTGAGAACGTTACAAACTTCGTAGTTTCACGACAACAAGAAAAGGAGTGCAAGGGAAAAGCATATCTCTTACCGGACCCTTGAACGAGCGTCCAGGCACGTGGATCAAAGGCGTGCACGATCATAGGTAACAGATCTTGATATTCTCCTTTATATTCGCAAACCTTGCGATGATGAAGTTTGTTGTTTTGGGGGCTTGACATTTTGATTTCGATCTTACCCCGTGATCGCCTCTTGTTGTTGGTATATCTTGAGAGCAAATCTCTTCCTTGTGGATTTACATTCTCAAAAATATCTCGTGGAATATATATATATATATATATGTGTGTGTGTGTGTGTGTGTGTGTGTGTGTAACCCTATATAAATTATTATTATTATGTGCACATTGTGCTCGATCTATGTTGCAAGTACAATATGATACATATGAATATACACGCACCTACGAGTGTTGAGTATAAGACCTATATAGCACATGCCTACAGTCTTTAAATGTTTAAATATACTCGATGCAATTATATAAGTCTTGAGGTAAATCCTTGTTGGTTTATTTAATGCTTCAAATTGCCATATTGTCTATAAATTACGTTGACCATTGCACTGTCCATATATGATAGAGTTAAAAGATAATAAATTGAGGTGTTCCACATATACCTGCAAAGGTGTATTCATTTCATTTTCCTTCGGGTTAAAAATTCTTGAGACATGGGATATAAACCACCATTGGGAGACAGAATTGGACAGATCGTATATAATATGAGGATAGCAGAGAATACATGGTTAGTTCTAGCATTCATGGAAATCGATGTATGAAGGTTGGTATCCAATTAATCCTTTCTATTTATCGTTGACTAGAAATCCTAGATCTTTCTATCAAGGAAACTATTTTTTTTATGCCCATAGGGTGTTAACGTTGTACCGAATATTCAATATAGAAAGAATTCCGGCTAATTTCTTTCTAAAATTGTATTACTCCCACCCGAAAAGGAAATTCCAGTCTGTCTTACATATTCTATTCCCATATTAGGACGAGTATCTCTGTGTAATAATGTGGTATACTTATGACGTAAAGATTGGTGATGATATTAGGATTGTTAATATAAATTATCATGAATATTACTACTCAACCTTTTTCTTCTCAGACTGTGCAATACACCTAAAGCCTTAGTGTCGTCTTTCTGTGTAGTTATATATATGATATAAGATTTCCCTTCATGTTAACAATACACCCCACTCGAGGGGCATCATAGAGTGGGGTGGTGGTAGGTACTCTGGTGGAATTGAGGTGGATGCACGCGTGCATTGTACGATACGGATCCGTTTTTGTTATAAGTTTTTTTAGGGAGCGAACGAGACTCCTCCGACAGACTCGATTGACAGAGTTGCGATTCATTGTTCAAGTATGCTCGTCTCGAGTGTCAGAGTACTACCAACTAGACTAGCTGAAGGATCGCGCTTGTACACAGGCTTTAGGTTGCACTATGAATGGAGTGTTGTAGGCTTCATTTCGACTGCAGGATTTCTCCTTTGACGGGCAAGTCCGGGATAAATAAATGAAAGTATGGTTTAAGGTAAGTCAAAGAATCCTTTTTTATCATGTAAATGTTAAAGGCCTAGACTATGACTGTGTGTATATTACTAGATATTTTTAAAATGGTCTCTTCTAAACTTGTTCAATTACCGCAATTGCATTGCCTACCTATATTCTCTTAAGTTATAAATTATTTTATCCTTACTAAGTCAGTTGGCTCACTAGTTACATTCTTTGGAAATCCAACAGGAAGTGCAGAACAGGAGATTGAGGCTCACATTTTCGGTGGTGCATCTGTAGGACATTGTTGAGGTTGAGGCTTAGTGTTGTAGTTGTTCCATTCCCTCTGTTTCATCTATTATGATGTAATAAAGAGACTCTGAGGTTTTATTTCTATGCTCATGTGGACTTATGTTATCAATGGAAGCTTAGATTTTCTTCCCTATGTCGTTTTTTTGTATAAATGCTATATCATGCAGGTTGTTTATGATTTTTGTCGGGTAGTATTGTGAATGGGTGCTGAGATGTGCTCCCGTCGGGTCGGGGCGTTACAACTTCGCATAGTCTCTCGGGAACATAATGACCGATCAGCTTACCTAGCTATTTTTCTAAATAGCTTATGATTGTCACATGAGTGTAGGTTTAAATGATTATCCCATTAACAGCTCTTTGAGCTAGTGGGAGATTGTTGGACATGCAAGCTCATGGCGAGCCATTATGCAATAAATGTTGTTGCAAATATCATTCCATGATCTGAAATGAGGAATAACTAACTTTCATAATAGGTCCATTGGTACAACTAGGGTTATGTACCATGGACATCTTAACAATCATACAACTGTTGATTCAATTATTGAATCATAAAGGCTGGTGCTTGGATGAATATCTAAGAATTTAGATTGAGGACTCATCAAGCACCATCAAATGATTATTAAGTGAGGATCTCTAACCAGAGAAGGAGATGACAATCTTTTCTCTAAAGGATGATATCTGACTGACCTCTTGATACAGGTTCTCTGCATAGGAGTAAGAGATTCAGAGGTGCTAGATAAGTTAGGTCAAAGAGTTGACTTAACGAGATCGAGATAACCAAAGTCCTATGTCATATGCTATCACGATATAGGCATGCATTCTTTGATTGGAGATAAATGTGTTACTATATGTCTGATTATGTACATTCGACAGACCAATAAGTTGATGACCTAACCAAGGTCTATACACTGGTGCGCTGGTGTGCATGAAAGTGCATATGAGTAATAGATCTCTCAAAGGGATCATACAGGTTCATTTACTGAACCAGAAGACATGAGCTCACTCATGAGATATTGGGAAGAATCAAATTCCATGCACGTTCATCTTGCTTTGGAAGATAGCATGAATTGTAGGTTTGATATATACTTTTGGAGAGTATATGATCAATACCTAGGTATGATATATGCTTTTGGAAAGTATATGATCGATACTGACTCCCAATGATCAAATGAGAAAACTTAGTGATAAAATCCTAAAGGAGACACTCTAAAAGAGATCTAATACTTCGTGTTTAATTTGGATCTTCCAGTATGCAGGATGTACATGTATTGGGAATACCTGAGGTGATGTGATCATAAACGATTGTATAACCATGACGCTTCCATTCCGAGAGAGTGATGAAACAGGTCTGGATTTTAGTGACTCCTCTCATTGAGAAGTGATCTAATCTTAGTCTGAATGTTGGACATTAATCTGAATGTGATTCGTATACAATGACAAGATTAGATCTACGGCTTTGATTTAATTAAACATCTATGGGAGGTCCGCAAGATCTGGATTTGAGATTTGATCTCAATATCCAAGTCACTATACGTGGAACAATACAATCACCATGTCCTTACCTACAAGTATCTACGGAGAAAGCGTTGTATCCATGAAAGAGTTCATGGATAATTTCATTGTTGATATGTGTATCCGAGCTTTGAGAAAATTGATAATTAAATGTGATTTAATTATCATGAAAACTATGAATTTGATTCATATTATAAGGAGATTTATCTGAGATAATTAAATTTGATTTAATTAACAAAGGTCTAAATAATATGAATGAGATTCATATCATTTCGGCACCTGATAATAGAGACCCAAGATGATTAAATGTGATTTAATTATCATGGATATGAATAATGTGGATAACATTATCCATATTAATCAGGTATATTATAAATATGATATATAATATATTAGAGAGAGCATATTGAGATTTATATTTGTTAATTAATTATTGATGTGAATTGGATACACACTAGATGATTAATTGAAAATATAATTTACATTTTTTTGGGATGTGAATTTGATTCACAATTTTCCAATGGCATGATTGTAAGATTTCACAAGACAATTATGAATTATTTTTGTGAAATAATTTATAATAATTGTTGTTGTAAATCCTAGAGATATCATGAGATAATGGTATCTCATGAGATAATGGTATGTCATGAGATAATGAGATCTCATGAGATGATTGGTAGTCATTCCCCCTTTTAGGGATATGTTTATCTCCTCATTATCTCCAAGGATAATTAATTGATTTGATTTAAATTTAAATATATTGGTTGATCGATATATTTAAATTTAATTTAAATTAATTATTGTTGTGTTTTCACAACAAAATCATAGCCATTGAAAGAAACACAAATCAACCTCACATTGATTATGTGATGTCCATGGATTGGGATCCATGGACTCCCAAACCTTATATAAGAAGTGGTACCCCTTGCTCTTTGAGTTGCAGCACAATTACGACATATGATCTCTCCCTCTCTCTCTCTCTCTCTACACGTCATCTCTCTCCCCCTCTCTCATAGTGGCCCTCCACCTGGAGCCCTTGTGTGAGTCATCATTGTCGCAACATCATCGTTATGTTGTCGATCATCTACTCGTGGATCTCCATCTCCTTCAGTGTGCCTCACTCGTGAACAATATGCTGGATCTCATTTAATAAGATTAGGAGTTCCGTCACTTGGATCATCAACATTGATTACGAGGAGAACACGTCTCATCAACACGCTTACAAGCATCTCCTCCGTTGGATCGGACTTGAGACAAGAGATATCTTGGTTTAGAGACCCGATCGCAACCACGCTTTAAGAGGTAACCCTAGTACCTATTTATGGTTTAGATGAAATGATCCAAGAAGTATTCTTGGATCATCTGGTTTCATCTTTTTAAAATTTTTAAAACTCCGCTACCTAGAGCAACTCATGCGACTAGTCGCTCCCGATCGCATTCGATGCGATCCTCACACTTCTGTGATGCACTTAAGGATCTTCCCATATACTTTACCCTCATCATGCTTTGGTTGCTGGAATGGATTAAAATATCCATCTGAATCCGAGAAGTACCTCTGAAGAAAGAACTCTGGCTAGTCTGGATATGGAAACTGGAAATGTAGAAAGAACGGTTGAAACAATGTGGGCTCCTCCTCTATTTCTTGGAATACCAATAGAGGTGGTATCCAAGAATCCTAAATTGTAAAGTATGGAACTAACTCAAACTATGGCTAGAAAGCCAATGGAAACTCGATCATTTTCTGAAGATGTAAACTCACGGTGGTTTCTCATCATTTATCATTTGTGCTGCTGTAGTATCCACGTCCACAAGTTGATGTGTGATCTATGAATCCTCATGAAATGTATCACACATAACTGGTGATACATCTCCCTCATGTGTTTTCTCAACTAAATCTTCTCTTGAAGATTAGGGAGTCAATGAGATGTTAGAAAGCTCTCCAAAGGTGGTCTAAAGTGAATCAACATCAAGATTGCGGTGTGAACCACCATTAGAAGACCTGAACAAAGGTCAATCTTTGAGATTCTATGATCTGGAAATATCCTAAAGAGGTCAAGAAACCTCATTCATGAATCATGCAATGGCTCCTGGGGTCTAAGGTAAAATCTCTAATAATTGACTACAACAAATATTTTCTACGATGGGGATAATATCTCTTTAAGAACAA
Source organism: Ottelia alismoides (assembly GCA_037367405.1). Taxonomy (NCBI): domain Eukaryota; kingdom Viridiplantae; phylum Streptophyta; class Magnoliopsida; order Alismatales; family Hydrocharitaceae; genus Ottelia; species Ottelia alismoides. Next base: position 585,951 of record JAZKJV010006275.1, on the reverse strand, counting down.
TGATCATAGGTTGCCCCATGTATCAATCTTCCTTCTCAATTCTCTTTGTCATCTCAAAGCTCTAGTCTGAAGTGAGAAATGAAAAGTCATCAGCCTCAACTCCTTAGAAGTGATATCTGAATATGCTCCTGATCGACAAAACTCCTCAAACTTATATATATACGCAAATATGGCTCCTCGTGCACATCATTTGTAAAGTCGATAGTAGCTGAATGAACTCTAAATCCGAAATGAAGGGACTCGATGTAGACATTGATTATGCTCTTGAATCTTGTTGCTCACCTTTCATCCCAACATAGCAATCATCTAAAGCTTGGAAATGCTTAATGTGATCTCCTATGGAATACACTGTGATCCTAGCATATACGTTACTCATATCTTGCATATGCTCAATGTAATCTCGAAGGGCCTTGGCTCCTAGCTCATCATGCCCAGTAAGACTCGGAAGTGGAATGGGAGGGAACAAATAGGGCGGGGACGACAAAAGAGAAAGAAAAAATGAAGAAGGGGACGAGGGTGACAAGTGGTTGGTCATAGCTCCAACCTCATGAAATAGTGTACGACGATGATGGGGATGAAAATACAAAGCTGTAAGATCAGGATGAAGAGAACATCGATCCATAATCACGACTCAAGAGAGAAGAGGACATATAAGTGTTGGAGGGAGGGTGAAAAGAAAATAATATAGAGTGAAGAAAGAATGAAATAGAAGGGGTTGCTAATTATCTAAAGAAAATGATCGTAACCATCTCACACCAAGTACAAGCAAACACAAAGTAAACCCCAATTTCACAAACTCAACGCAATGATGATCGTGAAGGTTCGATCGTTATCATTTTAGAGTTAAGTGATATTGTAGTTACCTAAGCAGACTTACGAGTGAATTTACCTAGGGTATAACCTGACTAAGCCAACAGAACATGCCAAACTTAAACAAGACTATTTCTGCTAAGGGTCGAAGGTAAGTGCTTGAATATCAAATGTACATCAGTGAGTAATGTACAAGAGCATAGGGCACAAGAATGATTTTGACTCTAGTCCTTAGTGGCTATGTCATCATTCACTCAGTTTGGAAAGTATCTAAAAGCAATGAGGGGGTTGCTCTCCCCAAACAAATGATGTGAATCAATTACATCTGATTTTATGATCAAGTTAAACTACCAGTCTCAATTTTTACTTTTTTTTATTTTCTCTTTTTTTTGACATTTTCAATGAAATTTCCAAAGATTTTTCTTATTTCCTTTTTATTCCTAAGAATAGAAAATAGAGGGAGGATACGGAAAAGCCGATGTGCGATGAAATCTATGAATGCATGCTCTCCTTAAATAAATGATGTGAAGTAATTACGTCTGGTTTTATGATCAAGTTAAACTACCAATCTTAATTTTTTATTTTTTATTTCTCATTTTTTTATATTTTCAATGAAATTTCCAAAGAATTTTGCGATTTCCTTTTTATTCCTAAGTACAGAAAATAGAGGGAGGATATCGAAAAGCCGATGCGCGATGAAATCTATGAATGCATGCACGAGATAGAAGGTGTTACTCTAATAGTCTATATGCAATATTTCTATTATCGTGAAGCACATATTTGTTTGTCTAAGTCTATACAAGTTCTACAGGAACATATATTCTATTCGGGGCTTTGGACCTAATACTACCTAGCTCAATGAAATAGAAACCTAAATATAGGGGATCAAGCGTAAAACATCTACATGAAATAAAAGAAAATAAAAGCAGTAAAAACAAAAACTCTGGTGAGGTCCCCCAAATGCACCGACACTTGGGCGAAATAGGCTCCGAATAATTTCCAAAGTCTGTCTAGAAAATAGAAAAAGGGCAAGTTCCCAAAATTATTACAAACTATTTAAAAAATAAAATAAACTTACTGAAAAAAGAATCTAAAAACTAAGATGGTCTTCTTCTCTTCATGCTCCTCCAATGTTACTCTCTCTTGCTGGATAGTGTAGAAGGTCTGGTCTCTGCCTTGCTCAGGTGCATAGGCTCTCCTAAGATGGACACCCTCGCTCTGCGGGCCCTTGTAATAAATGTAAAATAAGAAATATGTCAGATAACCAGTTACAAAAATAAGAGCAAATAAAAAAGCAGCAAATAAAATAAAAGGAATAAATAAAAAGAAATATAATATATATATATATATACAAAACCAAGAGCAGAAGGCAAAGAAAATCTAACTACCCTCACCGTACCTCCCCAACAACGGCACGATTTTGATACATGGAAATTCATGGGTTTTTTTAATGCAAACAGTGTTAATAAAGGGAATGTTGTTGCAACCCACAAATTCCCAAATCAAACAATTTTTTATTTTAATCCAAATTAAAGAAAGAAAAGATAATGGATTCTTGCTATTTTTATTATTAACCTAGTATAGCTCCCAAGGTCGAAATCAAGGAGGCAACTGCAATTAAGCAAGGGTTATTCTATGACGCACTTTGGGATTCACGCATTAAGAAGGCTTTCTTTCTTTTCCATTTATGTCTTTCTCTCTTGAACCGGCAAAAGAGCGAGCTGGCTTGTAAAGCCTTGAACTTGGCATATCTCGGATCCTATATAATAAGATCCGTCTTGTCAAGAGAAAACCAACGAAATTTGTTTCTTGTGAATCGGACTTCGTTTCGAATTGTTATTATTTTCAGAAGAAAGAGAAGTAAGGAAGGCTCAGATATCATTAACCCATAATGACTGTCATTAAGACTAATTAAACATGATTAAAGAAACTAATCATGGATTGGAAACCACTAATGATCATTAGCAAACACTAAATCAATAGTTAGCAAAGATAAGCGTAAGCCACGGAAGTTAAATCACGATTAGTGAAAGCTAATCAGGATTAGTGTTAATTAAGCGTCATTAGAGAATCTAGAATCATCTGGAATGTTCTAACTTAAGCCCCAAGTTTGGGATAGGTTTTGGCCAAAACCATGAGCCAAAACCATGGGCTGCTAAACCATGGTTAAGGCCTAAACCATGGTTTTCTAACCATGGTTAGTGGTTTTCCGGGGCCTATAAATAGACCCCACCCATTCATTCTCTACGACTTCCACTACCACCACCCCAAGGGCTAGGGTCGAGAGGTTGGGAGGAGGAGTGGGAGGCGAGGGAGGAGCGCTAGCGAAGCGCTGCCGGGAGAACGAGGAGGAGAAAGGTATGATCCTCTCTTAGTTTGATTCGTAAGCTAGTCTTTCAATTCATCCTCTTGTTCTTCCATGTTTTGTTCTTGATTCATCTTTCCTTCCGATTTGTTTTCCTATTGTGGTTCGAGGAGAAATCTGTGTAACACCCTACTTAGGTGCGGGCGGCTATGCACGTCAGTGACCCTGTGATTCGTCACACGTTCACTCATCTAAGACGCGTAGTGTCTACCGATTCTCCATCGTTTATGTTTCTATTCTTTCTAGTATGCTTTTATAATTATTTTGATGGAGAAATCTGTGTAATACCCTACTTAGGTGCGAGCGGCTATGCACGTCAGTGACCATGTGATTCGTCACACGTTCACTCACCTAAGATGCGTGGTGTCTACCGATTCTTCATCTCTTATTGTTTGAGTATATTCTTTCAGTTTCGTTGTTATTTCCTCTCGATTGATTTTATAGAGGAAACTCTTTCGTTTTTATTTTGAAATATGTCCCGATATAAGGGGAAACTCTGCCAAAATTTTCTGAGAAATATGTCCCGATATAAGGGGAAACTCTACCAAAATTTTAAGAGAAAATATGTTCTTTGCGTTCTTCGTGTTCTTCGCGTTCTTCGTGTTCTTCGTTCGTTCTTCGCGTTCTTGACACGTTCTTAACGTTTTGATACAAAAATGAAATTCGATCTTTTCAGGAACCTTAAAATAGCCTTTCTAAATACAAAACACGATAAAGCTTTTCATACACGAGAGAGAGCTCGATTAGGTAATGAAATCCTTCCTTTTGCTGTTGGGTTTTCATACGAATTTATTGAAATTCTTGATTTTGTGTTCTTTACTACGAAGAACCCTAATTTTGGCTATTTTTGAAAAAGTCTGAAGAATTACTTTGTGATTCCCACTAAAATAAGGTTTACGCATCAAATTGATGCGTTGGCTCTGAAAGTTAGGGTTTGGGAGTTAAAATAGGCATAAATATGAGTATATATGGTTATGAATAATATATATGTGAGTATATATTAAGTGTCGTTGATTATGCAAATCGAAGACTTAATGAAAGAATTACATCATGGGAATTGATGTGGTTTAAGTTGGATCCTGAAAAGGACCGTATGTCACGTTAAGGATGATTGGGAGTAGAACTACAGGTCGGACATGCAACCTGTAGGTTTGTCGGAAGGAACCCATATTGACGTTTCCCTACCTAGGTGGTACACGGTTGCCCTGTTATGATAAGTGCGTACGAAATGAATGTTTTTGCAACGCGTGGTATCGGGATCCAATATATTCGGGTTGGAACGACGGAAGATGTGGTTGTGCCATGTGGAGGCACGGGTGGTTCAATAGCGGTTGGGTCACGATAACATGTATTTGAAGCCGCTAGGTTATATGATTAAATATTAGCCTGAGGTTTTAAGCAACCGAGTCCTCGAGGACGGTGTGCTCATTTGATTTTCCAGGCTGAGGGTTGAGACCCTGTTTAATAAAAGAAAAAGGAAATGGTCAGGGTATTGTTGGAGGATTGGTTGAGGTGACGTGCGACAGCATAAGCTTACCAAGATCACACAATCTCCAATCCCGAAGGGTCCACAGCTTCGGAGTCCAATAATGATGGGGTTCCCCTGGACTAATCCCTGATGTGGAATAGAAAGGAATAGGACTTAAATTAATGAGAAGGAATAAAATTTTTGTGATATCAAGTTTGGAAAAATTACACAATTTGTTTGCTTTTCTCTTCTTCGTTACTTAGCATTCGCTAATTTTTATCCTATGATTTATGGAAAACCCAACAGGTATCGGTGAGCCATCGCGAGGACTTTAAAAATTCATCCAGCTTGCATACTAGACATCCAACCAACCATAGTAGATTTACTTTTTAAGGTAGTTAGTAATCTTTTGTATATTTTTCCTTTCAAGCTGATGTACATGTAAATGGTTATAGTGGGACAGTGTATCATCTGAACTTTATTCAGTGAATGGAAAAGTGTTGAAATACTTTCTTCTGAGTATTTTTATTTGCAGTCTATTTCTGAATGTTAGTTGTGATTGCTGAATAAATTATTGCTGAGTAACCAGATCCGGATATGGAAGGATCCGACGGCCCAGGAATCAGGGTCACGACAGATTGATATCAGAGCAAGGTTACTCTAGTAATTTATTTAGTAATTAACAACTATGAGCAGTATTCAGAAAACTAAGGTTGTATTAAGATCCTTTGATCTTAATAAATGACTGCAGTACCATTCACAAGTCATTATCCCTTATGTACATCATGCTAAGACATATAGGATCTGACCTTTGACCTTGACTCATCCCAGGATCATGGCTTTTCAGTACATGCCTTATTTGATTCTGGTGCTTCACATTCATTTATTGCTCGATGGTTAGTACCCACTTTGGGTAAGATACCAGTAGAAGTGCAACAGTCCTATCTGATCAAGGGACCAGGAGGACAAGTATTTATAATCCGAGAAATCCTGGATAATTGCATGGTAGTGATAGCGGGACATCAGTTACCTGTTTCACTACTACTAATAGAAATGGAGGACTTTGATCTTATCCTAGGGATGGATTGGCTAGAAAGGCATCATGCATGTCTTGACTGTTTTCAGAAGACAGTAACGTTTCATCTTCCAAACTCGATAGAGTTCCAGTTTATTGGAAAGACATCCAATGATAATATCAAATATATCTCTACATTGAAGGCACAACATTTGTTAGAGCAAGGGTGCCAAGGTTATTTAGCTTATGTATCCACAACATCATGGTCAGAAAGAATGATAGAAGATGTGCCTATAGTGTGCGAGTTTCCTGATGTATTTCCAGAGGAACTACCTGAATTACCACCTGAGCGAGAGATTGAATTTGAAATATCTCTCATACCTGATACTCAGCCTATCTCTATCCCTCCGTATAGGATGGCACCAGCTGAGTTATGAGAGTTAAAGGTACAATTGCAAGAACTATTAGATAAAAGATCCATTCGTTCTAGTACTTCACCATGGGGTGCACCTGTCTTATTTGTCAGGAAAAAGGATGGGTCGATGCGGTTGTGCATTGACTATAGACAACTAAACAAGAGGACAATAAAGAATAAGAATCCACTGCTGAGAATAGATGATCTCTTTGATCAGTTACATGGTTCAACTGTGTATTCCAAGATTGATTTAAGATCTGGATACCATCAATTGAAAATTAAAGATACAGATATTCCCAAGATAGATTTTCGAACTAGATACGGGCATTATGAATTCTTAGTTATGCCTTTTGGACTAACAAATGCCCCGGCAGCTTTCATGGATCTCATGAATAGAGTATTCAAGGAGTTCTTCACTTTGTAATAGTCTTTATTGATGATGCGCTTATTTACTCCAAGGATAAGTGTCTGCATGAACATCATCTCAGGAGGGCACTTGAAACTCTAAGGAAGAACAAATTGTATGCTAAATATAACAAATGTGACTTCTGGCTATCTGAAGTATCTTTCTTAGGCCATGTTATTTCTGGAGAAGGTATATCAGTTGATCGTACAAAGGTTAGTGTAGTGATGAGTTGGGAACGCCCAAAGACCGTCATAGAAATACGATCTTTTCTGGGATTAGCTGGATATTATAGAAGATTCGTGAAGGAATTTTCACGAATAGCATTGCCAATGACTAGACTAACTCAGAAGGAGGTCCCATTCTTATGTTCTGATACATGTGAAGCTAATTTTCAGACACTGAAAGAATGCCTAACATCTGCACCAATCCTTACTCTACCCTTCGGGAGTGAAGGGTTTACAGTTTACACTGATACATCTAAAGAAGGACTTGGGGCAGTTCTTATGCAACATGGTAAGGTAGTTGCGTATGCATCACGACAGCTCAGGACACATGAGAAGAACTACCCAACACAAGACCTTGAATTAGCTGTCGTAGTTTTCGCTTTAAAGATATGGAGACACTACCTGTATGGTATTACTTTTGAAATCTTCACCGACCATAAAAGCTTGAAATATCTGTTTGATCAAAAGGAGCTCAATATGAGACAGAGATGGTGGCTAAGTTATTGAAAGATTATGATTGCACTATCTCCTATCACCCTGGTAAGGGGAACATCGTAGTAGATGCCCTTTGTAGAAGAACTTATTCACCTGGGTTAGTGAGTTCTATCCACTTCTGGGGTTTACTATCAACGTTAAGTGAATGGAAACCATTTGATAGCAGTGTTGATACTATAACTATTCCTCATCGATACAAACCAGATCATCTGGGATAAAATAAAGAAAGGATAGGAGGATGATCCAGTCCTTAAAGACTTGAAACAACAACTTGAGAAGTATGAGATAGAGGTATTCCAGATACAAGATGGGTTACTATATAACCATCACAGAGCTTGTGTACCAGACATACCTAAACTGAGGAAAGACATTTTACGTGAAGCTCATTGTTCTAGATTATCTATTCATCCAGGAATTACGAAGATGTATAAAGATCTTCATTCATACTTTTGGTGGCCGGGAACGAAGAAAGATGTTGCTGAGTTTGTGAATTCATGTTTCACTTTCCAGCAGGTAAAGGCTTCACACCAAAAGCCACCAGGATTATTGCAACCCTTCCCTATACCTGAATGGAAATGGGAAAGCATTTTTATGGACTTCGTTACTGGCTTACCTCAGACGACTGGTAGTAAAGATAGTATCTAGGTTATAATAGATCGTCTGACAAAGGTAGCATACTTTATTCCGATAAGCTTATCTTTCACTCCAGACCAGCTTGCTGAGTTATATATTACACATGTGATTCGCCTCCATGGTATCCCAAAGGAAGTAGTTTCCGATCGATATTCACGATTCACCTCACACTATTGGAAGAACTTCATGAAAGCCTTAGGTACACATTTATGCTTAAGCATAGCATATCATCCACAAACAGATGGTCAGTCAAAACGTACAATTCATACACTAGAGGATATGCTACGAGCATGTGCCTTAGAATGGAAGGGATCGTGGATTAAACATTTGCCTCTTGCAGAATTCACCTACAATAATAGTTACCATACAATCATTGGCATGGCACCATTTGAAGCACTATATGGACGAAGGTGTACTACTACTTTGTGTTGGCAAGAGGTCGGAATAAAGAACATTTATGATCCAGATAGACTTCATGAGATACGGGAAGCTTTAGAACTTGCTAGAAAAAGACTATTAACTGCCCAGAGTCGCCAGAAAAGTTATAGTGATACCAGGCGAAGAGACCTTGAATTTGAGGAAGGTGACTTTGTATTTCTCAAAGTATCACCTATGAAGGGTGTTCAGAGGTTTGGCTTGCATGGGAAATTAGCACCCAGGTTCGTGGGTCCCTTTGAAATTATTCAACAGATTGGAAAAGTTGCCTATAGACTTGCGCTTCCTCCACATCTTTCGGCAATACATGATGTATTTCATGTATCAAACCTGAGAAAGTACATTAGAGATCCAGAGCATAAGATAAGTTATGATGATTTACATGTTGAGCCAGACTTGACATACCAAGAGACACCTGTGCAAATACTTCAAAGGGATATCAAGAAGTTGAGAAACAAAGAGGTGCCTTTAGTTAAAGTATTGTGGCGGAACCAAGAGTTTGAAGAAGCCACATGGGAACCTGAGGCAGAAATGAGAGAGAAATACCCGTACTTGTTTGAATGATAACACTATGTATCATGTATATCTTCTTTATAAATGAAATGACGTTCATTCTCTTTAAGGTTGTTATGATTTCAAACCTCTTTAAGGTTGTTATGCCTGCATTTCTAGTCTCGAGGACGAGACTTCCTTTAAGGTTGTTATAATTGTAAAGCCTTGAACTTGACATATCTCGGATCCTATATAATAAGATCCGGCTTGTAAAGAGAAAACCTACGAAATTTGTTTCGTGTGAATCGGACTTCGTTTCGAATTGTTATGATTTTCGGAAGAAAGAGAAGTAAGGAAGGCTCAGATATCATTAACCCATAATGACTATCATTAAGACTAATTAAACATGATTAAAGAAACTGATCATGGATTGGAAACCGCTAACGATCATTAGCAAACACTAAATCAATAGTTAGCAAAGATAAGCGTAAGCCACGGAAGTTAAATCACGATTAGTGAAAGTTAATCATGATTAGTGTTAATTAAGCGTCATCAGAGAATCTAGAATCCTCTGGAATGTTCTAACTTAAGCCTCAAGTTTGGGATAGGTTTTGGCCAAAACCATGAGCTAAAACCATGGGCTGCTAAATCATGGTTAAGGCCTAAACCATGGTTTTCTAACCATGGTTAGTGGTTTTCCGGGGCCTATAAATAGACCCCCCACCCATTCATTCTCTACGACTTCCACTACCACCACCCCAAGGGCTAGGGTCGAGAGGTCGGGAGGAGGAGTGGGAGGCGAGGGAGGAGCACTAGCGAAGCGCTGCCGGGAGAACGAGGAGGAGAAAGGTATGATCCTCTCTTAGTTTGATTCGTAAGCTAGTCTTTCAATTCATCCTCTTGTTCCTCCATGTTTTGTTCTTGATTCATCTTTTCTTCTGATTTGTTTTCCTATTGTGGTTCGAGGAGAAATCTGTGTAACACCCTACTTAGGTGCAGGCGGTTATGCACGTCAGTTACCCTATGATTCGTCACACGTTCACTCATATAAGGGCGTAGTGTCTACCAATTCTCCATCGTTTATATTTCTATTCTTCTATTATGTTTTTATAATTATTTTGATGGAGAAATCTGTGTAATACCCTACTTAGGTGCGGGCGGCTATGCACGTCAGTGACCTTGTGATTTGTCACACGTTCACTCACCTAAGTAGCCTGTAGGTTTGTCGGAAGGAACCCGTATTGGTGTTTCCCTACACGGCTATTCTTCATCTCTTGTTGTTTGAGTATATTCTTTCAGTTTCGTTGTTATTTCCTCTTGATTGAGTTTATAGAGGAAACTCTTTTCGTTTTTATTTTGAAATATGTCCCGATATAAGGGGAAACTCTGCCAAAATTTTCCGAAAAATATGTCCCAATATAAGGGGAAACTCTATCGAAACTTTAAGAGAATATGTTCTACGCGTTCTTCGCGTTCTTCGTGTTCTTCGAGTTCTTCGCGTTCTTCGCGTTCTTCTTTCGTTCTTCGCGTTCTTGGCACGTTCTTAACGTTTTGATACAAAAATGAAATTTGATCTTTTCAGGAGCCTTAAAATAGCCTTTCTAAAAACAAAACACGATAAAGTCTTGCATACACGAGAGAGAGCTCGATTAGGTAATGAAATCCTTCCTTTTGCTGTTGGGTTTTCATACGAATTTATTGAAATTCTTGATTTTGTGTTCTTTGCTACGAAGAACCCTAATTTTGGATATTTTTGAAAAAGTCTGAAGAATTGCTTTGTGATTCCCACTAAAATAAGGTTTACGCATCAAATTGATGCGTTGGCTCTGAAAGTTAGAGTTTGGGAGTTAAAATAGGCATAAATACGAGTATATATATGGTTATGAATAATATATATGTGAGTATATATTAAGTGTCGTTGATTATGCAAATCGAAGACTTAACGAAAGAATTACATCATGGGAATTGATGTGGTTTAAGTTGGATCCTGAAAAGGATCGTGTGTCACGTTAAGGATAACTGGGAGTAGAACTGCAGGTCGGGCATGCAACCTGTAGGTTTGTCGGAAGGAACCCGTATTGGTGTTTCCCTACCTAGGTGGTACACGATTGCCCTGTTATGATAAGTGCGCACGAAATGAATGTTTTTGCAACACGTGGTACCGGAAACCAATATATTTGGGTTGGAACGACGGAAGATGTGGTCGTGCCATGTGGAGGCACGGGTGGTTCAATAGCGGTTGGGTCATGATAACATGTATTTAAAGCCGCTAGGTTATATGATTAAATATTAGCCTGAGGTTTTAAGCAACCGAGTCCTCGAGGACGGTGTGCTCATTTGATTTTCCAGGCTGAGGGTTGAGACCCTGTTTAATAAAAGAAAATGGAAATTGTCAGGGTAGTGTTGGAGGATTGGTTGAGGCGATGTGCGGCAACATAAGCTTACCAAGATCAACACAATCTCCAATCCCGAAGGGTCCACAGCTTCGGAGTCCAATAATGGTGGGGTTCCCCTGGACTAATCCCTGATGTGGAATAGAAAGGAATAGGACTTAAATTAATGAGAAGGAATAAATTTTTTGTGATATCAAGTTTGGAAAAATCACACAATTTTTTTTGCTTTTCTCTTCTTCGTTACTTAGCATTCGCTAATTTTTATCCTATGATTTGCGGAAAACCCAACAAGTATCGGTGAACCAGCGCAAGGACTTTACAAATTCATCCAGCTTGCATACTAGACATACAGCCAGCCACAACATATTTACTTTTTAAGGTAGTTAGTAATCTTTTGTATATTTTTCCTTTCAAGCTGATGTACATGTAAATGGTTATAGTAGGACAGTGCATCATCTGAACTTTATTCAGTGAATGGAAAAGTTTCGAAATACTTTCTTCTGAGTATTTTTATTTGCGGTCTATTTCTGAATGTTAGTTGTGATTGCTGAATAAATTATTGCTGAGTAACCAGATCCGGATATGGGAGGATCCGACGGCGCGGGAATCGGGGTCGTGACGTGGCTACTGTCCCTCATCTGTAGAATTCGAGAAGAAAATGAGAGGTAGGGAAGCTTTTGTAGTTGTAAAAAAATGAGATTATTGTAGTTATAGATCCACCGCGATTTTGAAATTCATTAATAATGGAAACAACAACCCTAGTCACCATCTTTATATCTGGTTGACTTCTCATTTTGACTGGATATGCCTTATATACCGCTTTTGGGCAACCCACAACTAAGAGATCCATTCGAGGAACACAGAGACAAATTCAATGAAAACTTAAAGAAATGAAAGAATGCAAACTATATTGGTTTTTATGAAATTTTTATATTTTAATTTTATATAGATTTTTAATTTTTATATTCCTTTTATGTTTTCTAATTTTGAATTTTTAGTGATTTTTAATTTTCTATTTTTTATATTTTTTATTTTCCGAGCAAAGCAAATAAAGGAAGAAGAATAAAAGACACACAAGCTCTCTTTTTTGATTTTTGAAATATAGTGAAAATATCTGGAAAATTCAAATAAAAATATTTTTATGTTTTTATTTTTTTACTGTTTTTGAATTTTTTTGATTTAATGATTTTTTTAGGATTTTCAAAATGTCAAAAATAGGAAACAAGTACAACAGAAGATGTAAGCTATTGTTTTTGGTTTTTTAGAAGATAAAATCAAGTCAACAATGCAAGAAACCAATTTTCACAAAGAGTTTTTATTCAATTCAGACAGAGATCAAAATATATTTTTCTGATTTTTCCTTGAATTTATATGACTTTTAAGTTTTTCTGTAATATGCAATTTTTTTTGTTTTTTTAAAGTTTTTCCCAACATAATTTATATATGAATTAAAATAAATGAAAACATACTATCATAATTTTTAGAATTTTTAAAGCTATTTTCGAATTTTCTTATTTTTATATAGCTAACGGAGCAAATTTTGATGAGTTTTGAATTATTAAAATATCAACACAATTTATTTTATCAAACCAAAATTAGAGCATATAGAAAAATTAAGCAGGAGACAATACAATTTTTGTGGAATTTTTAGATAATAATGATAATTATTTCATGTAATATAGGCAACTAAATAAATGCTGTAATTTATGGACTCTATTGTAATTACCGTAAAGTTATTAAACAATTTATAACATAGAAATAAATCTAGGGCAATTGTACAATATTCACAATATACACGTGCAGATCACATGTTAGAGTAGCTGCAGGATTTGTATGCGAATAGACCAAAGTTTAGGAGCTAAAAAGACATTTACCGCAACAAATTCTACAAACGCACGTGATGTGCACGTGACGGAGTTAAGCTGTGGGTGGTGGCTTCATTGTTGAGTAAACACGTGGCATTTGAGGTGCGTTGATTTGGTGGTTTTGGATTAATCTGGACCAAAGGGGATGTTCTTGTTGTTCTTTCCCCTTTTGCTTCTCAGGAGGCGATGGATCCAGATTCTCAGATTGCTTCGAAGCAGCGGAGATTTTGTTCTACAGGTGTCCGGTGTTTCGTTCATAGATTGGCGGTGGTGTTCTCGAGGTAGCGGCTCTCAGTGCTCAGATTTGATCAGGAAGGGGCTGGAAGTTCTTTCCGATCTTTGAAGTGGTGGCAGTGGATAGCTTCCGGGGAAAGATCTGTTTCCAGATGGAGGAGGTTTGCAATCAGTGGCGGAAGAATCTGGTGGCTCAGCGGCGGTGATTCCGCTGGAGAGATCTTGATCGGAGGCTCAATCAGACGCAGATCAGTTTAGGAACGATGATATCAGATGAGGATTGATCGGAGATGAAACTACGAGTCTCCTGGTGTTGTGCACGCGCAGAGATGTTGCTTGAGTCAAATCGTGATCCTCGTAGCAACCTTGAATGCGCAACAGTATCTCGCTACGATCAGATTTTCAAGCGGTGGATGTGGACGTCGATGCTTCTTCTTGAATGGATTCTCCCATGTGTGAAGTTTTGTACGAAAGCACAAATCCGGATCAATCAGTTATGTTACTTGCTATAGGTGCTACGCCTCCAGATGAGGCTACTCACGATCGGATCTACTGGTGATCCTCGAGATGATCCAGGTATGCAGTCAGCAAATCTAATTTTAGCACAAAACAATACAAATCAAATGAAGCTTACCTGCAACTCTCCAGGTGATGATGGATGGTCCTCAATTCAAATCGATCCGCTGGCCGATACCTTCAACCACAAACCTCCTGAAAGCCCAGCAGTGCTTCACTCTCTGATGGTGTCTGTTCAGATAGATCTGATTGATGATGCTTCGCATTAGTGATGATTCTCCATAGGCTTCGACCTGCAACGGTTTTAGATGACTCTAGCATAAGGCTCAGTCCAAATTGCGAACAGAGAAGTGTGAGTGGATGGACGATCCTGCGTGGATGAGGGAAATGCATCGAAGCTCGAATCGAATGAATCCGAGAGGATCAGATGGTGATAGGAAATGGAGAAATGGATCAATCGATTTGAGATGAAAATTGGTGGAGTTTGGATTTGAGCAAGTAGAGGTGGACCTCCGATCACAGTGATATGAGAAATGGTGAAACTACTTATCTAGAAATCGTAGGAAACAACACAAATTTAAATAAAATCTAAGGTTGCGTGATGGAGTGAATTACCTGGGTTGGAGCTCGGATGAGCTCCAAGGTCGTTGCCTCGAGGGATCGGCATTCTCGAGGCTCGGCTCGCTCAAGGCGGAGCACGACAATGATCATCGCTGAATCAGAGGCACACTCGTCCCACTCCTCACTACAACCAGGGATCATGTGTCACTTCATGAGTGATCGGAGCTCACTAGAGAGGAGGAATGAGGCCAAAGATGGGAAGAAGAAGATGGACCCTTATTTAAAAGATGAGAAACACCAAATTTCAAATGAAAATTCGGCACATAAAACAAGGAGAAAAATCTTAAATTTAATTTGGGAGAAAATGAAGATTATGTAGTCTTTATTTTGGTGGAGAAATCAAGTCGATTGAATAAAAGATACACTCTAGAAAATTGGGAGAAAATGGCTCAACGAGAAGATTATTTGGGTTTGAGGGGGAAAGACTAAATTGGGAAAAGACATAATAACTGATTAAATAAAGTATAAATAAAATAAACAAGTAAATTATTTTAAATTATAAAATTATCACAATAAATAATGCTAATAATCTAATAAATAATTTTATGGTGATTTTTAATGAATTAAATAAATTAAATAAATAAGGTTAAATAAATAAAAAATCTTTATTAATAGATTTAAAATACCTATATAATGAATACTTTTTTATTTTTGATTATTTTCTAATTTTTTTATTTTTATTTTATAAAATTCAAATAAGTATATACAAATATTTAAAAATATAATATATGCACAAATAAATAAGAAAATAAACAAACAAATATATACCCACCCACACACACACACACACAATATATACATACATGCAAGTATACCCAAAGGGTCCCAAAACCTACTTTACGCATATTAATTCTGTTTTTAGTGAAACTATTATTATTGAAGGGAATTGAGAATCCTTAAGCGCATCACGGAAGCGTCTTGATCGCATCATATGCGATCGGGGCGACTAGTCGTACTAGTCGCAAGATGCAACGGAATTTAAAATTTTAAATCAAGTGATGAAACCACATGATCATGAGAACATTTCTCGGATCGTTTCATCAAACCACAAAGTATAAGGAATACCTCTTAGAGCATGATTGTAATCATGAGATCCCAAACAAGAGATCCTCCTGTCTTAAGTTCGATCCACGAAGAACGCACTTACGGGCGCGATAATGAGACGTGTTCCTACCGCAATCCTCGATGAAGATCCAAGCACTGAATCCTCTGATTTCGTCAAATGAAATCCGTCGTTTTCCTTTAGAGCAAGCAACCCCAAAGAAGAAGGAGATCCTCGAGTCGTCGAAGGCGAAGCCGAGAAGGTCTCTCTCTCAACACATAAGATGGACGGCCACCTTTGAATGGAGAGAGAGAATAGGCGAGAATAAGAGAGAGAAAGAGAGAGAGAGTAGTATGCTTCTACAACTCTTAATATTGTACCATGAATTGCTAGGCTAGCCCTCCTTTTATATTAGTTTAAGATCCAATGGATCTCAATCCATGGGACACATAGATCCAACGGCCATGGTGATCCATGTAATTAATCAATGGCCAAGATTGTTGTTGGCTAAAAACCAACAACATTAATTTATATTTAAATTATATATATGTTGCAATATTATCAACACAATTTAATTTAACATAAATTAATTATCAAGAGATAATAATATAATAAAGGGAAGATAACAAATTTCCTCCTAAAATTGAGGGGGCGCCTTTGACTATGTCATTGCTGACGCCACCTAATTTGGAGGTTATTTATCTCCCTTTTATTTTATATTAATATTTCTCAATGTATTATTAAAAATATCCACCAAATTAATTCCAAATTAATTTGTGAATATTTCAATCATGTCACTGATAAATATGTGAATCATATTCACAACCCAAACTAATTTGTAAATTGCATTTCTAATTTATTAATGTGAATTCAATCCACATTAATAATTAACAAATGCTATTTTATAAAATTTCTCTCTCTTCAATAAATGTATATTATAAATCATATTTATAATACACAAATATCATGGATAGTATTATCCACATTCTCCAATCCTTGATAATTAAATCCCATTTAATTATCTCGGATAATTATTCTCACAATATGAATCTCATTCATATTATGATTGATAATTAAATCTCATTTAATCATCAAATCCTTCCTGCTTGAATATGTAATTCATCAAATGAATTATTCTTGAACCCTTTCAACAATAATGTGCTTTCTCCGCAGATACTTAGAGATAAGGACATCGCAATTGTATTGTTCCACGTATAGCGACTTAGATGTTAAGATCTCATCTCAAATCCAGATCTTCCGGACCTCCCGTAGATGCTTGATTAAATCAAGACCGCAAAGACAATCTTCTCATTGAATCTGAATCTCATTCAGACCAATGTCCAACACATGGACTAAGATCAGATTGTTTCTCTACTGAGAGGAGTCACTAAAATCCAGACTTGATTCATCACTCCCGCAGAATGGAAGCGTCGTGGTTATACAATCGTTTGTGATCACATCACCCTCAGGTATTCCTAATACCTGTACATCCTGCATACTGGAAGACCCATGGTCAACCCGAAGATTAAGATTAAATTTTTACTGTCTTCTTCAGGGTTTGATCACTAAGTTTCTCAAACTTGGTCATTGGGAGTTGGCATCAATCATATGCTTTCCCAAAGCATATACCATACCCTCAAATTCATGTCATGCTTCCAAAGCACGACGACCATACATGGAATTTGATCGGTCCCAATACCTCATAAGTGAGCTCATGTCTTCCGGTTCATAAATGAACCTGTATGACCCCTTTGAGAGATTGTATTACTCATATGCCCTTATATGCACACCAGGTCGCTGGTGTATAGACCTTGGTTAGGCCATCAACCTATCGGTCTGTCAAATGTACATACTCAGACATATAGCAATACATCTGTCTCCGGTCAAAGGATGCATGCCTATGCTATGACAACTTTCAACATAGGACTTAGGTTATCTCAATCTCGTCAAGTCAACCCATTGACCTAACTAATCTGACACCTCCGAATTACTATTCCCATGCAGAGGACCTGCATCAAGAGGTCATTCAGATTTCATCCTATGTGAGAAAGGATTGTCATCTCCTACTCAGGCTGGAGATCATCTCTTAATAATCATTTGACGGTGCTTGATGAGTCCTCTATCTAACTCCTTAGATATTCATCCAAACACCAGCCTCTATGATTCATTTAATGAATCAACAGCTATATGATCATCAAGATGGCCATGGTACATAACCCTAATTGTACAGAGGGACCTATTATGAAAATTATTTATTCTTCATTTCAGATCAGGGAATGATATTGGCATGAACATTTATTGCATAATGGCTCGTCGTGGGCTCACACGTCCAACAATCTCCCACTAGCCCAAAGAGCCATTAATGGGCTAATCATTTAAACCCACACTCATGTGACAATCATAGGCTCTTTTAGAAAATATCTAGGTAAGCTGATCAGTCACTTTGTTCCCGTGAGACTACGCCAAGTCCTTTTACGACACTTGCATATCCCCAGTAACAGTGCTCGCATCCAATGCGAATGTTGCATCTAATGCAACCACTACTCAATCTTGATAAAGAAATTATAGTGTCCTTGACACTATTGCTCAATAATTATTATAACCAGTATTTCCATAATCCTTATCAGAATACCCTTATTTCAGGAGATCACTATCTCTTAAGGTATCCACATTTAAGACCTTTTAGATCTCTATCTATAAAGTCTTCAGCATTTGAAGATATGACTTTGAGATCACTATCTCAAAATATATTGTCATCTATGAAGATTTTGTTATTACTGCAATCAAGTCTTCTATCTCCATTTACTACTATGGAGCTTGCATGTAATAAACATGCTGGAATGCAGATTGTTGTGGAGTCTACTATTGTCGTGATGGGGATGGTGTTTTCTCTTTCGACTTAGCATCATACATCTCAGTGCTTGTGCTCATAGTAAGGACGACATTGATGGTGCCAATAAGAAACTCCAACCATGTATGATCATATCGATCTTAACAAGGCGTTTTGATCTTTGTTTGATCACATTGAGTTTCTTCATATTTTATGATTGCTTTATATTATAACCACCTTGGAAAGATGTTTCTCGATGATGCTCAAGTTGGAACTATTATCTTTCCTCTCTTCTCCAAACTGCTCTACTCTCATGTTGAAGACCTTGTGAGGAATATGTGGAGACTTCTGAAAGGCACAAGATGAGGACAATGTTGTCAGTCCTTCAACCATTTCATAATAAATATGCCAGACCATGTCCTCATCTTTATTGAGATGGGAACCTCCATGGGCAACATCCCCAAGCCATTGGCTCTCCAGATGTAATCCCCCAAGAAAGTTATGCACTAGGCTTGTCTTCGGTAGATCATGATGAGGCAACTTCTTTTGAAGATTTTAGAATCATTCACACGCCTCATGTAGAGGCTCATGGGATAGTTGTGAGAAATTGGAAATGAGAGCTCTCATTTGATTCAATTGACCCAGGGGGATAGAACTTATGTAGAAATGCATATTTCAGTTCTTCCCAAGTCGTGACTGCTTTCCCTAAATGATTTATCCAGCAAAGAGCCTTGCCCTGAAGGCTAAAGGGAAAAGCAGTGATCTTCATCACCTCAAGTGGTATATCTGAATAGTGCATGGTACCACAGATGCAATTGAATTGCTACAGATGAATATATGGTTCCTCGTTTATGTTTCCATGAAAAGTAGTCATGAGAGATAGTAGTGATGGCTTCAGCTCAAAGTGACCATGTATCTGTGGAATACAGATACATTCACTGAATTGCTCTGCTCCACGGTTGTAGGTCTAAGAGTCGGTTTGTGCTTGACCTCTCTCTCCTCTTCCTCTTCACCATGATTTTCTCTTACAACTCCTTATGCTCCTCCATTGGCACCTCCTCCATTTGCACCTCCTTGTTGATCACCACCATGTTTACCCCTATGTTCATGTCCTCATCGATTTTCATGTTCCCTCCTCATATCCATGAGCATTTCTTGGAAAGCACCCAAGGCATTAACCTGATCAGTTAACTGCTACTGAATGATCTTAATGGACACAAGCATGTAGGAGTTAACCTCGTTCTGATCCACACTTTGGTCGGATCCGTAGTCCTTTCCCAGTCTCTGATGATTTTAAGTATGGTTACCGAAGAGCAAGTCTCATTGCAAGCAATGTCTTCTCTTCCAGTGTATAGCTCATGGCTACGAACCGTGCTTTGAAGGTCTCTACCTTCTCATCAGGTTCCCTCTTCTCTTGAAGATCCATTTACACCTTAATGGGTCTAACCCTTATAGGTGGATCATCGAGGGTCCACATACAACACTTTGTATATGAAGTTTACCTTAGACTTTTATTGCTAACATCCATCTTGCCATGTCATGATCCTTAGGAGCTTCATCACATGAAGTTCGATCATTCTCAGACTTAACTGACACATGGAATACATCCTCAAACTCATTTGAAGAGGTATTAATGTTTCATCTTTAATTATCCTTTTAGTTTCCGATTTCAGGAGCCTCAGTATCATCTCAAAGATTAAATGAGTTCCTTTACTTCATTTTCATCTTGATTCTCAATAGAGTCATCCTCTAGGAATCACATTCTCAGAGATGAGATCTTTTAAGAATCTCAAGGTCATAAAGTAGGTATCCAATACCGTCCTTTATTTTCCTAATGAAGTAGCACTCTCAAGTGCTAGATTCCAGCTTACATGCATGTAACCTTATTAAGGATATATATTGTAGTCTCTACTACACATATATACCTGAAAACTAAGGGATAATTATGCTAAAATTCATCATTGATCAAATCATGTCACACATGATCCAATTGTATCTCCCTACAACTCCATTGAGTTTAGGTGTGTTAGGAGGATTGAGATAGAAATGATATTCATATCTTCATAAGGTATTCTTTGAATTCATCTAATAGGTACTTGCTACCTTGGTTAGATCAAATTCATTTAATCTTCCTTCAAACTTTGGTCCTAAACCAAAATTGTGAAATCTTTGAACATTTCAAAGGTTTCTCAGCTGAAGAGAAGAAATCTCATATCATACATAATCATCAATAGATATCATATATCCGTAATGTTCACTATGATATAGATGATCCACATACATCAATATGTATGTGATCCCAAATACCTTGACATCTTACACCTTTCCCAGAGAAGGGTGTATTGGACATTTTACTTTGAATACAATATTCATAAGTATGTAAGATTTGAAATTTTAGACATTCTAAAGTTTCATATCTTACTAGTCTATTGATCTCATCAGCAGACATATGTCCAAAACTTGATGCCAAATCATTGTCAAATGATCTTCATCCTCCTATTAATCTTATAAAGGCTTAATTTTCAATATTAGAAATCTTAATGAACTATTCATTAATTTTTCAATATTGTGGAGTCCACTAGATGTTAGATTACTATCTGAAATATATCCATCATAATTCTTTATGACAGGTTTATCCCAGAATTCATGTTTATTTCCAACATTTAGAAACAAACAATGAGTGTATTCTAATATCTAGGTCATAGAGACATTCTCTCAGACAAAGGGCTCTCCCACTGAAAATATGAAGTCCATCTATCCAACAGAGATTGTTGCAACAATTACATCAATATCCATGTAGATGACTATTAAACCTTAAGATCAAATTTCTAATCTTCTAATATATATATGCAACCAATTGCAAGTGTCATTAGAAGATTGGGATACAATTATCAGACTTTATCTTATGAAATAAGTAAGCCAAGTCAATGATTATATGTAGATTACTCCGATGCTCTATCTGAGTCCTTTACTAAGGTTTTTAGACGGACTTGATAGTCATACTATCAACACATCAACTAATTGCAGTATTGGCATTCATCCAACTCTTTGGATGTTATATGGAAGTCACAGAAGTACAATCAACTCTTTGACTTTCCTTCTCACATGGATCCGACCCATGCTTCCACTGTGCTCTCTCCATCTATAAACACCCATTGTTCAAGACAAAGAATCTCTTATGTTGAATTCAAAAGATTTCAATACAAGAGCACTTCGGTATTTATACATGCTTCATTAAATTCATATAATATGAATATTATGAAGCTTCATGAATGACTAGATTATAGACAGTAGAATGATGACACTCATCATATCTACATACATCTTAACTCTTGGAGACTTAAATTCAGGTAGGTATTCAAACATTTTGAATACATCATCTCTTTCGAGCCACCATTCTGCATGATGCAGAGAACCATGTCATTCATGATTAAATGTCAAGATCACATATGTATGCCAGAACATCTTCTTAGATTTTATAAGGATTATTTGACAATTACTATCATCATCGACATGTCACTTTCATAGTACACTCGATGAAAGATCAAGACTATAGCGACATACAAACCCTAAGGTGATGTCTAATTGTCTTATTTAATTATCATTCCTCATTATGTTGAGGAAACTTGCACATTGCAACCATAAACGTTATGTGTTCAATTGCAAGTACAATATCTAGATCATGAGTCTAATCCATGATATTTTACTGGTTATTATTGAGTATAACATTGAGTGGGTTTACTGAAGGATTATCTGAAATAAGAAATTTACATAACAGTATATATATTATATATATACATGTTTTACTTTGATTTAGGAATTTTTATATCAAAGTTGTCTTGCCTTGTCAACAATGAAAGTTCATTCCCTTAATCACTTTTAATGTAAGAGATATTATTACCATTATATCTCTAGCAAGATCTGGGATCTCCTTTCCTATCTTTGTCACATCTCAATAATATGAGAACCTGCGACTCCGATAAAAAGAAGCGGGAACACATTCCGCCTTGCAAGTCCAACTTGCATTTCCCAATTCGGTCTTTAATACCCGGGCCCACCACCCCTAAGATGATGTTGACCCGTCATTAATTGAACCAACCGTCAACATGCTTAATACTCGCTATACGCAATGCAATATCGCCCCAATAATATGAGGACCCGATATTGGGGTCACTGCATATACAGCCTTACTCTTTCGAGAAGCAAAGGACCCGATCCAAATAAATCATATATAGGATCTGTCACTTCGGACAGGCATCTCTTATATACAACATCTAGCGACGGAATCCTTTGCCTTGACGAGAGACCATGGATGTCACTTATGTGATCCTCCACCTCATATTCAAATTGTAATAATTAATTATCGTGAATCATATTCA
Organism: Ottelia alismoides; assembly: GCA_037367405.1. Lineage (NCBI taxonomy): Eukaryota > Viridiplantae > Streptophyta > Magnoliopsida > Alismatales > Hydrocharitaceae > Ottelia > Ottelia alismoides. The sequence goes on along the minus strand of JAZKJV010006275.1, from coordinate 563,313 downwards.
CACAATTAATTCTTCCAAGGGAAATACTCATCTATTCATATTAGAGTGTTTATTGGATATAATTAATTTAATCATATTAAATTAATCATTAATCCAATCATCAATCAACAAACTTGATTATTACTTGAATAGTAGGTATAATCTCAAAGTACATATTATTTGAATTTTAATAATTAGAAAAATACACTTTGACTTCTCCGGCATTATCGAGTCCCTACCCACTGTCATGGCCAGTACCGACGAGAGTGGGACGGACCATATACGTTGCAACCTGCGACCCCAATGCTCTCCGACTAGGCACCATATCCACCTCAGGAAAGGATAATGCCAGATAGATCATCATGTACTTTGAGATGCTCATCGGTTTTTCAACCGAAATTATACCATATAATATACATCAAAACAATTTTGATTATATTATAAGGAGATTTGATAAACAAATCCCCAATCCTATTCAAGCAAGAGGGTTTTTCATGTAAAAGTTGTCCTACAACTATTGTAGGATAAACTAAGGTTCTTCATGAAAAATTATTTGTTGATGATTTCATGTCAACCAATGATCAAGATCAACTATCTTATCATTATGGTTTAGGCAAATGTTAATCAATGAAACAATTATCTCTTTAAATATTTCACAAATATTTATCACTAATTATTTCAGAAAATTAACCATTAATTTTCATCATCATATTTGAATGACTTATCACAAGGTTCATGATCAAAAGATGTCAATTTCCAGCAGTGACCCCCAATCACTAAAATTAACTTATCTCGATCAATTTAAACCCAAAATTTGCAAAATCAGTTTACTAAGATTGCCAATTTCATTTATTGAAGAACCCAAGAGATAATGCACGCATTTTGAGGCATATGAAAACAGTAATTAACCCATGTATCACGTTTAGATCTGTTGTTCCCGCAACAGTGAATATATGCATATTCAAAAGGACATATCTTGAGCAAATGAAATTCAAATTTCATAAACTCAGATCCTATGGTTTCCTTAATTAATGGGGAACAAAATACAATGGCAAATTCTGTGTTTAAACAATTTAAACAGTATTGAAAATTTCAATTAGAAAGAGAGCGAAAATTGAAATGGGACAAAACTTTCGCGACCCTTTCAAACCCAAGTCGTCCTAGGTCTATGGATCATATCCAAAACCTTTTTGGACCTAAGGCTTTGATACCACTTGAAGGACATTGAGAATCCTTAAGCGCATCACGGAAGCGTGTTGATTGCATTGTATGCGATCAGGGCGACTAGTCGCAAGATGCAGCGGAATTAAAATTTTAAATCAAGTGATGAAACCACATGATCACGAGAACATTTCTCGGATCGTTTCATCAAATCACAAAGTATAAGGAATACCTCTTAGAGCGTGATTGTAATCGTGAGATCCCAAACAAGAGATCCTCCTGTCTTAAGTCCGATCCACGAAGAACACACTTGCGGGCGCGATGATGAGACGTGTTCCTCCCATAATCGTTGATGAAGATCCAAGCAATGAATCCTCTGATTTCGTCAAACGAAATCCGTCGTATTCTTTTAGAGCAAGCAGCCCCAAAGAAGAAGGAGATCCTCGAGTTGTCGAAGGTGAAGCCGAGAAGGTCACTCTCTCAACACATAAGATGGACGACCACCTTCAAATGGAGAGAGAGAATAGGCGAGAATAAGAGAGAGAGAGAGAGTAGTAGGCTTCTACAACTCTTAATATTATACCATGAATGGCTAGGCTAGCCCTCCTTTTATATTAGTTTAGGACCCAATGGATCTCAATTCATGGGACACATAGATCCAACGACCATGGTGATCTATGTAATTAATCAACTGCCAAGATTGTTGTTGGCTAAAAACTAACAATATTAATTTATATTTAAATTATATATATGTTGCAACATTATCAACATAATTTAATTTAACATAAATTAATTATCAAGAGATAATAATATAATAGAGGAGAGATAACAAATTTCCTCCTAAAATTGAGGGGGCATCACCTTTGACTATGTCATTGGTGACGCCACCTCATTTGGAGGTTATTTATCTCCCTTTTATTTTATATTATTATTTCTCAATGTATTATTAAAAATATCCACCAAATTAATTCCAAATTAATTTGTGAATGTTTCAATCATGCCATTGATAAATATGTGAATCATATTCACAACCCAAACTAATTTGTAAATTGCATTTCCAATTAATTAATTAATGCGAATTCAATCCACATTAATAATTAACAAATGCTATTTATAAAATTTCTCTCTCTTCAATATATGTATATTATAAATCATATTTATAATACACAAATATCATGGATAGTATTATCCACATTCTCCAATCCTTGATAATTAAATCCCATTTAATTATCTCGGATAATTATTCTTACAATATGAATCTCATTCATATTATGATTGATAATTAAATCTTATTTAATCATAAAGTCCTTCTTGCTTGGATATGTAATTCATCAAATGAATTATTCTTGAACCCTTTCAACAATAATGTACTTTCTCCGCAGATACTTGGAGATAAGGACAGGGCGATTGTATTGTTCCACGTATAGCGACTTGGATGTTGAGATCTCATCTCAAATCCATATCTTACGAACCTCCCATAGATGCTTGATTAAATCAAGACCGCAAAGCTAATCTTCTCATTGAATCTGAATCTCATTCAGACCAATGTCCAACACTTGGACTAAGATCAGATTGCTTCTCTACTAAGAGGAGTCACTAAAATCCAGACCTGTTTCATCACTCTTCCAAAATGGAAGCGGCGTGGTTATACAATCGTTTATGATCACATCACATTCAGGTATTCCTAATACCTGTACATCCTGCATACTGGAAGACCCATGGTCAACCCAAAGATTAAGATCAATTTTACACTGTCTTCTTCAGGGTTTGATCACTAAGTTTCTCAATCTTGGTCATTGGGAGTTGGCATCGATCATATGCTTTCCCAAAGCGTATATCATACCCTTAAATTCATGTCATGCTTCCAAAGCACGACGACCATGCATGTAATTTGATCGGTCCCAATACCTCATGAGTGAGCTCATGTTTTCCGATTTATAAGTAAACCTGTATGATCCCTTTGAGAGATCGTATTACTCATAAGCCCTTATATGCACATCAGCTCGCCGGTGTATAGACCTTGGTTAGGCCATCAACCTGTTGGTCTGCCAAATGTACATACTCAAACATATAGCATTACATCTGTCTCCGATCAGAGGATGCGTGCCTATGCTGTGACAGCTTTCAACATAGGACTTAGGTTATCTCGATCTCGTTAAGTCAACCCATTGACCTAACTAATCTGACACCTCCGAATCACTATTCGCATGCAAAGGACCTGCATCAAGAGGTCATTCAGATATCATCCTATGTGAGAAAGAATTGCCATCTCCTACTCTGGCTGGAGATCATCTCATAATAATCATTTGACAGTGCTTGATGAGTCCTCTATTTAACTCCTTAGATATTCATCCAAACACCAGCCTCTTTGATTCATTTAGTGAATCAAAAGCTATATGATCATCAAGATGGCCATGGTATGTAACCTTAATTGTACAGAGGGACCTATTATGCAAATTATTTATTCTTCATTTCAGATCAGGGAATGATATTCGCAATAACATTTATTGCATAATGGCTCGCCATGGGCTCACATGTCCAACAATTATTTCATAGATATTTTTAAAAAAGGAACTTTAAAAGTGAGTACATCCAAATTAGAGTTCATACGGTCGAGTTATGAGGTTCGAATAGGCTTAATAATCAATGGTGAATGATAAATAATGGTAATTAATGATTATATACATGTGTTTTACCAAGGATTTTAAGTAAAATAAAAGAATAAAGATGTTGAATCATGGATTTATTTGTTAAATAGTCCAAAGGGCATTTGTCAAAAGGCGAAGGTGCCAAATGGACAAGTAAATGTAGTCTTATTTTGATCCTCAAGGGTGATTTACCATTGGTTATACCCAGATTTCCCATCCAATAAATAAAATAGCACTTTCTCTACCATTACTTCAACGATCTAGTCAAAAGAGGACATCGAAAAGTGGTCTTTCTTGGTCGTGGGGTTCAAGCGGTTATAATATACACAAATATGCCAGGACATAGGTACTCATGTTGAGATCTCCTATCCTTTCTCATTTGTGACCACAATGATCTCATAATTCTTCAGAACCACATGCAATGTGCTAGCCCATTTAGAATCGAGGATGTGATAGATAAAGCCTGCATTGCACCATTTCGTTATCTCTTTCATGACAATTTCCCGGATATTAGGATTCATCTTGCGTTGAAACTCATGGGATGACATGTTTTCATATTCTAAGTATATGTGGCATGAATATTAGGTTGTATTTATCCTCCGAAGATCGGAAATATTCCAACCAAGGGCCTTGCAATTTTTCTCTAGAACCTCTAGCAAGAGAGATTCTTAATCAATGGTCAATCATGAACTGATGATGAACGGATATTGTTCTATCTCACCCGCATGGAAGGCATACTTAAGATTTGTTGGAAGCAACTTCAACTCAGGTGGAATCAGATCTAGCTTCTCAGTTACTTCTGAAACACTACTTGCTGCTGGCGAATGTCGCATCAGTGTTTTTGGGTCCACCTCGGTTACTACAAGTTCTGACATTGCGACACCGAACATATCTGCAATCATTTATTCTTGTTCGGTCATGTATGGATATTCTTGAAATATATGGATCAACTCTTCTTCATCTACCTCATATGTGGCAATGAAGTACAATTCGATTGTTCTTTCAAGGTCTTCATATGGGAAGAGGAATTCCTTGGTCTCAGTTTCAGTCCATAAAGCATCTATTCTTTGATTTCCTCAAATGTATCACGATCAACATCATGAATAGGTATCCTTTTCTCTGATGTGACAATCTGATTCTTCAGCTCAGCATGCATATCAACGGTTACTCGTTGTTGTGGAAGTGAAAGGTGATCTTTCCATATCCATAATCAACCATCGCCTCGGTCGTTCATTGGAATGACCGACCTAGTATGATCAGTGTTTGGAGTAATGGCATTGATGAGTCCATTTCTAGGATAATGAAGTCCAACACTCTGCGCGACTGCTTAACGGATCGATAGGCAAAATAAAGGATCATTTTGGTTTGTTTGAACAAATCAATCCCAAATTCCATGGCCAAGGAAGTGGGTAGGAGGTTAATCAAAGAGTATGATTAAATATTTGATTGAATATCTCATATTAGATCAAAGGGGCTCCTTTATCTTTGTTCTTTTGTGAGAGGTCTCTAATTGCACTGACGGTCGCCATGGTGAGGATGCACTTCTTGGTTTGACTGTGTCGATTCTTATGGGGCTAACACTTATATGTACATGCGTCCTTTGGACCCTTTTTTTATTTAACATGCATTTCATGACTTGCAACAATGGCATATCAAGTGTGATATTCTTTAAAATCTCTACAATAGAAGGATTAAATAGAGTGTTTTCAATTTGGTTAGCGTTTTGTTTTTCATTGCTTTTGGAAAAGGTACGCATACATTTTCCAAAGAAACATGTTTTTCATTAATGGAATTAGCTTGTACATTTGGAAAACTAGAAGGGATATAGTCATCCAATACATGAGGAAGGGAGTAAAAATAGGAAATTTGGCCTCGTAGGCTCACACGAGAGTTGCTGCAGGTACTGACATCTCCTTCGCTGCATCGGTTCATCTTCTAAAGTTATTGATGGTGTTTAGCATTTTCTTCAATTTTTTGGATTATTGTTGACTCAGAATTGGCTCCTCCAAGTGCATCAAGTCCATGGCTCTAGGTTTGCTCAGTTGTTGATATAGAAGAATCACCCAAAGAAGCTTTATTTTTCCCTTTTATAGATGGATACAATGTCCTACCGCTCCTGAGATTCATGACATTAGATAACATAAAATCAGTTGTACCTAAATTGGGGGGTGGTGGAGCAAGCTAGATGCTCCCTACGATTGAATTCGTTAGGGTTGGCCTCTACATTTGCCAGCATAATCGTCTTCGTAGCTGTGAGGTCATCGATCTTCTAGCTCATCTCATTAATTTTTTTATGGGCTAGATAATCAGAGCAGGATTTACGGGAGAGGCCTTAGATGGTTTAGCAACATGAGTTTACTAAGGTGGGTAATAGTAAGACAGATGCTAGATGTTTTGATATTGATGCTAAGGGTATGACTAGTACTAATAAAGAGGAAGAAGGAAATTCTAATAGGGACCCACCAGCTATTGGTGATAGAATGGTTGGCAACATGTTGGCAGCATCTCCAAATGTAATTCGGATGCGGTGGAGACCGGTAGTGAGGTTATTGCTGGTGTCGATTCTACTAAAAACTCTGTCCGCCCTGATTTTAGTGGATTGGTTGGTTGGCATGTGCTTTCCCCTGTTGTCATCCTTTAGGACGGAATGAAGATTGTTTGATTGCCTAGACGGTATCCACTTCATGTATCTGCAGGGGTGGAGGTGATGTAAACTACTCGGAACAAGATGGAGCTTTCGGATGGTAGACAACCATCTGTGAGTGTTGTGGTGATTGAGAAGCCTACTATGGAGCTTGCATGTAATAAACATGCTGGAATGCATATTGTTGTGGAGTCTACTATTGTCGTGATGGGGATGGTGTTTGCTCTTTCGACTTAGCATCATACATCTCAGTGTTTGTGCTCATAGTAAGGACGACATTGATGGTGCCAATAAGAAACTCCAACCATGTATGATCATATCGATCTTAACAAGGCGTTTTGATCTTTATTTGATCACATTGAGTTTCTTCATATTTTTTGATTGCTTTATATTATAACCACCTTGGAAAGATGTTTCTCGATGATGCTCAAGTTGGAACTATTATCTTTCCTCTCTTCTCCAAACTGCTCTACTCTCATGTTGAAGACCTTGTGAGGAATATGTGGAGACTTCTGAAAGGCACAAGATGAGGACAATGTTGTCAGTCCTTCAACCATTTCATAATAAATATGCCAGACCATGTCCTCATCTTTATTGAGATGGGAACCTCCATGGGCAACATCCACAAGCCATTGGCTCTCCAGATGTAATCCCCCAAGAAAGTTATGCACTAGGCTTGTCTTCGGTAGATCATGATGAGGCAACTTCTTTTGAAGATTTTAGAATCATTCACACGCCTCATGTAGAGGCTCATGGGATAGTTGTGAGAAATTGGAAATGAGAGCTCTCATTTGATTCAATTGACCCAGGGGGATAGCACTTATGTAGAAATGCATATTTCAGTTCTTCCCAAGTCGTGACTACTTTCCCTAAATGATTTATCTAGCAAAGAGCCTTGCCCTGAAGGCTAAAGGGAAAAGCAATGATCTTCATCACCTCAAGTGGTATATCTGAATAGTGCATGGTACCACAGATGCAATTGAATTGCTACAGATGAATATATGGTTCCTCGTTTATGTTTCCATGAAAAGTAGTCATGAGAGATAGTAGTGATGGCTTCAGCTCAAAGTGACCATGTATCTATGGAATACAGATACATTCACTGAATTGCTCTGCTCCACGGTTGTAGGTCTAAGAGTCGGTTTGTGCTTGACCTCTCTCTCCTCTTCCTCTTCACCATGATTTTCTCCTACAACTCCTTATGCTCCTCCATTGGCACCTCCTCCATTTGCACCTCCTTGTTGATCACCACCATGTTTACCCCTATGTTCATGTCCTCATCGATTTTTATGTTCCCTCCTCATATCCATGAGCATTTCCTGGAAAGCACCCAAGGCATTAACCTGATCAGTTAACTGCTACTGAATGATCTTAATGGACACAAGCATGTAGGAGTTAACCTCATTCTGATCCACACTTTGGTCGGATCCGTAGTCCTTTCCTAGTCTCTGAGGAGCCATTTATGAATCGATGTTCTTATCTAACTCTAGTATAGGCTTGTTATCTGCATCGTGAAATGAGACCTGATCAATTTGTAGAAATGATGGAGTCTGAAAAAGGATTTTGAGATTGGAGTCAAGATGAAATAACAGTTTTATTAGTGAAATGTGAGCAGTGAAAGAAGAGGATTCAGGAAGAGAGTCATCCTGAACCCTATGTTAATTGAAGATCAGGGAGCTTAGAACAAGGTTGGAAAAGGTTGAACACAACTCTCGAAGACTGTCATGGAAAACGACGATGTCAACATCATGTCAGGAGATCACAATGGAGTCTAGTGTTTGGGAGGTTGAAGAATCAAGCAAGATCAAAACAAACCCAATTATTTCACCAACAGATTCAGTGAAGAGCTTAAGTATGGTCTAATTATCTTGTCACTTTTATTGGTGATAAAACAAAATTCACGTTCATTACGAGCAGGCTGAATAAGGTTTGGGCTCTATCCTCGAGATTCTTCCTCACCTCTCAATGGATGTATAAATACCTACAAGTAATGTGGGATTTTCTCTCCCAAAAACAAGGTGAATTTTAGCTCCATTTTATCTACATCAACTTGCATTAACAATCACATTTTTAGAAATTAGGTTATCACTTGTAATACATCTCTGAACACACAAGTCATCGTATGTCCATGTCATGCTCAAGGGAAACACCTATGTGGCTCCAACTCTCTTCATGTATATGCAAGACTGAATATAAAATTTCTCTAAATGCATGTAAGTCGATGAAAAACCACATGTAATCATGTGTGTATTAGCGGGAAGGTAATCAATTTAACTAGAGCCACGTCGGACGAAGATTACGTGCGTATCAAGAGTCTTAGAGATGAGTGAATCTCATAAGATGTAGATAGTGTTCCCTAACTTATGAATCAAGCACTTAAGGATATATCATCGAAAGTAGCTCTAGGAGCCACGTGCCAAAATCCTAATATCAAGCTCTCAAGTTGAGTCCTACCCAACATTGGTGAAACATTCTAAACATATACAAATAATAAATTCTAGTCCAACAACAATTACATCAAATATAGACAAAATAATCTTTGACTTGTCTTGAAATCATTTTCTATGGTCCTTCTCACCACAAACTCATCGTGAGCTTCCTTCTTCCATTCTCCACGAGCGTCCTCGATGAAAGGGCCCTACCACAAGGAGAGAATATTGATTGTTTTCAAATATTATCAACAAATATATATAATAATGCAAAAAAATTACATCATGATTGACCTAGATAAGATAAAAATCAACTTAATCTCAAATATGAAAACCTAATGAGTCGCTAAATGCATGTATTATGAGATATATGTTGTAGCACATGCACTTATCATATCATAAAAAAACGAGAAGAATATCAATGATGAGGTTCTCAGTTTTAATTTTTATCTTGGGAAGTTCAGGGTTGAACACAAGGACATGAGCCATAATACGATTATTTATGTCAAGAAATATCTAGGTTAAGCAATTGAGAATTTATCTAGGTAAAAACAAACGAATAATTCAGGTAGGCAATGCAAAGTATAATGGACATCACAAATGCATGCATGGGTGAAGCAAAATGTGATTTAACACATTAATGCATGTTAGGCAAAATGAACAAATGTAATTATACTCACAAATATGCCCTAAAATGATCATCCAATCTTAAGCAATTTCTCTATTTGTCAACATCCAATTGAGCTAGGAATTCAAGGCCAGATTTCATTTTTAATATGAATAAAAGCATCTATTTCTTCTCTAATTAGTTAGATATTAATCATCAAATTAGGGATTAAATATAGCCAGATGAAAGACAGTAAAATGAGTATTAAAAGGAAATTGAAATTACATCAATCAGCTAAAATATGCTTAAGATATTAATCATTGAATCTGAGGGCATAAATGAAATAAAACATAACATGAAATATAACAAACAAGTCCCTAGAGGGACTGAAATGCAATTATTAAAAACTAGCTTGTGAATTTATGGAACACCCCCTAGTTGGGGTATTTTTGCATTAATGGGGATTGGTGAGGGCATTTTTGCTATATACCCAGGCCATTACATGACAAGCACGTGCATCCAGGGTCGGATGGAGGCTTGGTCTGCTATAGGAGGTCCGGGACACATGGCTAGTCATGATGCTTTGTCCAGTGCTTCAGGTCCACCGAGTCTACATCTTGTGAATATGCCTTGGAATTGTCCTAAACTGTCTAATCAAGGCCATCTGACAGTGAATGCTTATCGTCATTAAATCCTCTCCTCCGCATAGGGTAGCTACAGGGATGTGCTCCAGCGTGTCTGAGGATCCTCCTCCTGTACCATGCTTCTCTTATGAAGGTTGACCAACCTTTTTAAGAGGTCAACGAGGAAGGTGTATGACAGAGGAAGAGCTCAAGATGTCACGAACTTCATGTCGGCGAGGGACTGTAGGAGGAAAAAACCCTAGACCTGAATCACCTTGGAATATCTGACCATAGAATGTATTTACCTGCAGAACTTTATGGATGAATTGCCATGTTTAATAGTATGTATTGGAGGGTGAAAATGGAGGGTTATCAGGTAGTGAATGGTGAAACCCTCTTTGGTCGCTCTACTTTGAAGACAGAGGATGTGGATCGATATGGAGGTGGAATGGAGATAATGATAACCTCCAGCGAAGATCTAAGACTTCGATGCAGGTCCTAATCATCATATGGTTATTTGAACTAACAAACTGCTAGATAAAAAAAGTGGAAAACATAGTGAAAAAATGTAAAATGGATATTTAAAGATGATGCAGATGAAGGACATTGGCTTGGGCTCGAGATTCTTCAGACCTCGTGGTCTTCGCTTCAGCAGGTCAGTAGTACCTGGAGCTCGAACAACTGCTCCATGAGCATTGTAGCATGGTATCTTGCCATGGGTCTCACCAGGCCACAGGTCTTCTTGGCCGCCTTGATTCCTCCTTCTATTGTCACAAGAGGAGGAAGAAGGGTTGGGACTTAGCCTTAGTAACGATAGACTACCACTAAAGGTGTCCAACAGGAAGATATTTGAAGGTGGAGAAGGCAACCTCTAGGTAGTTATGGCGGAAGTTTCAACCGCCACCATGTTGGAGGTGTTAGGGTTTTGGGGTGCTTAAGGATACGATGTGGAAGGTGGTTATGAGGTGAAGGGATTGTGGGGTGGCAATTGGTTGGAGGGAAGACCTAGATGGCCGGGATAATGGGTAAAAGAGGGGCGGTTCAGATACGACAAGAGAACACTAGAGGTTGAAGAAGGACCTTCATCGTCTCACCATGCGATCAGACAGTCACGATTAAGGTGCCAACTAGCAGCCATGATCTTTCTGATCAAAAAGCGATTAGATTAGATGGTTTAGAGGAGAGGTGGGTGGCAACACAGGAGAGGGCCATGTGGCCAAAGCAGATGGCACTACATGGCCCAATAGAATTTGAAGAAATTCCATAAATCAAAGATAATTAATAAAGAATTAGTTAGAAGGTAAATTAGAAAAAGTGGTAAACATGAAACTATAGATATCGATGAGATCTACAACTTTCATGTAGAAGTTAAAGAGATCAGAGGTCATCTGTATATAGATAAAAGTTAAAAACTAATAAAAACTATATAAAACATTTCTTTAATTTTTTGCTTAATTTTTTGTATTTCTATTTTAATCTATGCTAATTATTTATATAAAATTTTATTCTAATTTTTATTTGATTTTTAATAAGAAAAAAATACATAAAATATTACACCACATTAATATATAGTAATTAGTGTTAAATATATACAACACGGTAGTTAGCAATTAGTGTCAATTGAGCACTGAATCTTGTGATTAATCTTAAGTAAAGGAGATAAATATAATAAGTTAAGCTGATATATCTGGGATTTATCATCCCCTATACTTAATATAAGCTCGTCCTCGAGATAATAAAGAAAGAATTAGTTAAATTAATTAGTGAATTCCCTGACTTGTGCTTGTGATAATACAAGGCTTAATTGGACTTAGAACACGGGGTTTTAGGAATCCTAAAAACTTTAATTTCATTTAAGTATTAATCAAAATGAATTCAACTCCTCTAATTGTTAGACTCTCAATGTATACATGTATATAATAAGTATGACTTAGTGTAGACTGCATCATAAGAGTAAAATCAAAATGTCACCAAAAATTCCAATCTTGGAAGTTCTCCTAAGGACCCAACCCTCAAAATTAGGGAATAAATCTGGTCTTGCTTCAATCTACCTTCTCTTTAGTTTTCCGGACATTAAAAAGATAGGTAGAAGGCCATGTTATGGAGGATGTAGGATTATGTACTTATTTTCTCTTCCTCTCATTGGAATATGGTCCTCTCAAGTGCCAATACGCAACACATTTTTTTCGCCAATCAGTGTGTCCGTCAAGAGAATTGGAGTCGTATGCACTTGTTTTCCTAGGAGTACACCAGGGTGTGCCTTTTTTGAGTATTTAATATACCTTCTATGCCCACACTTGTAGCATTTACGATGCAGAGCCCTTTTTGGATGTTAGCCCAACTCCTGGTCCTAATAGCGGTGGTCCAAATGGACACTTTGAAATGGTTGGGAGCTCTTGTCTATGGTGGTAGCTCTTTGATATTTGACTTTGTATGGTGAGAGCTTTTCTTTCATTATTTCTATCTATCTTTGTTATTGTCTAGTTCCACTACTTTTAGCAAAATATTGGCGCACACTGATCAACTTATTAATTAATGTCATCACACTCTGGCACATTTGGTTTGATCAAGAAATAGTATGAGAACAAGTCCCATACTGGCTAAGATGATGACACTTAGGTTTCAAGAAGCCATCATTAATTTTATCCCATCCTCGAGCATCATAGAAATCAAGTCAAAACACAAGCTTCCAATCCCAGTTTCCTTAGTGATACCTTGACTCATCTCAATCATGAATGAAGTCATGCATGTGAGTGATAGTCATATTCTTTTAAGAGACATTAAGCATGAAATATAGCATGCGTATCTTTGAACTAGGAGAGTTTGAATTTTTAAGTCTAGGACCCTATTGATTAATACAAGATAACTCTAGGTTTAGTACTCCTTTAACTAAGTATTTAAAAATTATCTCAAGCCTTGAGTGCATAGAGAAAATGTGTCAAGGAAAGACACCAATTAATAAGTTAATTTTTACGATATTTTTTAGTTTTTTCATTTTTAGGTTAGAGAGTTAAGTGATTATACTCATTTATACCCATAGCTTTGAAAAATATATTTGAAAACATTTTGCAAACATAGTTACATGTGTATAGGATTTTTCTAAATATTTTACAAAACAAGTAAAATATGATTTTCCACACCTCAATAAAACATTTTTTCCAAAATAATGTTACATAAATATATAGATTTTCAAAATATTTTACAAATGATTTTCCAAACATGTCAAGTCGTATTTTCGCAAACCATGTAAAATAATTTTTAAAATCATGTCCAATAATATAATTTTCAAAATCATTTTCAAAACCCTTTTTACACAAATCAGTTCAAAAAATGTAATACGATACCCAGAACCCCATTCGTATGAAAATTTTAAAAATATGAGCTATGCTAAAGTATATATACATTATATACGGTAGACCCCCCCTATACTTAGATTTTGTTATGTCCTCATAGCACATAGTGAAATGAAGCCATAGCTCATGCTAAGTAAAAAAGAATATACACGAACTGAATCCAGAATCAAAGATGCGTCTGAGTAAAAGAATCAGTTAGATAAAAATATTGACTCAGATCTCCATATGCTTAAGCTGAGGAAAAGCTAAAGTATAAAGATATGAATTAAAACTATGTGACCCAAGGAGAATAGTCAGAATGAATTTAGATCCCCTCTATATTTAGGCTGAAGTAAGCCTAAGTATAAAGAAGTCGGTAGTTTAAGCAAAGAAGGAATCAATGTTAGCCGAATCTTTAAGATGATGAATCTTTGGAGATCATAATGGATTATAGTGTTTGGGAGGCTGAGGAATCAAGCAAGATCAAAACAAATCCGATTATTTCACCAACACACTCAATGAATACCGTAAATATGATCTAATTATCTTGTCGCATTATTTGGTGATAAAACAAAATTCTCATTCATTATGAGCATGCCAAATAAGGTTTGGGGTCTATCCTAGTGGTTCGTTCTCACCTCTCAACAAATGTGTAAATACCTACAAGTAATGCGGGGATTTTCTCTCCCAAAACAAGGTGAATTTTGGCTCAATTTTATTTGCATCAACTTGCATTAACAATCCCATTTTTAAAGATTAGGTTATCACTTGTAAAACATCTCTGAACACACAAGTCATCGTCTACCATCCAATCCCTTTTCCATATTATCCTAAGTGACAAATAAAAAAGAGAAAACATGCAGATGTAAAATCATGATGTCATGCTCAACAGAAACACCTACAGTGGCTCCATCTCTCTTCATGCATATGCAATATTGAATGTAAAATTTCTTTAAATGCATGCAAGTCGATGAAAAACCACACCTAATCTGCATCTATTAGAGGGAAATAAATTTAACTGGAGCTAAGTTGGATGAAGATTACGTGCGTCTCGAGAATCATAGAGATGAGTGAATCTCATAAGAGATAGTGTTCCCTAACTTACGAATCAAGCACTTAAGGATATATCATCGAAAGTACCTCTAGGAGTCGTACGCCTAAATCCTAATATCGAGCACTCAAGTTGAGTCCCACCCAACATGGGTAAAACAAACTAAATACACACAAATAATAAAGTCCAGTATAAAATCAGTTACATCAATATAGATAAAATAATCTTTGACTTGTCTTGAAATCATCTTCTATGGTTCTTCTCAACATAAACTCATCGTCAACTTCCTTCCTCCATTCTCCACGAGTGTCCTCGATGAATGAGCCCTAACATAGAGAGAGAATATTAGTTGTTTCAAAGATTATCAACAATATATATACATATATATATATATAATGTAGAAAACATTAAATCATGGGATTGACATAGATAAGATAAAAATCAACTTAAGCTCAATATGAAAACCTAAATAATTATATTAATGAAGCCATGTCCTTGGCAACAACACCATCTGAAGAATCACTAAATGCATGTATTATGAGATATCTGTTGTAGTATGGGCACTTAGCTTATCATACATAACCGAGAAGATTATCAATGACGAGGTTCTCGGCTTAAATTTTTATCACAGCAAGTCCAAGATCGAACACAAGGTCACGTGCCATGATACAATTATTTGGGTCAAGAAATATCTAGGTTAAGAAATTGATAATTTATCTAGGTCAAAACAAACAAAGAATTTAGGTAGGAAATGCAAAGTATAACGCACATCACAAATGATTGCATGGGTGAAACAAAATGTGAATTAACACATTAATGGATGTTAGGCAGGCAAAATGAACAAAATGAACAAATGCAATTATACTTACAAATATGCCCTAAAATGATGATGATTCAGTCTCAAGAAAATTCTCTATTTGTCCACATCTATTTGAGTTAGAAATTCAAAGCCAGATTTCATTTTATTTTGAATAAAAGCATCTATTTCTTCTCTAATTAATTAATTAGACATTAATCATCAAATCGGAGGTCAAATATATCTAGATGTAAGTAAGAAAATGAGGATCAAAAGGAAATTAAAATCACATCAATCAGATATAATATGCTCAAGATATTAATGATTGAATTCGAGGGCATAAATGTGATAAAACATAACATGAAATATAATAGACAGGTCCCTGGAGGAACTTAAATGCAATTATTAAAAACCAGCTTGCGAGTTTATGAAACACCCCATGGTAGGGGAATTTTTGCATTAACAGGGACCGATAAGGGTATTTTTGTTATATACATGACAAGCACGTGCAGCCAGGGTCGGATGGAGGCTTGGTCTGCTGCAGGAGGTCCGGGACACGTGGCTACTTGTCACAGGGGTAAATCTCAACTTTGATTTTTGAGACTAACCTGTGCGGCGTTAGCTTCGCGCAAGCTAACCAGCCTTCCCTTTTGCGTGTAGGATGTACACCAGCACACCAAGCAACCACGCCGCTAGAATACTCGAACACAAGCACTCAAGCACAAGGACACAAGAGCTATTGGCACAAAACCCTTTTGTATTGCAAGAGACTCACTCTGAGTGTGATATCTACAAATGAGATCTACCCCTCCTTATATAGAAAAGCCGGGGGTATATGAAAGGACACCATTATTACATGTACAATGAATAGTCATGACTCTTCGTCTTCTACGGAGACCCTTCATCTTTCGAGGTGACTCTTCGTGCACATGACTCTTCATCTTGCATCGTTTCGTCTTTTGCAACCGACGCCATGTCACCCGCTCCGTCAGCATGCCATGTCGTCTGCCTCATCAGCACGCGATGTCATCATGCCATGTCATCAGTGGGCCCCACACTCCTACGTAGGATGTTGCATCTCGAGCTCCATCAAGTGCCACCGAACACTTGTACTGTGCCAAGGGGAACCCGCGGTCTTCGACCTTCGTGCGGTAAAACCCCATCCTTAGCCGTCCGCGAGCTAAGGTGAAGTCCTCCAGAACTTCATAGTGTGGCCACCGAACCACACGGGCGTGCAGTACCCATATTGCACGCTATTCCCGTACCTCGGGAATTGGGGGTGTTACATGCCTCCCCCACCTGATCCATCAGGCGTCCGCGACTGATCCTGCGTCTTCAAGAAGTCCTCGATGACGTCCTCGAACTGCCACAGGGTTGTATCTCGTTCCCTGCTTGCCTCCTCCTTCGGGAGTCCCTTCCATTTGACAAGGAAGAAGATCCTCCGGTTCTTCTTGCTCTGGCCCTCCACGCGCCTGTCAAGAATCTTCTCAGCAACCCTCGTGTGCTGAACCCGGACCTTAGGAGTGGCACATTTCGATGCCCTCCTAGCGTTGTCTTCTTTGTCCTCATGGTACTCCTTCAGGAAGCTGACATGGAACACGGGATGCAGCTTCAGTCTCTCTGGAAGACGTAGTTGATAGGCGAGCGGTCCCACGCGTCGAACTATCTCAAAGGGTCCATCGTAACGAGGAATTAACCCTTTGTGCGCCGTCTTCCTCAGGATTTTCTTCCAAATCTGGGGAGTAAGCTTCAGCAGCACTTTCTCCCCAACTTGGAACTCGACCGGCCTACGACTCTTGTCAGCCGCCTTCTTCATCCTGCGTTGAGCGTGAGCCAACACATCCTTCGCTTCCTCCCACCGATCCTGCCTTTCCATTGCAAAGCGATGTGCAGCAGGGCACCATCCTTGGCTATTCTGCTTAGCCACTTCATGGGGTGTCACGGGTTGCCTACCCATCACGATCTCGAATGGACTCTGGCCTGTGGTGGAGGTCTGCTGCAGGTTGTAGCAGAATTGGGCAGTGTCCAGTAAACTAACCCAATTGTGCTGATTGGCCGTCACATAATGCCTCAGGTACTCTTCCAGCAAGGCATTGATCCGCTTCGTCTGACCATCCGTCTGCGGGTGATTGCTGGTAGAGAATTTGAGATCAGATCCCAGCATCTCAAATAAGGTCGTCCAGAACCGACCGGTGAATCGGGCATCGCGGTCGCTCACGATGTCCAATGGTATCCACCAGTGCTTCACCACGTTCTGCAAGAACAGCTTCGCCGTGGTCTCTGTCGTGCACTCCTGGGGTGCTGGTACGAAGATCGCGTATTTGGAGAAGCGATCAACTACCACCATCACCGCATTATTCCCATCCACCTTAGGGGACCCAGTGATGAAGTCCATGGAGACGCTCTCCTACGGACGTGAAGGAATGGGCAGGGGCTCCAGCAATCCTGCCGTCTTCTTCCTCTTTGTCTTGTCTTGTTGACATACAAGACAAGTACGCACATAGACTTCCACGTCTTCCTCCATCTTCGGCCAGAAGTAGCTTGAGGAGAGGAGTGCCAGCGTGCGCTCCACTCCTGGATGACCAGCCCACTGTGCGTCATGTGCTTCCTTCAGTAGCATTCTCCTCAAGCCGCCGCTCAAGGGGACATAGGGCCTCCTGCCCTTTGCATAGAGGACGCCTTCCTCTATCCAGAATCTCCGGACTTCACCATCATTCATGAGTTGCACCAAGCGTGAAGTGACCGGATCCTCCTGAGTTTGCTCCCGTATGCGCTCCAGCATGTCTCCAGACACGCGGGTGATTGATGCAATCACCGCGACCTTCGGCTCCTCCGGTTCGCTCTTCCTCGAGAGAGCGTCTGCTACCTGGTTGGTCCATCCAGGCCTGTAGCAAAGCTCGAAGTCGAACTCGGCAAGAAAGTATTGCCATCGCGCCTGCTTGGGAGTCAGCTTCTTTTGTGTGGCAAAGCAACTCGTTGCCACATTGTCTGTCTGCACCATGAACTTTGATCCGAGAAGATAGTGGCGCCATGTCCACAGACAGTGGACCACTGCAGTCATCTCCTTCTCGTGCACGGAGTATCTCCTCTCCGATGGATTCAACTTGCGGCTCTCATAAGCCACGGGGTGCCCATCTTGCACCAATACACCTCCAAGTGCATAATCGGACGCGTCGGTGTGGACTTCAAACGGCTTCTCGAAGTCTGGAAGTCGCAGAATTGGTTCTTCCACCACCGCCCTCTTCAGCTTCTGGAATGCCTCCTGGCATTCACGCGTCCATCTCCAAGGCTGATCCTTCCGAAGCAGGTCCGTCAGGGGCGCCGCCTTCTTGGAGTATCCCTTGATGAACTTCCTGTAGTAGTTCACCAATCCGAGGAAGGATCGTAACTCTATCGCTTTCGTGGGGGTTGCCCACTCTTCAATCGCCTGTGTCTTCCTTGGCTCCATGCGTATCGTGCCTCCGCCCACGATATGCCCAAGAAAGGAGATGGTCTCCTAACCAAAGGCGCACTTCTCCGGCTTCAAGTATAGCCGGTTCTACCTCAGCTTCTCAAGCACCATCCGCAGATGCTTGACATGCTCCTCCAAGGTCCTGTTGTACACTACTATGTCATCCAAGTACACTACAACAAACGAGTCGATATACTCGCGGAAGACATCATTCATAAGTGTACAGAACGTTGCCGGGGCATTAGTTAACCCAAACGGCATTACAAGGAACTCAAAAGACCTATAATGCGTAACACACGCAGTCTTTGGCTCGTCTCCTTCCTTGATGCGGACCTGGTAATAACCCGACCTGAGATCCATCTTTGAGAAATACTTGGCTTGTCCCAAGCGATCAAACAAGTCTTCCACATTGGGGACGGGGTACTTGTTCTTCACCGTCACCTTATTCAGTGCGCGGTAATCCACGCACATCCGCATGCTCCCATCCTTCTTCTTCTGGAACAGCACCGGTGCTCCATATGGTGCTTTGCTTGGACGCATCAGACCAGTGTCCACCAGCTCCTTGAGTTGTCTCCGCAACTCCTCCAGATGTGCAGGGGGCATTTTATAGGGTGCAAGTGCAGGGGGCACCGTACCTGGCAGTAGCTCGATAGCGTGATCCACATCTCGCTTCGGTGGAAGTTCCTTGGGCAGCTCCTTCGGCATCACATCCTTGAACTCGTCCAGCATCTTCTTTACTGCCTTGGGGCATGGCTGTGTCTCCTCGCCATCTTCTTCGACGCGTACCGTAGCCAGATACGTCGTCTCCCCTTTCTTCAGCCCGTTGTAGACTTGCATTGCAGACATTGCTCCAGTCTGCCCTATCTTCTTGATAGCCCTGATGAAGCAGGGGCTATCCGCAGCTGCGAAAAAGACGCCTCCTAGATAAGGCGTTACAGACGCCTTCACCTTCTTCAAGAACTCAACTCCCAGAATAACTTGGAAGTCATCAAGAGGTACCACGAGGAAGCGTACCTTTCCCTGCCATTCTCCCAACTGGACAGTGCAGTTTGCCATACCTTCGATCTTGAGAGACTCGGAGTTGGCAAGCTTTACGCGGCACTGACTCTTCTCCAAGGGAACTCCCAAGTTCCCGAACTCTTTGCTGGAGATGAAGTTGTGTGTCACTCCAGTATCTATCATGGCTGAAAGGGTCTTCTTGTGTACCACGACATCGAGGTACACCAACTCTGGATCCTCGCGCTCCACCTCCACTTTTGCCTCTTTGCCCGACTTCAGCGGACACAAGCGAACGTGCGCAGCAACTTGAGGTTCGTCATGCGCACCTTCTCATCTGAGTTCTCCTCCATGGTCATAGAGTTTAGCTTCTCTCGTTCCGGACACTCCCGCGCCTGATGTGGCCCGTCACAAATGAAGCAGCCCCTCCCCTTGGGTTGCTCGACCTTCTTGGAGGATTCCGCACCATCCCTTGAAGTTTCGGCCTTGCCTAACTTCTTGAATTTCCCCTTGCTCTTTTCCTTGGGTTTGCCCTTGATCTTCTCAAGGTCCTTCTTCTCGGTGGTGGGTTGGACTTTGTAGTCGACCAACGCATCCGCAGCAGCGATGGCCGTCTGGAGGTCCTTCACTCCTTGCCTCCTGAGCTCCGCCTGAGCCCAGCTTTGAAGACCCACCATAAAGTTAAAAGTTTGTCTTCTTCAGACATACCTTTGATATCCAGCAGCAGTGACGAGAACTGCTTCACGTACTCCCGTACGGTTCCTGTCTGCTTTAGCCGTCGGAGCGCCTCCCTCGCTACCCAAGCAGTGTTGGTGGGTAGGAACTGCTCCTTCAGTTCCTTCACCAACTCATCCCAAGACGAGATGTCTGGTCTTCCTTCGGATGCACGACTCCTCCACCATAGCTTTGCGTGGTCGGATAGGTACATCGCCGCCAAGGAAACCTTCTCCGCCTCAGGAGTCTTGACAGCTTTGAAGTACACCTCCATGTCCCACAAGAAATTCTCCAAGTCCTTGGCACTCCGCGTACCTGAAAAGGACTTGGGCTCTGGGATCTTTGGCCTTCGAGACTCGCTGGATCCGCCCCCGTTCGCGATCGCCCTCTTGACGATGGAGAGCTCTCCCAGTAGATCCTGCACCATGGACTCGATCTCTTCCAGCTTCTCTCCAAGTGCCTTCACTACGTCGACCAAAAGCTGGCTATCGCCACCAGCGTCCGATACCACGCCTGCGTCGTCCTCCAAACAAGCCAAGCGTTGGGTGTGGGTGCCCATTTGGGATTGAATCTCCATCACGATTCCCTCCAAGGAAGCAAGACGATCTCCGGTGTTGGGTGCCATTCCTTGCTCTGATACCAGTTGTCACAGGGGTAAATCTCAACTTTGATTTTTGAGACTAACCTGTGCGGCGTTAGCTTCGCGCAAGCTAACCAGCCTTCCCTTTTGCGTGTAGGATGTACACCAGCACACCAAGCAACCACGCCTCTAGAATACTCGAACACAAGCACTCAAGCACAAGGACACAAGAGCTATTGGCACAAAACCCTTTTGTATTGCAAGAGACTCACTCTGAGTGTGATATCTACAAATGAGCTCTACCCCTCCTTATATAGACAAGCCGGGGGTATATGAAAGGACACCATTATTACATGTACAATGAATAGTCATGACTCTTCGTCTTCTACGGAGACCCTTCATCTTCCGAGGTGACTCTTCGTGCACATGACTCTTCATCTTGCATCCTTTCGTCTTTTACAACCGACGCCATGTCACCCGCTCCGTCAGCATGCCATGTCGTCTGCCTCATCAGCACGTGATGTCATCATGCCATGTCATCAATGGGCCCCACACTCCTACGTAGGATGTTGCATCTCGAGCTCCATCAAGTGCCGCCGAACACTTGTACTGTGCCAAGGGGAACCCGCGGTCTTCGACCTTCGTGCGGTAAAACCCCATCCTTAGCCGTCCGCGAGCTAAGGTGAAGTCCTCCAGAACTTCGTAGTGTGGCCACCGAACCACACGGGCGTGCAATACCCATATTGCACGCTATTCCCCTACCTCGGGAATTGGGGGTGTTACACTAGTCATGGTGCTTTTTCCAGTGCTTCGGGTCCACATAGTCTACATCTTGTGAATATGGCTTGGAATTGTCCTAAATTGTGTGATCAAGGCAATCTGATGGTGACTTCTTATCGTCATTAAATCTTCTCCTCAACACATGGTGGCTGCGGGGCTGCGCTCCAGCACATCTGAGAATCCTCCTCCTATACTATGCTCCTCTTTTGAAGGTTGAACAACCTTTTTAAGAGGCCAATGAAGAAGGTGTACAACAGAGGAAGAGCTCACGATGTTGCGAACATCATGTCGGCAAGGGATTGTCGGAGGAAAAAAACTATAGACCTGAATCACCTTGGAAGATTCGACCATTGAATGTATTTACCTATAGAAATTGATGGATGAATAGCCAAGTATAATAGTATGTGTTGGAGGTGAAAATGGAGGGTTATCATGTAGTGAATGGTGAAACCCTCTTTGGTTACTCTGCTTGAAGACAAAGGATGTGGATCGATATGGTGGTGTAAGTGGAGATGAGGATAACCTCCAGTGAAGATCTAATACTTCGGTGCTGGTCCTAATCACCATATGGTTATTTGAACAAACAAACTATTAGATAAAGAAAAATGGAAAACATAGTGAAGAAAAATGTAAACTGAATCTTTAAAGATGATGCGGATGAAAGAGATTGTCTTGGGCTCTAGATTCTTCAGACCTCGAGGTCTTCGCTTCAGCAGGTCAGTTGTACCTGGAGCTCGAATTGCTACTCCATGAGCATTGTATCACACATCTTGCCATGGGTCTCACTAGGCCATAAGACGTCTTGGCTGCCTCAATTCCTCCTCCTTCTGTCATAAGAGGAGGAAGAAGGGTTGGGCCTCAGCCTTAGTAACGACGGACAACCACCTACGGTGGCCGATAGGAAGATATTTGAAGGTGGAGAAGGCAGCCTCTTGGTGGTTATGGCGGAAGTTTCAACCGCCACCATGTTGGAGATGTTAGGGTTTGGGCGTACTTAAGGATACATTGTGGAAGGTGGTTGTGAGGCGAAGGGATTGGGTGGTGGCAATTGGTCGGAGGGAAGGTTTAGATGGCCAGGATAATGGGGATTAGACGGACGGTTCAGCAAGAGAGCGTCAGAGGTTGAAGAAGGACCTTGACCGTCTGATCATGCAATCAGACGGTCACGATTGAGGCGCCAACTAGAAGCCCTGATCTTTCTAATCAAAAAGCGATCTAACGGTTTAGAGAAGAGGTGGGTGGCAAAAAAGAGTGGGCCACGTGGCCAAAGAAGATGGTGCCATGTGGCCCAATAGAATTTGAAGAAAGTCCATAAATCAAAGACAATTAGTAATTAATTAGTTAGAAGGTGAATTAGAAAAAGTGTAAACATGAAAGTTGTAGATCTCGATGAGATATACACTTTCATGTAGAAGTCAAAGAGATCAAAGGTCATCTATACAAAGATAAAAATTAAATACTAATAAAACTATATAAAAAATTTCTTTAATTTTTCTTTTGCTTATTTTTTGTATTTTTATTTTATTTTTTGTTGATATATTTATACACTATTTTATAATTTTTATTTGATTTTAATAAGAAATAAATATATAAAATATTAAACCATATTAATGTATAATAATTAGTGTTAATTATATACAACACGGTAGTTAGTAATTAGTGTTAATTAAGCACTAAATCTTGTGATTAATATTAAGTAAAGGAGATAAATATAATAAATTATGCTGATAAATCTGGGATTTATAACCACCTATACTTATAATAAGCTCATCCTCGAGCTAATAAAGAAAGAATTAGTTAAATTAATTAGTGAATTCCCTGACTTGTGCTTGTGATAATATAAGACTTGATTGGACTTAGAACATGAGGTTTGAGGAATCCTAAAAACTAAGTTCATTCAAGTATTAATCAAAAGGAATTCAACTCCTCTAATTGTTAGACTCTCAATGTATACATGTATATAAGAAGTATGAGTTAATGTAGACTGCATCATGAGAATACAATCAAAATGTCACCAAAAATTCTAATCTTGGAAGTTCTCCTAATAACCCAACCCTCAAACCTAGGGAATAAATCAAGTCTTGCTTCAATCTACCTTCTCTTTAGTTTTGAGACATTAAAAGGATATATGGAAGGCCATATTATGGGGGATGTAGGATTGTGTACTTATTTTCTCTTGTTCTCATTGGAACAGGGTTCTCCCAAGTGACAATACGCAACACAATTTTTATTTTTATTTTCGCCAATCATTGTGTCCGTCAAGAGAAGTTGGAGTCGTATGCACTTATTTTCCTAGGATCACACCAGGGTGTGCCTTTTTAAGTATCTAATATACCTTCTACACCCAGACTTGTAGCACTTACGATGCAGAGTCCTTTTTAGGTGCTAGCCTGACTCCTGATCCTAATAAGGGTGGTCCAAATGGACACTTTGAAATAGTTGGGAGCACTTGCCTGTAGTGGTATCTCTTTGATATTTTACTTTGAATGGTGAGAGCTTTTATTTCATTATTTCTTTCTATCATTGTTTTTAGCTAGTTCCTCTGCTTTTAATAAAAGATTGGTGCGCACTGATCAACTTATTAATTAATGTCATCACACCCTCATACTTTAGGTTTCATCAAGAAATAGTATGAGAACAAGTCCCATACTATCTTAGATGTTGACACTCAGGTTTCATGAAGCCATCATTAATGTTATCTCATACTCGAGCATCATAGAAATCAAGTCCAAACACAGGCTTCCAATCCCAGTTTCCTTAGTGATACCTTGACTCATATTAATCATGAATGAAGTTGTGCATGTGGGTGATAGTCAAATTATTTTAAGGGAGATTGAGCATGAAATATAGCATGCATATCTTCGAACTAGGAGAGTTTGAATTTTTAAGTCTAGGACCCTATTGATTAATACAAGATAACTCTATATTTAGGGACTCCTTTAACCAAGTGTTTAAAAATTATCTCAGGCCTTGAGTGCATAGTGAAAATATGTCAAGCAAAGACATCAATTAATAAGTTAATTTTTGTGATTTTTTATTTTTTCCATTTTTATGTTAGAAAGTTAATTGATTAGACTCATTTACACTCATAGCTTTAAAAAATATTTTTGAAAATGTTTTGCAAACAATGTCATGTGTGTATAGGATTTTTCGAAATATTTTAAAAGATTTTTCAAAAGAAGTAAAAATCTCATTTTTCACATCTCAGTAAAACATTTTTTCCAAAACAATGTCACATAAATATGTTGATTTCAAAATATTTTACAAATGATTTTCCAAACATGTCAAGTCGTATTTTCGCAAACCATGTAAAACAATTTTGAAAACCATGTCAAATAATATAATTTTCAAAATCATTTTCAAAACATTTTTTACACAAATCAGTTCAAAAAATGTAATATGATACCAAAATCCCATTCGTTGGAAAATGTTAAAAATATGAGCTATGGCTAAAGTATATATACGTTATATATGGTAGACCCCTCTATACTTAGATTTTGCTATGTCCTCATTGCAAATAATGAAATAAAGCCATAGTTCATGCTAAGTAAAAACGAATATACACGAACTGAATCCAGAATCAAAGATGCGTCATGAGTAAAAGAATCAGTTCGATGAAAATATTGATTCAGGGTCCCATATACTTAAGCTGAGGAAAGGCTAAAGTATAAAGATATGAATTAAAACTAGTTGACCCATGGGGAAAAATCAGAATGAATTTAGATCCCCCCCTATATTTAGGCTAAAATAAGCCTAAGTATAAAGAAGTAGGCAGTTTAAGCAAAGAAGGAATTAATGTTAGTTGAATCTTTAAGATGATGAATCTAAGGTGATCATAATGGAATCTAGTGTTTGGGAGGCTGTAGAATCTAGGAAGATCAAAACAAACCTATTATTTCACCAACACACTTATTGGAGATCATAAATATGATCTAATTACCTTGTCGCTTGTATTGGTGATAAAAAAAAGTTCGTGTTCATTACGAGTAGGTTGAATAAGCTTTGGGATCTAGCCTAGGGATTCGTCCTCACCTCTTAGAAAATGCATAAATGCCTACAAGTAATGCGGGGTTTTCTCTCCCAAAAACAAGGTGAATTTTAGCTCCATTTTATTTACATCAACTTGCATTAACAGTCCCATTTTTAGAGATTAGGCTATTACTTGTAATACATCTCTGAACACACAAGTCATCATCTACCGTCCAATCCCTTTTCCATATTATCGTAAGTGACAAATCAAAAAAGGGAAAAACATGCAGACGTAAAATCATGATGTCATGCTCAAGAGAAACACTTACAGTGGCTCCAGCTCTCTTCATGCATATGCTAGACTAAATATAAAATTTCTCTTAATGCATGCAAGTCGATGAAAAACCGTACCTAATCATGTGTCTATTAGTGGGAAGGTAATACATTTAATTATAGCTAAGTTAGATGAAGATTACGTGTGTCTCAAGAATCTTAGAGAAGAGTAAATATCATAAGATGTAGTTAGTGTTCCCTAACTTACGAATCAAGCAATTAAGGATATATCATCGAAAGTAGCTCTAGGAGTCGCGTGCCTAGATCGTAATATCGAGTACTCAAGTTGAGTCCCACCCAACATGGGGAAACATACTCAACACACACAGATGAAAAAGTTCAATCCAAAATCAATTACATCAAATATAAACAAAATAATTTTTGACTAGTCTTGAAATCATCTTCTGCAGTTCTTCTCAGCATATACTCGTCGTAAGATTCCATCCTCCATTCTCCAGGAGCGTCCTCGATGAATGGTCCATACCACAGAGAGAATATATTAGTTGTTTTAAATATTATCAATGCATATATATAATAATGCAGAAAACATTGCATCACGGGATTGACCTAGATACGATAAAAATCAACTTAACCTCAATATGAAAACCTAGATAATTATATTAATGAAGCCATTTCCCCGACAACGACTCCATCTGATGAATCATTAAGTACATGTATCAAAAGATATGTGTTGTAGAACGGGCACTTAGCTTATCATACAGAATCGATAAGAATCTCAATGATGAGGTTCTCAGCTTTAATTTTTATCCTAGAAAGTCCAGGGTCGAACAGAAGGACACGAGTCATAATACGATTATTCAGGTCATGAAATATCTAGGTTAAGCAATTGATAATTTATCTAGGTCAAAACAAAATGAACAAATGCAATTATACTCATAAATATGCCCTAAAATAATCATCCATTCTTAAGCAGTTTCTCTGTTTGATCAACATCCAATTGAGCTAGGAATTCAAAGCCAGATTTCATTTTAATATGAATAAAAACATCTATTCTCTGATTTATTAATTAGACGTTAATCATCAAATCAAAGATTCAATATAGCCAGATGGAGGTCGTAGTGGAGATGCAGATAACCTCCAGCGAAGATCTAAGACTTCGATGAAGGTCCTAATTGTCATCTGGTTATTTGAGCTAACAAAATGATAGATAACGAAAAATGGAAAAGAGTGAAGAAAAATGTAAATTGAATCTTTAAAGATGATGTGTTTGAAGGAGATTTTCTTGGGCTCAAGATTCTTTAGACCTCGGGTCTTCGCTTCAGCAGGTTAGTCGTACCTGGAGCTCGAACAACCGCTCTGAGAGTTGTAGCATGGCATCTTTCCATGGGTCTCACGAGGCCATAGGTCATCTTTGTCGCCTCGATTCGTCCTCCACTTGTCACAAGAAGAGGAAGAAGAGCGGTTGTTCGAGCTATATATATGAAGGTGAAGGCAACCTCTAGGTGGTTATGGAAGATTTTAAACCACCACCATCTTGGAGATGTTAGGGTTTGGGGGTGCTTAAGGATACGACATGGAAGGTGGTTGTGTGGCGAAGGGATTTGGGTGGAAGTTGGTTGGAAGGAAGGTTTAGATGGCCAGGATAATGGGGAGAAGAGGGGCGGTTCAGAAAAGGCAAGAGAATAGCTAGAGGTTGACAAAGGACCTTGACCGTCTGATCATGCGATCAGACGGTCACAGTTGAGGCGCCAACTAATGACCATGATCTCTCTGATCAAGAAGCGATCAGACAATTCAGAGGAGAGGTGTGTGGCAACACTTGAGTGGGCCACGTGGCCAAAGCATATGGTGCCATGTGACCCAATAGAATTCGAAGAAATTCCATAAATCAAAGATAATTAGTAAAAAATTAGTTAGAAGGTGAATTAAAAAAAGTAGTAAACATGAACGGTGTAGATCTCGATGAGATCTATAGCTTTCATGTAGAAGTCAAAGAGATCAGAGGTCATCTATATAGAGACAAAATTAAATACTAATAAAAACTATATAAAGCAATTTCTTTAATTTTTCTTTTGCTTATTTTTTTTCATTTTCATTTTATTTTATGTTATTTTATTTATGCATAATTTAATTCAATTTTTATTTGTTTTTTAGTAAGAAATCAATACATAAAATATTACACCATATTAATATATAATAATTAGTGTTAAATATAAATAACACAGTAGTAGTAATTAGTGTTAATTAAGCATGGAATCTTGTGATTAATCTTAAGTATAGGAAATAAATATAATCAATTAAGCTAGTAGTGGATAGTGATGCATATGCGATCAAACTGCTGGAGGTGAATATAAGGCTCCTCGTGAATGAGTCCATGGAATATCACATGCAATGGAAGAATAGTAAGATTAAGATAGAAATGCTCATGAACCACAGGTATCTGAATCCATGTCATAGTGTTCCATGCGCCTGGGTTGTATGCATCTATCAGTGTAAGCTTAGGCTCTACTCTTGGTTGCTCAGCTCCCCCATTTCCACCTCCTCTCATCTGCTCATCATCCTCTCTCTTCTCTCCTCTATCATGCCTCATCTCTAAGATCATATCACGTAATAAAACATGGATGTTGGCTTGCTCAGTAAGCTGTGCTTGAATGGCATGTATGGATTCCAACATCATGGAGTTGATCTCATGCTGCTTAGTAATTAGACCCTTTCCCTTTGGTGGCTCCATCGAGTCTTCTGAATCAATCTCAGTCTCTATAAAAGTGTAAGGCACTCAATCAACCCTCAGAAAATATAGAGTACAAATGATAGTTTGAAATTAGGTTCAATCTCAAACAAGGGATTTATTGGCGATTGAAGTGGAGATGTAGAAAAACAAGTGAATTCAGGAAGAGAGTCATCATGAATGGGTGAAGATGATTGAAATGGGGTGTATAAAGATAATCTCATGAAGTTCAAACACAAAATACTCCAATCCAACATCTTCGATGGCAAGATGCAAGAACACATAATCTAAACAAGGAGGAAAATGAGAAGAAAGGTGCAAAATGTACAGAGGGATATCCACACTAGCAAATAAAGACAATACCGACACGTGATTCACCAACTGAACACAAGTGAAGACCGTGAAAGTTCAGTCAATTATCTTTTCAATTTTAAGTTTAGAGTGAATCTACAAAAAGTTACTTACACCAAGCACAAAAGGTGATGTCATTCTATCGCCCAGCGTACATCCTCAAACCTCCCAAAATAGTGCAACCATTTGACCAGCCTACTGGGTTGTATCAAGCCCAAAGGGAGATAAAAGGCGGAGCACACAAAAATGATTTTCTAAGGTCTTAGGCTAGTGCTTGCATCTCAACTATACACAAAGATTAATGCACATGAGCATAGGGCACAAGTCCAAGGATTTGAGCTCTAATCTTATGGCAATGTCCACACCCACTCTGTTTGGAGGTAAGTATCTGCAACCAATGAGGGGGTTAATCTCCCCAAAACAATGATGTGATGATTACATTTAATTTTAGGTCAAGTAGTATTAGCAATCCCTTTTTTTATTGTTGATAACTTTTTTTGATTTTTCAAAGAAAATGATCTAACGAGTTTTCCAATTCCTTTATTTCCTAAGTGAGAAAATCAAGAGAGGAGATCAGAAAAGATGATATGACGAAAATCAATGATGCATGTAAGAGATAGAAGATGTGTACCTTACGCTAGCAATCTACATGCAAAATGATGCTCACATAAAAATAAAGATAAAAAATAAACTAATCTAAATGATGCATGAGAAGCATCCTAAGAACTAACTTCTATTAGCGGGTAAGAATAGGTTTATTTGACTAAGTCTATTCCTATGATCTAATCTATATGAACATATATTCTTACTTAGGGGATTGAACCTAATCGAGTACATGCTCAGTCAATAAAATGAACCTAACATGAAGGGCTCAAGCACAAAAAATGGTGAGAAAATAAATAAAAATAAAATTGAGAAAATAGAAATCGGTGAGGTCCCCCCAGTGCACTGACACTTAATGGAACAGACCCCGTAATCCACAAGATTCTATTGTCCAAATAAAAATAGAAAAGGAGGAAAGGAGCTAAATATTATTACAAAATTTTACGAAAATGAATGGAAAATAAAATGCTGAAATAAAACAAACAATAAAATAATCTAAGAATCCTTCAAATCTTTGAATCCTTCTCTCCTATACGCTCATGTTGCTCGATGAAGAAACGAGTCACCTTCTCTTCACTCGGGTGTACCAGCGCTCCTAAGATTGCTTCCCTCACTCGTCAGGCCCTTGCAAGAGAGAAAGAAATAAAATATGTATCAGATCACAGTTATGAAAATATAAGAAAATTAAAGAAAGAAAATATCAGATGGCAAATACTCATAGATATTGAAATGTGGATAAGTAGCAAATTGAGAAGATCAAGACAAAGTAATCTCAAATGAATACATAAAGTTCGATCTTGGGGAGCTTTCGGTGTCCGATAAGTCGGACCCTGCGAGCGTTGTATAAGCTCCCTTCACAGCACACGATACTCAATTTGATTGCTCGCTCCTCAACACTAAGTAGATCCATAAGTATGTACTGGCAGAAATAAAAGCAAAAAATAACTGGAAGAAAAAAGAATACAAAAATAAAAGAAAGAGAAAATATGTCAACGAATGAAAATAGAAGGCAAGAAGAAGTACCTAGCTACCCTCTGCTAGCCTTGTGAGCCTGAGATGAACCATTCTTATAATAAATGTTATTGTAATACTTGATTTATGAATAAAAGCTATTGATTGTTTCACCCCCCCTTTCTGAGATTAAATGAATGAATGCACTATAAGTTCCCTTTGTACAATTAGAGTTATGTACCATGGTCGTCTTGATAATAATACAATTGTTGATTCATTAATGGAATCATAGAGTCTTGTGCTTGGATGAATATATAAGGAGTTAGATTGAGGACTCATCAAGCACTGATAAATGATTGTTAAGAGATGATCTCCAGCCTGAGTAAGAGATGGAAATTCTTTATCATTAGGTTGATATCTGATCGACCTCTTGATGCAGGTCTTTTACATGGGAATAGTGATTCGGAGGTGTCATATTAGTTAGGTCAAAGAATTGACTTAACGAGATCGAGATAATCTAAGTCCTATGTTGAATACTGCCACAACATAGGCACACATCCTCTGACCAGAGACAGATGCGTTACTATATGTCTGAGTGTGTATATTTAGCAGACCAATAGGTTGATGATCTAACCAAGGTCTATACACCGACGAGCTAGTGTCCATGTAAGGGCATATGAGTAATACTATCTCTCAAAGGGATCATACACGTTCACTTGTGAACCAGAAGACATGAGCTGATTCATGAGGTATTGAGACCATTCAAATTCCATGCATGGTCGTCGTGCTTTGGAAGCATGACAAGAATTTGAAAGTATGATATATGCTTTAGGAAAGCATATCATCAATACCGATTCCCAATGACCAACATTGAGAAACTTGATCATTAAACCCCAAAGATGACATTGTAAAATTGATCTATATCATTGGGTTTATCATAGGTCTTCCAGTATGCAGGATGTACATGTGTTAGGTATACCTGAGGGAGATGTGATCATAAACGATTGTATAACCATGACGCTTCCATTCTGAGGGAGTGATGAAACAAGTTTGGATTTTAGTGACTCCTCTCAATAGAGAAGTAATATGATCTTGGTCCAAATGTTGGACATTGATCTGAATGAGATTCAGATACACTGAGAATATTAGATTTGTGGTCTTGATTTAATCAACCATCTATGAGAGGTCCGTGAGATATGGATTTGAGATGTGATCTCAACATCCAAGTCACTATACGTGGAACAATACAATGACCCTGTCCTTATCTCCAAGTATCTGTCGAGAAAGCGCATTATTCTTGAAAGGGTTAAAGAATAATTCCATAGTTGAATATTATCTAAGCATTGAGAAATAGATAATTAAATGTGATTTAATTATCATGAATGACGTGAATTTGATTTACATTATTGAGATGCATGGGAATGAGTGTCCAATATAATTAAATATGATTTAATTATATGGATAGGAATAATGTGGATAAAAATATCCAATTATTCATAATATATATTATAAATGTGATTTATAATGTATTAGAGAGATATTATTATGATTTATATTTGTTGATTAATTATTGGTGTGAATTGGATTTTCATTGGATAATTAATTGAGAATTTAAATCACATTTTATTTTTGGTTGTGAATGTGATTCACAAATTTTCAATGGCGAAATTGCAATATTCTAAAAATATTTACGAATTATTTTTGTAGATTTTTTTACAATAATTGTTGTTGTAATTATTGGAGATACATGGAATCATTAAATCTTGGATATTGCCAAGATTTCATTGGAAATCTCCTACTCAAATTAGGAGTAGGGACGACCACCAATTCCAACATGGAAAGGGTGGCCGTCCATCACTCCCATATGGAAGGGAAGATTTCCCTATCCATTATCTCCAAGATTTGTTGATTTAATTTGAGGATTAAATTATGTTGATTTATCAATATATATTTAACCTAATTAAATTAATTGTTGTTGTGCTTTTACCAACTACATCTTGGCCATTGAAAGAAGCACAAATCAATCTCATCCATCGATTTTGTGTATCCCATGGATTGTGATCCATGGACTCCCAAAATCCAATATAAGGAGACGCACTCTTGCCCTCCAAGAGGTTAAGAAAATATACAAGAAAGCTCTCTTCTCTTCCATCATTCACACACCCTCTCTCCCTCTCTCTCTCTCTCCATTGGTGGTTGTCCATCAAGCCCTAGAGAAGGAGTCTTCTTCATCGCTTCGCCGTTGTGTTACCGCTTCAACGACTCTCGATTCTCCATATTATTTGGTGTGCCTCATTTATGAAGAATACGTTTGATCTTGTGCGGCGAGATCAGGAGTTCTCACGCTTGGATCAACATCTTGGATTGCGAGGATCACGCGGCTCATCCCCGCGCTCGCAAGCGTTTTCTCCAAAGATCGGACTTGAGACAGGAGGTCTCTTTTCGTAGAGACTCGATCGCAATCACTCTACAAGAGGTATTCCTTTATCTTTTATGTGTCTTAGATGAAATGATCCAAGAATTGTTCTTTGATCATGTGGTTTCATCACATAAAATTTTTTAAATTCTACTGCATATAACAACTAGTGTGACTAGTCGTTCTTGATCGTATACTATACGATCTACACGCTTCCGTGATGCACTTGAGTATTACTCCATATCCTTCAAGTGGTATCATAGCCTTAGGTCGGAGGTTTTGGATACGATCCATTAACCTAGGAGGACTTGGGTTCGTTAGGGTTTGCGAAAGTTTTGTCGCATTTCATTTTCGCATCTATATTTAATGAATAATTTTGTCTCTATTTAAAATGTTTAAACACAAAATATTCACGTATTTTTTGTTCTCTATTAAATAAGTAAATCGTAGGATCTGAGTTTGCGTAATTTGGATTCCTTTTGCTCGAGATATGGTCATTTTAATGAACATGTATCCACAGTTTCAAGGACTGTGAATTTAACATAATTAATGAGTTAATTACTATTTTGAAACACCTTGAAATACGTTTTAATCACTTAGGTATTGTTGTTGTAAATCAAATTAAAAAAATTTGAAAAGTTATTTTGCATAATTTGGATTTAAATTGATTGAGATATGTTAATTTTTGTAAGTAGGGGCCAATGCTGAAATTACATTCCTAATCATGAACCATGTGATTGTTAGTTAGTGAAATTAATGGTTAATTTCCTAAAATAATTATAGAAAATATTTGAGAAATATTTAGTGATAATTTTATTGGCATAGCCTCAACCAATAAATTGATTAGATTTAATCTAAATCACAATTGGTTACACAATTAACAAACAAACTTGTTCGAATACGATTGGGAATTTGTTTAGAAAATTTCTTTATAATCAAAATGATTTTTATTGTTACTATATGACATAATTATGGTTGTAAAATATCTGAAAATCTTAAGTAGGTAATGATAGATTTGGCATTATCGTTTTATGAGGTGGATATGGTGTCTAGTCGGGGAGCGTTGGGGTAGCAGGTTGCACCTTGTGCGGTCTGTCCCACCCCCGTCGGTGCTGGCCATGACAATGGGTAGGGACTTGATAATACTGGAGAGATCAAGGTGTATTTTTCTAATTATTAAAATTCGAATAATACGTACTTTAAAATTATACTATCCTTTCAAGATACAATCAAGTTTGTTGATTGAGTTGGAATGATAATTGATTTAGTGTGATTAAATCGATTATATCCAATTGAACCACTCTATTGTGAATAGATGTGTATTTCCCTTGAAAGAATTAATTATGTGAATGTGATTCATTATAATTAATTAAATGAATTTGAATAAGAGGTGGAGGATCACATAAGTGACATCCATAGTCTGCCATCAAGGGGAAGGGTTTCGTCGTCAGAGATTGTATGTAGAGACGCATGTCTGAAGTGACAACTCCTGTATACAAGCACATCTGGATCGAGCTTTTTGCTTCTTGAAAGAGTAAGGCTGTATGCGTAGTGACCCCAATATCGAGTCCTCATATTATTGGGGTAATATTAGATTGCGCATAGAGAGTGCTAATCATGTTGACAGTTGGTTTAATTAACGACGGGTCAACATCACCTTAGGGGTGGTGGGATCGGGCGTTAACGACCAATTGGGAAATGCAAGTTGGACTTGCAAGGTGGAATGTGTTCCCGCTTCTCTTTATCTAAGTTACAAGTTCTCATATTATTGGGATGTGACAAAAATAAAGAGGAGATCCTAGTTCTTGCTAGAGATATAGCGGTAAGTATATCTCTTGCTTTGAAAGTGATTAAGGGAATGAACTTTCAAAGTTGAAAAAGCAAGACTAATTTGATGTAAAATTCCTTAATCAAATGTTTTAAATTGAATATAAAATTATTTTTATGTTCTAATATAGTGCATCCTTAATTTCAAAAAATGAAGTCCATGAACCCTCTGAGCAGGCTCCTAGAGATCAATCAGTTGACCAGACTAAATTATTCAGTTTGGATCCGACATTCGGATCTTGTCCTTTCTGCTGAGTGCATTTTATATATGTGCTATCAAAGGACAAGCTTGCAGACCCAAAGACTCAGTAAGACATCAAATTTAATGACAAATATGATGAAGTTCATAATCTGGCAAGATGTTACATTCTTGGTTCATTATTCAATGTGCTTCAGAAGCAACATGTGGAGATGAACCATTGCTACGAGATGATGCTGAATTTGAAAGAAATGTATGGTGATGTGAACCACACACAGTGTTATAATGTAATGAAAGAGCGTATTCACTGCAAGATGCAGGAAGGAACCTCTGCTCGAGAACATGTACTCAAAATGTTTAGGCACCTCTCGGAATTGGAAATCTTGGGAGCCTTCATGTATTCTGACATGCAGGCTGATTTCTTTCTGTTGTCGCTCCCTAAGTCTTTAACAACTTTGTAGTCACGTTCCACATGAGCAAAGTTGATTTTACATACGCTGGACTGTTAGCTGCATTAAAGTCTGTTGAAGACATAATGAGGAAGGATGGCCCCTCTGCCAATGCAATGGTTACACAGATCAAAGGAAAGCATGGTCGGAAGCAAAGTTTTTGGAAGGGCCTGGCCCGTAAGAGAAAGAATAAGACTCAAGGTGTTGGCTCATCTTCAAGTGCATCTAAGTTGATAGTGTCGACGAAAACCGACGTTTGTCACTACTACAAGAAGCTGGGCATGGGAGGTATAATTACCCATAATACCAGAAGTCGATCGACAAAGGTAAAGCCCCTACACGTACGAAATCTACTTTCATCATTGAAATAGCTTTCTCGTTGGACGAGAATGAAGTTGGGTTGTTGATTCTGGTGCCTCTGTTCATGTATGCAATTTGTTGCATCTATTTCAGGAAAATAGGAATCTAGAAGAAGGGGAGATAGTCATTCAGATGGGATCTGATGTAAGTGTTGCAACAGTCGCCATCAGAACCTGTCGACTATCATTATCTAGTGGGAGAGTATATTTACTTAAAGAATGTCTTTATATACCTGAAGTTAGGAGGAATTTGTTATATGTATCTAAACTTGTTAGAAGTGGATATTCATTCCTTTTCTATAATAAATTATTCATAGATCGTTATAATAAATATATTACCGATGGTATTTTGACTTCTGTGGACTCTATGAATTGTGCATTGGTAAACGTGTCATGAATGTTAATACCACTAATAATAAAACCCTAAGGGTCTATCTGGTTACTGGGTTGGGGTGGGTTGGGGTATCCACTTGTGAATAGTAGCTGTTTGGATGGTAATGAGGGTTGGGAGAGGGCTGGAATAAGGAATATGATGTGATATCACCTTGATTTGTGATGAATTTCCAACCCAGGATTGGAGGGGGATACACCAGATATCTCGGGGTACCCCAGTAACCAACAATCCCTAAAAGATCTAGGGAAGATGGAAATCATTCGAATGTGGTTTGACATCAAAGGCTTGGTCATTTATCTGTTAATAGGATCAATAGATTGATAAAAGATGGGCCTTTAGATTTTCTTCAGGTTCAATCTTTTCCTACCTACGAACATTGCATTCGAGGTAAGATGACTAGGACGCCTTTCCGTAACAAGGTTATAAGATGCGAAGGTATTCTTGACCTAGTACATACCGATGTATGTTGTCCCTTCAATACCGCGACTCGAAATGGATATTGATATTATTTGACATTTATTGATGACCATTCACGATACGGGTTTATCTTCCTACTACATCATAATCTGAAACCTTTGAAAGGTTCAAAGATTTCAAGGCTTTGGTTGAGAATCAAACCGATAGGAAGATTAAATAGATTCAATCTGACCGAGGTGGCGAGTACCTCTCAAATGAATTCGAGGAATATCTTAAAGAGAATGGAATTGTCTCCAATCTCACTCCTCCTGGAATCCCCCAACTTAATGGTGTTGCTAAAAGATGCACCAGGACTATTATGGATATGGTCTGATCAATTATGAGCAAAGCACATTTACCTCTTAGTTTATGGGGATATGCAGTAGAGGCCGCAATATATATCCTGAATAAGATTTCTAGCAAATATGTATCTAAGACTCCTCACGAGCTCTGGTATTGAACCAAACCTAGTGTGAAACACTTGAGGGTTTGGGGTTGCATGGTCCATGCGAAGGTTGTGTACGCAAGTAAGCTAGAATCTCGCTCTCGTGAGTGTTACTTCATTGGATATATTAAAGATGGTATTGGATACTAGCTTTATGATCCTGAGACCCAAAAAGTTTTCATCTCTAGAGATATGAAATTTCTAGAGGATGATTTCCTTAAAGGCCAAGAACTCATTGAATCCCCTTGAGGATTCTGAGCTTCTTGAACCAGAAACTGAATAGATAAATAAAGATGAAAGATCCATACCTCTTCGAAGCGTTCATTGGTGGTTGCACCACCTGAAAGGTATGGATTGCATGTGTCAGGTGAAACTGAAAAATGATCTTGCTTCATTTCATGAAGCACTCGTGGATCATGACATGGATAGATGGATGCTAGCAATGAAGTCAGATATTGACTCCATGCATAAGAATGGTTTATGGACCCTAGAGGATCCACCTAATGGGGTAAAACCCATTGCTGTAAATTGATCTTCAAGAGAAAGAGGGGACCTGATGGGAAAGTAGAGACTTTCAAGGAATGACTCGTAGCAAGGGCTATACACAAAGAGAAGGCATCAATTATGATGAGACATTCTCTCATGTGGCTATGCTAAAGTCCATCAAGACACTGCTGGCTATAGCTGCATCTCTTCACTATGGCATCTGGCATATGGACATCAAGACGGCTTTCCTCAATGGATATCTTGAGGAGTATATCTATATGGAGCAACCCCAAGGCATCATAGTTGAGGATGACAAAGTATGAAAGCTAAAGAAATTCATTTATGGGCTCAAACAAGCTTCTCATAGTTGGAACATCAGATTTGATGAAACCATAAAGAGTTATGATTTTGTGCAGAATCCTGATGAACCTTGTGTGTACAAGAAGCTTAGTGGGAGCGCCATTGTGTTCATCTTGCTTTGCGTAGATGACATCCTTATCATTGGGAATGATACAGGGATAATGACCTATATGAAAATTTAGCTATCTTATACCTTTGAGATGAAAGATCTTGGAGAAGCCTCTTACATCTTAGGCCAGAAGTTGTTCAGAAACCGAGAAAAGAGGATATTGGAATTATGACAACATGGGCACATTAAGAAGATTCTTGAACATTTCCGTATGGATAGTTCTAAGAAAGTATAACTCCCCTTAAGACATGGTATCCACTTATCTAAATGGATGGCTCCTCAAAGTGTTGAGGAAAAGAAAGCTATGACAGAAAGCCCCTATGCATCAACTGTAGGAAGCTCAATGTATGCCATGATGTGTACTAGGCCAGACATCTGCCATGCAATGGGAATGGTAAGTCGTTACCAATCCTTCTATGGAGAGCAACACTGGAATGCAGTAAAGAACATTTTCAAATATCTAATACGGACACAAGATTACATCTAGGTCGATGGAGATGGTGATCTCCAAGTCTTGGGATATACTGATTCAGACTTCCAATCGGATATTGATGATCGAAAGTCGACATCAAGGTTTGTGTTCCTGTTGAATGGTGGTGTTGTGAGCTGGAGAAACAAGGACACTACAACAGATTCAACAATAAAAGTTGAATATGTTGTCGCATCAGATACTGCAATGGAGGCGGTGTGGTTGTGCAAGTTCATTCTGGAACTTCGCATAGTTTCCTCTGATACTCCCATCTCGTTACTCTGCGATAACACGGGAGCCATTATCCAGGCGAAGGAACCTAGATGGCATCAAAAGAGAAAGCACGTGGAAAGGAAATATCACATCATTCGGGAGATTCAAAAGCGTGGTGATATCTTCATCACAAAAGTTGACTTTTCCAACAATGTTGTTGATCCTCTTACCAAACCTCTGACATAGAAGGTTTTCAACCAGCATGTAATGAGTATTAGTTTAAGGATTGTTCTTGAATGGTTCAGAGGGCTAGTGGGAGATTGTTAGCCATGTGAACCCGAGGTGAACCATTCTTACAATAAATGTTATTGTAATACTTGATTTATGAATAAACGTTATTGATTGTTGCACTCCCTTTCTTAGATAAAATGAATGAATGCACTATAAGGTCCCTTTGTATAATTAGGGTTATGTACCATGGCCGTCTCGATAATCATACAGTTGTTGATTCATTAATGGAATCATAGAGGGTGGTGCATGGATGAATATTTAAGGAGTTAGATTGAGGACTCATCAAGAACCGATAAATGATTGTTAACAGATGATCTCCATCCTGAATAGGAGATGGAAATCCTTTCTCATTAGGTTGATATCGGATCGACCTTTTGATGCGGGTCCTCTGCATGGGTATAGTGATTCAGAGGTTGATGAATCTCTGTTTCATCATATTTATTCTATCATTTTGGCCTTAAAAACCTAGTAAATGCGTGTAAATAGGCTTAATTCATGCATTTTATCATTCATGCATTGTTGTGTAATTAGTGTATAAAAAGCAGTATTTAAAGACAAAATTAGAGAATAAAGAAAAGAAAATAAAAATAATAAAATATTGCAAATATTTTATGACCCGAAACCCCGAGACCTAGGCATCTCGATGACTGGGTCGACAAGGAATGAAGTAGGGGGAGATAATGGCCAAAATACAATAAAAATACCTTTTTATTTAAATCATTTCTTATTAATTTTGGGACTTATTTTTAGTTCCACCTTTTATACTTCAAATACAGAAACTTTGAACATGAAAGTTTTATATAATTAAATATAGAAAAACACAAAATTAATTTTATATAAAAATAATGTACAGATAAAAAGTTATGATCTGAATACAATTCCGAAACTCCAACTTCCCATACCCATATCTATCAAATAAAAACTAAAAATGTATCAAAATAAGACTTTAATTTTATATAACTTTTAATAAGATATTTAATGAAGTTTGTTTCATATTTTTTAGACTTACGGTTTGAAAGTTAGGTTTTGGACCCCTATTGTATACTTATATCGATTAAAATGTTCATTTTATTTACTAGTCAGTATTTTTAATTTTATATTTTTATAATTTTGTAAATATTATTTATAATATTTGTTTATGTTAAAACATGAATAAAAAACACAAAGAAAACATTAAAATAAAATACTTGTATAAAAGACATAGATAAATTTTCAATACTTATACATATATAAATAATATAACTATTTATGTAATTATACATATTACTTCATAAAAATAAAATAAAAATATATTTAAGTTTGTAAAGTTAAGATATAAATATAGAAAATAATAAACAAAATTAATAAAAATTAAATAAACAAAATAAAAATAAAACATTAAAATATATAGATGAATATACCTATATATAGCCCATAAAAGTTCATGCCAAGGAGGAAGACTTGGAAAGCATGGACCTTGGAGTTCCTTCTTCTGGGACTTGGCGTTGTGTTGATGACATCCGCATGATTTACATGATTGATACCGTTGAGCGGAGGGCAGATTCAGAGACTAGACAGGACAGACATGATTTGACTACTTTCATTGATGAGTCTATTCCTATTCATTTGGATTCATATGAGAAAATGGCCGAATTTGATTTGGTTGCTTTCATTCAGGAATTTGGGCCTTTTGATGAAAAAGATGGTCCGGTTGAGATTGTAGAGGACGAACAGAGTTCGACTACTTCCACTGATGAGTTCGTTCCATTCCACTTTGATATAAGCAAGACTCCCGAGGCTGGACCTAGTCATACTTCTTCCACTGACCCGTCTATGCCTTCATACCCTAGGACCACTGAGGACCATCACCCTATAGACGTGATCGGTTTTCGTCCATTGTGGACCCCGATGTCGACCTACACCTTGTCATATCTATCCTCCAACGGTCCCGCAAGAAGATTCGCTTTCAACCTTCTTGATCCTCTGTACATCCATCTCTATTGTATATTCTATTTTACGTACCTATATCCCTCTACTGTATTGCTCATCCACCCCATTCTCGTGTGTGCATTGCGTAGGATGTACTTTGTCCTTAGTATGGCGGGGGTGGATGAGCCGAGTGTTCATTCGTCGTTCCATTTCATAACTCCTGTTAATTCCTATACTTAGGGCTTCTTTTACCCAAAGTATAGAGGGAGTGATATGTACATCCTTCCCTATCTTTTTCTATCTTCAGATCTCTTTTCTTATTTTTTTCCTTTTCTATCTTCTTTATTTACCGAAAAGGTGTCACCCCTTTTTGTCAGTCTTCTATACTTAGGACGTACTTTGTCCAAGTATAGGGGGTGTGTACCTGAGTCACTTCTATTCGTTGGTCCACTCCACTATCTCCTCTTCTTGTCTATATCTTACCCTAAGTATAGGGGGGGATAATCTAAGTAAGATCTATTCATTCCCACCCTTGACCCTCCCTACTTTGTGTATAGTATGCTAAACTTAGGATTATTTAATCCTAAGTTAGGGGGGATGGTCAAATTCCTATTCGTTCATTCATTTATTCATTCATTTCTTATTCTTTAGACTTTTCTATACTCAGTATGAGTTATGTCTTCTCTCTTTCTCTCCAATCTATGAGGACATACCTCAAGCTAAGTATAGGAGGGTCATATATACGTTAGACATAACTCATACTTTCGTATTTTTAATAATAATTATGGCTAATTATACTATTAAAATTCATTAAAATAAAAAATGTTGATTATTCCTCAAATTCTTTTCATATTTAGTGATTAATAAATCAGGTGAAAATATTTTTTGCAAAATGTTTGAAAAATAGTTTGAAAATCCTTGTAAAAAATCTTTTGCAAACTATTTTGAAAATGTTTTGTTGCATATTTTCAACCTTTGTAAAACTATTTTATTTGAAAATTTTATTTCTCTTTGTGAAATAAAAATATTTTAAAAAGTATTTGCAAATGGTTTGAAAAATGGTTGCAAAAATAATTTGAAAAATCTATATATACTGTTTGGTAAACCTTTGTAAAATGTTTTTTAAATGTGTGTACATGTTTGTAAAAATTGCTTGTAAAAATTATTTTGGACTATGGTTTTTCAAAGTTGTTTGTAATAGGATTTAAAATAATTTTGAGGAATATATACATCTCACCTAACATTCTTTATTATATATCTATAAAATTAACCACTTACCCCTTGTAAATTCTTAAAAACTTAATTCTTCTAAATATAAGACGCATCCATGTGTAAAGTACCTAGTTTTTATCCAAAATCTTTTATTTTCAAAAATCCCAAAAATATTTGCAAAATTAAAAACATCAAAAACATTTTCAAAATCTTCTTGAAAAACCCAAAAGATGCATATGCATCATCTTTTTCAAAAACCCATAAAAAGCTCAAAATCTTGAAAAGTGCATCACAAAATATTTTCTGCATTATGCATAGCATTTGCATAGCATTAGCATTTTTCAGATTAAGTTTGATAGTTGAACAAGTCCAAGTAAAATATGAAGATTGGAGCTTGGTTGGACCTCAAATATACCTAATTAACAAGAATCTTATAGGATCTGGAATTGAGGTACTTCAGGTCTAGATGACTTAATTCTTTGAGGATCGTGAGTCTTGGTTCAATGGATTCTTTACTGTCTAAGTAGAGTATTTCAGAGCACATGAACGACTCTTGTTGATAATGATCTAACTTGGAAACCTGCACCTTTCACTTGGCTCAACTCAGTTGGAGTGGTGAGGAGGTTGGATTTACCAGTATGAGATGCACACAAGTGGAAACATTTGACATCATCTAGGGAGGGAAGTGCACCCCAACCCATCCGGTGATGATGATCTTTGAAGACAGGAGAGTGTGAGTTGCAAT
Source organism: Ottelia alismoides (assembly GCA_037367405.1). Classification (NCBI taxonomy): domain Eukaryota; kingdom Viridiplantae; phylum Streptophyta; class Magnoliopsida; order Alismatales; family Hydrocharitaceae; genus Ottelia; species Ottelia alismoides. The sequence goes on along the minus strand of JAZKJV010006275.1, from coordinate 520,288 downwards.
AAAGATTCAAAAGAAGGATAGTCTACTGGCTCAAGAGAAAAAAATCCTTATGTAAATGCTGTTGTGAATAGTATTTTCAAAAAAAATCAAAAAAGCAAAAACTCCAAAAAAGTGGGATGGCTTGTACAAAAAAAGGCATGTCGGAGTGTACATATTTGTATAGTCAATAAGAAAGCTTGAGCTTCAAAGTCAAATTATGTGAGCTTGTAGCTGGATGACTTTCCTACACTGGCCTTGCATCCTAGAATAGGTAGCTACACTGGATACCATCCATTCTTCTCTTCACCCCCTCCTCTAGAGCTGGCTGTCACTTGAACTTATAAAAGAATACCCTACTCTTCGAGGAATGAGTTATTGGATTGGGTAATCATTGCGTTGTCATACTGTAGAAGTCAGTCTCTTTGTCATTTCAGTTGGGGAGAGCCACCATCACTTACACTGTACGAGTCAGATTCATAGTAATGAGGGTTTGCATATGATTTGAAGTATTATGACCAAGCTATTGAGGGGATTTGAGCAGAGTTTGGGGATCTCGAAGGCTGTTGGATTTCAAATCCGGTACCCATTAAGGTTCTGCCCCCACTAAAATTCCAAAGGTCCGACTTGAGCTCCAAACTTTGATTTTGTGAAGACAAGTTTGATAATTAAACTTAATCCATTTTCTTTCTTTTTCATTTCTTTGTTTTCCTTTTTCTACACTTGCTGCATAAGTGTTTGCTATGGACTAGAAATGGCAAGTATAGGGGGATGATGAATCTCCTTTTCATCATCTTTATTCTATCATTTTGGCCTTAAAACCCCTAGTGAATGCGTGTATATAGGATTAATTCATGCATTTTATCATTCATGCATTATTGTGTAATTAGTGTATACAAAATGTTTTTAAAGCCAACATTAGAGAATAAAGAAAAGAAAAGAATAAGAATAAAATATTGCAAATATTCTTTGACCCGAAACCCGAGACCTAGGCATCTCGATGACTAGGTCGACAAGGAATGAAGTAGGCGGAGATAAGGGACAAAATACAATAAAAATACATTTTATTTAAATCATTTCTTATTCATTTTGGGACTTATTTTTAGTTCCACTTTTTATAATTCAAATAAAGAATATTGAACAAAAAATTGTAGATAATTAAATATAGAAAAATACAAAATTTATTTCATACAAAAATAATGTACAGATAAAATGTTATGATCTGAATAAAATTCCAAAACACCAACTTCCCGAATCCATATCTCTCAAAAAATCAAATTGTATCAAAAACACCTTTAATTATATGTAACTTTTAATAAGATATTTAATGAAGGTGGTTTCACATTTTTTGGACTTACGGTTTGAAAGTTAAGTTTTGGACTCCTATTGTATACTTATATCGGTTATAGCTTTTTTACAATTTTGTAAATATTATTTATAATATATGTGGATGTTAAAATAGAATAAAAAATACAAAGAAAACATTAAAATAAAAAACTTGTATAAAAGACATAGACGAATTGTCTATACTTATACCTATATAAACAATACAACTATTTATTTAATTATACATATTACTTAAGAAACATAAAATAAAAATATATTTAAGTTTATAAAATTAAGGTATAAATATATAAAATAATAAAAAAATTTAATAAAAATTAAATATACAAAATAAAAATAAAACATTAAAATATATAGAAGAATATACCTATATATAGCCCATAAAAGGTAACTCGTAATTTTAACCTCGAAAAAATAATTAAAAATCATCATAAAATACTTCATAAAATAATTCATATTTTTTGTTTAATAACCTAAAATTAATAAAATCAATTATTATTTTTAAACAAATTAATAAATCTTTTCTCCAAGCTTTTTCCTGGTTGGTCCACGTGGACCAACCAGGAGGGTCGGAGAGTTGACCCGCTATCAACTCTCTGACCTGCACTTGCCTTTGTCAGAAATTTGGTTTTCGACCATCTTCATGATTTTTTCGAGGCAAGCTCTTTCTCCATTTCGCTTCATAATCTTCTTGATTTTTCTTCCCCTTGGATCGATGATTCACGCCATCAGCTTGCATCGATATTTGGATCATCGATTCGCTCTCAATGCCTCGTTCTTTGAGTCCAACCACAATCATGTACAAAAAACCACCTCCGAGCATCTTTAGAATTTGAACCTCCATTTGACCAAGTTTGGCCCAATTTTCATTGGCCCTGGACTAGAGAAGGTGATAGCTTCTCCTCCGGCCAGATTTTGTAGTGCTAGGCAAGGTCGACGGCACGTTACATTAGCTCCGACGGGCCACCGCACTGAGGTCCTATCTTCGTTCTTTTGGCCATCGAGGTCCATGTTATTATTGTTTTTCTTTTCTTTTTAGCATACCCGTAGTCCTAAGTTTCACCCCGACCTTTTCATTTCACATTTTACCCCATCGATCACCCAAATCCATCCCTCGTTGGAGCTTGCTCTGACGAGCTACCATATCCGCCTTTCACGCTCGTTGGATGGTCACGACAGTTTTCTCGCATCCCTATTGACGAGCCGTGGACCTACCCTTTCTAATGTTGTCTAATTGACTATTTCATTGCAGTCAGATAGATCCGCGTCGATCAAAAATAACCGCACAAGTCAATGAACCGTCGAATGAAATTAATATGCGGTTTTATGTTTGTTTAGCCTGGGCAAGCCCCAGGGTCGACTCATGGAGGCAAAGGAACAACTCGGGATCAAGTTAGATGAATTAGATTGTGATTTTCCGTGTGGGATTTTTTTAATTTTTTTATGCGATAAAAATGCTAATGCAATGATGCGAATGAACTAGGTTACCAAGAAAATCAACAACTTAGCCAAATTTAATTTTAATGTGAAATTAATACAAATTGACCAAATTATATTTTTCCTGTAAACCTAATCCAATGATTAATGCAAAATGTATTTTTTTGGAATTTTTGAATTTAAAATGCACACTTGAAAATGCTAACTTTTTTGGGGTTTTTATGCAATTTTTCATGCAAATGATTGCAAAAATTATGGAAAATTTACTGAAAGATAAATATGATGAAATGAAGCTACACTAATATTTTTGTAATTTTCTGAAACTTTGTGATTTTTTATGAATTTTTTACCGAAAACAGAGCGACTGTGGGTATTTAATTTCTAATAAATCCACAGAGTTAAATTATCCAGAGATTGATTTATCTCAAATAGATATTTCAATAAGGAATCCAGGAGAGTTGAAATTTTGTAAAAATATTACTCGTGGAATTAATTAAAAATCAATTACAGAAATCGCTAAGGAATTTATTTTATACACAAGACAACTCCTAATTGGACGAACTTGGACAGTAATTAAAGCATAAATAAAGACATCATCTACATTTTTTCACAATTTTTGGAGCAAGGAATATGGTTGTGCGAATTTCAGAGCTTAAATGGGTAAAATATTACTGATTTTCAATCTCTGAATTTTAGAAAATAATATCATACTCACAAAAATGTTAATAAATAGTCACAAGATAAAGAATTAGTTGCTCTACAACATGATATTTTTCATTAAAATAAATAATGATATTTTGAAGTCCAAATTACCATGTGAAGTCAGGGGTATAAATGCAATACAGAAATGAAACTAACTAACTTAAACTATGTGCAGGGATGCTTTTGTAATTATAAAAATCTAAAAGGATGCAAATGCAATTTTAACAATATAAAAATAAAACAAAAGGGACCTTCTTTAGCTAGGGCACATAACGTGCGGCGGAAACGGGGAGGGGATAGGGCGGTGGTCACGCGGTTGAGGGAGGGCGACGACCTGTGCGCTTGTGCGGTCGACGGCGTTGGAGGACGGGCGGAAGGCGACGCGTACGCGAGGTGGAGGGGCATGCACTGTCGTGCGGTTGGAGGCGCGGAGATCGAGGGGAGGCGTACGCTATGGCGGTTGTTGGGAAGCGGCGTAGGCTGCTGCGCAGCAACGGGCGGTAGGTCGTGAGCACAGCACAGGGGTGCTTGGCTGGGAGAGCGGCTGGGCCGAGGTGGGGCGGCCATGCGCCTGGGTCGGTGCTGCTTGCGGGGGCTGATGGCGGGTTGGCGTGGAGTAGCTGCCAGGGGGAGGTTGTCGCATGCGGTGGCTGCAGCAGCAGGGCTTGTTGCCGTTCGGGCGGAGGAGGAAGCACGACGGGGAAGATGCAAAGAACCTACTCCTGCTTTTTTTAAATTTCTTTTTATATTTTTTTTCATTTTTTTGTAAACAGGGAATAAAAGAGAGATGATGAATGAGTAATAATGGTTGTGATGGTGATGATGTTTTATGAATTTGGGGATGTGATGATGTGTTTGATCGTGATGAAGAACAAGGAACAAAATATGTTAGATAAAAAATTGAAATGAAAAGATGTGATAGAAAATACTTACCTGTGAGAATCACCGGATTTTTGGAGCTGCAGTATGCGGCTTCCGGTTGTGGCCTCGATCAGCTTGGCGAAAAGTCAAGAAGTTAGGCAATCCACTTGTGGAGGAATGCTACGCGAACAAGGCTCTTGGATCTCACCAATAGCCGAAGATGGCTGGAACTCGTCGTCGCTCTACAAACTAAGGTTGTCGTTGTCTCCTCAACCTCTCTGGAGCTGGAATTCTTCTCACGAAATGGATGGATGATCAAAAATGGAGAAGGGGATGGGAATATAAAGAGGAGGAAAGGGAAGTTGAAGAAGGACGGAGAGAGTGGGGTAGTCGGGAGTTATTAGCTTGGAGTGGAAGAAAAGTAAGGGGAGAAGAGGTAAAGGGGAGATTAAATAAATAATTAATAAAATAATATAATAGGCTACTAAAAATAATTAAAATAATAAAAATAATTAAAATATATAAAATAATAATAAATAATAATAATAATAAATCTAAAAATAAAAAATTGGGGCGACATGTGGCGGCTCGAGGAGCTGCCACATGTCGCTCCTAGAAAATTAAAAAATTAAATGTAAAGAAAAATAAAAAAGAAATAACAAAAGGGATAAAATCAAAAAGTGGTCAACACGAAAGTTGCTCGTCTCGATGAGGTCTACAACTTTTGTGAAGGGTAAAAAATCAAAGGAAGTGATCTGTACAAAAATGTATTTTTGGGTGGTACCTTATAGATATAAAATACCGCATTTTATCTTTTGTATTTTTTTGTAATTTTTAAAAGAGAGAAAAATCAAAATAAAGTTAGAAAAAAATATGAAAGTAATATTTACAACTTAATCTATTTTTTTGGATTTTTAATAATGAAGAAAATAAAAGGATAAAAATGAAGGGCAAAAGGGTCAATATGTACAATATACAAAGGGGCCCAAAACCCAAGTTTTGCAAACGAGCTCCGATTTTAATGAAATTGGTCTTGTTTCGAAGGTCTTTAAATGTATATTACTTTAAAAGTGAGTAGACCTAATTCGGAGGTTGTATGAGAGAGATATGTGCATTTTAAGGTCTAAGGTCTCCAATTGGGTTTGGGGTTTTATTGGGTAATTTTACAAGTTAGTATTTTTTTGATAATTTTCTTTAATTAATGTTAGTAATATATACACTATGGAGTTTATTTTATTGGATTTGGAGTTAGTATAAAATATATACAAATAGGTGAAATATGGTGAATATACAGGTGAATATTTACAAGTGAATCGGGCTTCTTATTAATGTAGTATGAATGCTAAAATGCAGATGTTATCAATGCATGCATGAATGCTAATTATGTAATATAAGTAGAAATATGTAGCTAATTACTCGGGAACAAAGCTCTATTTTCAACTTTTAGAGTCATGAATCACATATTCATCACCCCCCTATACTTAAACCTTGCTCGTCCCCGAGCAATTAAATGAAATGCAAGAGTGAAATGAGATTGGGTTCCATACCAAGGTCATGAACAAAAGTTGAAACTGGAGCTTGACTCGACCTTTGGATTAATTGTGTGGTGGAACCTTATTGAGAACTGAACTTAAGACCTAACAGACTTCAAGTTCCACAAGTCTTCTATTCAAAACGCCTCAACAGTCAGGTCAGAACAAATCCTCAAACACAAATTTCTGATGACTATGATTCTTACTTGTACTGTGTAAGTGATAAATAGCTCTCCACATCAGAAATGGCTCAGAAACAACCTCCTCTAACAAGGTAACTCTAATTACCCGGTCTAGTAACTCTTTCCTCGAGGAGCGGGGTATTTCCTTCTAATTTCAAGCGCGATCAGCTCAAGAGGACGGGGTGGAGAAAAGAATGGACGATATCCAGTGTAGCTACCTATCCCGGGATGCTTGACTAGTGTAGTCAAGTCATCCAGCTGTAGATTTCTTGCTAATATACATACTCCGACATGTAATATTTGTTTTTTTGTCATGTCTATTTGTTTGGAGTTCTTGCATTTTTTTTCTTCTTTTTCTTCTTCTTTTTGGAACTATATACAAGGTGCAGCATGTACATCATGAGTTTTTCCTCTTGAGCCTGTAGACTATCCCTCTTTTGAAGCATTATTGCAACCCACAGCGTCCTGTCCTCAGACTTCAACACCACCAGAATAGGTTGAGATGCACTACCCTCCCAAGAGGAGGACGGATGTTTCCACCCGTGTGCTACTTCAAGCTAAAGGATTCTACCTCCTCACCACCTCATCAATGAAGAGCTACGTGCATTGTGCTTGTCCAAGTTAGGTCACTGTCTAAAAGAAACATGCGTGTGCACGAGATATTCTACTTAGACTAATCAAGATGACATGTGAATATATACTTGCGGACTCAAAGAATTAAGTCACTTGACCTGAGAAATCTTAACTCCAATTCCTATAAGGTTCCTCTGAAATTAGGTGGATTAAGGTCAAATCAAGCCCATCCTCAATATCTACTCATAACATGGTTCAAAACCCACTAACTTTTCACCTCGCATATGCAAGATATGCAGATGAGATGCAGACGACATGTTATGAATGAAATGCAAGACTCTTTTTTTTAAATGCAAGGATGCAAGAGTAAATAAGAAGCCTTTATTTTCAACATTTTCATTTTATTTTCTGTTACACAACAATTTTTACAACATTTTTTTAGTTTGTAATAATATACATAGTATACAAGTTTTTTTGTATACATCCTATTTTACAAAAGTATTATTTACAAGAATTTTACAACCCTTTTCTTTACTAGAATTATACATATTATATAAGTATACATGTAAAAAGATTTTTTACCTACCCCATAATTATTGCATAATATATACAAAAAATACACGAAAATACGTGAAAGTACGAGCAATGGGTAAAGTATATATGTAATATATACTCGCCCCCCTATACTTAGCATGTACTATGTCCTCAGAGCACGAAAAGCGATGAAAAAGACATAGCTCGTGCTAAGTGTAGGAGAGATAAAATTACAAAAAGTATAGAAGTCGCTCCGCCCCCTATACTTAGGCTCTGGCAGCCTAAGTGTAGAAGAATATCAAAAATGGGGCGGGCGAGGGTAAGATGGGAAATGGATGAGTATATACATGGCTGGCATCGGTCCCCACTATACTTAAGCTTTGGTCAGCCTAAGTATATGATAGAAGTGAGTATGAGAACCGATGAGATTTGGAGGATGTACAATGAATAGATGCGGGTCACTTCCCCCCTATACTTAAGATCTGGTTATCCTAAGTATAGTCACAAAATGAAATTATATGGAGCTGGGGTGAGTGATTCAAATCACTGGGGAGGGAGAGAAAGTATATACAAGAAAAGAGTGAGAATATACAAGGATTAAGAAGGTTTGTGACGAACCTTCTTGCAGATGCGAGGAGGTGGATAATATACATATGTGTCGCTGTCGGGATCATCCTCAAATGAATAATAGTGAGGTATAGGGATCATTGATGAATACTCATTCATCACTCTTTATTCTTATATTTTAGCTACAAAAACCTTTGCAAATGCATGTATATAGTTGTAAATACAAATAATTACCAAAAGCATGCATTGTGTAAAAACCTATAATTAGCATGTTTTTGTGCAAAAATAAAAGAATAAAGATTAAAAAGAAAACGAGGGAAATATTTAGAATAAATATTGAGCAACCTAACCCAAGGGAGGGCTCAACATGGGCCTGACCGCATAAAAGCCAAAGTAGAGGGAGATAGGGGCTCATGTGTGTAAATATTTAGGTAATTAAATAAAAGTATTTTCCTCACAAAAATAGCTTAAAATTGGCTTGTAAATATTTGTACATATTTATAGATATAAAAACAAGATAAAAATATAAAAATTAAAAAGAAACTAAAAACATCACTCATCATTTACATAGACCATCCACCTTTATTTAGCTTTGTAAATAAATAAAATTAATTTCCAAAATTTTTGTAAATATTCTATACTTTATAATGTGAATAAATAAAATAAAAACAATTAAAACAAAAACAAAATAAAAATAACAAAATTAAAAACACAAAAATATATTGTAAATATACCATGTACATATATATACATATGTATTTATTTCACCTATGTACATGAATAATTAAAATAAAATAAAAATATCTTTTTATTCCTTATTTTATAATGAAAATAAATAAAATATAAAATAGGAATAAAATTGTATAAAAATAACAATTAAAAATCAAAAATTAAAATCCCATATAGTGTGCATATACCTATATATAGCTATATAATGTATATACCTCATTTTTATTTCGAAAAATTAATTAAAAATCACTAAAAAATAGAAAAAAATAAAATAAAAATATTTCATGTTTTAAGTTTTTATTAATTCAACCTTTTTCTACCCTAAAATAAATAAACAAACAAATAAAGCTTGGCGGCTTCTCATTGGTCCACGTGGGTTTGTTGACCCAGGTCAACTTCCCCCGCGGACCCTCTTCCTCGCGGATCTTGGTGGGAGACCCGATTTCTCCATTTATCCCCCACCTGATCCGACACCCATTTCACTTAACCCCGGGCTCCGAATGATCTTTGAACGTCCAGGACCCTCGCCCGGGGTGGGTTTGATGGATCCGAGCTCCACGCTACTCACCCGACCATCATCTTTCCGGATCTCCGAGCATATATATTGTCGTCACCGGCGACCTAATCTTCCATCTTTGGATTCCTTGCTTGCCGCCAAGGAGCTCCTCCGGAGTGCCTGAGTGACAGCTGAGCCTTCTGGAGTGGAAGCGAGGCACGAGCACCTAGGGAGCCACTGATCCGGTGGTTAGCTCCACCGTGCGCCGCCGCGAGCACGCCGAGCCTCGGGGAGTCGATGGCCCCTTGCAGGCAACGACCAGAAGCTTGCTGAGCTTCAGCCCAGTCGAATGCACCCGCCAGGTAACCTTCTTACCCTGTAGATTAGCTTAGGTTTAGATTTTTTCCGATTCCAGTAGGATAGCTCCGCCACCTTCGCCTATCGACTCCGGCCACCCATTCATCCCTCCGACACCACCACCACGTCCACCAGACATCTATCCACCTTCTCCGACTCTTCAACCCCCTGGCTCGCCCGGAGCAGGGTATCGGCTCTCACCCTCCGCCGCTCGCCGGAGAGCCTCCATATCGTCTCATCTTTCACCTTCCGCCCGCTCTGACGGGTCGAGGCAGTTTGCCCTCGACCCAGTTCTCTTCCTGTGCAGGTATCGAGCCCAGTCGACCTCATCTGGAGGTCAAGACTTCAGAGCACAGGAGCTCCCGTTCGTCCACGTCGCCGGAGCTCTCTGGAGCTCCTCGCTATCATCGGAGCAGAGCATCAGGTGCGGAGCTTTACGGCGAAGCTTCCCCGCACCTCAGGAGCATCAGGCGAGGTCCACCGTGCACGTAGAGGGCCGGCGAAGCTCGCCGGCCGCCAGTTCTTCCAGCAGCCTCGTCGACCGTCAGATCTTCCTCAGCGCCCCAGTTGTCATCTGATCCATCCATCCTAGGCGTGGTGTCACCGTCCGATCATTCCGAGGATAGATCTGGACCATCCGCTCGGAGGAAGAGGCACCGGCAAGCCTCCACCGTCAGATCGCCACGTGCCCTCATCTCCTCCGTCGATCCACCAAGGGCTTAAACTCCAGAGCACCAGCACCGTCCGATCTCCACGTGGAGCGCCCTCAGACGTTCGATCAGGCCAGGGGTTTCAAGGTTAAGGCGCCTTCGTTCTCGTTCGTTGGATCTGCCACGTGTCACACATCCGGCCATCGACATTAATAAAAGGGGTAAATAACTCTTAGGCCCCTTTAGTTTCTGTCTTTACTATTTAGTACTGTAAATACCTAGTTCAGTTCTTTTACTTTTGTAAATTTTGCATTGAGGACCTTATCTTTTATGTGAATTGCATTTATACCCCTGCCAGTGGTGAACACGTGCATCGACACGTGGTATTTTGGTACATTTGCATTTTTGGCCCTGTGTTTTTTGCTTGTTAAGTTTTGCATTTATAGAAATAGGAATTGCAATTAGGTCCCCCCAGGCCTGAGTCACGTGTATTGTGCGTGGCCCGGGGGGTAATTTGCATTCCTACCCTTATACTTTCCAAGCTTGTTACTCCAGGAACCCAGAACTTTGTTATAATTGCAGATAGGTCCCCGTGCACTGTTGCTTCTTTATTTTTGAATAAAATAGCAAATTACCTCCAAATCCAACGAAAATTGAACACATGGCTCCAGCCATAGTGTTAAATTTTCGAGGATTTTTGAGGACATTTTTGTTTTCATTTGATATTTTTAAAAATGCAAAAACATCTATTTTCTTCACTGTCTAACTTTAAAAATCACAAAAATATTAAATAGTGTCTAAAAATTACAAAAAAAATTTCTACTGTTTGTTTTGTTGTGTTAGATTTTCTAGCCAATTTTGGCTATTTTTCATTACTGAAAACCACTAAAAATTGAAAAACACCCAAAATCTTATAAAAATTCTAATAATTAAACCAAATCCAAAAATAATAATAGAGGTGCCTAAATTTTCCTTATTTTATCTTCTTTACAGGAAAATTACCTCCCAGCTAATTTAGGCCTTTAGATATTTTATTTAGGCCCTTTTAGCTCGGCTGGACAGTACCTTTCATTTCAGTCACTGTTTCATTTTTAGAAAATTAAATAAACATCATAAAAATCTCAAAAATTCACCAAAAACACTAAAAATTATAAAACACATAAAACTATTTTTGTTAGAATTTTTGGTTGATTTTGAGTGCATTTAATAAATTGTTGAAGTGTGATGTTTCTTTGCTTTTATTATTTTCTTAACATATTAAAAATCCAAAAAAAATATAAAATCCTTAAAAACCACCAAAAATATCTTCTCTTCTCTGTTTGACTACTCCGTAGGCCGCAAGTCCAATCCGTGCTCCTTGTGTTCGACCTTGGTCGCTATACCAGGTTAAATAAATAGCAAGACCGCTATTTTGTGTTTGATTGACTTTTATCTCTCTTGGTGGTCTATTTTTCTTGATTGACCGCATCTGGTGACTTGGGTCGCAACGACCATTGTAGATACCTTTACCTGAGTCGCCTTGGTTTTGTGGGTCATCAGAATGGCGACGTTGCCGGGGAGCACGGCTTAGTAGTCGGTTTTCGAGTTTTTTCCGCGGTTTTTCGTTTACGCGGTTTTCTGTACATATTCTTGTATATACATTTGATCTGTTTATATATTCATCTGGTCTAACATTCTTGCTTGTTTTCTTGCGAGGGCCCAAGGATCGAGGCGGCTTCTTCGGAAGCCGACGCAACCGCGAGAGTCGGAGGCAGCTCTTTTCTTTAAAGAGCCGCAGGAGAGCGCAGGAGAGCGAGCAGGAGTGCGGGAGCCGCGGAATAGTCACGGATTAGAATAGTTTAGATTAGGATTTATTTCCCGTATATTTGAACTGTTGTAATAATACAGGTACATTCAGAGACAGTTGGACTCTCGGGTCTGTTTCGCCGAGCACTAGTGTGCTCGGGGGACCCTTTAGATTTTTCGCGGCTTTTCGCGGTTTTAGCTTTTTAGCTGCCTTTTACGGTTTTCAGCGGTTTTTCTCGAGCCCCTAGATTTAGGATTTTCTGCTTGACTGTGCCGTAATTAGTAGGATCCCTACACTTAATTGATTGTCTGTTCCTATAGAGCGATAATTGGACCTACTAATAAATCAATAATAAAAATAGTTTAGTCGCTTTCCTGAGAGCCTACGCGCCGCGAGCCTGCCCCATCAAGCGCTACTCCTGAACTCGACCTGTCGAGAAGAGGAGGGGTGGGTCTAGACCGGACTCTTTGGATCGAGGGCGAGTGACTAGGCTAGACGGTTCTGTCGAGTAGAAATTGCCTGCTTAGGACTTGGTTTTCACCACTGCACCATTTAGGTAGTTTATTTCCTGTCTTTAAATTCTGCGAGGATCACTTTGCATGTAGACTGCTGGAGTCAGGTACGCATTTCTATCTCTGCATGCATCATTGATTTCTCGCGCATCGGCTTTTTCGTCTTCTCCCCCCTGTTTTGGACTAAATAACCAGGAGAACCGAAAAATTCGTTAGGCCTTTCTTTTTATTGAAAAATATTAAAAACAAAAACAATAAAATCGGGACTGCTAATCACACTTGACCTAAAAGACACTTCACTAAAAATCTATCTTGGGGAGAGTAACCCCCTCCTTGTCTGGTTTGGATGAGCGAGAGAGTGATCCGAACATTAGGATAGAGCCTCCGATCTTTTCTTGACTGATTACCGGCTTTCAGTACGGGACATTCGGTTGAGAGAGATTTGGATACCTATTTACCTCACGTAATCGCTCTGATAGACTGGATGATCACCTAAAATAAAAGCGACAAGATAATTGACCGATCCCTTCGGTCTTCATCTTGGTGTGCGTAGGTGAATTTGGGGGTTTGCTTGTTCATCTTGTGTGATTCCCAGATCTCCTCGATCCTTCCCCATCCTCTTCTCTATCCATCTGCTTCCCCACCCTCACCTCCTTTCATTCCATTTTCTTCTCCTTTACCCCTGGATGATGGATCCTCCTCACTGTGAGCCGGTTCTTACGGCTTTTTCTCCATCCTATGACCATCATTCCAGTCCACCTTCTAGGGAGGTCGGATCTCCGACCAACCTCCCATTCCCTCCCTCCCTTTCATCTCACTACTCTGGGCATGCTGTGCGAGACGTCCGAGGATACCAGATAGAGCAGATGCGAGACCCGGACGATGTTGTTGCTGAGTTGAGAGCGCACTCCGTTGATGATCACAGAGAGCAGTGGAGATCAGCAGATAGATTCCATTCCAGAGGGATGGAGGAGCAGATAGCACAGGGAGCTCAGTCAGCTTCTACACTTGGTCCATTCGTCTTGGATTTGGATTACATCCAGCGACTGCCGACATTTGCAGGAGAGGCGCACGAGGAGCCGTATCTTCACCTGTCAGCATTTGAGGAGTTTTGTAGAGTGCAGAGATATTCAGACATCACTGCAGAGGAGCTGATGAGCAGGACCTTCCCATTCACGCTTCACGACAGAGCCATGAGATGGCACCGACGATTGGGGAGGACATTCGAGACGTGGGGAGAGCTACGCCGAGAGTTCTTGCAGAGATACTTTCCCCCACGTAGAGCAGAGTTTAAGCGGTCTTTGATCATGGATTTTTCAGTTGACCCCCTGGAGCCATTGCACGAGGCATGGCCGAGGTTTCTTGACCTCTTGAGGAGATTTCCGGAGCACGGACTTCCACTGACAGACTTGATAGAGATCTCCATGCGGGGAATGACCGCAGAGCAGCTTGCACTGGTGATTACCACATGTGGCGGTTCACACCGCAGTTCCGACCTTCACTTCCTGGACACCGTCTCGAGTTTACTTTCACAGAGATTCTCTTCGCGAGATACCATAGTCGGGACAACACATGCAGACGATGCAGTACCAGTGCGGTGTGTCACTTTACATGAGGATTCAGTTTCTACACACCAGCCCGAGGACTTGGAGCAGACAGCACCACTGACAGAGGAGATGACTGCCATAGCCGAGGTTCGGACTCAGAGTCTGCTTGAGTTCCCGTTGGACTTCCAGTTGGAGTTCGAGGCAGCCCCAGAGTTTCCAGTCGACGAGTCTTGGATATCGGATCTTCTGATACTCCAGGAGCCGGAGGAGCCCCGGCTGTTGCAGCCATTGACTCAGCTACTTCAGTCTCCAGTCCCGGAGGAGTCAGCTTCCTTTCTGCAGAGATACTTCTCAGATGCAGATAGTCACCAGGACTCAGCCCAGCAGCCACAGCTTGAGAAGGGACAGCACTTTGAGAGTACAGACACTGAGAGTCCCGTCTTCGAGCCTTTTGTCCTCCACTTTGTTGAGACAGATACACTTCCTGAGGACCAGCTGACAGCCAGCATAGCCGCAGAGCGAGGATCATCCACAGACACTTTGCCAGCTTCCGCGGTGTTGACTAGTACCTTCTCCTGCTTCCAGATTGCTGAGACTTACACTTTCGATGATGATGCAGCCTGGTGCACCGAGTGGATTCTTGATAGCAGTGCAGATGCCCATTTAGATCCTGATCCTCTTCTAATCACTTCTGATCTTGCACCTCTCCCCGAGGGTTATCTGCGGGAGGATGCCGCACATGATGAGTACTCGGTTTCACCTTCTGAGAGTGTTTCCGATCTGACGGAGCACGGAATCGAATCTTTAGATCACTCTGATTCTGTGTCTTCTCACCTCGACGACCCTCACGAGGATGAGCCCATTCTGGAGATATTCGATGATTTGCCTGATTTGACTCTATTTCATGCATCGAATATCAGTCTGCTTAGAGAGTCTCCTGATCTTGATTGTCCACACCTGCTTGAGACACTGATTGACGTGGACGATTCTATTACTGATCCATCCTTCTCCACGTTTGATTTCTTCGGCTCCATATTCTCACTCCAGTCTGATCCAGAGCCGATGATTTCTTTTGTGCTACCGGATCCCGATCACTTCTTTCCATATCACTGGCCGGTAGCAGACACCCGCTTGATTGCATACCTGGGTGTCTTTGTTTACACTGTTGACTTCGTCGATGTTCTCATACCAAGACTACGACGACAGTACGGCATTCGCCTTACCGATGCCATACTAAACCTTGATACCGCGTTGTCCTAGCCTTTGCGCCCAGCTAGGGGCGTAAAATCTAGCGCTTGTTGAGAGGCACCTCAACATTGTACTCTTTTGTATATACGTGTTTCGTCTTGTTTGATCTTTCTTTCTTCCGTTCTTGTTTTCACCCCAGGTCTCGCTTAGGATTATCTTTGTTATACTTAGGATATTGCTCATCCTAAGTATAGGGGGGTGGAAACACCGGGTTGTTCATTCGTTCTGTTTCATCACTTCTGTTTTGTTGCCTATACTTAAGGTTCTCCACCTTAAGTATAGGGGGAGTGATGTCCTCTTTCTTGTATATATTCGTGATTTTCTTCGTGTCTTTCTACCCCTGTTTTGCTGCCTATACTTAGGGATATCTCACCCTAAGTATAGGGGGGGTAGACCCTGTACATTCTCCTCTCGGTTTTCCCTTAGTATACAGCCTGATATACTTAGGATTACTTGATCCTAAGTATAGGGGGAAGACCCGAGACCCTCTTGACTTTTCTAGTTTGTCTCTGTATATAGCCTTCCTTTTCAGTTCCCTACACCTAGCATGAGTTATGTCTTCTTCATCGCTCTTGACTCTGAGGACATCGTTCGAGCTAAGTATAGGGGGGTGTGTATATATTTCATATATACTTTAGCCATAACTCGTACTTTGTGTGAGTGTGTTAATAAATAAAATGGCTAAAAATCACAAAAATTAAAAATGGCTAAAAATCACAAAAATTAAAAAAATTTCATGTACATAAACTTCTTTTATTTGCACATAAAAAGCTAGTGTACAAATTATTTTTGGTAAAAATGATTTCCAAAATCTTTTGTGTAAAGCTTGTGTAAATATTTTCTTATCAAAATTATGTATATAGTACAAAATTTTTCCAAAATGTTTTGAAAATCAAAAGTTTGCAAAAATCTTGTGTAAATTTGTGTAAATACTTTTGCAAAACTTGCACTTCATGCATCCATCCATTCATGATTTCAAAACATTTTTCAAAAATTTTGCACGATTGTAAATATTTGTAAATAGCATCTTTGTATATATATGTATATAGTTTTTCCTGGATGAGAGTTGACATTTAAACTAAGCCTGGAATTAAATTGAGAAATGGAGCTTGATTAAGATCTTAATCCACCTAATTCTAAGAGGAACCTTATAGGGCTTAGGGTTAAGGCTTTTCAGGTCCATAAGGACTTAATTCTTTGAGTCCACTAGGCTATGAGCATATGTCATCTTGATGAGCCTAAGTAGAACACTTAACAACACGCGCATGACTCTTAGAGACAATGGCTTGACTTGCACCAGCACTTTACACATTGCTCTCCACGGATGAGGTGGTGAGGAGGCAGATTCCTTTGGCTTGGGGTAGCATATGAGGGTAGTACTTCTAGGCGGAACCTCTCTTCTTCTTCTAGTGAAGGAAGTGCGTCTCAACTTGGTCTAGTGGTGATGAAGGCTAAAGACAGAAGCCGTGGGTTGCAATAAAGCTTCAAAAGAGGGATAGTCTACTGGCTCAAGAGGAAATTTCTTGTATATATGCTGCACCATGTAGATATGTTGTACAGAGGCACATGAAAAAAAATGCAAAATGCAAAAAGAACTCCAAAAAAGTGGTGGGTCGGATTGAAAATTTAATAACCCCACCGGAGTGTATATAGTCAAATAAAGCAAAAGCTTATGGTATCCACGTTACATCTCATGAAGCTTGCAGCGGGAGACTTAGCTACACTGGCTGAGCTTCCAAAAGTCTATACTTCTTCCCCCTCTTCTTGAGCCGGTTGCACTTGAACTTAGAAGGGAATACCCCGCTTCTCGAGGAAAGAGTTGCTAGAACGAGGCATTAGAGTTACCAGGTTGAGGGAGGTTGTTTCTTTGTTACTTATGAAGTGGGGAGCTACATATCACTTACACTGCTTGGAAAGATTCATGGTCATTAGAGTTTGTGTATGTAGACTTGTTCTGATCTGGTTTATTGAGGAGTCTTGTCCATAGATTGGTGGAACTTAGAGGCTGTTGAGTTTTAAGCTTAAGTCTAAATAAGGTTCCGGCACATTAATAATCCAAAGATCTGATCGAGCTCCATATTTCAATTTAATGAAGGAAAATTTAATATTCAACCTTGATCCATGTACATCCTCTTTTTCTTTATTTTTTTCACTTCTTTTTCAAATAAGTGTTTGCTAAGGGACTAGCAAAGTTAAGTATAGGGGGGTGATGAATACTCATTCATCACTCTTTATTCTTATATTTTAGCTACAAAAACCTTTGCAAATGCATGTATATAGTTGTAAATACAAATAATTACCAAAAGCATGCATTGTATAAAAACCTATAATTAGCATGTTTTTGTGCAAAAATAAAAGAATAAAGATTAAAAAGAAAAAGAGGGAAATATTTAGAATAAATATTGAGCAACCTAACCCAAGGGAGGGCTCAACATGGGCCTGACCGCATAAAAGCCAAAGTAGAGGGAGATAGGGGCTCATGTGTGTAAATATTTAGGTAATTAAATAAAAGTATTTTCCTCACAAAAATAGCTTAAAATTGGCTCGTAAATATTTGTACATATTTATAGATATAAAAACAAGATAAAAATATAAAAATTAAAAAGAAACTAAAAACATCACTCATCATTTACATAGACCATCCACCTTTATTTAGCTTTGTAAATAAATAAAATTAATTTCCAAAATTTTTGTAAATATTCTATACTTTATAGTGTGAATAAATAAATTAAAAACAATTAAAAAAAACAAAATAAAAATAACAAAATTAAAAACACAAAAATATATTGTAAATATACCATGTACATATATATCCATATGTATTTATTTCACCAATGTACATGAATAATTAAAATAAAATAAAAATATCTTTTTATTCCTTATTTTATAATGAAAATAAATAAAATATAAAATAGGAATAAAATTGTATAAAAATAACAATTAAAAATAAAAAATTAAAATCCCATATAGTGTACAAATACCTATATATAGCTATATAATGTATATACCTCATTTTTATTTCGAAAAATTAATTAAAAATCACTAAAAAATAGAAAAAAAATAAAATAAAAATATTTCATGTTTTAAGTTTTTATTAATTCGACCTTTTTCTACCCTAAAATAAATAAACAAACAAATAAAGCTTGGCGGCTTCTGATTGGTCCACGGGGGTTTGTTGACCCCGGTCAACTTCCCCCGCGGACCCTCTTCCTCGTGGATCTGGGTGGAAGACCCGATTTCTCCATTTATCCCCCACCTGATCCGACACCCATTTCACTTAACCCCGGGCTCTGAATGATCTTTGAACATCCAGGACCCTCGCCCGAGGTGGGTTTGATGGATCCGAGCTCCGCGCTACTCACCCGACCATCATCTTTCCGGATCTCCGAGCATATATATTGTCGTCACCGGCGACCTAATCTTCCATCTTTGGATTCCTTGCTCGCCGCCAAGGAGCTCCTCCGGAGTGCCTGAGTGACAGCTGAGCCTTCTGGAGTGGAAGCGAGGCACGAGCACCTAGGGAGCCACTGATCCGGTGGTTAGCTCCGTCGTGCGCCGCCGCGAGCGTGCCGAGCCTCGGGGAGTCGACGGCCCCTTGCAGGCAACGACCGGAAGCTTGCTGAGCTTCAGCCCAGTCGAATGCACCTGCCAGGTAAACTTCTTACCCCGTAGATTAGCTTAGGTTTAGATTTTTTCCGATTCCAGTAGGATAGCTCCGCCACCTTCGCCTATCGACTCCGGCCACCCATTCATCCCTCCGACACCACCACCACGTCCACCAGACATCTCTCCACCTTCTCCGACTCTTCACCCCCCTGGCTCCCCCCGGAGCAGGGTATCGGCTCTCACCCTCCGCCTCTCGCCGGAGAGCCTCCATATCGTCTCATCTTTCACCTTCCGCCCGCTCTGACGGGTCGAGGCAGTTTGCCCTCGACCCAGTTCTCTTCCTGTGCAGGTATCGAGCCCAGTCGACCTCATCTGGAGGTCGAGACTTCAGAGCATAGGAGCTCCCGTTCGTCCACGTCGCCGGAGCTCTCTGGAGCTCCTCGCTTTCATCGGAGCAGAGCATCAGGTGCGGAGCTTCACGGCGAAGCTTCCCCGCTCCTCAGGAGCATCAGGTGAGGTCCACCGTGCATGCAGAGGGCCGGCGAAGCTCGCCGGCCGCCAGTTCTTCCAGCAGCCTCGTCGACCGTCAGATCTTCCTCAGCGCCCCAGTTGTCATCTGATCCATCCATCCTAGGCGTGGTGTCACCGTCCGATCATTCCGAGGATAGATCTGGACCATCCGCTCGGAGGAAGAGGCACCAGCAAGCCTCCACCGTCAGATCGCCACGTGCCCTCTTCTCCTCCGTCGATCCACCAAGGGCTTAAACTCTAGAGCACCAGCACCGTCCGATCTCCACGTGGAGCGCCCTCAGACGTTCGATCAGGCCAGGGGTTTCAAGGTTAAGGCGCCTTCGTTCTCGTTCGTTGGATCTGCCACGTGTCACACATCCGGCCATCGACATTAATAAAAGGGGTAAATAACTCTTAGGCCCCTTTAGTTTCTGTCTTTACTATTTAGTACTGTAAATACCTAGTTCAGTTCTTTTACTTTTGTAAATTTTGCATTGAGGACCTTATCTTTTATGTGAATTGCATTTATACCCCTGCCAGTGGTGAACACGTGCATCGACACGTGGTATTTTGGTACATTTGCATTTTTGGCCCTGTGTTTTTGGCTTGTTAAGTTTTGCATTTATAGAAATAGGAATTGCAATTAGGTCCCCCAGGCCTGAGTCACGTGTATTGTGCGTGGCCCGGGGGGTAATTTGCATTCCTACCCTTATACTTTCCAAGCTTGTTACTCCAGGAACCCAGAACTTTGTTATAATTGCAGATAGGTCCCTATGCACTGTTGCTTCTTTATTTTTGAATAAAATAGCAAATTACCTCCAAATCCAACGAAAATTGGACACATGGCTCCTGCCATAGTGTAAAATTTTGAGGATTTTTTAGGACATTTTTTTTCATTTGATATTTTTAAAAATCCAAAAACATCTATTTTCTTCACTGTCTAACTTTAAAAATCACAAAAAAATATTAAATAGTGTCTAAAAATTACAAAAAAACTGTCTACTGTTTGTTTTGTTGTGTTAGATTTTCTAGCCAACTTTGGCTATTTTTCATTACTGAAAACCACTAAAAATTGAAAAACTCCCAAAATCTTATAAAAATTCTAATAATTAAACCAAAAATCCAAAAATAATAATAGAGGTCCCTAAATTTTCCTTGTTTTATCTTCTTTACAGGAAAATTACCTCCCAGCTAATTTGGGGCCTTTAGATATTTTATTTAGGCCCTTTTAGCTTGGCTGGACAGTACCTTTCATTTCAGTCACTGTTTCATTTTTAGAAAATTAAATAAACATCATAAAAATCTCAAAAATTCATCAAAAACACTAAAAATTATAAAACACATAAAACTATTTTTGTTAGAATTTTTGGTTGATTATGAGTGCATTTAATAAATTGTTGAAGTGTGACGTTTCTTTGCTTTTATTATTTTCTTAACATATTAAAAATCCAAAAAAAATATAAAAACCCTTAAAAACCACCAAAAATATCTTCTCTTCTCTGTTTGACTACTCCATAGGCCGCAAGGCCAATCCGTGCTCCTTGTGTTCGACCCTGGTCGCTATACCAGGTTAAATAAATAGCAAGACCGCTATTTTGTGTTTGATTGGCTTTTATCTCTCTTGGTGGTCTATTTTTCTTGATTGACCGCATCTGGTGACTTGGGTCGCAACGACCACTGTAGATACCTTTACCTGAGTCGCCTTGGTTTTGTGGGTCATCAATCATCCAACGAGGGTCGACACACGAATGCTTGCTTAGATAAGGCTTGAGAACGACCGAGCTAAGCTCACTCATATAAATCACCTTATCCGGACCAGATGAGGACTCCTCAGAAAATTCCTTCTCCGGTTTGAAGGAAACTTTCTTAGTCGGTTTTCTAG
This sequence comes from Ottelia alismoides, assembly GCA_037367405.1. Classification (NCBI taxonomy): domain Eukaryota; kingdom Viridiplantae; phylum Streptophyta; class Magnoliopsida; order Alismatales; family Hydrocharitaceae; genus Ottelia; species Ottelia alismoides. Next base: position 499,257 of record JAZKJV010006275.1, on the reverse strand, counting down.
AACCTGAATCATTGAGAGGGAGATGAGAGCGACGTGCCTTTAGATGTTCGGGGGAACACCTCGAGGAATCAATTCTCGACTTCCTCTCACTAAATAGCCGACTAGAAGAGAGAGAAACCATGTTTTTATGTGGAGTCAATTTAGTCTTGGTTGTCTCCTTTGAAGGTACGGGATGTGGTGTGGTGCTGACCAATGGTTCCTCATCAGACGAGTCACCATATAGATTATAATATTCTTGAAGGGTCAGCACATGTCTCGGGAAGGTGCTAATGGTCTCAGTTGGCTTGGCATTATTGGGCTCTTGTGTCGGATCATCAAAATGATCAAGGCAACCAATAAAGATCGTGTCCGACTTAATGATAGCTTCTGGTCATGAGTCCTCCTTAGAAGATGTCATGGTGGTGGTGCAAGCAGTTGATGAAGTGGAGGTGTGGGGAGTCTCAGAACCAACGGTCGTCTGGGCAGTCGGTCTCTCAGGTGTAGTAGAGAGGTGGGACTCATCTACCTCTCGATGGTCACAACTGTCAGCAGATGTGCGGGTCACCTTAGAGTAAAGTGTATCAAAGAATGTGTGAGGTCGGAGTGCTCCCAATGCTCGTCAAATGGCGTCATACAAATCAATGAATCTTCGAATGAAATTAATATGCGGTTTTTTGTTTGTTTATCCTGAGCAAGCCCCGGGGTCGACTCAAGGAGGCAAAGGAACAACTCATCATCAAGTTAGATGAATTAGATTGTGATTTTCCAAGTGGAATTTTTTTAAATTTTTTTATGCGATAAAAATGCTAATGCAATGATGCGAATGAACTAGGTTACCAAGAAAATCAACAACTTAGCCAAATTTAATTTTAATGTGAAATTAATACAAATTGACCAAATTATATTTTTCCTGTAAACCTAATCCAATTATTAATGCAAAATGTATTTTTTGGAATTTTTCAATTTAAAATGCACACATGAAAAATGCTAACTTTTTTGGGGTTTTTATGCAATTTTTCATGCAAATGATTGCAAAAATTATGGAAAATTTACTGAAAGATAAATATGATGAAATGAAGCTACACTAATATTTTTGTAATTTTCTGACACTGTTATTTTTTTATGAATTTTTTACTGAAAACAGAGCGACTGTGGGTATTTAATTTCTAATAAATCCACAAAGTTAAATTATACAGAGATTGATTTATATCAAATAGATATTTCAATAAGGAATCCAGGAGAGTTGAAATTTTGTAAAAATATTACTCATGGAATTAATTAAAAATCAATTACAGAAATTGCTAAAGAATTTATTTTATGCACAAGACAACTCCTAATTGAACGAAACTTGGGCAATAATTAAAGAACAAATAAAGACATCATCTACAATTCTTTCTCAATTTTTGGAGCAAGGAATATGGTTGTGCGAATTTTAGAGCTTAAATGGGTAAAATATTATTAATTTTCAATCTCTGAATTTTACAAAATAATATAATACTCACAAAAATGTAAATAAATAGTCACAAGATAAAGAATTAGTTGCTCTACAACAAGCTATTTTTAATTAAAATAAATGATGTTATTTTGAAGTCCAAATTACCATGAGAAGTCATGGGTATAAATGCAATACAAAAATGAAACTAACAAACTTAAACTATGCACAAGGGTGCATTTGTAATTATAAAAATCTAAAAGGATGCAAATGCAATTTTGACAATATAAAAATAAAACAAAAGGGACCTTCTTTAGCTAGGGCACACAACGTGCGGCGGAAATGGGGAGGGGCTAGGGCGACGGTCACGCGGTTGAGGGAGGGCGGCGACCAGTGCACACACGCGCGGTCGACGGCGTAGGAGGACGGGCAGAAGGCGGCGCATACGTGATGAATCCACATTTCATCATCTTGATTCTATCATTTTGGCACCAAAACCCTAGCAAATACCTGTAAATAGCATTAATTCCATTACCTTAGCATTCATGCATGTGCATCTAAATAGTGTATAAATTACTGTAATTAAAGCCAAAATTATAGAATAAATAAAAGAAAAGAAAAAGAATAAAATATTGTAAATATTTTATGACCCAAAACCTCGAGACCTAGGCATCTTGATGAATAGGTCGACAAGGAATAAAGTAGGGGGAGACAAGGGTCAAATACCTATATTATGCTATTCATTCTTTATTCATTTTTGGACCTATTTTTGGTTCCACTTTTTATACATCAAATAAAGAAACTTTGTACATAAAAGTTGTAGATCATTAAATAAAGAAAAATACAAAATTTATATCACAGAAAAATAATGTACAGATAAAACGTTATGGTCTGAATAAAAATCCAGAATCCCAACTTCCCAGACCCGTATCTGCAAATGAAAACTCCAAATGCAGCATACTCACCTTTAATTGTAGATAGAAGAAAATAAGCTAATTAATGGAGGTGGTTTCGTATATGGCGGAGCTACGGTTTGAAAGTTGAGTTTTGGACCCTCATTGTATACTTGTACAGATTAAAATATTCAATTTATTATTTATTCATTATTTTGTATTTTTATATTTTTATAATCTTGCAAATATTACTTATAGTAATTATGTGCATTAAAATCAGAATAAAAGCATAAATAAAATTAAAATAAAATACTTATATATATCATATACATAGGTATTAGACCTATACTCATACCTATATAAAATAAATACATAAAAGAAAAATAAAGTAAGAAAGTATATAGATAATATACCTATATAGGGGTATAAATGCGAACTTGTAAAAATATACTTCAGAAAAATAAATAAAAATCACTATAAAATTCTTTATAAAATAACAAACATTTTTTATTTTATAACCTAAAATTAATAAGTTTATTTACTATTTTATTTTGAATTTCTAAATAATTTATGCCCTGGATTTCTCTGGTTGGTCCACGTGGACCAACCAGGTGCGGTCTAGAGTTGACCTCGGTCAACTCCTTGACCGAGACCTGCCATCTTCTGACACCCTTGATTTTGCCCGTTTTCAAGAATTTTGGTGCCTGATTCTTCCATTTTCTCGCCTCGAATCCTTCTTGGAACTTCTTCCCTGATCATCACTCTCCCACGACGCGCCTTCAGATCACTCAAAATCCTCATGATGCACGCGTGGCCCTAGCTTGAAGGAGACGCCATCATCTTCTACTTAAACGCCCCGCCACCTTCAAGCCCAGGTTTGAACCCTTCTTAGACATTAATTCTCCTCCCTGTTGCGCTCTTCATGTTGCTGGAGGTGACAGCTCCGCATCCACACCCTCAGGCGAGTCGAGGAGGCTCTGTAGCGGCTCCACCACCTCCGCCGACCACCGGCGTCGAGGTCCCACCACCTCAGGTCCTCCACCTTCGAGGTTTGCCCTTTTACCTCACCTTTTTGTTTCATTTCATTTCCCTTAGCTTCAGTATCAAAAACCCCCAAAAACATCCGAACTCCATCGATCGATCCACCTCCCATAGCTCATCGCCGGAGCGCACCTCCGGCTGTCGTTCCCTCGCCTTCCACCGACCATCTCCGACTTCCACTACACCTCCGCGGGGTCCAGGCAGTTTGCCCTGGACCCTCTCACCCATATTTGCAGGTACCTGGAGCATTACATCGTTTGGGGACTTGGATTCGACCTCCGCCGCAGATACCTGGAGCTTCGAGCTCCGCCGCTTCTGCAGCAGCGCCACAATGCCTCTCCGGCAATTTTGAGGGTCCCATACGCCAGAGCATCATTGCAGGAGTCTCCCAGACCTTTTTGTTGCGGTCCAAACCACCGGAGTCGCGTCATCTCGCCGGAGGAACTTCGTCTCGGCGAAGTTCTTCCCCGTTCTTCCTCCGGGTGCCACCACCGTCCGATCCGAGGCCCGCTCCAGATCGCACCTCAGCCGTCAGATCTTGGCCACCTCCTGCCGTCGATCTCTTTGCCAGATCTGATCTCCACCGATCATCGCCGAATCGTCATCGCGCGTTGTGCGCGCGCCACGTGGATAAGTGAGCGGCCTTCCGCCGTTCGATCGCGCACGAGGAATATAGGCGTGGGTATTTTGCACTTTCACCCTCGCCAAATTTTGTATTTCATTTTACTCTGTAAACTTCAAGTCGTAGTTTAAATATTTCTGTAATATTTGCATCCAGACCCCCATAGTTTTCATATTTGCACTTAGGTCCTATCCACGTGCCAGTGCGCGTGAGGGGGCTAGGTATTTTGTAAGGACCCCCCCTAGGGTTTGGTTATTTCGTCGTAGTCCATGAACTATCAATTTAAGTTGTAATATTTTGGAGAAATTGCATCTGAACCCCTGGAACTTTGTAATATTGCAAAAATACCCTTCCCAGGTCGCGTACCCAGTGCTCATGAGTTGGACATTTTGCAAGGAACCCCCTCCGCGTTTGGGTATTTGTTTTAAGTACAGAAAATCGCATGTAACGTTATATATTTTTGGAAAAATTGCAAGTAGATCCCTGAACTTCTGTGTAATTGCATTTATGCCCCTATCAGGCCCTTAACTTGTGCTTGCTATATCTATCTATTTAGGGCCTTGTTTTAATTCCAAAAATTCTCGAAAAATAAACTTAAGCTCCTGTGTATGCTTGAACTTTCATGCCATATTTTTGCACTGAATTTTTATTGCATTTTCATATTTATTAAAAATCAAAAACATGCATTTATTTCACTATTTGCATTAGAAAATAAATAAAAATTATAAAAATATTTTGAAAAATTCCAAAAAAAATCCCTACTGTTTATTTTATCATATTTTAGTGTCAGTCCAAAAATCACTAAAAATCTCAAAAGAAAAACCTTAAAAATTCAACAAGACTCAAAAACTTCAAAAAAATCTATAAAATCAAAGAAAACTTAGAAAAATACAAACCCAGTTCCTGTTTGTTCTGTATTTCATTATCTTTATTTGAAAATTAGTGTGAAAAATTTTGGTGGCTGTTTGCTTATTTTAATTCCTATTTTACTCACAGCCAGTACATATTTCATTGTTTTCCCTTATTTCAGTATTTAAAAATACCAAAAACACTTTGAAAAATACCCAAAAATCACAAAAACAGTAAAAAACCTAAAAATATCAAAAACATTTTATTTCTGAATTTTTGGTTATTTTTGCATATTTTGATCATTATTCTATCTTCTCTTTTATTACATAGCCTTTATTTTCCAATATTAAAAAAAGAAATAAAAAATATAAAATAAAAAATTAAAAAATCAGAACATTAAAAATCAAAATACAAAATTAAAAATTAAATAAAAATAAAAAAATTAAAAAATTAAAAACCCACAAAAATTTCTTCGCTTGCTTGCTTAGTGTAGACACTTCACATTCACTTGTGCACATTTGTTTGAATTACCATGTTTGCTCCATGTGTTCGAACTCTCTGCATACTTGACTGCTATACATCTTCTGTGCAGAGTTAAAAATAAATTTTAACTCCACATTTATTTCTATTTCCTTGATCTATAGTGTGGGTTAATTGTTGATTAAATACACTTTATTGTGGGTCGCCGCATCGACATCGGTTGTCTCCGCCTTGTGTGAGACATACTCTTTAAACCTACGATAATCTGTGTCTATCAAATGGCACCGTTGCCGGGGAGCAACAGCGAGTAGTTCATATTTTACTTGATTGTGTTTGTTGTCTTCCTTATTGCTTGATTATTTTACCTCTCTTGTTTTGATAGATATTTGTGAACTTTTCTGACCATCTCTTTGTCTTTTGCGAGGGACCGCGGAGCGAGGCGGATCGCCTAGGGGATCCGACGCAACCACGTGAAACGGAGCCGGCTTTTCTTAAGCCAAGCCGGCAGGAGAGAGCAGGAGGAGGGAGAGATTGATTAGATTAGTTTGCAATTCTTATTGTGTGAGAGAGAGAGATTTAGTAAATTGTAATAATACAGGACTTGGCCACTTGAACTTCCGGGCCTAATTTCCAAGTGTTTGTTCACTTGGGGGCTCACCGCGGTTTTGTGTTTTTCGCGGCTTTTCTCGCTTTATTCTCATTTGTTTTACGAGGATTTAGCCCCTAGACATAGGATTTTTTGTTGACTGTGACGAACTAGGAAGCTAAGGCCCAATCCCTAATATCTTGCTTGCACCTATAGAACGCAATTGGACTTGGCTAAAAATCAACTGAAAAAGCTATTTGACTTGGACTAGAAACCACGTGCCGCGAGCCCACCCTGTTAAGCGCTACTCCTGAACTCGATGTGTCGAGAAGAGGAGGGGTGAGCCTAGACCGGACTCCGGACTCTTTTCTTTGTCATAGCTACTTGTTTTCACGTTAATAGAAGTTGCTCATCTTAGGACGATTTCCTCGTGCATGCATATAGGTAGTTTAAATTATTGTCTTTAAATTATGCGCGGATCACTTTGCATGTAGAGTGTTGGCGACAAGGTACGCATTTCTATCCCTGCATGCATCATAGATTTTGACCACGCATCGGCTTTTCCGACTTCCTCCCCCAGCTTTATTGGACTATAAATAACAAGTAAATTGGAAAATTCGTTAGACGATGATTGCTCAGAAAAATACATAAAAAGTGAAAATAATAAAAATTGGGACTGGTAATGCAAACTTGACCTTAAAACTCATCCCACCAAAAAATTTGTCTTTGGGAGAGTAATCCCCTCCTTGTTTGATTTATCTGTTGCGAGAGAGTGACCCGACACTAGGATAGAGCCATACTCAAAATTTTAGTTGACTACTGGTCGTGGTTAGTCGTTCTCCAGTGAGGATCTCTCCGGTAACCAATAATGCGGACCGCGATGTCCTTAGCAGAGTGAATTAGCAGGAGCAACCGGATACGGTCCGTAATTCATACTGGCTGGGAAAGATCTGACGTGGATTGGGACAGTCGGCTAAGAATGTAGGGTACCTAACAGCTCGCTCTAACGCTCTGATAGATTGACTGATCACCTAATAAAATTAGACAAGATAACAGACCGAACTCTCACGGTCATCAGCTCAAGAGTTGTGTAGGTGAATTGGGGGTTTGATTGATCATCTTGTTTGCATTCCAGATCTCATCCGCCTTTCTCTACATTAAAATGATGGGAAGAAGATCCCTTAGGCCACGTCTAGTGGCACCGCTATCAAGCACTCCTTCCCACTCATCTAGGAGGGTTTTGGAAAGTTCAGACCCACTCTCCGACCCTGAGTTCTCAACCACCATGTTCCCCCTCGACCACCCTTCTCCAATAAATCTAGAGACCACAGAAGATATTCAGTTGGACACGCCTGAAATGGGTACATTTGCCTTTGCAGAAAATCAAGAAGAACCCATGGCCAACAGTGAAGGAGACAGAAATGAGCAAAGCGAACATCCCTTTGCGTTTGATCAAGCCGCAATCAACCACTCCCTTATGGCATCCCTAGAAACAATGCAACAACAAATAAGGGACCAGGGAGCCTTCATGGGAAACATCCTGAGAGAGATGGAGCAGATGCGAACAGACAGAGAAGACAGATCTGAAGGCGGTGGAGAGATTCCTGATGCAGCCGCAGGAGGAGGAGGACAGAACCAGGAAAGACCACCACAAACAACCATGAGGCAGTTGCACAACCCAGCTGCAACCCTTACTCACCGGTGGATCCGAATTCCACCCATCTATGGAGACTTCAAGCTTCGCCCGCCCACTATCCAGTTACTGCCTAAATTGCATGGGCTCCCCACCGAAGAACCTCATCTCCATCTGCAAGAATTCGAGATGATATGCAACACAATCCACGACAGATTCGTGACTGAGGATACAATTAAAATGATTGCCTTCCCATTCTCCTTGGTTGATAGAGCCGCCTATTGGCTCAAACACTTGGGGAGGTACATCGACACTTGGGAACAGCTCCAGACCGCATACCTAAATAAGTATTACCCACTCAGCCGGACAAATGCAGCAAGGGCTATGATCAGCAACTTCACCATGATCCCAAATGAACTATTCCATGAAGCCTGAGATCGCTTTAGAGAGCTCATTGACCGTTGTCCGCATCATGACATATCAAAGCCCAACTTGGTTCAAAGTTTCTTTTGTGGGCTGACATCGGAGCTGCAGGGGCTTGTTAATGCCTCTTGTGGAGGATCGTACTTCGCAAAGGGTGAAGATGATGTCTGGGCCATTTATGAAGGAATGGCAGAAAACTCTACAGTCATGGCCCAGGCGCGTGTCTACACACAACAAAAACCTCCCCAAGGAGCAGGATCATACCAAAGGATAGCCCGTATTGATGCCGATCCCAGCACCCCGTCTGTAGCCGCAGCTCAAGCCGAATCCACCGCAGCCGATATGGGTATCATCAGTGAAAAGTTGGACCGCATGGAAATCCTTGAGAAAAAGCAGGGACAAAGTATGGCACAAATGGACCAGTTGGCAAAGACCATGAGTGACCTGAAGACTCACATCTAGAGTATTCAGGAGGCACAATCGTCTTCGCATCAGCACTCCAGGTCACTAGATGAATCCAGAGGTAGCCGTTCTACCCCACCACCTCCCGCATACCGCTCAGTTCACCATGTTCAGGAGGTGCCGGTACAGCAGTTGCCGCATTATTCACAACAGCCGCCATCTCAGGAAACTCAGATGGTGGTTTATTAACCGGATCAGCCACTGGCAGCAATACCACCTCCACCCTTCGAGCAGGAGCCGTTGATGGAAGTCAACGGGATATGGTACGATCGATACCCCCAGCAGCCCGGGATTCGCTGTGATCACCCCGGATTCCGTTGGTCCAACGGAGGTATATCATCCCAACAGCAGCCTCCGGCTCAGGGTAATCATAGTGGTCAACACCAGCAGCCCCAATACTCCCAACAGCAGCCACAATACCAGCAGAATACTCGTCACACCTATCAGGAGCAGCAATGGAAGCCGCGACAGCAGCCGTTTCAGCAGCAATGCCCCCAGCATACATCTCACTACCAGCAGCAATACTCTCAGTCCCACCAGCCACCACAATTCCAGCAAGGGAACACCTCAGGTTCTTCCACCCCTAGCTTGGAGAACCCTGCACTTGATGATCTCGCCCGACTGCTTTCTAACCAGCAAGCATCGTTTCGGCGAGAAATGGACGAGTTCCGGCAAGAAATGAGGGATATCATGAAAGGGAAAGCCGCCATACCTGCACAGAGCGAGCCGAATCCGAACAACTTAAAAAGAAAGTCTGAGCAGGTACAGTTTACAAAGGATACCACTCCTAGTGCTTATTTGAATGACATGCATTCTATGTTTGATACTCACTTCGTGTCACTTAGGAGCAGTAGGGAACCAGCCGGCGGCGGCTCATCTGAGGGACAACCCCATGGAGACTCTAGAGGCCCAGATAAGGAAAAGAGCGGTTCTGATGCCGCTAACAACAAGGATGACCTTCCAGACGACGGTACTGAGGCCGTCGTAGTACCAGATGCAGACGGTGGTGCTGAAGCCACCATTGATAATGAACCAGAGTGCAGTGCTGAGGCCGCAAAGAAGAATATTTCGGGTGGTACTGATGCCCCCATTTTGAATCAGTCTGTATTCCAACCTTCTGTATTACCATTTTCTGTGTCTCTAAACTCAATGAAAAAGAACAAAAAAATGAATAAAGGAAAGGCTTCTCCATCTATTCCAAGTCCGTGTGTGATGAATGATGACGATTGCATGGATGGCAGTCCTTCACCGGCCCAGAAGCCCTCTCCTAACCCTCTGTCTGAGGAGGGCCCATCTATCCCCTTCCCTCAAGCACTCGGCTTGACTAAGGGGACTTCAAAAGAAAATCCCAAAAAGACCCAGCAGTTAGAGTTCAGCCAACATATGATAGACAGATTTCAGATCTAGCTGACTCTACAGGAGGCACTTGAGCACATCCCCCTCTTCCAAAAGAATCTGAGAGAGAATACTACTGTACGCAGGAAGAGGTGAAACAATAGAGGAGAGATCCATGTGCTCACCCGTGCCACATGTTGTGTCATTCAAAACCATCTGCCAGCCAAACGCCCAGATGCAGGAGCTCCTTATGTCAGATGCTAGATTAGTGAGCAGCAATTTGACCGTACTCTATTAGACAGCGGCTCTTCTATCAACCTCCTTCCGGCAGCCCTACTCGACCGATTCGAGTTTGGCCCTCTTCTTCGGAGCAGGACAGTCCTTCAGTTTGCTGATCGATCGATTAAGAGGCCGAAGGGGTTGTTGAGAGACGTGGTCGTTACCATTCAGGGTCTGAAATTCCCCGTGGACTTTGTAGTATTGGACATGGAGATCCCTGAATCGGTGACTGATGCCCCATCATACTAGGATGCCCATCCTTGGCCACATCCAAGGCAGTGTCCAACCATGATAGTGGGAAGGTGTACTTTCGCGTAGAGGGTGAGAGTATACAAATAGAGACGATCGACGAGATCAAAGCGAGAGATTCAGCATGCTCAGAGCAGAACAGTGATACAGGGTCGATGACAGACGTTGAGCTAGACATCCACCAGGAGTGTGATTTTGTGATGACCGATGATGAAGCAGTTTGGGAAGATCCAGATACACGAGCCCTCGTCATATCTGCAGATTCAGAGTACCCACCTTTTGAGGCAGACGAGAGTTCGGAAAGCACACCCTTGGCAGAAGACACCATACAGGTTGACAGTTGCGTACTGCATGATGACATTGATGATTATACTGATTCAGATCCCTCGGAGGCAGACTTTGATTGGAAGGATTTTGATACATATTTACCATGCCTGTTTCCAGATGAGCCGACAGATCGGACGGAGAGCGAGCCAGCACAGATGATAGCCACACCAGCAAGGTTCCCTTCGTCAGATGATCACATACAGCGAGAGTTCTCATATACAGACCTGGTTGCTTTCACGCAGACCTGTCAGAAGCCAGATTTGCCAGCTCCCACCAAACCAGAATTGAAGCCTTTGCCGCAGTCGCTCAAGTACAGATTCCTTGCGGGTGAGCCTGAAATGCACCCAGTCATTGTCTCAGGAGATTTGACTGGAGAACAAGAATCCTGTCTGATGGAGGTTCTTGAAAGAAACCGCAAGGCGATAGGATGGAACGTGGCCGATCTCAAGGGGATAAGTCCGGCTCTGTGCTCCCACCATATATACCTCGAGGAGGACGCCAAGCCTTCGCGTGAGTTCCAGCGACGGCTGAACCCGAATCTTCGAGATGTAGTAATGAAGGAGATATCTAAATGGTGGAGCGCTGATATTATCTACCCCATCTCCGACTCTAAGTGGGTTAGCCCTTTACATGTGGTACCCAAGAAGACGGGTATCACTACAGTTGTGAATGAGTCTGGAGAAGAGATCGCCACCCGGGTACCCACTTCTTGGAGGGTCTGTGTGGACTATAGACGATTGAATGAGGCCACCAAGAAGGATCACTTCCCGCTACCATTTATTGATCAGATTATCGAAAGGCTAGCCGGGAAGAGTCATTACTGTTTTCTTGACGGGTACTCCCGATACAATCAAGTGGCCATTGCGCCCGAAGACCAGGATAAAACGACGTTCACCTATCCATTTGGGACGTATGCTTTCAGACGGATGCCCTTTGGTCTATGTACCGCCCCTGCGACATTCCAAAGGTGCATGTTGTCCATCTTTTCGGACATGATAGGTAACTGTTTGGAGGTCTTCATGGATGGTTTCTCTGTCTATGGCGACGGATTCGATGCTTGTCTTGACTGCCTAGACCGAGTACCTCAGCGCTGCATAGAGGAGAACCTTGTACTATCTTGGGAGAAGAGTCACTTTATGGTGACTCAAGGGACGGTCCTTGGTCACATCATCTACAACAGAGGCATGGAGGTTGATCCGGCCAAGGTGGATATCATTAGAAAACTCAATCCACCGTCCAATTTGAAACAGTTGCGGTCTTTTCAGGGGCATGTCGGATTCTATCGACGTTTCATTCAGGACTTCAGTCGAATTGCCCGACCGCTGACGGATTTATTGACTAAAGACACCGAGTTCCTTGTAGATGATAAGTGTCTTAAGTCTTTCGAGACTCTCAAGAATTTAGTTGTCGAGGCTCCTGTCCTTCAGCCACCCGATTGGTCTCTCCCATTCGAGATCATGACGGATGCTTCCGATTATGACATTGGGGTTGTGCTTGGACAGAGGAGGGATGGATTACCCTATGCCATACACTACACTAGCCGGACTTTGGATGCAGCTCAGAGGAACTATACAGTGACTGAGAAAGAAATGCTAGCGGTAGTCTTTGCTTTGGATAAGTACATATCTTACATTCTTGGATCTAGAGTGACAATTTTTACAGACCACACTGCCATTCGGTACTTAATGTCGAAGAAGGATGCCAAAGCCAGATTAACCAGATGGATCTTTCTCCTCCAGGAATTTGATATTGAGATTAAGGATAAACCTGGAGTTAAGAATGTTGTGGCAGATCACCTCTCCCGCCTAAAGAACCTTGAGGAATCTGAGCCCATAGCACCTATCACTGAAACTTTTCCAGATGAGGCGATCCTTGCTATCACCTCTCTTCCATGGTATGCCGACATTGTGAATTACCTTGTTGCCAAAACTATCCCACAAGGTTGGCCCAGACAGCAGCTTGAGACCTTCCTTGCGAAGGCCAAGTCATACCATTGGGAGGATCCCGTCCTTTATCATGAGGGAGGGGACAGTATCTGGAGACGGTGCATTCCTCAAGATGAGCAACATAGCGTCCTCACCTACTGCCACAAGCTTGAGGCAGGAGGACATCATTCTGGGAGACGGACAGCACAAAAGGTGCTCCAATCCGGCCTTTGGTGGCCTACCCTTTTCAAGGATTCTGATGAGTTCGTGATAAGGTGTGCTGACTATCAGAAGATGGGTACTTGCGAACAGAGAGACATGATGCCCATGCAGCCCATTCACTTTTGTGAGGTTTTTGATGCATGGGGAATCGATTTCATGGGCCCATTTCCTAAAAGTCAGAGGTTTGAGTATATTCTTCTTGCTGTGGATTATGTGAGCCGTTGGGTTGAGGCCATCCCCGCCCAAACCGCAGATGCTAAAACAGTATGTCGCTTCTTGAGGAAGAATATTATTTCACGGTTCGGGGTGCCGAGAGTCTTGATTTCAGACGGAGGGTCTCACTTTATTAATGACAAAGTTAGGGCCCTTACAGACGAGTTCAGTATTGACCATCGTATTGCCACACCATATCACCCTCAGACTAATGGTCTTGCTGAAGTTTCGAATAGGGAGGTTAAGACAATTTTGCAGAAGGTAGTCCACCCAGACCAAAAGGATTGGTCACAACTTTTGGACTCGGTCTTGTGGGCTTATCGGACCTCCTTCAAGACACCACTAGGGACATCCCCCTTTCGTCTCGTCTATGGCAAGCCATGCCATCTACCAGTGGAAATAAAGCATAAGTCACTTTGGGCAGTTACAGAGTTATTATTGGATCCCAAGAGTGTAGGAGAGCAGAGGAAAGCAGAGTTGGCAGCCCTGGAAGAATTAAGAGATACAGCCTTCTCAAGTAGCTTACAGTACAAGTAGAAAGTGAAAGTATGGCACGATTCCCGAATCAGCCATAAACAATTTGAGCCAGAACAGCAAGTATGGTTATTTGATGCTAGGTTAAAAGTAATCCCAGGGAAATTACAAAGCAAATGGAAAGGACCATATGTGGTCCGGAAGGTGCATGATAATGGCAGCATTGATATATCCGAACCTTCATCATCTTCCACCTTTAGAGTCAATGGTCAGCGCTTGAAACCATATCTAGATCATGATCTGTCGACCGTTGCTGTTGCTCCGATTCATTTGGTATGAGATGATTCTTTGACTCACACCTTCGGCATCTCGTACATGATTATCACTGAGATCTGACATTGTATATATATTCATGTGTACATCGATCATTCATTCTTTATGGCTCACACCCCATCATCATCATTTGATCTTGCTATACCTAGGATGTACTTTGTCCTAAGTATAGGGGTGGTGTGCACCCTGAGTTTTTTTTCTATTCATTAGATCCTCGCCATTGTCTCCTCTTCTTGTCTATACTTAGGGATATCTCACCCTAAGTATAGGGGGAGACAATCTGAGTACGATCTGTTCATTCCCACCCTTGACCCTCCCTGCGTTGTATACAGTCTGCTATACTTAGGATTATTTGATCCTAAGTATAGGGGGGACGGTCAACTTCTCATTGGTTTATTCATTCATCTCTTATTCAATTAATCTTTAGACTTGCTTATACTTAGTACGAGTTATGTCTTCTCTTTTCTCTCCGATCTATGAGGACATAGCTCAAGCTAAGTATAGGGGGGTCGTATATACTGTGTATATACTTTAGCCATAACTCGTACTTTCGTATTTTCTTAATAATATGGATAATAATTCTCTAAAACCCTTAATAAAAAAGGTGTTTCATTCCTCAAATTCTTTTTGTATATACTGATTAATAAATCAGGTGCTTTGAAAAATAGTTTGACAATCTCTTTGAAAAACCTTTTGAAAACTATTTTGAAAAACACTTTGTACATGTTTTCAACCTTTGTAAAAACCTTTTGATTGAAAAAAATTATTTTCTTTGTGTGAAATAAAAATGTTTGAAAAATGATTTGCAAATGGTTTGAAAAATGGTTGCAGAAATATTTTGAAAAATCTATATATACTGTTTTGAAAGCCTTTGCAAAATGATTTTCAAATGCGTGTACATGTTTGTAAAATGTTTATAAAAATTATTTTGGACTATAGTTTTCAAAATTGTTTGCAGTCAAATAAGTTTGAGGAATAAATACATCACACCAAATATATAATTATAAGTTTGATCACTTACCCTTGTAAAATCTTAAAATCCACTTCTTGTAAATATAAGAAGCACTCCCGTGTACATAGTTTTTCACCTAGTTTTCAGCCAAAAATCTTTTGTTTTCAAAAATCCCAAAAACATTTGCAAACTAAATCCCAAAAACATTTAAAAAAACTTTTTGAAAAATACAAAAAAATTGCATCTGCATACGCATGCATCATCTTTTCAAAAATCCATAAAAAGTTCAAAATCTTGAAAATTGCATCACAAAAATATTTTCTGCATTCTGCATCGCATTTGCATAGCATGAGCATTTTTCAGATTGAGTTTGATAATTGAACAAGTCTAAGTAAAATCCGTAGATTGGAGCTTGATTGGACCTTAAAATCGACCTAATAACAGGAACCTTATAGGAACTGGGTTTGAGGTACTTCAGGTCTAGTTGACTTAATTCTTTGAGGATCACGGGACTTGGTTCATTGGATTCTTGACTGCCTAAGTAGAGTATTTCGGAGCACACGCACGACTCTTGTTGATAATGACCTAACTTGGACACCTGCACCTTTCACATAGCTCTCCACGGATGAGGTGGTGAGGAGGCAGTTTCCTTTGGCTTGGGGTAGCATATGAGGGTAGTACTTCTAGGCGGAACCTCTCTTCTTCTTCTAGTGAAGGAAGTGCGCCTCAACTTGGTCTAGTGGTGATGAAGGCTAAAGACAGAAGCCGTGGGTTGCAATAAAGCTTCAAAAGAGGGATAGTCTACTGGCTTAAGAGGAAAATTTCTTGTATATATGCGTACCATGTAGATATGTTGTACAGATGCACTTGAAAAAAAAAGAAAAAATGCAAAAAGAACTCCAAAAAAGTGGTGGGTCGGATTGAAAATTTAATAACCCCACCGGAGTGTATATAGTCCAATAAAGCAAAAGCTTATGATATCCATGTTACATCTCATGAAGCTTGCAGCGGGAGCCTTAGCTACATTGGTTGAGCTCCCAAAAATTCTATATCTCTTATTCCCCCTCTTCTTGAGCTGGTTGCACTTGAACTTAGAAGGGAATACCCCGCTTCTCGAGGAAAGAGTTGCTAGACCAAGGCATTAGAGTTACCAGGGTGGGGAGGTTGTTTCTTTGTTACTTCTGAGGTGGGGAGCTACATATCACTTACAATGTACGAGTCAGATTCATAGTCATAAGGGTTTGCGTATGAGTTGAAATATATCTGACCTGGCTATTGAGGAGACTTGGACAGAGTTTTGGGATTCTCAAGGACTGTTGGATTTCAAATTTGGTTCTCATTAAGGTTCCGACCGCACTAAAATTCCAAAGGTCCGACTTAAGCTCCAAACTTTGATTTTGTGATGACAAGTTTGATAATTAAACTAAATCCAAGTTCTTCTTTTTCTTTTCTTTCTTTTTCTTTTTGCACTTATTGCATAAGTGTTTGCTAGGGACTAGCAAAGGTAAAGTATAGGGGGATGATGAATCCACATTTCATCATCTTGATTCTATCATTTTGGCACCAAAAACCCTAGCAAATACCTGTAAATAGCATTAATTCCTTTATCTTAGCATTCATGCATGTGCATCTAAATAGTGTATAAATTACTGTAATTAAAGACAAAATTATAGAATAAATAAAAGAAAAGAAAAAGAATAAAATATTGTAAATATTTTATGACCCAAAACCCCGAGACCTAGGCATCTTGATGAATAGGTCGAAAAGGAATAAAGTAGGGGGAGATAAGGGTCACATACCTATATTATGCTATTCATTCTTTATTCATTTTGGGACCTATTTTTGATTCCACCTTTTATACATCAAATAAAGAAACTTTGTACATAAAAGTTGTAGATCATTAAATAAAGAAAAATACAAAATTTATATCACAGAAAAATAATGTACATATAAAACGTTATGGTCTGAATAAAAATCCAGAATCCCAACTTCCCAGACCCGTATCTCACAAATGAAAACTCCAAATGCAGCATACTCACCTTTAATTGTAGATAGAAGAAAATAAGCTATTTAATGGTGGTGGTTTCGCATTTGGCGGAGCTACGGTTTGAAAGTTGAGTTTTGGACCCTCATTGTATACTTGTACAGATTAAAATATTCAATTTATTATTTATTCATTATTTTTGTATTTTTATATTTTTATAATCTTGCAAATATTATTATATTAATTATGTGCATTAAAATCAGAATAAAAGCATAAATAAAATTAAAATAAAATACATATATATATATATCATATACATAGGTATTAGACCTATACTCAGACCTATATAAAATACACTTCTATTTTATTAAATATACAAAACACATCAGAAAAATAAAACAAAAATATATTTGTATATATAAAAGTATTTTATAATTTCAGAAAATAAAAAATAAAAATAATAAAATTAAAATACATAAAAGAAAAATAAAGTAATAAAGTATATAGATAATATACCTATATAGGGGTATAAATGCAAACTTGTAAAAATATACTTCAGAAAAATAAATAAAAATCACTATAAAATTCTTTATAAAATAACAAACATTTTTTATTTTATAACCTAAAATTAATAAGTTTATTTACTATTTTATTTTGAATTTCTAAATAATTTATGCCCTGGATTTCTCTGGTTGGTCCACGTGGACCAACCAGGTGCGGTCTAGAGTTGACCTCGGTCAACTCCCTGACCGAGACCTGTCATCTTCTGACACCCTTGATTTTGCCCGTTTTCAAGAAATTTTGGTGCCCGATTCTTCCATTTTCTCACCTCGAATCCTTCTTGGAACTTCTTCCCTGATCATCACTCTCCAACGACGCGCCTTCAGATCACGCAAAATCCTCATGATGCGCGTGTGGCCCTAGCTTGAAGGAGACGCCATCATCATCTACTTAAACGCTCCGCCACCTTCAATCCCAGGTTTGAACCCTTCTTAGCCATTAATTTTCCTCCCTGTTGTGCTCTTCGTGTTGCTGGAGGTGACAGCTCCGCATCCACACCCTCAGGCGAGTCGAGGAGGCTCTGTAGCGGCTCCACCACCTCCGCCGACCACCGGCGTCGAGGTCCCACCACCTCAGGTCCTCCGCCTTCGAGGTTTGCCCTTTTACCTCTCCTTTTCGTTTCATTTCATTTCCCTTAGCTTCAGTATCAAAAACCCTTAAAAATATCCGAACTCCATCGATCGATCCACCTCCCACAGCTTATCGCCGGAGCGCACCTCCGGCTGTCGTTCCCTCGCCTTCCACCGACCATCTCTGACTTCCACTACACCTCCGCGGGGTCCAGGCAGTTTGCCCTGGACCCTCTCACCCATATTTGCAGGTACCTGGAGCATTACATCGTCTGGGGACTCGGATTCGACCTCCGCCGCAGATACCTGGAGCTTCGAGCTCTGCCGCTTCTGCAGCAGCGCCACAGTGCCTCTCCGGCGATTTTGAGGGTCCCATACGCCAGAGCATCATCGCATGAGTCTCCCGGACCTTTTTGTTGCGGTCCAAACCACTGGAGTCGCGTCATCTCGCCGGAGGAACTTCGTCTCGGCGAAGTTCTTCCCCGTTCTTCCTCCAGGTGCCACCACCGTCCGATCCGAGGCCCGCTCCAGATCGCACCTCAGCCATCAGATCTTGGCCACCTTCTGTCGTCGATCTCTTCGCCAGATCTGATCTCCACCGATCATCGCCGAACCGTCATCGCGCGTTGTGCGCGCGCCACGTGGATAAGTGAGCGGCCTTCCGCCGTTCGATCGCGCACGAGGAATATAGGCGTGGGTATTTTGCACTTTCACCCTCGCCAAATTTTGTATTTCATTTTAGTCCGTAAACTTCAAGTCGTAGTTTAAATATTTCTATAATATTTGCATCCATACCCCCATAATTTTCATATTTACACTTAGGTCCTTTCCACGTCACCTCACGTGCCAGTGCGCGTGAGGGGGCTGGGTATTTTGCAAGGACACCCCTGGGGTTTGGTTATTCCGTCGTAGTCCATGAATATCAATTTAAGTTGTAATATTTTGGAGAAATTGCATCTGAACCCCTGGAACTTTGTAATATTGCAAAAATACCCTTCCTAGGTCACGTGCCCAGTGCTCGTGAGTTGGACATTTTGCAAGGAACCCCCTCTGGGTTTGGGTATTTATTTTGAGTACAGAAAATCGCATGTAACGTTATATATTTTTGGGAAAATTGCAAGTAGATCCCTGAACTTCTGTGTAATTGCATTTATGCCCCTGCTAGGCCCTTAACTTGAGCTTGCTATATCTATCTATTTAGGGCCTTGTTTTAATTCCAAAAATTCTCGAAAAATAGACTTAAGCTCCTGTGTGCTTGAACTTTCATGCCATATTTTTGCACTGAATTTTTATTGCATTTTCATATTTATTAAAAATAAAAAATATGCATTTATTTCACTGTTTGCATTAGAAAATACATAAAAATTATAAAAATGTTTTGAAAAATTCCAAAAAAATTCCTATCATATTTTAGTGTCAGTCCAAAAATCACTAAAAATCTCGAAAGAAAAACCTTAAAAATTCAAAAAGACTCAAAAACTTCAAAAAAATCTATAAAATCAAAGAAAACTCAGAAAAATACAAACTCAGTTCCTGTTTGTTCTGTATTTCATTATCTTTATTTGAAAATTAGTGTGAAAAATTTTGGTGACTGTTTGCTGATTTTAATTCCTATTTTACTCACAGTCAGTACATATTTCATTGTTTTCCCTTATTTTAGTATTTAAAAATACCAAAAACACTTTGAAAAATACCCAAAAATCACAAAAACAGTAAAAAAATCCTAAAAATATCAAAAACATTTTATTTCTGATTTTTTTATTATTTTTGCATATTTTAATCATTATTCTAACTTCTCTTTTATTACATAGCCTTTATTTTCCAATATTAAAAAAAAGAAATAAAAAAATATAAAATATAAAATTATAAAAATCAGAACATTAAAAATCAAAATACAAAATTAAAAATTAAATAAAAATTAAAAAATCAAAAATTAAAAACCCACAAAAATTTCTTCTCTTGCTTGCTTAGTGTAGACACTTCACATTCACTTGTGCACATTTGTTTGAATTACCCTGTTTGCTCACTGTGTTCGAACTCTCTGCATACTTGACTGCTATACATCTTCTGTGCAGAGTTAAAAATAAATTTTAACTCCACATTTATTTCTATTTCCTTGATCTATAGTGTGGGTTAATTGTTGATTAAATACACTTTATTGTGGGTCGCTGCATCGACATCGGTTGTCTCCACCTTGTGTGAGACATACTCTTTAAACCTACGATAATCTGTGTCTATCAGTACGTGAGGTAGAGGGGCACACGCTGCCGTGCGGTTGGAGGCGCGGAGATCGAGGGGCGGCGCATGCTGCGGCGGCCGCTAGGAAGCGGCGGAGGCTACTGTGCAGCAACGGGCGGTAGGTTGTGAGCACGATACAGGGGCACTTGGCTGGGAGCGCGGATTGGTCGAGGTGGGGCGGCCACGCGCCTGGGTCGGTGCTGCTTGTGGGGGATGATGGCGGGTTGGCGTAGAGGAGCTGCCAGGGGGAGGCTGTCCCCTGCGGTGGCTGCAGCAGCGGGGGTTGCTGCCATTGGGGCGGAGGAGGAAGCACGGCGGGGAAGATGCAGGGAACCTGCTCCTGCTTTTTTTTAATTTCTTTTTATATTTTTTTCGTAATTTTTTTTTGTAAACACGGAATTAAAGAGAGATGATTAATGAGTAATAATGGTGGTGATGATGATGGTGTTTGATGAATGTGGGGATGTGATGATGTGTTTGATCGTGATGAAGAACAAGGAACAAAATATGTTAGATAAAAAATTGAAATGAAAAGATATGATAGAAAATACTTACCTGTGAGAATCGCTGGATTTTTGGAGCTGCAGTGTGCGGCTTCCGATTGTGGCCTCGATCAGCTTGGCGAAAAGCCGAGAAGCTAGCAATCCACTTGTGGAGGAATGTTATGCGAACAAGGCTCGCGGATCTCACCAATAGCCGAAGATGGCCGGAACTCGTCGTCGCTCTACAGACTAAGGTTGTCATTGTCACCTCGACCTCTATGTAGCTGGAATTCTTCTCATGAAATTGGCGGATGATCAGAAATGGAGGAAGGGATGGGAATATAAAGAGGAGGAAAGGGAAGTTGAAGAAGGACGGAGAGAGTGGGGTAGTGGGGAGTTATTAGCTTGGAGTGGAAGAAAAGTAAGGGGAGAAGAGGTAAAAGGGAGATTAAACAAATATTTAATAAAATAATATAGTAGGCTACTAAAAATAATTAAAATAATAATAAAATAATAATAATAATAAATACTAAAATAATAAAATAAAACCGAAAATAAAAAATTCGGGCGACATGTGGCGGTTCCAGGAGCGGCCACATGTCGCTCCTAGAAAATTCAAAAACTTAAATGTAAAGAAAAATAAAAAAAGAAATAACAAAAGGGATTAAATCAAAAAGTGGTCAACACGAAAGTTGCTCGTCTCGACAAGATCTACAACTTTTAGAAGGGCCGAAAATCAAAGGAACTGATCTGTACAAAAATGTATTTTTGGGTGGTACCTTATAGATATAAAATATCGCATTTTATCTTTTGTAATTTTTTGCAATTTTTAAAAGAGAAAAAAATCAAAAAAAGTTAGAAAAAATATGAAAAGAATATTTACAACTTAATCTATTTTTTTGGATTTTTAATAATGAAGAAAATAAAAGGATAAAAATGGTCAATATGTACAATATATAAAGGGGCCCAAAACCCAAGTTTTGCATACGAGCTCAGATTTTAATGAAATTGGTCTTGTTTCGAAGGTCTTTGAATGTATATTACTTTCAAAGTGAGTAGACCTAATTCGGAGGTTGTATGAGAGAGATATGTGCATTCTAAGATCTAAGGACTCCAACTGGGTTTGGGGTTTTATTGGGTAATTTTACAAGTTACTATTTTTTGATATTTTTCTTTAATTAGTGTTAGTAATATATACATTATGGAGTTGATTTTATTGGATTTGGAGTTAGTATAAAATATATACAAATAGGTGAAATATGGTGAATATACAGGTGAATATTTACAAGTGAATCGGGCTTCTTATTAATGCAGTATGAATGCTAAAATGTTGATGTTATCAATGCATGCATGAATGCTAATTATGCAATATAAGTAGAAATATGTAGCTAATTACTCGGGAATAAAGCTCTATTTTCAATTTTTAGAGTCATGAATCACAGATTCATCACCTATTAACCCCTTTTTGCAGGTCTTGTGCCTTTACTCTCACCTAGAGCTCATTTTAGAGGAGGCAGAGGTACCTGGAGCTTCTTAGCTCCGACGGCCTCGCGCGAGCCCCTCGTCCGTCGTCGGGGATTTATGGAGTAACCAACACTTAGTGGACCCCCGCAGGAACGACGAGTACCTTCTTGGAGCATCTTGGAACATCGGAGAAGGAAGGTTTGGCCTACGGAAGATCGCCACACCGGCAGTTCTTCCCAGTTCGTCCAACCTTCTTCGCCATCGTGGGATTCGTGCCCATTCATCCTGTCCTACAGCTGCCATTGGATCTTGGATGCCCAACACCGTTCGATCTTCCAGCCAGATCTAATCTCATCCATTGGCATGAAACGTCATCGGTGGTTGAGGACGTGACACGTGGCTTAAGTGGAATAGATCAGTCGTTTACCCGTGTATAGAAGGGGGTATTTTGCTACTTCACCCCTTCGTTTTTATATTTACATATTAGTTTAAAAACATTCATATGCAGCTCTTTTCGTTTTGTATTATTTGCATAAAGGCCCAGAGCTTTACAATATTTGCATCAAGGTTCCGGCCACGTCATCTCACGTGCATGATGCGTGTGAGGTGCAGGAATTTCACGAGGGGGACTCGTCTCTTTTGGTTATTGTTCTTTAGTCCTGAAATATTTAAATTAAGTTATTATTTTGCAGGAATCGCATTTCCACCCTCAGGTCTCTGAATATTACAGTTCCGTCCCTACAAAGCTCACGTGTTTGTATACGTGAGCTTTGGCGGTTTTACAGTAAAGGGCTTTGACTTTGGGTTATTTAGTATTAGTCCGTTAACTTTTTGCAGGCATGTTATATTTCTGTGGAATTGCCATGTGGCCCTCGCACTTTGTGATATTTACAAATACGACCTTGCTTGTAGTGTAGTTTCTCTTTGCTTCTAGTATTTATTTCATGCATCTATAAAATTCAAAAAATCCCCAAAAATAGCATTAAGATCTTATTGCAATGTGCTTTAATGCCACATTTTTATTTTACATTTGTGAGTCATTTTATTGTTTATAAAAATTCAAAAACATGCATTTTCATCCCTATTTGCATAAAATCCATAAAAAATATAGAACCTTCTTGAAAAATTCTAAAAAATCATGTTTATTTAATATTTTACAACTTCCCGACCGAAAATCACTAAAGGATGTAAAAGAAAACTCATAAAAATTGTAAAATTCTTAAAACCTTAATAAAAATGTAAAAAATCAATAAAAATCGCAAATATATATTTTCTATCTATGAATTTTCTATATACTATTATCTTTCTATTAAAATTATATTGGAGATTTTTTGATACAATTTAATATTTTTTATCTCCTTTTATTTCAGGTATTTATTTTACTCACTATTTTAAGTGTTTGGACTTTAAAAATACTAAACAAAATAGTAGAAATACAGAAAAATTTTAAAAACATTAGAAAAATATAAAAAGCATAAAAATATTTTATTTCTTGAATTTTGAATTTTTTGACTTACTTTTATCTCTCTCTTAGATATCTTGTATTTACATTCTCTATATAGTTTTATATCTCTATTTAAATAAAAGGAAAATATAAAATATAAAAGGAAGTATAAAATCAAAAAATTTAAAATCAAAATATAAAAATATAAAAAATTTTAAAAAATTAAAAAATATCAAATTAAAAACCGACAAAAAATAGCACATATAGACAAACACCTCACTTTCATTTTTAAGCATTCTTTGCCCCGATCTACCTCTTGTTCCTTGTGTTTGACCTCTACATACTTGCACCTATACACATCCTTGTTGTAGAGCTATAATAAATTTTAACTCCGCACATTTACTTTCATTGCTTGATTTATTTGTTGTGGGTTAATTGTTGTTTTAATCCGGATTTTGTGTGGTCAATTCGACGACTGTGTTCCTAGCTTGTGTTAAAAGGAAGACCGCTCGATTTTTGGGTTAAACAGAGGTGTCATATTAGTTAGGTCAAAAAATTGACTTAACGAGATCGAGATAACCTAAGTTATATGTTGAATACTATCACAACATAGGCACACATCCTCTGCCAGAGACAAATGTGTTATTATATATCTGAGTGTGTACATTTGGCAGACCAATAGGTTGATGACCTAACCAAGTTCTATACACTGGAGAGCTGGTGTGCATGTAAGGGCATATGAGTAATACAATCTCTTAAAAGGATCATACAGGTTCGCTTGCGAACCAGAAGACATGAGCTCACTCATGAGGTATTTGAAGGTATGATATATGCTTTTGGAAAGCATATGATCTATATCGATTCCCAATAACCAAGATTGAGAAACTTGATGATGAAACCCCAAAGATGGCAGTGTAATATTGATCCATATCTTTGGGTTTATCATAGGTCTTCCGGTATGCAGGATGTACAGGTGTTAGGAATACCTGAGGGTGATGTGATCATAAATGATTGTATAACCATGACACTTCCATTCTGAGGGAGTGGTGAAACAGGTTTGGATTTTAGTGACTCCTCTCAGTAGAGAAGTAATCTGATCTTTGTCCAAGGGTTGGACATCGATCTGAATGAGATTCATATATAATGAGAATATTAGATTTGCGGTATTGATTTAATCAAGCATCTATGAGAGGTCCGTGAGATTTGGATTTGAGATGTGATCCATCCAAGTCACTATACGTGGACCAATACAATCGCCCTGTCCTTATCTCCAAGCATATGTGGAGAAAGCACATTATTCTTGAAAGAGTTCAACACTAATTTCATAGTTGAATTATATCTAAGCATTGAGAAATGGATAATTAAATGTGATTTAATTATCTTGAATGGTGCGAATTTGATTCACATTATTGGGATACAGGTGAATGATTATCCAATATAATTAAATATGATTTAATTATTATGGATAGAAATAATGTGGATAGCAATATCCAATTATTAATAATATATATTTTAAATGTGCTTTATAATGTATTAGAGAGAGCTTATTATGATTTCTATTTGTTGATTAATTATTGATGTGAATTGGATTCACATTGAATAATTAATTGAAAATGTAAATCACATTTTTTATTGTAAATGTGATTCATAAATTTCCAATGGCAATATTGCAATATTCTAAAAATAATTATGAATTATTTTTGTAGAATATTTTATAACAATTGTTTTTGTAATTATTGGAGATACATGGAATCAAGAAATCTTGGAGATTGCCAAGGTTTCATTGGAAATCTCCTACTCCAATTAGTAGGGACGAACACCAATTCCAACATGGAAAGGGTGGTTGTCCACTACTCCTATATGGAAGGGAAGATTTCCATCTCCATTATCTCCAAGATTTGTTGATTTAAATTGAGGATTAAATTTTGTTGATTTATCAATATATATTTAATCTAATTAAATTAATTGTTGTGTTTTTACAAAATATCTTAGCCATTGAAAGAAGCAAAAATCAATCTCATCAATTGATTTGTGAATCCCATGGATTGTGATCCATGGACTCCCAAAACCCTATATAAGGAGAGGCACTCTTGCCCTCCAAAATGTTAAGAAAATATACAAGCAAGCTCTCTTCTTTCCCATCATTCACACGCCCTCTCTCCCTCTTTCTCCATTGGTGGTCGTCTACCAAGACCTAGAGAAGGAGTCTTCGTCGTCGCTTCGTCGTTGTGCCGCCCCTTCGACGACTCTCGGTTCTCCATCTTCATTGGTATGCCTCACTCACAAAAAAGATGTTTGATCTCGTGCAATGAGATCAGGAGTTCCCATGCTTGGATCAACATCTTGGATTGCGAGGATCACGCGGTTCATCCCTGCGCTCGCAAGCGTCTTCTTCGATGATCGGACTTGAAACATGAGGTCTCTTTTCGTATAGACTTGATTGCAACCACGCTACAAGAGGTGTTCCTTTATCCTTGATGTGGTCTATAGATGAAATGATCTGAGAATTGTTCTTGTATCATGTGGTTCCATCACATAAAAAAAATTTTATATTCCGCTGCATAGAACAACTAGTGCGACTAGTCGTTCTTTATCGTATACGATACGATCCACATGCTTTCGTGATGCACTTGAGGATTATTCCATATCCTTTATCCTCGTCATGCCTCCTCTGCAATGATGCCATTTGTTGATATCAGAAAATTAGGTGTTTCATTATTGGGAAAAAGAGACTCGATGCAACCCTAAAATTCCCTCAACAAAATTTATTTTTTTAATTATTCACAACTCAAGCCAACACATAGAAAAATGAAAGCGTGAGAACTAGATTACTATGTATTTACATGTATAGCATACATGATCAAACTAAGGTGGCTACGAAATCCCGAGGGTTATTTAAATCAAAGAAAAATTAGTGAAATAAAATGGAGTTCTTTTTATGCAATTTCTTGGTTTTATGGGGGTTTTTAGCCTTTTGATTTTTATAGAATTTTTATTTTATATTTTTATACTTTTTATTTTATATTTTTATGGATTTTTAAATTTTCAAATGTTTTTGTATTTTTAATCTTTAAAACTAAGCAAAAAAGGGAATATAAATAAAAAAGGAAAAGGGTCTTTTGAGATTTTGAAAAAAAGGTAAAAATAAGAAACTAAAGTAAAAATCTTTTCATGTTTTGATATTTTATATTTTTTTGATTTTTATAGAATTTTAAGATTTTTAGGATTTTTAAAACAATTAAAAGTATAAAAAATAAGAAATAGAAAACAATGAATTTTTTTGTGATTTTAAATTATAAAATACAATCGAAATCATGTAAAATATACATAAATAAAAAGGGTTTTTTTATTTTTTTTCAAAAGGCATTTATGATTTTTTGTATTTTCAATAAATTTATATGAATTTTAAAATTTTTTAGTATTTTAGGTTTTATGGTTTTTATAGAGAATCTAAAGATAAAATTTATACAAAAACTAAAACACTCAAAGTAAACGACCACATTTTTTGAGATTTTTTCAAGCAATTTTCGTAATTTTTATTTAATTTATACTAGAAACAAGGAAAGTAAGATTTGTTTTTTATTTATTCAAATATTATAACAAAATAAAATGTAAAAACTTACGAATAATAAAAGAATTTTGCAGGATCTAATGTTGATTTTTTATGGAATTAATGGAGGTGATTAGCTAATTAATAAACCTATCTAAATAAATAAGCTATTAAACAACTTCACATGGATCATTTCACAAATAATTTTTATCTAGAAAACTAAAGAAATAATAAATGAAGAAAAACAAGGGCAAATGTGAAATTTTCCCAAGATGGGGGAGGGAGGGGGGCATGTGCCAATGCACATGAGCTGCGCTCGAATGGGTCCCTATGGAATTTTTTAACTTCAAGGGTGTAAATAGTAATCAAGAAATTCAGGATATATCTTGTAAATGAACCACAAGTCATGTACAGAGCATGTTTACACAAAATAATATCTAAACTGTGAATAGAACAAATCACAGGGAAATGTATGGAAATTAACCAAGCACAGTATACTGACACACATCCTTATTGGGCTTATCTAAAAAATCAAATAAACACAGGGACTGGAATGCAAAATATTCACCGATCGATGTGGCAAACTAGACAACTGAGATTTAATCTGGCGTTGGATGATCAAAGATTGACTTTTTGGAGCACATAGATGGTCCTAATGCGAAGTAACGCTGCTTATTCTTGATCAAACATATGCGAGAAGATATTGAAGAACACTAAAGAATGAAGAGTCTTACGACTTTCGATCGGAGATATTTCATTTGATCTAGGTAGCTGGAGTACCCTCAAAGCATGTATAATTTCTTGATGCTTCACTCTATCGATCGGATGTGGCAATGAGGTCTGATCACCGTCGTTTGAAGATTTAGAGCTTGGGTGTCTACAACTCAAAGTGTATCACCAGATCCTGCTCCACACTCCAATCTATGTTCATGCTACCTGCAAAAGGATCGATGCTCGAAGCTGATGCTTTGGTTGCGATCATAAACTAAATAAATGAGAATTGAGGGGTGGATGGGGACCTTCGGTAGGTTGTGGCTAGGAAGGAGGTTGGACTCTAGATCTGATGTGATATGAAGAGGATCATGTGTGGAGGAATACTGAGAATGTGGTTGTGATTGTGCAGCGGTGCTTGGATAGTGAAATCAAAGATATGGGAGCTTGGATCGTGCAGATCAGAGCTCAGGCAAAGATGATTGGATTTAAGCTATAAACTGGAATTAAAGTCAGAATTGAAGATGTAAACGACGGGGAAATTACCTGAAATAACTACTGATGGAAGAAATGGGATCTTAACATCGATTCACGGTCTCAGGTGAAGAAGCACGTTCGTCCTTCGGCAGGCTTCAGTGACAAGTGGATCGAGAAATTCTTGGACTAGATGACGGAGCTTAAGCCTTGTCACTGCTCATCTCACCAAGCACACATTCAGACAAGAAATCACAAGGAAAATGAATCGAAATGGCTGGCATAGCTGGAGGCGGTATATATAGATGACGAGCGACTTATTTGAATTTCAAGAGACATGCAAACTGTGGCAAATTATTTAAAATAAATGAGTGGGAAAGATTGCTTATTAATCGGACTACAAGATCCATGAAGGACTCAGAGGTGAATGGTAGAAGGAACAACTAGAATAAAAAGGGGAAATATGTCCGGCGAAGAAAGTAAATGGGAACCTGGAGGAGGTGAGATTGACTCGGGTCAACAGACCCGAGTCCGCCAATGGTAGGCAAGTCCAAATAGGACAAAGTCCACTAAAAGACAAAAAAGTATTAAAATGCAAATAAATTAAAGATAAATTAGTAAATTAATTTAAATAAATAAAATATATAAATAAAAAATGTTAGGATTTAAATAAATTTAATTTAGGTGTTTTTTAATAAATTAATAAAATAATTACATATGTTAAAATAAATAATTACTCTTATTTTTAGGTAACTTTACATATATATACACTACTTATATTTTTAATAAATTACTTTTACAAATAAATATATAATGTGCTATTTTATTTATTTACAACATCTTACAAACATTTTATTCATATTTTTATTTTATTTTTTGAAATAAGTTATTAGATTAAATAAATAGATATATTTACAATATATACATAATGGTACATGTATAATATATACAATAATTTATTTTTGGTGATTTTGATCTTTGTAATTTTTGTTTACATCTTATATGAATAAAATACAATACATACAATTATTTCCAAATACAATATGAACAAATATATACAAAAAAATAAAAAACACACAATGTATAGTACAGAAAATATACATTACACTCCAAAAAAGCCACATTTTACATTGTAATTTCAATTTTAATGAAACAACTTTCATTTTAAAGATTATTTTATTTAGAGTATAATAAAATTAGTTTGATTTATTTTGAGGTTTTTGGAGAAGATATGAGTCTGCCAAGTTTAATTTTGAGGCTTTTCAAAGTGTCATTATTTACACTATGTACACTAAATCTTCTCAAAATTATTTTTAATATTTACAATTTTTTTTATGTATAAGTTTCAAGAAGAAAATATTTTTATTTGGAATGAATTGAGTGATAAATAAAATAGAGTAAATAATTATATACAAAATAATGATATACATTATGTACATTTGATGAATAAAAAGGAATATATAAGTGGGATTTATTTTTTTTACAAGTGGCTTAATCTTTCCCTTCTTTATTTCTTATCGATTACGTCAAGTATTGACCTTCTCTCATTGTCAGAATCAATATGTATTTATTGCATATATACAATCATCATTTTCTTTATTTTTCTTTTATTTCATTATTTATTTATTTTCAATCAAAAAAATAATGATAATTATACAATATTTACAAAATAATTAAGAATAATAAAAATAATCATTTATTAAAGTTTATAGTTGTTAAAGAAGGGATTTTAAGCTAAAACTATAAATAAAGATGATGAAATGCATATTTATCAGTGAGTTTGGTCAATTTTGAGTTTATATGAAGCAGATACAAGTCTGTAAAGTTTTCTCTGTGATTTTTTAATATGAGTATCATGAGCACATTACGTATTTTTTAGTGAAATTAATTTTGTATTTTTCTTTGTATTTTTCATGTTGAGGGTTTCTTTATTTTAGGTTTAAATAATAAAGAATAGAATAGGGTCCAAAATGGGTTTATTGATGAATAAAAGTTAGGATTTTAATGGTGTTTTCTGTATAATTAGTCTACCCTATCTCCCCATAATTTATTCATTTCCGACCAAGTCATCATGATGACTGGGTCTCGGGGTCTAGGGCCACCCATTGTCATTATCACTTCATTCTTTTCTTTTCTTTCTTTTATCTTGAATTTTGGAATTAAATACGATATTTTATACCATATTTATTTGTCATATATGGAGTGTTATTTTGGCACAAATTAATGATATAAACATGCATTTAGCTAGGTATTTAAGGCCAAAATGAAAGAATAAGGGTGATGAAATGGAGATTCATCAGGTATAATTACTAATCATTAACCTACCTACCAATTTTTCCCCATAGTTCTACACTCTATTGCTTGTCTATTATACACATTTCGTAGAGTTAAATATAATAAATTTTGACTCACATTTTACATTCATTGCATATATATTTGTGGGTTATTGTTGATTGAGAAGATCAGATTGGGTGTCACGCATCGAGAGAGTGACCAATACATTTATTGTCGGATGCTTCTTTTTGTTCTAGTTACAAGTTCTCATATTATTGGGATGTAACAAAAGTAAGAAGGAGATCCCATATCTTACTTGAGATATAATGGTAAGTACATCTTTTACTTAAAGAGCGAATAAGGAAATGAACTTTGAGAGTTGACAAGGCAATACAACTTTGATATAAAAATCCTAAATCAAAGTAAAATATTTATTTATGCAAATTATCTTATTTCAGATAATCTAATTTAGTCCCACTCCAAATTACACACAATAATAACCAGTAAATATCATGGATTGGATTCATGATCAAGATATTGTACTTGTAGTTGGACACATAATGTTGTCGGACACCATAGGCCCTCCAAGACTGGACCTTGGGACCTATATCAAAAGCATTTCATTAGTAAGAATAAATGAACTAATGTGACAACAAAGATAGAACCCTGTCGTTGTCCTCTTCCATCCAACCTTCTGAGAGCTACTACCCACGAAGGAGAGGGAACGAGTCTCAAGCTGCCACTTGTTTGATCTTTCTCTTCGGCCACCCCTAACATCATATATAGTAGGGGATTTATAGCATCTTCCCAACATATTATTAAAAGAAGTAAGTAATGGGAGAGTATATAGTCGCTCGTAGACATTAGTGGTGAATGAGGACAGGGCATGCCATGATGTCGGGGTTTGAGCTGACGTTAATGTTAATAGTTTAAAATATGTGACTATGTCCTATTCTCTCTTTCCTGGTGTTATTCTTGATCCCAAGTATTATATCCAAATTACCTTTACAGTTAGTAAAGTTAATGAGATAATTAATCAGTCCTATCGTGTTCACTTTATATTAGCTACTTTTGTAGCGATTTTGGATTTAGGAGAAGTGGCTTCACTTTGTAGAGTAGATTTATCTACAATTATCTATTCTAGATTCCCTTTCAGCTTTCATTTTCATTTTCGACTCCCTTGAATGATAAAAAATATCGATAAATTCATATTATAATTCAATTGGAGGCGAATCATCTACTCATTATCAGTGGCCATGAGATTGAGGCAAGAACTCTATTCCTTTTTCTAAAGCCAGAATTGGAGATGAGCCTGAGTCAGAATCTGAAGAGTTGTCCTATATAGCTTGAAATGCCTTCTTGAAGTTTTTTGTTAAATTTCTTCTCTGATTCAGACTTATATTTCTTCTGTCCTTTGTCGAAAGCTTTCTTGAGAAGGGAATGGTCTTTACATATATTATCTTTGTTTTTTACATTGGTAAGAGAAGACCGGTGATTCCATCCCTTCTCTTCTCTCCTTATTGTTCTTACTCCTGGAAAACTTCTTGAATCTTTGAGTTAGCATAGACATTTCTTCTTCATCATTGTCATTGTTGCATGTCAACTCATTTTCCATTGCTTCTACCTCAATGGCAATGTTTTGTTCTTGGGTTCTTTTGATGGTATCTTGTTTTTCATTTTTCCTTGACCTCCTATGTCATGAGGTTTCCTAATGGGTCATCTTTTTTCCATCTCGTCATTGTTGTTAGTTTTTTAAATTGCAGGGACCCTTTGTTCCAAGTTATTAGTGAGAGAATTACCAACTTGGCTTCCAACTCTCCTTGGTAAAAGTTTGACCATGGGCTATGGGATTGTTTGCTATTTTAGTGAACCCGTCCTTGACAGTACTCTCCATACAACATTTCAAATTTATGGTACTCATAAGTGAGCATTGAGACCGTTGAACTTTTAAATTTTTGAAGTCCCTTCATGTGTATATATATATATAGGTCTTTCTTACAATTTCTTCTAAGATTCTCTTGTTAGTACTCACTTCTAAGTTTTATTTATTATTAACAGGTACTTCCAGTAAAGGTTGTTCAATCTCTCGTGCAGCTGGTCTCCTTCCTGAATAGTACTCAGGAAATAATTCATTTCAAACCTTGATGAAGGGACCAACAATATGGGTGCCTGAGTACAACTCCTATAAGGAGCCCTTGCTATATCTAAATGAAATGAAGTCATGTTTAGAAGGGCTTCGTTGAAAGACTTTTGAGCGAGAAACAATCCCAAATGAGCCCAATAGGAATGCATAAATTGCGAATGCTTTGATACTTCTCATTGGCAAAGTTTGAGGACCGTATGATTATATTTCAATCTACAGGGACGAGAACAAAATATACTTGCGAAATATATTGCCAAGATCAATTCAGGAGGAGCCCACTGGAAGAACCTCGAAAAAAGGGAGGCAAAGAGTAAAATATAAATATGTAAAAATAAGAGGCAGAAAATCGGACACTGTGGGGACCTCGCATAAAAGAACATTGACACCTGCTGTTTTCCTTCACCTATTCCCTACTTTCGTATAAATTTACAACAAGGTGGCTCAATTATAAGTAGGGTTGCTAATTGAACTGAATCATTCGAATTCAATTAGGATTCGTTCGATAAAAATTCAAAAAAAAATTCAATTCGAAACTAAATGAACTGAATTTGAATTTATCTTGTGGATTCGATTCACAAATGAATCGAATCTGAATTAACATGAGTTCATTCGATAATAATTCGATTCAATTCGGTATTAATATACATACATTTATGTATATATGTATCCATGTATTTATATATACATAGTATATACATATCATGCATATAATACATACATATTTACCTACATACATGTAACAATCGCTCTCGGCCGATTATGATCTTTTCTGAATACCTTGTGCAAAAATATTATAGCATTATTACATCAAAAGTTGACATGTATATGTAAAAAGATTCAGAAAAGAATATATGAATATGCATTAAAAAAGTAATTAAAGATTTAACATTTGCATTATATCACGAAGCATAACATGTGCAAGTAATTAAAGATACTCTTAAACCAACTTACTATAGTGATTAAGTGGTTAATTTTAAATTTATAATCATATAAGATCTGTTGGTACGATTTATCATGTGCATCATTCGTCGTTATGATTTACATACTCCCATGCTACACTGACGTGACTGTCAATGCATGACGTTTATATGCAACATTAGACTCCCCTGATGAAATCCAATCTCTTTCTTTTTCTCTTTATAGCTAGGTTCAAATTGTTTGACTGCAAAATATGTTATGAGTTAGAGATGTGGGTCCTTCATGCATCGGTAATACAAAACATCTAAGTTCATGTCTTTACTTCTTATTTTATCCTAGTGACAGTAACTTAGGTATGAGTAACTTTGTATAAGTACAATAATCAATCTTAGCTTGCTATTCAGAATTTTTGAGGGTAATAAAAAGATACAAAGCACTCTAAGATATACCCAATTTAATATCTATATATATGTATGTATTATCCTAATAGTTAAAGACTAAATTTTAAATATAAAAAAGAGTAAAAATATTAGTCATAAAATATAATAGGAAATATCAAATGTTTAAGATTATTATTCTAAATCCTCACACCCACATTTATTTCCATGTTTTCATATTCCTTACACTGTTCCATTCCACCTTTTATTATCTACCAAATATCCTAAAAACCCACGTAGATTATGGTGGAATTTTCTTAGCACATAAAAACGATGGTTTTGCTACTTCGAGGTCTTCTAAACATTTGTCATGATTCTAAATTTATCTAGATATATCTTCTTTACTTTTTTGTTGTTCTGATTTTCCTTGCACGACAATCCATGATGATTATCGTTGTCCATGCGACACTTATCCTCACCTGAGTAATATACAAGTTCTTCTCACATAATATAAGTTGTTCCTTTGTACATCAAAATTTGTATATTTCATTTTTCATGGCTTGATTTTTTATATTGAAGATCCTCACGCTTAATGAAGAGGTTTTATCTTTTTGCATTATTTTTATAATTATCATTATTTCAAATAATAATATTAATTTGTATCAACTTTCTATATAAGTTTGATGTTGTCTTGCTTTAACAAGCAATAATAATTATAATGTGTTCAGCTTTTTTGTCGATGCTATTCTATCGCTTTATAGGCTCATATAATTATATTGTATTTATATATTTTTTCGTCATAAAAAAAAAGAGAGCACATTTAAATTGTAAAAAGAGACATAATAATTGTAAAAATTAGGTACTTTTATCCCTTTTATTTGATATTTTTTTTATATATTTTTTCAACTTATCTTATTAATATACTTTCAAACTAGAATTATACAATAAAATATTTATATTATATTAATCTTCATATAATATTATTTAATATAGGCTCTAAAACATCAATTAACATTTCAAATTCGAAATAAAGTGAATCAAATTTGAATATTCGAAATTCAAAATGAATTGAATCTAAATTTAACATAGTAAATTCGTTTGAAGTTCGATTCGAATTCGGATTCCAAACATTTATAATGAATTGAATTAGAATCCTGATGGATTCGAAAGTATTCGATTCGATTAGCACCCTTAATTATAAGTTCCTTCTCAAAAATTCTATCACCATCTCCCCGTCTAAATTGATTTTTCTGCAAAAAAATTCCTGCCATCCATGGGAGTTTCCGATTTTTGCGGCGGTAAAGATACAAAAGAAAAAAATCTTCACTTTCAGGGGAATTTTCGATCTAATTCCAGGACTTTGCAACCCCGGTCCAAAACGATGGGCAGAAAAATTAATTTACCACTCAAGTGACGCGTTTTGTATATCTTAAAATTGCAGGATTAATAGTAATATTGTTTCGTCCCCACGGTTCGATACATTAATTAAAGAGAGATATTTTGTACTTTTGTTCGGAGGAAACGTGTGGGTAGGTCAACCACTAATATTAATTGGGAAAAATGAGGCTGCCCCCTAGGAGTAGCCAACATGGCTGCCTCCATCCCATTTTTCGCAAAATTTTTTTTATTATTTTGGAAAACTATCACCATGTATATTCATCCCTATATCCCTCCTGACCGTCGTCCAACGCCATATTAATTCTACATAATAAATGTAAATTTTTTGGGTTTTTATCAGTCCTATTAGATGTGCACTTTCGGTTATACCCACCTCTTTTTGGAATATCAGTTGTACCTTTAATTTTTTTACCATTTTATCACTTGTATCCCTCGAATTAGTTGCGGTCCAATTCCAACACAAACAGACGTTAACTTTGAGGACACAATGGGAATTACTTTTTTAAAAAGAGATTGAAATGTCCAGCCCCTTCTCCCCCCCCCTCCCCAAGCTCCTCCCCTTCACATGCATTCCCCTCTCTACGCCCAAGCTCCCCCCCCCCCGGTCGCACCTCTCCCTCCGCCCTGAGCTCCTTCCCCCGGCCCTTGCGCCTCCGCCCCAACTCCTCCTCGCCCCCCTCCTCCAGGTCCTCCCACCTGGCCTCGCTCCTCATCGGCCCCCTATTCACCCCCAGCTCCTTCCCCCTGCCCTCCTCTCCTCTGCCCCAAGCTCATCTCCCCACCCACAGACCTCCCTCTCTGCCCCCCGGGTTCTCCCCCCGCCCCTGCACCTCCCTCTACACCCACACCTAGCAGGCCTCCTCTCCTCCGCCCCAAGCTCATCTCCCCACCCATAGACCTCCCTCTCTGCCCCCCGGGTTCTCCCCCCGCCCCTGCACCTCCCTCTACACCCACACCTAGCAGGCCACCTCTGCCTCGAGGTCCTCCCCTTGTGCCCTCCTCCACTCAGAGCTAGCTCCTCCCTCTGCCCTGAGGTCCTCCCCCGGTGCCCTCCTCCACCTAGAGTGGCCACTTTTGTTGTCAAGACCCCAGAGGGGAAGGGGATGAAGGACGAGGTGATCGGCCTCATCATCGAGAACTTGTGACCTCGTCGTCGACATGCTACTATTGATGGTGAACGATAGGTTAGAAGGGGATGTGGAGGAAGGGTTGGAAGGTGAGGAGGAAGAGTGAAAGGGGTATGTGGACTTTTTTTCCCGGTATACCCCTCTTAGATGTATCATGGTTTGAGAAAACTATGGTCAGGTTCAAAGTATTGACGACTAAAGTAACATAGGGGCACAAGTGATAAAACGATAAAAAGTCGGGGGCACAACTGATATTTCCAAAAAAGGAGAGACATAACAAAAATTGCAACATCACATAAGGGCACAACTGATAAAAACCCTAAATTTTTTGTCGGTGATCTATAGACGACAAAAAAACATGCTGTGCTCACAAAAAAATATGCTGGAAACGGATCCCAGATAGCACGTTATGTATCAGTGTATTGTTACAGACTACAACCATGGATCATAATCACGTGAATAATCGAATAAAAAAGCAGAGACATAGATATCACTTAAGTAAATTATTTAAGCAAGAATCAATCTCCACTTTAAACTGTACATCTCTGACTCATTCCCTCTCTCATTCTCGTAATATTCTAAAAACAGTAGATGACAAAGGGAGCTTAAATCAAATATATAATGCCATAACTGGGAAACACCACATTCATGTAATGTAAGTTATGTAACTGCTAGAACAACAGGATGTGAATATATCAGGAATAATGTAATTAGAATCTATATCTCACTAATCTCACCTGGCTTGCACATCCCAACATCAATTGCCATGGTCCTCTTCCCCACTTGGCCTTTCAACACTCTG
Organism: Ottelia alismoides; assembly: GCA_037367405.1. NCBI lineage: Eukaryota > Viridiplantae > Streptophyta > Magnoliopsida > Alismatales > Hydrocharitaceae > Ottelia > Ottelia alismoides. Next base: position 462,032 of record JAZKJV010006275.1, on the reverse strand, counting down.
CAGCAATTCCGCCGCGGCGACTGCAATAACCCCGAATAAGAACCGATGAATCCGTTAATATGAACTAATAAGACATCTATTGGTGTCTAAGTTTGATGAGAACATAGCAGTAACATGAAATTTCAGCTCTTGCAAGCATCACTAGTGAGTTAGTTGGCGGAGGAATAACTCGAAACGTCCATGTGACACCATATTAATAAAACAGAAGACCTCCAATTATGCAGAACAGGAGGCAAAGACTGTTAGAGTAATCAGACTCTCTATTGTGTTATTCCATGGAGCCCTTGGGTCTCTTATATAGGGAGAAAATCCTTGGGTAAATTACAGAGTCTTACAAAATATAAATAGAAATTACGGAACAATAAAACGTAATACAAATATATTAGTTTCTACACTCCCCCTCAAGATGGAGCATAGATATCTATCATGCTCAGCTTGGAAGAACATCTCTGGAAAGGTCCTCTGAGCAGTGGTTTGGTGAATATGTCAGCCGTCTGATCCTCTGAACTGACATGAGAGGTGGAAACGAAACCCTTCTGAATCATGTCTCTAGTAAAATGACAATCCACCTCGATGTGCTTTGTTCTCTCGTGAAAAGCCGGATTATTGGCAATAAACAATGCTGCCTGATTGTCACATTGGAGATTCATAGGCAAGGGGACATCTACAGTCAAATCTTCTAAGACTGCTCTAACCCACATCATTTCTGCAGTTGCTTGTGCCATGGCTCTGTACTCGGATTCCGCACTGGACCTTGCCACAACAGACTGTTTCTTGCTTTTCCAAGAAACTAAAGAGCTTCCTATAAAGATAGCAAATCCAGAAGTGGATTTACGATCCCTTGGACATCCTGCATAATCTGCATCTGCACAAGCTGAAATAGATAGATCCGTATCTTTCCTAAATAGCAATCCTGTGCCTGGGGAAGACTTCAGATATCTCAATATCATATACAAGGCATCCATATGAACTTGCCTTGGTTGCTCCACAAATTGACTCACCCGGTTTACTGCAAAGGCAATATCCGGTCGAGTTATAGTAATATATAAGAGCTTACCCACCATCTCTCTGTACCTTCTTTTGTCCACCTCCTCAGTATCATCATCGTACAGCTTCATGCTTGGGTCCATAGGTGTACTTGAAGGTCTGCATCCAGTCATTCCTGCTTCAACTAGCAAGTCCGTGACATATTTCCTTAGAGACATCACCATTCCTTGTGCATTTCGTGCAAACTCTATCCCCAGAAAATATCGTATCGTGCCCAGATCCTTCGTAATGAATTGGTTTCCCAACAGGGACTTGGTTATCTCAATCCCCTGAGCATCATCTCCTGTGACCAAGATGTCATCAACATATATCATAACAACAACTGTACCTCTAGGGGTCTTCTGGATGAACAATGAATGGTCCGCATTTGACCTCCTGAACCCCTGTTTTTCAATTAGCTGAGACAGCTTCTGGAACCATGCTCGGGGACTTTGTTTAAGGCCATAGATAGCCTTATGAAGTCTGCACACCATCTGAGTCTCCCCCTCAGCAGCAAATCCCGGTGGCTGCTACATGTAGACTTCCTCCTGTAGGTCTCCATACAAAAAGGCATTTTTGACGTCAAGCTGAAAAATGGTCCAGTTACGTACCACAGCAACAGATAGGAGGATGCGAAGAGTGGAGTGTCTAGCCACTAGTGAAAAAGTATCCAAGTAATCTACCCCATATGTCTGGGTAAATCCCCTTTCTACAAGTCTTGCCTTGTACCTATCAAGACGTCCATCCGCATGATATTTCACCGTAAAGATCCACTTGCAACTCACCACAGGGGCACCTGAAGGAATGGGAACCAGAGACCAAGTCCCTCGAGACTGCAGAGCACACATCTCCTCTTCCATGGCTAGACGCCAGCAATCAACCTTCATGGCATCTTGATAGGTCCGTGGAATCTCAACAGACGAGACAGCAGCTACAAACTTCTGGAAGTCCCCATGGAGGCGATGAAATGAGACGTGAGAAGCAAGCGGGTACGAAGCACACTGTCGCCTTGGCTTCCTTTGAGCTATAGGCCGATCAAGATCATCTATGACTAGCGGATCCTCCTCCTGTTGTAAAGACTCCTGCACCGGTGCATTGGCTAATCCATCATTAGTGGTAACATCAGAACATACCTGAGGCGTGCTGGATGGTTGGCATGTAGCTTGAGCTGGCCCTGTTCGCCTTGTATAGAACTTAGGAAATGGTATAATTGGAGGTGGTGGTGGTGGTGGAGTTGGATTAGAGGATTGACTCAGACTTGGAGGTGGAGGCACATAGACCTGAGAATCCGTGGATGTGGAGGAGATCAGCCTGTCACCTACAAAGGTAACATCAGCGCTCACATAGTATTTGTTATGAACGGGATCATAACAACGATATCCTTTCTGTGTCCTGGAGTAGCCCACAAAAACACACTTGATAGCCCTAGGAGAGAGCTTATCAAGTCCTGGAGATAACCGGTGGACAAATGCAACAGTACCAAAGACCCGAGGTGTAAGTGTAAACAAATCTTTGTCAGGAAATAGAAGAGAGAAAGGAGACTTTTCGCCAAGTACAGTTGTAGGCATGCGGTTAACCAGATAGCACGCTGTAAGGATAGCATCCCCCCAAAAGGATAAGGGTGCGGAACTTTGAATAAGTAATGTGCGAGCAATATCAAGAAAGTGTCTATGCTTTCGTTCTGCAACACCATTTTGTTGAGATGTATATGCACATGTCGTTTGGTGAATAATACCTTTAGTAGAAAGGAAGCGAGCAAGAGAACGAGTGCAAAATTCTAAGGCATTGTCAGTACGCACATACTTAACAGTAGACGAAAAAATATTTTGAACCTCATTAATAAGATTTTGAATAACACTTCCTGCTTCTGATTTATTTTTAAGAAGAAAAGTCCAGGACACTCTAGAAAAATCATCAACAACAACTAGATAAAACCTGTGCCCCTAATGATCTGGGACACGACTGGGACCCCAAATATCTATGTGAAATAACTCAAATGGAGAGCGACTACTCCGACCCTGACGACTGGGGAAGCTGGACCGATGGTGCTTCCCTAACTGACATGCTTCACAATGAAAAGACGAACCCGGAGATATCTGAGGCAGGAGGTGGCGCAATTTTTGTAGTGGCAGATGACCAAATCGAAGATGCCAGGTATATGGTGAGACGGAGCCTTGAGAATGAAGTGAGACGCCAGCATACGTGGTCCGTACAAGACGATAGAGGCCATTGTGCTCAGAACCACAGCCAATCACCCTGCCCGTTAGTATGTCCTGAAAAATAACCGAAGATGGATCAAATATAGCACGACAATGCAAATCTCTAGTAATCTGACTAATGGATAATAGATTCATAGAGAATTCTGGTGCATGTAAAACATTCTGTAAGTGCATAGAGGGCAGCAAATCCGTCTCCCCCTGACCGACGATCGGGGAATGAGTACCATCAGCAATGAGTACAGAGCGACCAGGCTGAACAGCTCTATAGGACTGCAGGATATCTCTATCATGACATAGGTGATGGGTGGCTCCAGAATACACAATCCAACCTGTGAGATCATGGTTATGATATGAGACCGGAGGGCTACCTGAGGCAGTGGCAGAGGCAGATGTACTGGCAGATGCCGAAGCGGCAATATCAGAGGCGTCAGCACCCTCTGACGATGACTGGGGCATGATATCACGAAGCCGTGCCACTAGCTCCTCGAACCTGTTATCTGGAGTAGATGCTGGTGGACCCTGGACATGATCCGCAACCCGTGCAGAAGGAGGAAAGCCATGCTTAGAATAGCACGTATCCTCCGAATGACCAGTACGACGACAGAATGAGCATGTAGACCGTACACGGCCTCCTCGGCCACTTCCACCACTTCCTCTGCCACGAAATGAGGACGAACCACCACGTCCCCTGGAAACGGCCATTGCTGATGGAGGTGCAGTCGCTGTATTCGATGGAGCAGGTACACGACTGAGCCTCCTGTATACTTCTTCCATCGGGGGGATGGTGGCATCTGCAAGGATCTGAGAGCGTGCTGCCTCGTACTCAGGGTCAAGAGCAGCGAGTAATACGCCAACCATAGTGGCATTGCGGAACGTCTTCTGTTGTTCCGGCGTGGCTGTGAGCGGAATGGTGCTATAGAGCTTCTCGAACATTCCACGAAGCGACGTGAACAGGGAATGAAGAGGCCTCCCATTCTGCTTTGTGGTAAAGATATCATGCTGCAACTGGAGCATCTTCGTCTCGTTGCGTACCTGAGAGTACGTCGTGGTCAAAATATCCCACATCGCCTTGGCGGTGGGCTGATGGAGGACATCATTCGCTATCTCCGTCGTGAGCGTTCCTGAGAGCCAAACCTTGGCATACGCATCATCGGCCTCCCATGAGGCATATATCTCTGTCTTCTCCGGCGGTTCATCCTCGGTAAGAATATGCTTCTTACCACACGACTTCATGAGACTGAGGAACTGCATAGCCCACAGTTCGTAGTTCGTCCCGTCCATTTTGACGATTGGTGCCGAACCTTTAAAGGCACCTATGGCGGGCATATCGACCTTTTGTTCGGACATATTGCCGAAGAAGAACAACTAGGGATGATAGACAAAAGAAATGGTGTCTACCAAGACTTTTGTGGATGCAAGTGCATAGGTAGACGTTATGCACTTGAACCCATCAGCAAGGAGGCTTGGGAAGCCTCGGCGGAAGAGAGGATCGACGGCGGAGGAGCCCGGCGGCGTCGGGGCTGGGCACGGGTGGGCACGGGGTGGGGGCGGCGGCAGCGGTGTGGGGGCCCGGCTGGGCTGGCGGCGGCAGCAGGAGGGACCGGCTGGCGGCGGCGGCGGCGGGAGGAGGGACTGGCTGGGCTGGCGGCGGCGGCGGGGGGGGGGGGGGGGGAGGCGGGTGGAGAACAAAACCCTAGGGTTAGGGTTTTGGCTCTGATACCATGTTAGAGTAATCAGACTCTCTATTGTGCTATTCCATAGAGCCCTTGGGTCTCTTATATAGGGAGAAAACCCTTAGGTAAATTACAGAGTCTTACAAAATATAAATAGAAATTACGGAATAATAAAACGTAACACAAATATATTAGTTTCTACAAAGACCATACTCAATTGGAGATTAAAAACAAACCATACCTTTAGCCCTTCTCTGTTCCTTCTAATGATAAATATTAACCCAAACAAGTAAGAACCTAAAAGGCTCGAAGAAAATTAGGTGCAGGAACTAAGAGAAGAAAGGACAAAAATGACAAAAGGGACGAATGAATCAAACAAGAAACTGTGACAACTCTTATACTTGTATAGCAAATTATATCAATATATAAGTCTCCACATTGTTGCTGGAAGTTCATAAACTGTACAAAGCCCCCATTGTGACAGAGAGCAACGCTTCTCACATCTGTGATGTCCAAACATATTCGCAGGATATGATCATATGGAGTCATCTTGTATAATTTTGATTCTCAATTGGTTCACAAGTTCAATTGGTTCATCAAATTAATCATAATTTGTTTATAAATAGATTCCCAATTTAGAAGATCAACCTAAGCATCAGTAGAACAAAAACATAGTAGATCATATATAGTAAGTAGAATGAAGATCTGAAACCAATGAGCTGAATTGCTTTCTTACTCTGTCCCACATCGTAGGATCGGGGCGTTTGTAGACAAGCACGCGATCAATTGATGTCGGATCACCGGGTCTCCACTTGCATTGCCCACCGGTCGCACCTCCTCCGCCCAACACCCTCCTCGGCCCGTACACAGTCACTGTAACATTCTTCCCCCGATCCATCCTTGCACTCTCCAAATAGTACACAAATGGCCGGAGGCACGGCTGCCTCGCAACCGGACGTGTATTGAATGCATAAGCCGTGTAATCTGCTCTGCGGTACCAATTCAGGAATGTCCTGGTCGGCATCTCCATCTCCCTCGGAGACAGCACACCACGAATTATCTGAACAGCATACCCCCATGAGACCGACACGGTCCATCGTGATGTGCCGCCGACGTAGCATATGCTCTGCTGCATAACGGCAGCAGAGTCGAGCCGAGCAGGCCCAGCGAGAAGTCGCTGAATTGCAGCGGGGCGGGAGACATTGGGGAAGATGGGCTCAACGACGTCAAGGTGGTGGAGTGTGACGAGAGGGGCCACGGGGTGGGCGGAGAGAAGGCCGAAGAGGTTGCCGTAGACGTCAAACTGGTGGAAACCCGGGTGGCGGGTGAGCGGCACGCCGAGCTCAGCCATGCACGCGTGCATCCTGTCGTCGCTGCCATAGAGCGATGGATACCGGTGGATGCACCGGTCTTGCATCTTGCTGAGAACTCCGGCGAGTGGGGCAGAGATGGCGAACCCGCCGCCACCGTAGGCCATGCCATAGGAGAAGTATATGTTTTGAAGATGGCTCTCGGAGAGAGACCCAATGTAATAGAATTGGCGATGATCGAACCGGGAGAGCACGCGGAGGAGGTTGTCGGGGAGGAACACGGTATCGTCGTCGCCGAGGACGATCCACCGCACATCAGGAAGAACGCGAAGCGTCTCGGAGGCGATGCGGGAAATGCGGATGGCGGAGCGGTGGCCCTGCTTATTTGAGTAAGGGAAGGCCTTGGTGTCGGAGGAGAGCCGGAGAGGCGGGAGGAGGGGGATGTCGGAACGTGGGGTGGAGGAGGACACGGCCCGGTCCAGCCAGACCGCGCCGCGCATGAGCCGCGGTCGCCACCAAAGCTTGATGTACTCCTTGCGTGTGGTCCAGAGGTTGGCGGAGGCCGCTATTCCGAAGGCCACGTGGCGAAGGGAGGTCGTTTCGGAGGGCCTGGGTGAGGTAGGTGGTGGTGGTGGAGATGGGTTGGTGGTGATGTTGGAGATGGGGATGCGGGCAGTGGTGGAGATGGGGTGGCGCTGTGGAGGGCAGGGTGGGTGGGAGGAGAGGAGGTGGAGGGTGTAGAGGAGGGAGGAGAGGGAGGTGAGGAGGAGGAGGAGGATGAGGAGGCGTGGGAGAGCTGGGAAGAGGGAGGGTGACGGCGGGTGGGGCTTCAGGTGGTGGTGGGACTTGAGCAGAATGTCCTCCTTCATTGCTTCCTTGTTAGGTCTCCTCCTCCTTCAGATGATCAACATGGCAATGGCGGTGGTGGTGGGGAGAGCAAGGTAGGATCTGCGGGAGCGGAGCCAGAGATCCGAAGGAGGGGAGGGAGAGGGAGGTGTCCGACAACAGTGGCTCTGTTCTCTCTCTGCTCTGTTTGCTCTCTCTCTCTCTCTCTCTCCTCTGTTTAGTAATAAGTGTTATAATTTTTATTTGTATACGCAGCATGGGGAGGCGAGCATAGCGTCCTCCGCCTTCGAACACACGTGACACGCACATAACTCCAACCTCTTGTTACCTCCCTCTCCGTCTGAGGTGGTGTGGATCAAGGACGGGGGATTCGTGCTGATGATGATGCACGCACGAAATCTAGGAACGGCAAAAAAATTGCGTGTGCTTAATAACGTGACGGAACTTGTTTATTTTATCGGATACGCCCCTGAAAAAAAGTAGTAACCCCCCTACATTAACCGGAACTCAATGTTTATTTTTGAACCCGATTTCTTCTGACGTCTCATATGACAAAGAATTTATGGTCATGTGAAAAAATGATCTTATTTTATTTTGCATAACAAATGACTGAGTTAGTGCTTCACCACCAGGGAGACATCACATGAAATTAGTTAGGAGATTATGTACCAGCTCGAGAGTACGTTCAGGGGTATTTCCATGAATTACTACAAGTTGGATCAATCTTTAGTCCATGTAATGTAATAATATACATGTTTACGTAATTGTATTTTTTAAGAGATGATTTTTCAATTCAAATATTCCTTCAAAAATTCATTCAAAAAAATATTAGATATTTTTTGTTTTACAATTACTCCATAATGGTAAACAAATACTAATTGTTTAACGATTACTCCAAAATGGTTAGCAAATTTGACTTCCCATGGGAAGCTGGTTAGACACACATAGCTTTTATGTTCATAAATAATATTATGGAATTAATAAATTTACAATTCTACCATTCCTTTGATTGCAAATATAATAGCTACGATCAAAATTATGGCAACGATGAAATATGGTGTTAGTGGTATAATAAAGTTTATGAATGAAAAAACAACAAATACTTTTATTAAGGGTTTATTCTAATTACCTTTAAACATCAGTTCTAAACGTTAATGGCGTCCCAATGGAATTTAAATGGGAGTAATTATAAACATAAAATAAAATTCTAAAATCTTTAGATAAGAAAACCTAAACTCACAATTACTACAAAATAAGAATGATACCGAAGTAATATTGCGTTTTGAGAATGTCATGTGGAAATTTTACAAACCACATAATGTCCACCGATTTCATGCTATGTTTATAACATATTAGAAAATTTTGCAAACAATGTTAATATTAAAAATCCTATGCATGTTATACGAAAGCTTAACTGAACAGATGGCTAAAGATTTTATCAAAGGTAGAAATAAAAAATAAATGAAGGTGATAATTTTATCAATTCAAATTATGCAAATAGAATTTCCTGAACCCGAAAGAAGCTTAAAAAATATAAGTCGGCCTTTTAAAATCAATTGATCTATTATTTTTTCAATAAAAAAATATATAAATATTGACTTACATCTACGAAGATGCATTGATCAACACCACACCCCCGTGGGTAGGGATGCAAACAAATGAATACGAATGTGAATTCAGGTCCTACATAATCGTATTTATATTATTTTACGAATACGAGTACAAATATTACACGAATATAAAAAATCAAGATCCATATCTTCAAAATACAAATAATAAAGGAATCTTTTACGAACGAATACGGATATCCAAACGAATATTAACTTTTAACATGAATATTAAATTATAATAAAAACATACCTACTTATTTGGTAACCAATTCCATATAATTTGCATCTCTTTTACTTTGATATGAAATTCAACTTTACATGATATTACAATATAATATCAAATAGTGCAATTTGCTTTCAATAACAATAACATAAATTTTTTTCTTAACAATAAAAATATAAAATTGGAATTCACTTCCACATAACATGTAAGTTCTTTAACCGCATTTCAATTTACTTTCTAAAAAGGATTTCATTTTAACAATAACATTCCAATTTGATTGCGAGGGAGGTTGACATTAACAGTCCATGTTACATTTCTAACAATAACATTCCATTCGCAAAAAAGTATTACACATTCCAATTTCCATTTTGTAAAAAAATCGATTTGATTTCTTGAAATTAACATTACAAGATTAAGACTTTGAGATGGTATACCAGATCAGATGCATTCACGATTGAGAGGGAGTTTCCGCAACGATGTAAGGAGGTTGGCAACTGGATCGGGAAATCATAGGGCGACAGGGGGTGTAGGGAGGAGGCAGGGGGCATAGGACAGGGGGAGGAGGGTGGAGGGCGATGGGGTTCAGAGGTGGCGGAGGGATGTTGGGTACGGGAGGCGGGGGGAGGCAAAGGGCGGTAGGGGGTAGCAAGGGGAGGAAAGGGAGGCACGTGTTAGCGGGGAGGCAGAGGGTGACATGGGGAGGTGGAGGGCGACATGAGGAGGTGGAGGTCAAGGGGAGGCAGTTGAGTGGGGAGGCAGAGGTCTGCATTGGAGGCGGAATGTTGCAGGGGAGGTTGAGGGAGGTTGCGGAGGAAGAGGGCATCGTGCTAGTAGGGGTGGCGGGGGGAGAAAGAGGGTGGCGCATGGCTGTGGGTGGCAGGGGAGAAGAGGAAACCTGGGGAGGGAGAGGGGTCAATGGTGGGGGGGGGGGGGGATTTGGGAAAATGATGATTAATTTGCAGGCAATAAACTCTAATTTTATTTTAAAATTTTAAATATTGAATACGAATATTCGCATTCGTAATCGGATTTATTTTTTCGTATTCGTATTTGTTAATTCAAGACTCGAATTCAGATTCATATCCGCGAAAAATTCGTTTAGACTATTCCTATTTGTATTCGTCTGTTTTTTGTAAAAGAACCATATCCTCTTAAAAATGAATACAATTACGAATAAATACGAATATAACTACATATGTTTGCATCCCTACCCGTGGGTGTCTTGTGTATAGAGAGAAGGAACTACGAGATCTAGAAACTCAATTCATGGAAGTCTATTGTAAGGGATCTCGTGCTGTTAAAAGGAGGTAAAGAATAAGAAGCATTGTAGGTCACGGAGGAATCATTATCTTGCTGAATTGACGTATTTTGCTGTGTAAATACTGACAATGTTTGATGATCGCGTGTCTATCTTTTTTGTAACTTGCAGCAGTAGAATTTCTAACTTCCAAAGTTTTAAGTGGGTGGAACTTGGAAGTTTCTTCTCCGTGTATTCAAGAATGCAATTTATAAAATGAGATAATTTAAGCGGGGCTTTATTGCCCATAATATGTGAAATATAAGGGTTTATATCAATTGTACCCTCCTTGGATATTACAATATCAGTTATTGGTGAATACCCATTCATTCACCTTATTTTTTTTATTTTATCTTTAAAATACCTAGGTAAATACATGTAAATATATATAACTTGCACAAATTAACACATGGACTGTTGCTGTAAATAGTACATAATACCTATTATCAAATACAAAATAAATGAACAAAGAACAGAAAAGAAAAATAAAGGAAGTAGTGTAAATATTGACTCGCCCTAAACCCTAAGACCAAGTCAATATCGACTTGGTCGACAAGGAATAAAATAAGGGAGATAAGGGTAAAAAATACGCACAAAAATAACACTGACACCTAGAACCCCTAGGTGCTCAACATATTACATATAACCATTTTAAAACTATTTTATTATGCATTTTATACAACTCAAATAAATAATCAACACGATATTTGTACATAAAAATACATAGAAAAATATAGAAAATAATTGCGTATGCAATATTGTGTTGTGTGACTGGGGTACACAGAAGAAAAAATCGCAAACAGAGATTGGATGATCAATATATCCTCCATATCAACTAAAAATTCACCAAACTCAGCTTTATTGTTCTAAAAATTAAATTATCTATTTAATGAAGGTGGTTTAATTAAAAATGGAGTGAAAATACAAAAGTTGATTTTTGGATCTTGTTGTGCTATCTAGATATACAATTTACTCATTTATTTTATTCTTCATATTTTGACTCCTTTTATATTTTTAAATACTAAAGTATAAACAATGTAAACATAAAATAAAAGCATTAAAAATACATTAAAATATATAGGTATACTATACCCATAAAAGTATAGACACATAATTATACTATACCCATAAAATTTCTAAATATGTATTTCATTATACTATAAATAAAAATATGTAAATAAATATAAAAATATAAAATAAAAATGAACACACATAAAACATATGTATAAGTATCTATAATTACACTTGTAAAAATTAACCTATAATAAATAAGTTGATAAGAATAAGTAAAAATCACCTAAAAATAGTACATAAACTAAGAAAGAACTTTCATGTTTTGATATTTATTTAATTAAATCATCTATTATTCTATTTTCATTTTCTTTCTATTTTCAATTATATTTTGTCCTATTGTGTCCTATGTGGATCAATGAGGGGGCAGCGTCGGTTGACCTGGGTCAACGGACCCACCCCATCTTGGACCCGTCCAAACATTGCACTTTCCTCTTCGCTAATTTCTTTTGATAAATCCATATCTGGTTTACCTTTGATTCCTTCATGAAATTTATTTGCCAGAGAGTCATCTTTCGCATGGATCAAAGAACTCTCTTGGTCAATCCTCGAGCAAGACCAAACCCTTGGTGAAGGAGACAGACCAGTCAGCTTGTATAAAAGTTCTCCTTCTCCCAATTTTTAAATTGGATCTGTTCCACCCACTGTAACCCCCAAGATTTGACCTAGAGTGTGAGCCCTAGTGATAGGAGAAGCTCCCCAATCAATCCGTGGTATGGAGAATGGAAGATGTGATTCAAACCATCACCGAAGCACCTTTGTGATTCTCTTCTCCCGGTCGCATCAAGCAGGTGTGCTGACTTTTTTTCTTTCATTTCATATGAGGAATAGTAGTGTAATCTTGTCTTTCATTCCATACAATTTTTTCTTTCATAACTTAAAATATAGAAGTCGTAGTTCACCATAACTCTAGGCTTCGGCCTCTGTTCGCCTATTCCAGAATGTTTCACACTACCCTGATTATCCTCACACCTTCGACCCTTTATCCTCTGTCATCTCGATCCGCTATCCACCGCTGATCTTGCACAAATCAAGGAAATCAATGCTTATTATTCATCCTTCGCTGGAGCATCGCTGTCGCACCCATTTCCCCCTTTTTTAAGCATCTCACGGGTCTAGGAGCATCACCCTCTACCTAGAGTGTTCCTATGTATAAAATAACTGAAGAGGCCCCTTCTCTGGACATAGTTGAGTCCAAAATAAGACCTCCATGTCCTCGAGATTACATACCTCTACCATTGAGATTTTGACCCATCTGAGACCTAGGCTTGCTGCGGAGCGGATCCAGGATAATGTTGAGCACATCAGCAACCAGGGAGACCCAAGAAACAAGAGATATCTCAGATGGAATCTCTTTCATGTAAGGCTTATTCCCAGTTCTTCTAGGTCACCTCCTGAATGTCGGATGATGAATAAAGACCAAGTGGTGCAAGCATCGTCTGATTGATCATCCATGAGACATCATATAAAAGGGTGAGATCTAATTTCTACTCTCCATCCTTGAATATGACATCCTACATCACGTTTGCACCACGTGGATAAGTGAATCAGTATCAACCGTACATTAGTGTGCGTTGGGGGAATTTCACATCTTAAACCCCCAACTTTTGTACTTATTATTTAATATTTAAAATTTCATTTGTAGTTGTAATATTTTTGTAATATTTGCCCTCGGGACCCAAGATTTATTTATATTGCACTTGGTCCAATACCACATATCCTCACACGTCTATGTGTGTGAGGTAGCATTTATTTTGTGTGGACCCCGTCCGGATTGTGTTATTATTTGGTCTAGAAACTTCGAATATTAGTACAAAATATATTAGACAAATTGTATGTGTGGTCATTTTGTTCTATTTATTTGCATTTATACCCACGCCATGCATATATTGTATTAAAATATGTGCTTATTGCATTGATGCTCCTAGATTTTGTTAAGGTTTTATTAAATGATTTGAAACTTCTTGAAAATTGCAGCTACGTCTCTGTATTGCTGACTTCATTTTGTACTTGTATTTTAGTTATTAAAAGTACCATTTTGTATCAAAAATTATAAGAAAATTATCTTAAGGTCCTAGAACCATATTTTAACACATATATTTTTTACAAGGAAGTTAAAATTTATTTCTTATTTATAAAAATTCAAAAACATTGAATTTTCTACTATTTATAATTTAAAAATCCATAAAAATTACAAAATGTTTCAAAAAATTCCAAAACAATCCTATATGATTATTTTGCTATATTTATTTTTCTGAAAAAATACTTTTGCAATATTAAAGCAAACTCCTAAAAATTGCAAATCACAAAAAAAACTTATAAAAATCTATAAAATTAAATAAAAATAAAAAATTATTTTTTAAGTTTCTGAATTTTGTTTTATCTAGTATTTAGGAAAATTGATTTTTGCCTTAGTCTAATTTTATAGATATTTATTATGCCAAATTGAAGTTCCTGAATTTTATACTTTCTTTATTTTATGTATTACCCTATTTAAAATACATAAAAATTCTCAAAATTACTCAAAATCACCAAAAATGAAGAAAAATATATAAAACTCAAAACATTTGATTTTTGTAATTTAAGGTTAGTTATTATATTTTAAAAATCCAAAACCTCTCTTTTTCATTCCTTGTCTATATAGTATAATTGTTATATATAGTCTATATTTTATTTTAAAAATTAATATTTGCAAAACTAAAACACACAAAAAATCATATAAAACCAATAAAAACATTGAAATTTTTAAAAACAAAAAACCATATATCGTCTACTCATCATTTTTCTACCTAGTGTGCTCTATGTGGTTCGACCCCTACCACTTATCTGGTATGCAGAATTTATAAGGTATGTAAAATTTAGCTCACTCCATTATATTACTTAATCATCATTACGGTTTTATTGTCATAGACTCGATTGAGTTGAGTACCAAGAGATGAGAAAGGGCAAATGCAACGATTGCTAGATCTGACTCATCGGACACCGTAGGGTCATCGAAGACTAGATGTTAGGTACCTTGATGAAAGTGTCCCATCAAATGGCATCATTGCCGGGGAGCATTGTTTTGTAGAGCATAGAGTAGTCCATTTAGCTTGCTTTGCCATTATTAACTTTATTGTCTATTTCTCTCTTTATTCTATTTTTATTTAAGATTGTTCTGAACATCTTCGTATTTAAATTTGTTACGAGGGCCCTATTTATCGCGGGAGGATTTCTTTGGAGATTATACATACTGAAGAGTCACGGATACCGGTGGTTCATTGCCCACTGATAGGAGAGAGTAGTTGAGGACACATGAAGTCGATCAGATTTGTCTTAGTGTAGATTTAGTTTAGTTTTGTTATAAAGAGGTTTATTCATTTAACTTTTAATAATATGGAACACGAACATGAACACTTAGACTCACAAGTCCATTTCATCAGGTTATTATTCACTTGGAGGACTTGACCGATTGTTCGTGATTTTATCATCTTCTATCTTTATTCCTCCCTATTTTCCCTCTTCTTTTTATTTCTTTTCTGTGATTTGGATTTTTCGCCTTCTTTTTATTTCACGTCTTGTGGAGTGAGCCCTTAGATTTTAGGATTGGATGTTCTGCTAATTAGATCCAAATCCCTAACATCAGTCTTGTGCCTATAGTTTCATGCTTAGATCTAATCAAATTGAACAAGTTCTTCATGTTAATAGAAGTAAACGTCTTAGGGCGAATTCCTCATTGCATTGCATATAGCATAGGTTCATAATTTTTGTCTAGCATCCCACTTGGAGAGAGGTGGTAAGTCTTGTAAGTCTTCTGAGTAAGCATCAAATCATTGTTTTTCGACCGGCATTGTTTTTCAGTCTTCTCCCTCTGATTTTGCATACATAGACCAAGCAGAGAACTGATAAAATCATTAGGCCTCTTGTAAGATAAAATACTCAAAAAAGTAAAAATAAAAAAAATAAAAAAATGGGATTGCTAAGATAACCTTGATATAACTAAAATTGATTAATCAAACTTCATTGTATGGAGTGTACAAAAGCCCTCATTGTTCTCAAGTACCTTCTAGATTGAGTGAGGCACGACCCATAAGGACTAGAGATAAAAATCTAGCTTGGATTTTGCCTTGTATATCGCCTAAGCATATGAAGTATTATCGCTTCCATCGGTGTGTGGGCAAGTAGGGCTACGTTCGTTTGCAAACTTAGTCTGAAGTACTAAGCATATGTGAACTACGATGATGAGTCCATGTCACATCATACCAATACCGAGTACCTTATAAGGGGGAAGTATTGGTTTTTCCTATTGGCGTTCTTTCCCCCACTTCTTTGGCTGAGATGTGGGTCCAAATTCAATATCAAGGACCTCAAAAAGAAGAGGCTACAAGTTACAAAGGAGGTGGAAAGTACACGATGATTGTAGAGTGAGTACTCACTATACTATAGGGTTAACCGTAAGGACTAAACATGATAAGATTGCTTAACAACCAATAAAATTGACAAGATAATCACCTGACTTTTACGTCTCATTATGTTGAGTTGGTGAATCACCCTTGTTATGTGGTTTGATTGATTAGTTTAAAGCAGGTCAAGATCAAAATACTGCACCTTTGCACTTTTCTATCTCACACCTCTCTTCCCACTTCTCTTTCTACCCTTACTCATTTTTAGACTTCTCTTTGCAATCCCTCTTAAATTCTTCCTTACCTTTATTTACTCATTTATCACTTATCTTGTATCCCAAGATGTCGTATCCGGGATCTCTTTATTCGGATCTTGCAAACACCAACATCGATTCCCAGATGCCTACATCTTGAATAATACAAGGTGATCTCCAATAACTTAGTTCAGACCTTGCAAACTTCTATCTAGACTCCCCAGTCTTCATCCAATTGGAATGTCGAGATGACTCTTGTCTCGATATTCTTCCTTTCACGACTTTCCTTTCATCAATAAATCTGTTGTATGAAACAAACTCTCATCTCGAACTTTCTCCTTCTTTTTTGAGGTTTGATCGGGTTCTATATCCCAATATAGATTCAACACCCCATCAGGAGCCTAAGTTACAAGTGGATTTTGATATGGATCCATAGAGACGTGATAAAGGGATGAGTTCAGATGATGTAGTAGACCAAAATGAAGTCAACACATGGTTACTAGACTCAAATCAAGTCATCCAACAATAGTTGATAGATCAATCTCTTCCCAATGTGGCCCTTAGAGAAATGCTTAATGAGTTGAGGAGGGGCAGAGAAAATCGATGAGGAGGGGATGAAGAACACCATGAAGAGAATGAAGGAAAGCAGTTTGCAGGAGGACCACAAAGGAGGAGATGAGAGGGGATGACGGCCCAAGCCAACACCGAAGGAGACTTACAACCATGGTGCTGGCCTGGGCACTGAGTGGATCATAATATCTATGATCTACATGCACGTTGAACTGAAACCATCATTTATTCCACTCTTGCAGATCTTCCATGGTAACACCAATGAGAATCCCTACATACAATTACAACAATTTAATAGGATTTACATCACCATGCATTACCCCAACATCCCATTGAAGGTAGTGAAGATGATCACCTTCTCTTTCAGCCTTCATTACAAGACACTATACTGGATCAATCACATGGAAAGGGTGGTGATGACTTGGGAGGTGTTTAAATTATCTTTCCTTCACAAGTACTATCCCCTGGGTCATCTGAATTAGATGCAAGTGTTAATCTCCAACTTCTCCTAGATGTCCCATAAACTGTTTCACTTGGCGTGGGGAAGATTCAAAGATCTCATGGAGAAGTGTCCCCATCATGATTTATCGAAGACAAGCTTGGTCTAGAATTTCTTTGGGGGCTCACACATAGAAAGCAAATGACTTGTGGATGCTACTGCGGTGGATCACACTCAATAAGGACGAGGACATCGTAAGTCTGATAATAGAAGAGAAGACCGAGGGCTTGACAACTCTTTCTTCATCTCGGGTATTTCAGAAAGACTCGTCTATCCCATACAAGCATGTGAATGCAACATCATATCACGAATATGAGAGCGATGTGAGGTACAACCTTAACATCATCAAGAACCATCTCTCTAAAGTTTATATAATTGAAAAGTGATCACATGACCTAGAGAAACTAAATGTGGTTCGAACAAAGAACCAAGTCACTGGACAATCTAAATCAAATTTTAAAGCAGTTTAAGCTTTTGGTGAGCACTATCTATGTCTGCCAGTCTGTGATAGAACCAGTCGATATTTCTACAGAATCAAATGAGCAACCCCAACTGTAGAATCAAGGGCCACCCCATTCAGTTTAGCACATATATTACATGCAAACACCATACCAGAGATCTTCGCCATAGCAACAGATTGTTGTGTACCATTGATAAATCCCAGATTTATGTACATAAATTAATTAAATTATATCTCTTACTTAATATTTTATTTTATTTTATCCAACAATTAACACTAATTACCTCTGTATGTGTTGTAGATAATTAACCTTTATTATACCATATTATATATACAATTATTGTGTATTATTTTATGTATTTCTTTCTTACTAAAAACTAAATAAAAATTAAATTAATCTTTTACATAATTAATTTAGAATTAATAGTATAAAAATCCCAAAAAATATAAAAGGAAATATAAATAGTTGTCTTTATTAATTTATTTACTTATTCAATTTTTATCAATGTATAAATGATTGTATTTCTTTTTGACTTCTACATGAAAGTTATAGATCTCATCAAGATCTATAACTTTTATGTTTTGACTTTTTGTTAAATTTACTTTCTTTTTTTATATTGTCCCCTCTATATCTTCTTTTCCTTAATTCTTATTGGGCCACATGGCGCTCTCTGGACTGCCCATGTGGCCCACATCATTCTTTTCATCCGTGTCTCTTTTTAGTCATTGGATACGATCTTCATATCACTTCTTGACCTTCCAATGTCGCATTAATCTTAACCCTTAGATCTGATCCCTAGATGAGATCGTTGCAATCCATGCTCGCAACCACTTGGGTCGTTGGGTCTTCAGATCCAATGGTTGGGAGCTCATCCCCAACCTCTAGGCGCTCCTCCAAAGGACGCGTCTCCTCACGTCCACCCGACTTCAGACCTTTTCCCAACCACCTCAATCAGCCATCTCCGTCAACTACCACTACCTTATCTTCTACTAACTTCCATCATCTTCACGAATATCCTAACCTCCATCAGCCCAATATCCCTCACCTATTATCAGTGGTTGAAACCACCAGGTAGTAACTTCCTGATGCCAATCTCCATCTCCACAAAACACTTGGCTAATCACCTTTAGAGGTATCCACCACTCATGGAGAGTAACCCCTAGCCTTATCCTTCATTTGTGATAGAGATAGAATGGATTTCGAGAGCGACGCTGGAGGTTCTTCTCTTGCGAGATCCACGAGCATAATCATCGGGTTACAGCATCCCACAAACTGCTTGAGCTTTGTTCTCTATCCAGGAACATGAAACAATGACCAATGAAGCTTTTAAGCTTCGAATCGGTCTTGATTCATCACCACCTTCATCATCGACTTCATTTGTGTTTCTAGGTAAGACTCTAATCTTAATTTTCTATTGTATTCAACATTTTGTTCATTCAAATCCAATCACTTATTACTTCATCTCAGAACTTATAAACTATATCCAATCATCACTAATCTGCGCATAATCATTGCCTCTCCTTTTCTGCTTCTTCATTGTATCCTTTACTTCAATTCATCACTGTACATGCGGAGGGAATAGACCCGCCATGATCTTTCTCCTTCTCAGGGCATCCATAGCATATCTCCAAAGGTTCCTAATCACTTCAACTATTACTAATAGTTGCAGGACCATATATCTTTTGAGTGGTTGGAATTCGCACCACTGCTCATGCGATGAATTTCTTCATTGATACACCATTTCTGCCAGAGAGCTTCACCTACTCCAGGTCCTTCAGAATCTCATCAACATCTTGGCAGATCAATCAGGGACCTCTCCAACCCATCATAACAACCAACAGAGAGAGGAGGAACTCACATAGCTTTATCAAAGCTCCGCCATGTCTCAATTGTGTGTGGAGGAGACAAAAGAATTGAAAGAGCATCCGTTCAATCTGATCACCCTGATCAAATCTAATAGTCCAGAGAACTTCCAAGCGTAGCCTCGCTTCATCCCTCATCTTTGGATGGCCTGAACCTCTCACTTAAGTGTTATCATCTGCCACATAGCCCAAAATTGATTGCAGGCCTGAGCCTAAGGTCCATGTGAGCCACCTCACATGCCTTGGGGCAATTAGCAGAACCATGGAACCAACATTCTATATTTGCAGATAGGCCCTTCTACACGTGTGCGGAGCATGTACCCACTGGGTTAATTGCAAGATAAGCTCTCCATTTCTTCATTATTCACTTATACCCCTACTCATGTTCATTTTTTACATAAGCCCCTAGTAACCTTTTGAATTTACATTTTGGTCCTTTTTAGACCTTTCTGTAATATAAACAATTAGTTTTCTTTCAGTTGTACCCCTATATTATGTTGCTAATATCTTGTGACCCACAACTCTATTTTCAATAAAATTGGTTTCATTAGAACGATCGTTTCATCCTCTTTAATTTCGTGTACGGAGATCACAATCTTCGTCTATTTTTCATGCATTTAATTTTAGGTGATCTACTTTAACTATTCAACATTAATATTTAATTTATTTGAATTATTAACATGTTGAATTGGTTGTGCATGACACTAGATTTTTATTAATTATTTTCAATCAAATCACAAGTTGTTGATTAATTAACCAGGAGAATATTCTTGTGTTATTTGTCTCCATTTGACCCATTACACGGGTGTTTGTCTTTTTTAAATAAAAGCAATAAAATGACTTTAAACAATTGCATTTGATTTTGTATGTATTTTCATTGAGCTTAATCTAATATCTAGAAATCACTTAATTAATAAATTAGCATTCAATTTAGTTAAATAATTGTTCGCGTCCCTGTGTTCGACCCTAGACTTCCTAGGTTATAAATTAAAAACTGATCCTCTTCGCGGATATATTTGACTTGGTTCTGTTGAGTGTGATTTGGCCCATGCTACAATGAACACATGTTATATTAGCCGATTTGTGATTCATCAGATGGCGCATTTGCCGGTAAAACACACATTATTTGACTTTATTTGGTGTTGATTATATATTTTTTTGTTATTTTTAGTGTCTTTAGTTAAGTTCTTGTTTTGTTATTTGTTTATTATTTTCTTATTTTTATTTTTGTTATTTTTAGCTACTTTGATTGGCTAAATTATTTTGGAATTATTGTTTGACATTTTGGTTGTTTTGTTGTAGGGATCACATACCCGACAACACCCAAAGGACCATGGAGGCAAGTAGCCTGGAGCTTCAACTGAAGAGACCACAAAGCAATTTTCCTCAGAAGAATTTTAGCTAAATTAAGTAGTAATATGTTGTACTTTATTTGTGTATTATTTATTTATGTAATTTTTTATTTCATTTGTAATTAATTACCCATTTACAATGGATCTTGATAGACTTCTCGCGTATGTAAAAAAGGCCTTTATTTATTCTGATTTGTGTGGATTGTGTTGAGAGTGATTATCAACTTAAGTGGTGAATTTGGTTCAGGCACTATGATAAATAGAAAAATCTTAGGTCCTTTATTTCTTGATCTTTATCGTAATTTAGGATACACAACTCAATCTCATAAGATTCACAATTGTAAAATCTTTGTAGATTCATGATATGCACTACATTCTACTTAGCCAAACTTAATCGAATTCTACGTCGCTAATAGAACTCATGTTTAGGTGTGTATTTCACTCTACTTTCATCATGTAGTGTAACATTTATAAATTCAGTTTTGGATCCACATGGAGAGTGCCGGGTTTCACTTTAAGTATTCCTAACGACTGCGTGCATCATTGATTTAAGATTACATTCCATTTTCCGTTTTCTCCCTTGATTTTTGCCAACTTCAAGATAAATAAAAGGGATTGTATATTAGGCGATGATTGTGGTCATATAAATCAAAGTAATAACCAAACTCTAAAGTTGGAACATTAATAATTTGGAATAAAATTTACTTCTATTACGAGCAGTAAAACCCTCATTGTTTGTAGGTATTTACCCTAGATAGAATGGGTGAGGACGGATCCATAAGGTTAGAGCCCAAAACCCTGAGCTTCCACCCTAAGTCTCCAGGTTCGACTCTTGCAGGTTTTGGGAACTAAAAGTCGTTGCCTCCAACCTTAGGAATACATTTCGGTTGTCTGTGGCTATAAGTTCCTTTTAGGATGTGATATTGAAACTGACAGCTCAAGAAGATCACTCCATTAATTGAGGGCTTATAGGACTTCAACTAGGTGTAGTAGGAGACTCCCCGTGAGCTTGTATAAGATTATATTGAATCACCAATTTAAAATTGCCAAGATAATAAATAAGACAAACTCTTACAACTTTAACGTGTTGAGTTGGTAAATCTATTCAAAGGGGTTTGTTTGCATTGTATTGTGTGAGTTGGTTCCACACATTTACGTGCACCGTAGTTACTAGGTTCCTTTTTTTAATTGAGCATGTTTATTTTCGTACTCTCTTTGAAATTAAAGATGGATAATTGGATGGATTTTTGTTCAGAATTTACGAACTTATTTTTGAACCATCCATATATCACGTCTTCACAAGTCCAACTACCTTCTTCTCTTGTACCTTCTTGGATTAGAATAACCCTTGTTTTGATCTAGTATATCATGAGTCATTCTGAGGGAGTGGTTACATCCCAACCAACTCCTTTCTTTCTTCTCTTCTCACCTAGCAGACCATTGCCTTGGTGAGATCGATTTGATTTCTATGTCTTCGTCTAGATTTCACTCCAATCCACTTTTTTTGATGAAGGTTTTGAAGATACATTCAAGATGCCTCCACTGAGATAGAACTGAGAGGAGGAAGAGCGAGATGACCCGATGCAGATGGTGATGGCTATATTAACAGCTTCAGAGAAAAACACAACATTTATGAGAGCACAACTTGGCCAGTTGCAATTGGGTTTAGATGCATAAATGGATGCGGCATACAACCCTAGGTAATACGAGATGACTAATTGGTTAAGTCCAGTTGAATCAGAAGTAGAGTATGAGTTGAAGCTGCAATTTTTGAGCTTATTGTCTCATTTTCAAGGAATGCACATGAGGATCCATATGCATTCCTTAGGGACTTTGAGTTAGTATGTTCTAACCTTAGGCATCCTAGGGTTAGCCAAGATTACATAATGCTCAAAGCCCTTTCTTTTGCCTTAAAGGATAAGGTTTATTACTAGATCAAGAACCTGGGGGTAGTTGTAACTACCAATGTTTATTTCAAGGACTTTTTTGAATAAGTTCTACCATTCGAGTAGAACTAACTTGATGTGCTCACACATCACAAGTTCCTCCCAACTACCCAAAGAAGCTTTCTGTGATACATGGAAGAGATTTAAAGATCTCATATAGAAATGTCCTTACCATGATTTAGAGCTTATGGTTCTAGTTCAGTTGATATACCACAGTCTCAACCCTAAGGTGCATGCTTTGGGTTGTGCAAGCAACTATACTTCATGAGGTGCAGACACTGTCTGGAAGGTATTAGAGAGGATGGCTAAGACAAGGCAAGCACATACCACGATAGAGCTTAGTTAGAGACCCCCTACCACTCTACCCAAAAAGGGGAGCACGAACTACCGTTGATCCTTTTAACATGGGTATCATAGCAGATAAACTCATAGTAGTTGAGATGATCGATATGAGGATGGATGAGTTGGACAACAACTCATCCAAATTGTCAAAGTATATGGCGAAATTTTCTGAGAATGTGTCCAAGATAAGGATACCTACTGTGACAGCATCTACTACTCCTATGTACCGTGTTAATCATATCTAGGAGTAGCACACATTAAGGACACTCTATCCATGTGTAGAGGACTAGCCTCTTCCACATTCTTATCAACAACAACCACGTTTTGTAGAGATAGTAACTGACGAGCCTTCGTAGGTGTGGGCAGTAAATGGTGTGTGGTACAACGATGACCCTGCTAGGCAGGGGAATTTTGGAGATCGTTTCTCTTACCAGCATCCCCATACCCTTTAAAATACATCGTTTACTCCTACACCTCTTCCAACACTATAGAGCTCTGGATCTTATCCTTCCTTGGCACCAAGGAAGTGGAAGCAGTAGTACACCCATTAGCAGACGTACCAGTCAGGCCAACATGGCCCACATATTCATCATTCTACCCAACAGCAACAACAATACCATGACCATTAGGATCAATTTTCATGTTCTTCCTACCCTTCTTCAGAATAATAAAATTCATCTTCAGTTCCCACAAATTTCCGTAGGTATATTTTTGGGGGGTTACGTTCCTACAGGAATGAAGTACATGATTTGAGGGTTGACCTCAATTGTCTACCCCGTTTACATGACAAGCATATTGCCCCTTCTACATCCATTCCCTCCCAGGTTTAGGCTAATCCTACATCCTGAACAAGACCCAACAACATCAACATTCCTTTGATCAAGTATACTACTCAGATTCACACAAATCTGAGCGCGAGATCTTTCCATTTGACTGTGCTAATCAAATGTGTCTTAGGAGTGGATGAACCATAGTCATACCTACTCAGGTGAGGGATATTAAAAGGATCGATTCCGGAGCTCATCCCAAGGAATCTTTAGAAGATATCGAGGTTAGGCATCTTCCGCAGTATTTTCATCATGAGGCAGAGACATCCAAGAGAAGAGAGAGGAATATTAAGAGTATGAGATCACCTCAATAGCATGAGGAAGATTCAGAGTCTATGGAGGACCTTGTGCCTTTGGTTGAGGATAATGCACATTCAACATGAATTCCCCAATCTCTAGTAGATGATTCAATTTCAAATTCCAAATTTTATGTAAAAGATTTAGTTGTGAAGAACTCAGTTTCTCGTAATAAAAAGCATGTTTCTGTTAATGATTCTGATTCTTCGCATACCTCTTCTACTTGTGCTATCCACTTCCCCCATGCTCTTATGGCAGGAAAGTGCAGTGTGATAAAGATTCCAAAAGATGATCTTGAATTGGCATTATTTTGCAAAGATAATATTATTGTTAAGTTTCCATTTGATGAGTGTGTGGCCAATGATCTTGCATTCCATAAATACTTGAAGGTGAGATGCACACTTGACATAGTTAGTAGGAAGAAACCAAATAGTTTTATAAAGACTCATGGTTTATCGATAGCCACTACTTTTTTTCTCAAGAACCAATAGTTGTTGAGAAAGAAGAGATATTTGGATGCACATTATGTGGTGAGTCATATCGATGACATCGCATTTGCACACACTCTCCTTGATAACAATTCTTTGATTAATGTTTTACCTTAGGCCTTGTATGAGAAACTGAAGTTGGGCCCCCTTCCAGATCACATGCCCTAATCCAGTTCGTAGAAAAATCGATGAAGACTGCTAAGGGTGATATCAAGAATTTTATCATTTTGATTAAGGGAGATTACGGAGTGGAATTCAGTGTATTTGATATGGATATCTCCATCACTAAATAGACTCAGAAATCATCCTTAGGTGACCTTTCCTTAGGACCGTTGGCGCTTCTTTTGACTAGCAGATGGGGATGATGAAGTTCTGCTCTCCTGGTAGAGAAGTGGAGCTAAAGATGAAGCATATGAAATGGTAGAGACCTGATATAGAATCAAACACAAATTTCTCTTCGTCATCTGAGGCAGATTGCAGATTTGTTAGCACAATTGGGGTATTGAAACAGAAACCAACAAGACTCGATGAGACCCTCTCATCTGGAGAGGATAGTATATGCAATGCATATGCGAGGAGTTGCTAAGTTTCTTGGGTTATGAGATTTCTATAGATATGTTAGTTCCCATTACTATGGTTGAATTACCACATATTTTTGCCAATCCTTCTCCTCCTCCTTCAATATAGTTTTTAGCTAGAACCACGGAACTATATTCAACATCATTTCAATTAGAATTGATTAATGATACTACTTTGCCAGATTTGAAGCCATTACCTCCTACATTGAAGTATTCTTTTCTTGTAGGACCTAAGAATATATTTCCTGGCATCATTAATTCTAGTTTGACTATAAAATAGGAGTCTAGGATGCTTGAGGTGTTAGAGAAGAACTGCAAGGCGATAGGTTGGACTGTATCGGACCTGGGTATAAACCCCACACTATGTTGACACTATATTTATGCTGAGGATAATGCTAGACCTTCCTGTGAGTTCTAGAGGATACTTAATCAAAATCTTCGGAAGTAGTTAATAAAAAGATCGAGAAGTGGTGTAGAGAAGGATTTATTTATCGTATCTCTCACTCCAAGTGGGTTCCTACCCATATGTTGTTATGAAGAAGTCGGGAATTTAGATGGTCACCGATGAGGAGGGAGTTGAGATTACAGCACGAGTACCCACATCATAGTGCATCTGTGTCGATTACAAATGTCTAAATGCTACGACCTAGAAAGATCACTTTCCCCTACCTTTTATTGATCATATTTTGAAGAGATTAGCTAGGAAGGAGTTCTTCTATTTTTTGACAGGTACGCCTGCTACAATAAAGTAGCCAACGCCCGTGAAGACCATAAAAAGACAACTTTTACTTATCCTTTCAGCACAAACGCATTCATGTGCATGCCTTTTGGGCTATGCAATGCCCTAGGTAATTTTCAACAGTCTATGATTGTCGTGTTTGGAGAGATAGTCGTGGATTTCTTGGAGGTCTTCATGAATGATTTCTCAGTGCATGGTGATTCTTTTTATCCATGTTTATCGTACTTGGATCAAGTTCTCCATAGGTTTATGGAGTTGAATATGGCACTCTCTTGGGAAAAGAGTCATTTTATGGTTAAGGAGGGTATTAGAGCAGCGATGAGATAAGATCCCATTTACGATTCAGTACGTAAACAAAGTAATGGATTCGGCACAAAAAAATTATACAATGACTGAAAAGGAAATGTTTATTGCAGTTTGGGCTTTAGAAAAGTTTAGGTCTTACATTTTTTGATCTAAGGTGACGATTTATATTGATCATTTTGGCCATTAGAATATCTCATGGAAAATAAGCATATGAAGGCGTGCCATCTTAGGTGGATTTTATTACTCTAGGAGTTTGATTTGGATATTAAGGATAAACTTGGAGTCAATAATGTAGTGGTTGATCATCTTTCTAGACTCGAGTTGAAGGATTCTCCTAGCATGGAGCTGAACAGAGAAATCTTTCCAAATGAGTTGATTTGAGTTGTCGATTCACTCCCTTGGTATGCCAACATGGTGAACTATCTTGTCTCCAAGTAGGTTCGCAATGGTTGGACTAGGAGCTGCATTGATTGACTAAAGTCGAATTCAAGTAGATACCATTGGGAGGATCCGTTCCTTTTCTTTGAAGGACTGGATTGTGTCTGGAGGAGGTTTATTCCTCAGGGGGAATACCAGAGTATCCTCATGTATTGTCATTCACTTGAGGCTGGAAGACACCATTAAGGAAAGAGAATCGCTCACAGGATAGTTCAATGTGGATTCTTTTGGTTGATCTTGTCTAGAGATGCCATTGATTTTGTTTGGTTGTACCCAATATATCAAAGGATGGGAGGGATAGTTAGTTATAAAGATGAGATGTCCATGCAACCGGTGATTTTTTGTGATGTTTTTGATGCATGCATGATGAATCTCCATTTCAACACCTTTATTCTTTCATTTTGGCCTTTAAACCATTGCTAAATGCATGTAAATATCATTATCTTGTACAAATTAACATTCATTATTTATAATAAAATTATTGTATAAATTACACTAATTAAATCCAAAATAAAAGAATAAAGAAAGAAAATAAAACATAATAAATTACCAAAGATTTTATGACCATAAACTCGGAGACCAAGTCAAGAATTCAATTGGTCGAAAAGGAATAAACTAGGAGAGATACGGGAGAAATACACAATAAAACTCCATTCTTTTATTCATCAACAATTCATTTTTGGGACCCATTTTATTCTTTATTATTTTTTCATCAAATCTATAAACTTTGTACGTGAAAGAAGGAGGTAATAATACATATAAAAATACAAAATTGAGTTCACACTAAAATAATACATAGAGTACATTTTATACTATAAATAAGAATCCAAAATCTTATGTTCCCATACCCATATCTACTACATAAAAAATCAAAATATATAAAAATTACTTTAATTGTATATAACTTTTAATTAGCTATTTAATGAAGGTATTTTACTTAATTTAGAGTTATGGTGTGAAAGTTAGGTTTTGGACCCCTATTGTATGTTATGCCTATATAAAATATTCATTTTACATATTCTTTATTATTTTTATAATTTATATTTTTATATTTTGTAAATATTATTTATGGTATATGTACATATCTAGAATCGAATAAAACCATATAGAAAAGACAAATTTAAAATAGTCTCTATAAATACATAGATAAAATACTTACACTTATACCTATATATATACCTCTATTTATTTAACTACAGAAATAATCACAGGAAAATACAATAAAATAATGTTTATATGTATAAAATAAATTTATAAATATTAAATTAAATAAAATAATAAAATCAAAAATAAAAATAAAATATGCAAAACATAGGTAGATGTACATATAAATAAAACCCTAAATAATAACTTGTAATAATAATATTATAAAAATAAATAAAAATAGTACTTAAATACTACATAAAATAATATTTTTTATTTTATACTCGAAAATTAATTAATTCATTATCAAGTTATTATAAATTTTACCAATAATTTCCGATTGGAATTTTTTTAGTTAGTCCATGTGGACCAACCAGACCAATTCCCTAATTGACCTGGGTCAACTCTTCGACCCAGGTCACCTACCCACATCAGACAAGAAGACACATGTCTTATCCCATCTTTCATGGGCTTATAATCACTTAGATCCGAGTTGATCTTTTACAAAACACTTATTTGATCGTACCTAATCCACACCATACCCTTCAATGCCTTATATATAGTACATATTCTTCCCAAATCATCGATCAATAAGGATCCTTGGATCCATTTATAAATAAGCCATGCTTACTACTTAATCAATTTCGATCCCCCTTGGAGCTTTGTTCCGTGTCCTTGAGTATGTCTCTGTGATATATGAAGTCCTTCCCTGAGCAAGGAGATGGTGTAGCGGGGAAGCGAGGGTGATCCACGGTGGTCCTCCGACCATCCCGCTCCCTGCCCTCACAAGTAGGTATAAGGGATGCCATTTTATTTTCTAGGTAGATTTCATTTCCTCATTTAGTTCATTCTTTAATCAAGTTCTTTTGGTTGTAGACTAATTCTTTCGTTCGCTGGAGCTGCTAGGGCTCCAGCCATTCCATGATGTTCTTGTTTGTATCCGTCTCCGTCATTCACCTCATTTTAAACACCTCGCATTATTCAATGAAAAGACCCATCTTGACCACCGATCGTGTCACAATTGGTAAATTGAGGGTCCTTCTCTGTCATTCACCAGACCCTCTCTGACCACCTTCATCTATACGTGATTCAGCTTCAAAATAGGTCGATGTCCATCTCCTCGTACAAAGAACTTCTTTGTGCAGGTTCCAAGGCCAAATGACATGGTTTGGGTTGATTTCGAGCTCGCATGAGATGCTCCACGTGCTCCGATTTCCATGATGTGCAAGGACCCATCGATGGGTCTTGGACCTTCTAGAGTGTACAATTCGTTGCGGAATTCCCTCCGAGACGTGAAGAGCCCAAGAACATCCAAAGAGCCCACCAGAGGAGTGAGGAAATGATGAAGGTCGGGGGAAGACCTGTACTTCCATGTTCTTCCCGAGCAACAGATACCATCGGACCCATGGGTATGCCCAAGTTCTAATCCAAACTATTGGGTCCGAATCAAAACAAAGTGCACCTCCACCATTGGATGCAGTTAAGTGATTCGATCCGGGCTGCTCCTTAAAGAGAAAATAAGGCATAAATTATCCAGTCTCCCTCTACCTTTTACATTTTATTTCTAGTTTATCAAATATTGTCTGGAGTGTAAGTAGTTTGGTGAATGTTACAATAAGATCCCTAGGGTTTTGTTTTTTTGTACATCTGTCTGTGCCAGCTCACCTCACGTGGGGTACCAGGTGAGGTTGGGCATTTTGCATGCTTACCCTGCTACTGTTATGTATAATTTTCAGTTCAAGAATTTGTATATGCCATGTATGTTCTTGAGGAAAAAAATATACAAAGGACCAGAAGTTTTGTCTATTTGCATTTTTGCCCTACCCAGGCGTGCACGTGTTTTTCATGTAAAAATTGTAGATACACCCCTGGATTTTATATGAATGGTTCTGAAATGAATGGACAGTTTATTTAATTACATTTTGGTCCTTACTAGTAATGGAAATGCATTTTCTAGGGATTTTTGTTAAAAATATCTCCAATTCGTATTTAATTTTTCTAAAATTGTTGTAGATGCTCGAATGATGAACTTCATTATTATAATTTTAAATTTTGAATTCTAGGCGTTTAATGATTTATTAAAATTTGAACAGTAACCTTAATGGCCCGTTTAACCTGAAAAATACCAAAAAATATTAAAATGCCTTGAAAAATCACAAAAATTATATGTTGTTTATTGTGTCCTAAATTAACTTTAGACCAAAATCCCAAAAAATAGAAAAAGAGAAATACTAAAAATTAAAAAGCTCCAAAAACTAGTAAAAAAAAGGAAAATCCCCAAAAATTCCAAAAATATTTATTTTGTCCCTCAATTTTCTTTATATTTTGTCTAACTATTAAATTTGATTTGGAGAATTTTGGGCTTTATTTGCCATTTTTCATCTTCAAATCATTAAAACATATTTATTAAATACTTGATTAGGGATATTTTTAATTTTAAAAAATATAAAAATTTGTAGAATTACTAAAAAAAAAAGAATTATAAAAAATATAAAAAATACAAAAAATATTTTCCCAACATTTTAAGCTGTTTATACTATATTTATGTATGATATAATTTATATAGCTATGTATACATATATATACACCATATATGATATATTATTATATTTTATATTATATATAATTTATTTTATTTTCATAAAAATGAAATTAAAAAGAAAATAAAAATAAAAAAGGCTAAAAATTTAAAAATATTTAAAAATATACTTATTTATATTTGGTTGTCTTTATGTATACAACTATACATCTATTTTAAACTATACATATATTATTATTATTTATATTTATATATACACATATTATATATATTGTATATCTAATTAATTAAAAAGTAATTTACAAAATTAAAAATTTCAAAAACCCACACTAAAACAGAGACAAAAAACATGAGTAAAAAAATTTGGTTAGCAATAATCATAGGTTACCTAGCTTGATCTCAGTGGTTCAACCTCTACGCACTTGCTTGCTATACACTTTAGGATTTTAGAGTATAATAAATTATGTTTCACACTCTTATTCATTGTTTATCATATGTTGTGGGTAATTTGATTGAACTGGGTTTTCGTGAGCTGTTGCCTCACCGATGTTATCATCGCTTTTCTTGAGTAAGGATTATTTTAGACCCTCTTCAAAGTCCTATTCATCAAATGACACCCTTGCTAGTGAGAAACTTACATAGCCTAAGTTGTACATATTCAATTATTCATTCATTCATTCATTCATTTGTATAAATTTTGCTCTCTTTTTATGTCTTGTATATTTTTCATTTAATGATACATTTTATACTAATACAACTCTCTTGTTGTAATTGTTGCGAGGGCCCGCTATGTGAGGATGGCTTCTTAGGAGGCTGATGCAGTCAAGCTTAACAGAGGCTGGTCTTCATGCTTTGGTCGATTGGAGATGCAACATGTGTCGCAAGGATACTACATAGCATAGATTTAGCTTAGCTTTATTCACTGGAGAGAGATTCATTCATTCATTCATTTATTGTTGTAATAATTCTGTACTTGGAAACTCCTCTACTCCACGAGGTCCAACGCCTAGGTGGTTGTTCACCTGGGGGCCTCATCATGGTTTTCTCACACTTTCACCGCCTTATTTTATTTTATTTCTCGATGTTTTGAGTTTTCCGCCTTGCTTTTTATTTTTTTTTGTGTTCATGGAGTCCTTCGACTTTAGGTTTCTTGAATAGGTAATTAGGTCCAAACCCTAATAAGAATTATGTGCCTATAGTATCTTACATTAGGATCTAGTCAAATTAATAAATGTTAGTTATTTGGACATAAAGCCACGCATTGAGAGAGGAATCATACAGTGCTAGCAGGACCCATTTTGGTGGGCACCGATATGTCTTCAAGAACGGATACTAGAGTTTATTTTTGAGTAATTAACATATGGTTATTCACACATAATAGCATCTACTGTTTATGGAGATTTTGTCGATTTCACATCGCCATGTAGATAGGTTTAAAATTCTATTTTGCATACCACATGGAGAGAGCCGGGACACACTATAAGTCCTCTAACTCTACATTCATCATTAGATTCAATGATGATATTTCCATCATCGAATCGACTTGCATAGCTTTTTCATTATCTCCCTCTGATTTTTAAGCATCTAGGACTTAAATGAGAATCTAGAAAATTGTTAGGCGCTTGTATGCAGAATACCCAAAAAATGAAAACCCAAAAATCTAAAACAAGAGGACTGCTAACTAATCTTTAACCTTAATTAAAATCTGTAATGGACTTCATTGCTTTGGGGTCATAAAGCCCTCATTATTTTCAGGTACCTTCATAGGGGACCAATCCCCTCCCATGAGCGAGGCACGATCTGCTAAGGATTAGAGCCAAAAACTTAATTTGTATATGCCTCATGTATCACCTGGATTTCCAAAGTATTGGCATTTCTATTATACGTGATTGAGTAGGGCCATGTCAGTAATGGTGTTCCCGCCATGTGTGGAACATCGACTTGGTACTAAGTACTGAGCTTAGGATATGCTCTCATGGGTGTGTGTCTCATCAGTTTGCGCCCAAGTAGGTCCTTGCACGCTCATGGGTGATTCTGTTGCAAACGAAGTCCGAAGTAGTGGTTTCACCTATAGACTTCCTCCCTCTTATTCTTTGGCCGAGTAGGGGTCCAAGAAGAGTTACAAGGATCTCAAAAAGTGCAGACTACATGTTACAAAGGAGGAGCACAAGTACAAGATACTTTTCTGGCAGTACTATCGTTCAAACAGGGATGGCATGCTAAGGAATTTTTATAAGATATGCTTGAAATAACAACTCTAAAAATGATAAAAGTAGCCTATACTTTAAGGCTTCACATTGAGTTGAGTTGGTGAATGCAATTTTGTATTGTAATGGTATCGATCTATATTAAGGTGCAAAGATCAAATCCCGTGCACCTGCGAAAATTTTGTCATATGTGTCTTCTCTTTGACCCCTTACTCATTTCAAGCCTTTCTATTGTTTTTCACTCCTTTTTATTCCTTTTGACCACTGCATACTTCTTTATGCATCGGTATTCTTTTTCTTCACGATGTCAATCTATGAATGGTTTACTCGGGACTCCGCCGGCACCTACATCAATACCATGGAATCAGTATCATCAATAATTCGAGGAAATTCCCTAGTCCTCGGTTCCGACCTTGTGAACTGATCTCGAGACTCCTCATTTTTTCCCACTTTCCTAAATAAACCAGGACCACTCTTGTCTCACTATTGTCTATTGCGAATGGAGATCGATTATAGTCTACATCTTTTTCTCCATTCACGACCATCTAGGGTTGACCCTCATCTCGGTTTCATTACAACAGATGGAGTTCAATTTCAAAATGGTGTGTTTGTGATTCTCTTACATTGCAGATAGAAGCCAATCCCTGTCCTGGATCCTAAGATCGAGTTCATATTCTCAGAATTAGATTCAAAAATGCTCCTCAAGGAAAGGGCAAGGGTAAGCTGTCGCCCTATCCATAGCAAGGTTCCCTGTTTCACCAGAATGAAGTGAACGCTTATTCACTGGCTTCCATAGAAGCCATCCACTAGCAACTAAAGAACAAGCCCTTGTGTAGACTGCTTTTCAAGATACACTGAATGACATGAGGAACAAATCAGTAAGAGGAGGAGGTGGAGAAGGACCTCGTGATGATCTAGATTCGGAAGAAGAGGGGGCAAGAAAT
The DNA here is from genome assembly GCA_037367405.1 of Ottelia alismoides. Classification (NCBI taxonomy): domain Eukaryota; kingdom Viridiplantae; phylum Streptophyta; class Magnoliopsida; order Alismatales; family Hydrocharitaceae; genus Ottelia; species Ottelia alismoides. The sequence goes on along the minus strand of JAZKJV010006275.1, from coordinate 428,583 downwards.
GAGAATCCCAAATGAACACTGAAAGAAACATATAATTCGAGGGATAGTCAATGGATTCACATCCCTCTCGTTCATGCCCACTTCAAGATAAAACCCCTGTTCCTTCGCTTTTACCCTCATTTCACGGGAGTACCAATGAGGAACCATACATATACCTATAATAGTTCTCTCACATCTGTAGAACTTCCCACTACCCTAACATTCCGTTTGGTGTAGTCAAGACGAATGCGTTCCCCTTTAGCTTGTAAAACACGACCATGCACTGGGTCAATCATTTGGGAAAGGTCATGACAACCTGGGAGGAACTGAATCTACATTTCTTCACAAATCCTACCCTCTCAGTCAGCTCAACCAGAAGTGAGATAGGATTAGGAACTTTTCTCAGACAACCCAAGAGTCTATTCATGAGGCCCGAGAATGATTCACTAATCTACAAGAAAAGTACCCCGCCATGACATACCTTGGACCAGTTTGGTCCAACACTTCTTTGGGGTCATGAATATAGAGAGCCAAAGATTAGTTGATGCTGCGTGTAGGGGATCCCACTTCAACAAAGATAAAGATGTGGTACGTCAAATCTTTGAAGAAATGCTAAGGGAGAGGTTGCCCTCTCTTCACCATGTGCTAATCAAAGACAACCTCAGGGCTTCCACAATCCAGTCCCTATGGAAACTTCTCGTGAGCCAGAGAAAGACGAGAGATCCAACCTCAGTATCATTGGGGGCCATCTTTCTAAGGTTGACATTATTAAGAAGCGGTCACAGAACCATGAAAAGCTCACTATGATCGAATAGAGCATGCAAAACTTGGATAATCTGGACCAAATCACCAAGCAGTTGGAGCTGCTGGTGAGAACCATCAGTTCATGTCAGTCGACGACACCATCGTTAGCGACTCCTGCTAAGAAGAAGGATGAACCATCACCACCACATCAGCCTCAACCGAGTCAGCAACAATCGACGATCCAACACGTGTATTACATGCAGGCCCCTGAGTAGGCCACGCCATAGTAACATATAGTGGTTTACTAGACAAACTTCCTCTCATCTTCTGATCCAACATTCCCACCACCACCCCTGACATAGGAAGTCAATGTTGTCTAGTAAATGATTCACAACTGACCCATCCTACCAGACAACCCTAGGGCCAGCCACGAGCCAACCGACCTTACCATCAACATCAGTGTAGTCATTTTGCTTAAACCTTTTAGCCTCATCCTAAATATCATCACCATTATTCTCCATAGTACCATACTAATTGGAGATAGTCACAACTTTACACAACCTCCATATAATCATCAACAGTCGTACCCTCAATACGCGGCTGGACATTAACAACAATACCCTTCTCCTCCTCCATACCAACAATATTTGCTTCCTCCACCTCCAAAACATCATCATCAGTCTCGGCCTCCACCACAACAAAACCAACGTGGACAATACGCTGAATCATCCGAGGCAGTTCCCATGAACCCAAACCTTGATTGATTAGACCAACTCGTAAAGGGTCTAGCAAATATGACAACGAAGTTAGACAACCTGAAGGCCACTGATGAATCCACATTTCATCATCTTTATTCTATCATTTTGGCCTCGAAAACCCTGGCAAATGCGTGTAAATACCATTAATTCCAACATCTTAGCATCCATGCATGTGCATATAAATAGTGTATAAAATACATTTTTTAAAGCTAAAATTATAGAATAAATAAAAGAAAAGAGAAAGAATAAAATATTGTAAATATTTTATGACCCGAAATCCTGAGACCTAGGCATGTCAATGACTAGGTCGACAAGGAATAAGTAGGGGGGATAAGGGCAAAATACAATAAAAATACCTTTTATTTAATTAATGCTTTATTCACTTTGGGGCCTATTTTTGCGTCCACTTTTTATACATCCAATATAGAAACTTTGTACATGAAAGTTGTAGTTAATTAAATAAAGAAAAATATAAAATTGATTTCACTCAAAATAATACGTAGATCAAAAGTTATGATCTGAATAAAATCCCAGAATTCCAACTTCCCAGACCTATATATTGCAAATAAAAACTCCAAATACATCAAACTCGCCTTTAATTGTATATAATTTTAAGTAAGCTATTTAATGGCGGTGATTTCGCATTTGGTGGAGCTACGGTTTGAAAGTTGAGTTTTGGACCCCTATTGTATACATGTACAGATTAAAACATTCACTTTATTATTTATTTGTTATTTTTACATTTTTTATTATTTTGTAAATATTATTCATAATTGTGTGTATATTAAAATCAGAATAAAAATACAAAAGAAATACGAAATAAAATACTTGTATATAATACACCTAGGTACAATACTTATACACAAACTTATATTAACAATACTTATATATTATTAAGTGTACAAAATACCTCAGAAAAATAAAATAAAAATATTTTCAAGTATACAAAAATATATTATAAATTTATAAAATAATAAACAAAATAACTAACATTAAATAAACAAAAAAATAAAATATTAAAATATATAGATATACATATCTCTACAAGCCTAAAAAGGTAACTTGTAATTATAAACCTCATAAAAATAATTAAAAATCATATTAAAATACCTTAGAAAATAACGAATATTTTTTATTTTAGAACCTAAAAATAATAAAATCATTTTCTATTTTTTATTGAATTTACAAAACATTTCTCGGGGATTTTTCCTGGTTGGTCCACTTGGACCAACCAGGCGCCAGTCCACGTTAACCGACTGGTCAACTGGCCATCCCTCGCCTCTACGCCCGTGTCAGACCTCATTGCGCCCCCTCTTTCTCGATTTTTTCGAGGTCAAATCTTGCATGCATTCTTGTCGATTCCTGCATGACTTTTGTTCCTCGATCTCCCCTCTTTCACGCCCTAAGCTTACCTAGGGCTAAGGAGCGGCGATTCGAGCCATCTTCCTCGACCTTTGGAGCACCAGAGCCGCACAATCAATCCCCTTATAGTGAGCCGCGACCTTCCATTTAAAGTTTGAACCCCTCTTCCACAGGCTCTGCTCCCACTCTCGTGCCCAAAAGCTCTAGGAAGGTGACAACTTCCTTTGGAGGTCTTCAGGATGGTTGAGCGCAGCCCGAGGCGGTTTCACCACCTTCGCCTTTCACCGTCGTCAAGGTATACTACCCTCTGATTTCGACCATCGAGGCAACCACTTTCGTACATTTATTTTCCTTGCATTTCATTCGCTGTAGCATTAGGAGTAAAACCGCCCAAGAAATTCTGAGTTCCATCAATCGATTTGCCTCCACGTACCCATCACCGAAGTGCTCCTCCGGCCACCCACCGCTCGCCATCGCCCTTCGCCTCATTTCCACCATCACGGGGTCCAGGCACTTTGCCCTGGAGCCTCTCACGCCCTTTTGCAGGTTAAAGCATGTTGACTCGAGTCTGGGGCTCGTTTTGAAGATCGACGGAGATTCGTGGAGCTTCCCAGCTCCGCCGCCCTCCCCCACGAGCCTCGGCCGTCGCCAAGGTTTTCTGGAGCCGCCAGGAGACAGAGGAGGACCTCTGGAGGCTGTAGGCCATTTTTAAAGCTCAAGGAATGCCGGGGGACAGAGTTAGAGCTCGGGGAAGTTTGCCCCGTTGGCGCTCCTCCCCTATTCTTGCTCCTCCTCTCTTCGTCGTTGGATCGAGGCTCGAGCTCCAAGAGTGCAGCGACTGTTGGATCTCCCGCTCATCCACCGTCAGATCAACCAAAGGAGATCTAATCGTGGCCGCCGGTTGTGAAGCGTCATCGACCGTTCAGAACGCGCCACGTGTCAAGTGGCATATCCTCCGCTGTCGGATCGCGCGCAAAAGGGGTATTTTGCATTTTCACCCCGTGCCTTTTTGTATTTATTTTTAGTCCATAAAACTTCGTATGTAGTTTAAATATTCTTGTAATATTTGCATCTAAGCCCCTGAACTTTAAATATTTGCAGATAGGTCTTATCCACGTCACCTCACGTACCTGTGCGCGTGAGGGGACTGTGTATTTTGCAAGGACCCCTTCGCGTCGATTTGGTCCAGGAATTTTTACATTACGTGTAATACTTTTGGATATTTTGCATGCTAGACCCTGGGATTTTTGTTTATTGCATTTAGGTCCCTCCCAGTCGCGTGTATAACACGTGTGGGGTTGGGTTAATTGGAGGTGTTCCCTAGCATCTTCTGTTATTTGTATTTAGCCCTGGAATTTTGCATATTAGTTGTTAAATTTTGTGAAAAATTGCACTGTGGCCCTTGGATGTTTACTTATTTACGTATATGCCCTTGCCGATAGTGTAGTTTCTTGTTGTTGCCTCTATTTATTTCATGCATCGATAAAACCCTAAAAAATCTACAAAAATTATCTTAGGCTCCTGTTGCATTGTAGTTTCACATTATATTTTTATTTTGCATGTTTATTGCATTTTCATATTTATAAAAATTCAAAAACAAGTATTTTCATTACTGTTTACAGTAGAAAATCCATAAAAAATTAGTAAAAGTTTTTAAAAATTCCAAAAAAGTTATATTTTTCGTATCTTATCATCTTTTAGTGTGAATCCAAAAACCACTAAAAAAATTAAAAGTAAAACTCCTAAAAACTAGAAAAGCCCTAAAAACTTTATAAAAAACTAAAAAAAATCGAGAAAAACCCTAAAAATGAAATCTCACTTTCTGTATTTTCTCTGATCTATTATCCATCAACTAAAATTAATTTGAGGAATTTTAGACACTGTTTGATATTTTTAATTCTCATTTTAATTTAGGCCAGTAGCTTAGTTCATTGTTTTCTAGTATTTGAACTTTTAAAAACACCAAAACATTAAAAAAATCTATAAAAATCACAAAAAACATCATAAAATTATAAAAAGCCCAAAAACATTTGATTTCCTAATTTTTGAGCATTTTTCCTTATTTTTATAAATACCTCATCTCCTTTTTCTTACTTTATATACAAATTCTATTATTGTAAAAAAATAATATAAAAGTATAAAATATAAAAAGAAAATACAAAATCAGAAATTAAAAATCAAAATAAAAAAATATAAAATCTAAAAAAATTAAATAAAAATTATAAAATTAAAAACCCACAAAAATTTGCTTGTAGACACTTAATCACATCACATTTTGTGCACTTTTGCTTGATCTATCTTGCTTGCTCCCTGTGTTCGATCTCTACACACTTGCACACTGTACACATTTTTGTAGATTTATAATAAATTTTGACTCAACATTTGATTTCCATTGCTTGATATTACATTGTGGGTTTATTGTTGATTGATACAGGTTTCGTGAATGGTCGCCGCAACGACTTTGTGATCCCGCGTTGTGTGGATTATCTTGACCCTCACAAAATTCGTGTTATCAGATGGCACCGTTGCCGGGGAGCAAGAGCGTATAGATCATCTATTTGAGTGATTGTGTTTAATTGTCTGTATTATTGCTTCACTTGATCTCTCTATTATTGATATACATTTTTGAGCTATCTAACCACCGTATTTGTTGACTTTGTGCGAGGTACCGCGGATCGAGGGAGGCGCCTTTCTCTAGGAGCCGAAGCACCCACGTGAAGCCGCCATCATGCCTGCTACTTGAGCACCAATGAGATTTACACATAGATTAGATTTAGTCCATTATATTTGTAATTTTTGGTGAGAGAGAGAGACTATTATTTGTAATAATACATGTACATTCGGACTTGGACACTCAGGCCTATTTTCCAAGTGTTTGTTCACTTGGGGGCTCATTGTAGTTTTCATCAGTTTTTCACCGCTTGCTATTTTCCCATTTTGTTTTCCTGTCTTTAAATTTTGTGGAATGAGCCCTTTGTTTTTAGGCTTGCTTGATCGTGTAATCTAAGGCCAAACACCTAACAACCATTGCATGCACCTATAGACTTATCGTTTGGACTTAGATATAATCAATTGTTGAACATATAATTCGAAACCACCGTGCCACGAGAATCTCCGTACATCGCTGGCAGGACCCATTGTGGTGGGCATCGAGGAGATTCCAAGACTGGACAACTAGGTTTCTCTTTGTGTGTTTAGCATTTGGTTCTTCACGCTAGAAATTGCCTACTTAGGATGATTTCCGTGTGCATATCGACATATAGCCTAGGTTTATAAATTCTTGTTTTGCATCCCGCATGGAGAGAGCTAGGAAGCACTGTAAGTCTTCTAACTGAGCATTCATCATTGAGGCACTAAGGTGAGATTTCCATTTTAGTGCCAACTCGCATTGCTTTTCCGACACTCTCACTCTATTTTTGGATCAAATAGGAATCAAAGAAAAATACAAAATCGTTAGACGTTTGTATTGAACTGACTCAAAGCAAGTGATAACACCAAAAAAATAAAAAAAGGGACTGCTAAAGAAAACTTAACCTAAATAAAATTGGTAATTGGACACATTGCTTGGGGTGAGCAAAGCCCTCATTTGTATTCAGGTTGCATGGGAAGGTCTCCTTCCAAGTGAGAGAGCGGCTTCGTAAGGATTAGAGCCCAAAACCCAGTCTGTGGCTGCCTTGTGTATCACCTGGATTTCCGAAATATTGGCGCTTCTATTGTACGTAGACGAGTAGGGCTTGGTCACCATTGAGAATTTCTATTGTGAAAAGCATCGACCTTGTCCGAAGTATCGAGCCTAGGCCACGCCTTCACGGGGGTGTCTGTCTCATCGTCTTGCGTCCAAGTAGGTTCTTGCATGCTCATGGGTGATTCCGTTGCGAGCAGGATCCGAGGTATCGGTTTTTCCTATCAGCTTCCTCCCTCTATTTCCTTGGCTGAGTAGGGATCGAAGAAGGGTTACAAGGACCTCAAAAAGTGCAGACTACAGGTTACACGGGAGGAGGACAAGTACGAGATTCTTATCTGGCAGTACTCTCTCTTATAGGTGTAGCGCTCTAAGGACTCGTTCAAAGATTAACTGCCTGAATTCAATCTAAAAAACTACAATGATAATAACCGATCCTTCACGGCTTCACGCGTTGAGTTGGTCAACCCCTTGTATTGCGTTTGATTGACTAGTTGAATTTAGGTCAAGATCAAAAACACTGCACAATTGTGCACAATTTTGCCCCCCCTTCATTTCTCAATCTCGCTCTTCTCAATAATCACGATGATGGGAAGGATATCTCTTAGGCCGTCTCTGATGGCACCGCTATCCAGTACTCCTCCCTATTCATCTAGGATGTCTTTGGGGAGTCTAGACCCACTCTCCGAACCTGAGTTTACTTCCACCATGTTCACCCTCGACCATCCTTCTTCCTCCATCAGTCCAGTAGTTTCAGAGTTTAGTGGAACATAGAGCTCAGAACATTTGACGACACCTGAGATGGGTTCCTTTTCCTTTTCAGAGAATCCAGAAATGGCAGACAGAGGAGAACACCCAGATGAGTAGGAACACCCTCCATTCTTATATGACCAAGCTGCCATCAACAATTCACTATTAGCCTCCTTGGAAACATGCAGAGACAAATCAGAGACCGGGGAGTATTCATGGGTGATATCATGAGAGAGTTGGCGCAGATGCGAGAGGGCAGAGACACCAGACCTGAGGGCGGTGGTGGAGATATACCAGAAGCCGCAGGCGGAGGAGGAGACCCTAACCAGGAGAGGCCGCCACAGATGACCATGAAGCAGTTGCACAACCCAGCCGCAACCCTCACTCACTGATGGATCCAGCTTTCTCCCATCGTTGGGAATTTCGAGCTTCACCCGCAGTGCCCAAGTTTCATGGGCTAGCCACTGAGGAGCCTCATCTCCATCTGTAGGAGTTTGAGATGATTTGTAGAACTATCCATGACAGATTTGTGGACGAGGATACAATCAAAATGATTGTCTTCCCATTCTCCTTAGCTGAGAGAGCAACCTACTGGCTGAAACACCATGGGAGGTACGTCACATCTTGGGCACAACTCTGGACCACATACTTGAATAAGTATTACCCTCTCGATCAGATAAACGCAACACGAGCGATGATCAGCAATTTCACAATGATCCTGAATGAACAATTCCATGAGGCTTGGGATCGCTTCAGAGAGCTCATTGACCGGTGTCCACATCATGAGATATCAAATCCCAACTTGGTTCAGAGTTTCTTCTGTGGGCTGACATCGAAGCTGCAGGGGCTAGTAAATTCCTCTTGTGGTGGGTCCTATTTCTCCAAGGGTGAAGATGACGTTTGGGCCATATATGAAGGGATGGCAGAGAACTCGACAGTCATGGCCCAAGCCTGAGTCTACACACAGCAGAAGCCTCCCCAAGGGGCAGAATCATTTTAGAGGATCGCCGGCATCGTTGTCAGTCCCGACACTCCGTCAACAGCTGCAACCCAAGCCGAATCCGCAGTAGCCGACATGGGGATCATTAGCGAGAAGTTGGACCGCATTGAGATCCTCGAGAAGAAGTAGAGTCAAGGTCTTGCCCATATGGACCTTATTACGAAGACCACGAGTGACCTGAAGACGCAGATTCTTTGCATCCAGGAGGCACATATGTCCACTCAGCAGCCTCCCAGGTCACGGGCTGATTCCAACAGTGGCAGCTCTACCCAGCCCTCTACCATGCACCGCCAGGTCCATCACATCCAGGCAGAGCCGGTCCAGCAGCTACAGCACTACCCACTACCGCTGCCATCTCATGATACTCAAATGGTGGTCTATCAGCCGGATCAGCCACTGGCAGTTCTTCCACCACCCCCCGTTGAGCAGGAACCATTGATGGAAGTCAATGGGATTTCGTACGTCCGGTATCCACAACAGCGCGAGATTCGTCGCGATCACCCCAGATTCCGTTGGACCACCGGTGGCACCTCGTACCAACAAAAGTCTCCAGCTCAGAGCCATCAGAACAACCAGTAGTAGCAGCAGCCCCAGTATGCCCACCAACAGTATCAAAGGGTCCTCGTCCCAGCTATCAGGGACAGTAGTTGACGCAGTGTCAGCAACCTCACCAGATATACTCCCAGCCCCCTAATACAAGCAAAAACCTCATTTCCAGCAGGGGAACACTTCTGGTTCTCAGGCATCAGCCTTTGAGAACCCAGCACTCGATGACTTCGTCCGCTTAATTTCTGATCAGCAGGCATCCTTCCTACGGGAAATGGATGAGTTCCGACAGGAGATGAGGGATATCATCAAGGGCAAGGCCGCCATACCTGTACAGATCGAGCCTAATCCTAACAATCTAAAGAGGAAGTCTGAGCAGGTATAGTTTACATAGGATACTTCTCCTAGTGATTATTTGAGTGACATGACTTCTTTGTATGATGTTGATTTCGTGACTACTAGGAGCGGTAGGATGCCGACCAGCGGCGCTTCATCTGAGCGACAACCACACGAGGAATCAGGAGTGCCAGATGAGCAGAGTAGCGGTGCGGATGCCACTAATGATGATGTTGATGATGGTGGTGCTGATGCCAATAATGATGCAGATCCTGACGACGGTGCTGAGGCCGTCGTGATTCCAGATACAGGCGGTGGTGCTGAGACCACTATTTTGTTTGATGATGATCCGGAAGCAGACGGTGGTTCTGATGCCACCAATTTTGATGCAGAGCCAGAACGCGGTGCTGATGCCGCGAAGTCAGATGCCGTTGGTGGTACTAAAGCCACCACTTCCACTTCTGTTGAGCTCCCACATGTCGTGTGTTGCCTCCTTTTGTATCTCAGAACTGGGGTAACAAAAAGAACAAAAAATGAATAAAGGAAAGGTTTCTGTATCCACCTGGAGTCCATATGTGTTGCATGATGATCATTGTATGGATTCCATTCCTTCACAGGAACAGGAACCTATTCCTAATACTCCATCTGAGGAGGCCCCTACCATCCCCTTCCCTCAAGCACTCCACTTGGCAAAGGGGAATAAAAGATAAAATCCAAAAAAGACTCAACAGCTAGAGTTCAGCAACCAGATGATCGACAGATTCTAGATCCAACTGACTCTACAGGAGGCACTAGAGCACATCCCCCTCTTCCAAAAGAGCTTGAGAGAAAAGACTACAGTCCGCAGGAAGAGGAGGAACCACAGAGATAAGATCCATGTGCTCACCCATTCTACTTGTGGCGCCGTTCAGAACCAACTTCCTGCCAAGAGACCTGATGCAGGAGCTCCCTATGTCAGATGCGAGATTCAGGAGCAGCGGTTCGATCGTACTCTATTAGACAGTAGATCTTCTATCAACCTCCTTCCGACAGCTTTACTCGACCGATTCGAGTTTGGTCCTCTTCTTCGGAGCATGACAGTCCTTTAGTTTGCTGATAGGTCGACTAAGAGGTCGAAGGGGTTGTTGAATGACGTGGTCATTACCATTCAGGGCCTGAAATTCCCCGTGGACTTTGTTGTATTGGACATGGAGATCCCTGAGTCGGTAACAGATGCCCCCATCATACTCGGACGCCCATTCTTGGCCATTGCCAAGGCAGTCACCGACCATGATAGTGGGAAGGTGTGCTTTCGTGTAGAGGGCGCAAGTATACAAATAGAGATGATCGACGAGACCAGAGCGAGAGAATCAACATGCTCAGAGCAGTCCAGTGATATCGAGCATATGACATAGGCTGAGCGAGACATCCACCAGGAATGTGATTTTGTGATGACAGACGATGAATCCATTTGGACAGATCCGGTAGCATAGACTCTTGCCTTGCCTGCAGATTCACTCTATTTACAGCTTATGGCAGTTGAGAGCCTGGAGAGCACATCCTTGGATGAGGATACCTTTGAGGATGACAATTTTGGGACGAGTGGTGATTCAGAGTTTCAGTCTTGTTCTTCTAGTTCAGGTTCCTCGGATTCAGACATTGATGGGATGATTTTGATGAGTATTTGCCTTGTCTTATTCCCTTTGAGCCGACAGCTAGGATGGAATGCGAGCCAGTACAGTTTATCGATGATTCAGCAGGGTTCCCTTCGTCAGAGTTTCATGCACGGTGAGAGTTCTCACATGCAGACCTGGTAGCCTTTACACAGACATATAAAAAGCCAGATCTGCCACCTCCCAGTTGTCCAGAATTAAAACCCTTGCCACAGTCGCTGAAGTATAGATTCCTTACAGGTGAGCCAGATATGCACCGAGTCATTATCTCAACAGGTTTGACTGGAGAACAAGAATCTCGTCTGATGGAGTTTCTTGAAAGAACCACAAGGCAATAGGATGGAGTATAGCTGATCTCCAGGGGATTAGTCTGGCTCTGTTCTCCCACCACATCTATCTTGAGGAGGACGCTAGGCCTTCGCGTGAGTTCTAGCGACGGCCAAACCCGAATCTTTGAGATGTGGTCATGAAGGAAATATCGAAGTGGTGGAGCGCCGATTTTATCTACCCCATCTCCGACTCCAAGTGGGTTAGTCCATTACCTGTGGTACCCAAGAAGACGGGTATCACTACAGTTGTGAGTGAGTCTGGAGAGGAGATAGCTACCATAGTACCCACTTCTTGAAGGGTCTGTGTGGACTACAGACGATTGAATCAGGCCACCAAGAAGGATCATTTCCCACTACCATTCATTGATCAGATTATCGAGAGGCTAGCTGGGAAGAGTTACTACTATTTTCTTGATAGGTACTGCGGTTACAATCAAGTGGCCATTGCGCCCGAAGACCAGGAAAAAACGACGTTCACCTGCCCGTTTGGGACTTATGCTTTCATACGGATGCCCTTTGGTCTATGTAACGCCCCAGCGACATTCCAAAGGTGCATGTTGTCCATTTTCTCGGACATGGTGGGTGATTGTTTAGAGGTCTTCATGGATGACTTCTCGGTCTATGGCGATGGGTTTGATGCTTGTCTTGACTGCCTAGATCGTGTGCTTCAGTGCTTGTTGACTACAATTTTTCAGGGTTGGAATAAATTAATGATAAAAAGGTTATCGTTTTTTTATCCCCAAAATCACGTGACAACAAAAAATATTTTTTTTATTTTTGCTACTTATTAACCTGTATAGCAGACATGGTCGAACTCAGGGAGGCTACAATTCTCGAGGGTTATTCAATTTATCAGAAACTAATTAAAAGAAAACAAGAATCTTAAAGGACAAATATCCTTGGTTTTTGTGATTTTTTTATCTTTTATTTTTTTATTTTCAAATTTTTAGTGATTTTGATTTTGCAATTTTTTTGGGTTTTATAAACAATTAATGCGTGAAAAATTGGTCAGAAATTAAAAGACAATGAAATACAACTACTCTATTTTTTTGGAATTTTTGGAACAATATTTGAATTTTTATGAATTTTGGAATTTCAAATAGGGAAAAATGACATGTTTTTATTTTTTTTAATAATAATAAATGATGACAAAATGCAACGAAAATTTTATGCTAAGAAGACAATCACATCAGGAGCATGGATCCCAAATAACATATATTTCAATGAAAAGCACAAGCAAATTATTGTTCTGCAGTTCAGGGATCAAAATGTAAATAAGCAAAAGGTTTGGACTGAGTTGTAATAAAAATAAAACACAGGGGAGAATGTGCAATTTACTAATATGTCATTTGCTAGGCATGTGCTTCAGGCTCTAGCAGGGGCTCTTTCGTAAATTAAAAAACTTTTGACATGTAACTGTAATTTCCCCAAATTAATCTGATCTGGCGGGGACTCGTTTGTAATTTCAGAAACTTCGGAGGCACAAGATGCAAATTTTCCAATTTTTTTATTCAAAATCACAAGGAAGCCCTAGGCCTTTCCTTTGTTCTTGCACCAAAGGAGGCAACCAGAGGGCACCCGCCGCCCTTCCTGTTCTTCTAGAGGCGCGGGTGGAGGAGGACGCTCAACGGGGCTGTGCGCCGCTTGATGGCGCAGAGGAAAGGCAGCGCGCATACGACCCGCGCGTGAGGGCGATCAACGAGGAAGCTTGTGTGCGCGGGCTTGGAAGAGGACTTCGGCGGCGTCAGGGAGCAGGTGACGGCTCCAGGGCTTGGAGGCGGGCACCGCCTTCACGCTGGGGTGCGGTTCGTTGGAGGAGGGACGTCCGGTGGCATTTGCAGTGGCCGAGGGCTTTGGCGGAGGGCGTCGTCGCCTCCAAAGGAGGTCGGGCTGGAGGTGCGCGGAAATCAGGCAGAGGCGCGTCGAGGGGGGCGGTGAAGACACGCGGATGGTGGACGGACCAGACGATGGGCCACACACTGGAGGAGGAGGGCCGTGCGCTGGTCGGATGGCCGTGGGGGCGGCGGTGGTGCGGCAGTGACTTGGTGGCGGCGGGGGGGGGGGGGGGGGTGGCGACCCCGCTGCTTGTGGAGAATTTTTTTTGTTTTCTGTTTTTGTAATTTTGTACTGTAAATAGTGAATAGTAATAAAATTTTTTTTTTATTTTTTAAATCCAAAAAATAAGAAATAAAAAGGATAGAGAATTTTTAAATTTATTTTTAATTCATTTTTGATTTTTTATATGATCCTGCAAAACAAACGTTAGAGAACAAAAAGAAACAAATATTTTTTTTATTTTTGTTCTTTTTTTATTTATTTACAAATCGGAAAATGAGCGGGGATTCGACGAAAATGAGGGACTCGAATCTGATCTCCAACCACCGTAAGCGGCCGGATTTGATAGATCGTGGGAGATAGAAATCGAAGGCAGAGAGATCGAGAACATGAGATGAAAACTCGAATCATTGGTGGATCAAATCATGATTATGATTCTATGATCTAAAAAAAATGACTACAAAATAAAATTGCGACAATGAAGATACGATTAAACTAGATGAAATAAGAAGAAAAATGTGGATCTCACCTTAGGAACGGATAATGGACCATGATCTCCTCGAGAAGGCCGACTCGCTGTCACCGGGCGGCTCAGAGGCTAGGCACAATTCTCGAGTAAATTTTCTCTCGGAGATCAGGCTCCTTTCTCTAAAGATTGATGCAGTTGGAATCAGAGAGAAGGAGCCATATAAATAGAAAAAATGGAATGAAAATTGAATTTTTGATTTTTTTTGGATAAAAAGATAAGAGACATAAAAATTGAAATGGATTTTTGAATTTTTTGATGGAGGAGATAAGAGCGATGAAATGAGAGATGAGACAAAATAGAAGAGAGATAAAATTATTTACAAAATTAACTTTTTTTGAATTTTCGTCACTTTATTTATTGGAATTAAAAAATGTTTTTTTATTTTTTATGGTGGTTAGTTAAAAATAGCAACTATATACATATACTATATACATATATGACATTATATACAAGGGTAAATGAGGGAATTCGATTTTTTTAAAGGATTTTATTATTATTATTTTTATTTTTATTTTAATTAATTAGTAAAAAATATTTACAAATACAATATGCACAAAATACATGTGAAAATTGCACAAACCACCCCAGAAAATTGACTTTTCAACTGTAACTCCAAAAATTATGAAATCACAACCATTTTGAAGATAATTTAATTTAGAATTCAATGGAGGTGATATTGGTTTGATTTGAGATCATGTGGAGCCAGAATTGATCTTTCGATTAGTGCTTAGTGGCTTTTTCCATGTGTGGCTACTTCTATTCTTTACATGATTTAATTATGCAATCATTTTTATTAATTAGGACACATTTTTATTTACAACTTTGGTTTTGAAAGTTATTTGATTTGGGGTCAACTAAGGTGCAAATAAATTAGTGTTAGTTTTATACATATATACACAAAATAAGTGAGAAATATTTACAACAACACACATTTTTTTTGATTTTCTTCTTAAGGACCCTTATCTCCCCCTACATTATTCCTGGTTGATCAGGTCAAGTCTTGACCTTCTCTCGGGGTTTAGGTCAGCCTTGTATACAGTCTTCCTTTTTCTTTTTTTTCTTTTTTCTTTGTATACAGTCTTGCATATAATACTAACACAAATAAATTAGTGTTAGTGTTATATGCAAGTGTTTTATAAGGGGATTTTAAGCTAAAATAATTGAATAAAGATGACGAATCGCAGATTCATTAGCGATGCATAGAGGTCAACCTTGTCTTGTCTTGGGAGAAGAGTCACTTCATGGTGACTTAAGGGACGGTCCTTGGCAATATCATCTCCAACTGGGGCATGGAGGTTGATCCGGCTAAGGTGGATATAATTAGGAAACTCAATCCACCATCTAATTTGTGTCAATTGCGGTCTTTTCTGGGGAATGTCGGTTTCTACCGATGGTTCATTTAGGACTTTAGTCGTATTGCCCGACTGCTTACTAATTTAATGACGAAAGACACCGAGTTCCTTGTAGTTGATAAGTGTCTTGCATCTTTTGAGACTCTCAAGAATATGTTTGTCACGACTCCTGTCCTTCATCCACATGATTGGTCTCTCCCATTCGAGATCATAACAGACGCTTCTGATTTTGCCGTAGGGGCTGTGCTTGGAAAGAGGAGGGATGGATTGCCGTATGCCATTCATTACGCCAGCCGGACTTTGGATGCCGCTCAGCGAAATTATACTGTGACAGAGAACGAGATGCTGGACGTAGTCTTTTCTTTGGACAAGTATCGATCATATATTCTCGGATCTAGAGTGACTATCTTTACCGATCACACCGCCATCCGGTACCTCATGACCAAGAAGGAAGCCAAAGTTCGCCTTACCAGATGGATCCTTCTGCTCCAGAAGTTTGATATTGAGATTAAGGATAAGCCTAGAGTTAAGAATATGGTGGCGGATCACCTCTCCCGCTTAGAGAACCTTGAGGAATCTGAGCCCAGTGCACCTATTACGGAGATATTTCCATATGAGGCGATCTTGACTATCACCTCGCTCCCATGGTATGCCGAGGTTGTGAACTATCTTGTGGCCAAGACGATCCCACAGGGTTGGCCCAAGCAAAAACTTGAGACCTTCCTAGCGAAAGCCAAGTTTTACCATTGGGAGGATCCTATCCTTTATCATGAAGGACGGGATAACATCTGGAGGAGGTGCATTCCTCAAGAAGAGCATCATAGCGTCCTCACTTACTGCCACAAGCTTGAGGTAGGAGGACATCATTCTGGGAGATGGACAACACAAAAGATGCTCCAATCCGGCCTTTGGTGGCCTACTGATGAATCTCCAATTCATCACCTTTATTCTATCATTTTGGCCTTAAAAACCCCAGCAAATGCATGTAAATAGCATAAATTTGTCTATAATAGCATCTATTATTTATTGTATTTATTGTACACAAAAAAGAAGGTTTTTAATGCCAAAATTATAGAATAAAGAGAAGAAAAGAAAAAGGAATAAAATATTGCAAATATTTTATGACCCTAACCCCGAGACCAAGTTAAGAATTGGCTTGGTCGACAAAGAATAAAGTAGGGGGAGATAAGGGCCAATAATACAATAAATTCCGCATCTATTTATTCATTCATTTATGCATTTTTGACACCTATTTTGTATATAATTATTTATTTATGAAATAGAAATATTTTGTACATGAAAGTTGTAGATAAAAATGTAAATAAAAATACAAAATTGAGTTTGTACAAAAATAATATACAATGTACATTTTATACCCAGAATAAAAAGCCAGAATCTCAACTTCACAGACCCATATCTTGCAAATTAAAGCTCAAAATCCACAAAATCACCTTTAATTGTATATAACTTTTCAAGAGACATTTAATAAAATTGGTTTCATAATTTTTGGATTTCATCTGTGAAAGTTAGGTTTTTGGCCCTCATTGTACAATCTACCCGATTTAAATATTAACTATATTCATTATTCATTATTTCTATAAATTTATATTTTTAGAATTTTGTAAATAATATATATAATACATGAACATATTTAAACTAAAAAAAACCAAAAAGAAAACCTCAAATAAAATAAGTCTATGGAATCACATAGGCAAGATACATATGTATTACTTGTATATAAATAAAAGGGGACTTAATTCTTTTATTCTTTCATATTTTTATTAAATTGTAAATATTATCTATATTCCATTAAATTGTAAATCCAAAATAACACCCAATAAAAATCATTAAATAAATAAAATGTATATAAAATATAGGTAAAACTCCACCCCATTTCCTTGCTGATGCGGCTTCATCTGTTGGCCGAGGCAACTCCCCTCGAGCCGTGTAATCTTCCTGTGCAGGTTTGGTGCGCTAATATGCACCAGGCGTCGAAATCATGTGCCGTCAGAGGTACCTGGAGCACCTTGGCTTCTCCGACCTCGCAAGGGAGCTCCAGTGCGCCTCTAACAGACCTGAGATCTCCAGCAGCTAGAGATAACTTCCAGGAAGCTTGGAGGACCCTTGGGAGCAGCAAAGACCGGCCGGGGAGCGAGATCTCGTCAGAAGAAGCTCGCCCAGGTGGGCCTTCTTCCCTTTTCTTCCAGCGTCGTCCCTTGTCGGTAGATGAAGGGAGCCCCTCTAGATCGAAGAACAACCGTCCGATGGAGTAGCGTTCAGACTGTTGGATCATCTCGGATGATCTAATGTTCACTGCCCATCGTCGAACCGGTACCAGTCGTTTGATGAAGGCCACGTGGATAAGTGAGAACATCACCATTGTTCATCAGCGTCTCTTTGGGGGTAAATTGCTAAATCTTCTCACGCACTTTTGTAATTAGTATTTAGTTCAGTAAAATAATTGTAATGTTATAAATAATTGGGTTATTTGCATAAAACCCCCTTTATTAAGTGTATATTACATTTAAGTCCTTCCCAACCGAGTCACGTGTAGTCCCACGTGATCGAGGAAATTTTGCACAAAGACCCCTGGAGTTAATACAAATTGCATTTTAGTCCCTTCGAGCCTGGATCACGTGTAGCCCCACGTGATGTGTTGTGAAGTTTGCATTTAAGAACCTAGCGGTTTTGTATATTGTGAAACGGTTCCAAAATATTAAATAAACGTTTATTCTGTTGGGATTTTTGCACAGAACACCTTGTCTTTATTTTTAATTGCAAAAATGCCCCTGTCAGGATGTGTCATTTTTATGCGCTCATGTATTTATTAAAAATACCTAGCTTGCTCCTAAAAATCCACAAAAATTAGTAAAAATGCTTTGTGCCTTGTAGATTCGCGGTATATATTTATTTGGCCATTTTGTGCATTTTATCCATTTATTAAAATTGAAATAGGAGCCGTCTTTTCCCTGTTTAAATTATAAATAACCAAAAAATAGAAAATATTTTTGAAAAATTACAAAAAACTATATATGTTGTTTTTTGCTATCTATTGAATCCAGAAAATGAAAAACCCTAAAAATAAGAAAAGAAAAATATAAAATTTAGAAAGCCCCAAAATCCAACAAAAAATATAAAAACCTAGAAAAATACCAAAAAAATGTTTTCTTACTTTATAATTATCTTCATATTATTATTAACATATTAAAATTCATCTGGGTAATTTTGAGACTTATTTTATACTTTTAAAAACCAAATCATTTTCAGCCCATTTAATTAGTCTCATATTAGGGATATTTTTGGAATTAAAAATACATAAAAATTAGTGAAATTCCAGAAAAAATAATAAAAAAAATATTAGAAAAATATAAAAAGCTTAAAAATATTATATCTAATATATTTTAAGTATTTATATATATATATATATGTATCCATATATTACATCTCTCTCTTCTCCTATATATATCTCTATATATACACCTATATTATATAATTTAAAATATAAAAATAAAATGAAAAAAATATAAAATATAAAAACAAAATAAAAACTTTGAATGAAAAAATAAAATAAAAATATATAAAATAAAAACACACAAAAACAATAAGAAATGGAGATGAACCAAGAATTGAATAAATGCGTATTCGATTTCACCACACAACCATTCGCCTCCCAGTGTTCGACCTCTACTTGTGCTTACACCTATACACACTTGCATGTAGAGTTATAATAAATTTTTACTCCACATTTTTGATACTTGATAGTTTGATTTATTATTGTGGGTTAATCGTTGATAGATTGGGATATTCTGTTGGTCGCCGTAGCGACTGCGCTCCCGCTCTGTGTGGAACGCAAGACCGATGGAAACCCTGTTCATCAAATGGCACCATTGCTAGGGAGGCAATAGATTTTGTGTGGTTGTCCATTCATTTATTTAATTCTTTGCCCATGTCCAGTGTCTATTTTATTATTTATTTATTTGATTACCTATTGACATTATTGAATAACTGTTCTGACCTCCTTCTTTCTTTGTCTTTGATGCGAGGGACTGCCAAGCGACGGAGGACCTCCTAGGAGGACCAATGCACCCGAGCAAGGCGGAGTTGACTTTCGAACCTAGCCGGTAGGAGAGAGCATTAAAGACAGAGGGAGAAGAAATTTTGAGGATTGTCTCTATTTTTATGCATTTTATTTATTATGTATATTTATGTGAGAGAGAGACTTAGAAACTTGTAATAATACAGGACTCTCCTACTGCAACTTCCCGAGGTCCATTGCCTGAGAGATTGTTCCCTTAGGGGCCTCGATGATTTTTGAAGCTTTTGCTTTTATTTTATTTTTATTATTTTGTGTGAATGAGCCCTAGCTTAGGATTGTTTGACGTAGACTAAGGCCCAAACCCTAATATATATGCATGTACCTATAGATACGATTTGGGACTTAGTCAATTTTGAAATAATGTTCTTCACGCTAATAGCATCCTGTATCTAAGGCGATTTCCTCGGATTGCATCTCATATAGCATAGGTTTCAATTCTGTCTTGCATCCTGCATGGAGAGAGATGGAGGCACTGTAAGTCTTCTTACTTAGCATGCATCATCAATTTCCGACTTGCATGGCTTTTCCGATCTTCTCCCTCTATTTTTGCCAAACTAGGATGTTTAACGGAAATTGAAACCTCGATAGACATGTGCATTGAAAATACCCAAAAAAAGTGATAGCTTAAATAAAATCGGGACTGCTAACTCTATTGGACTTAAAAGAAAACGTAATGGATTCCAATTTCTTGGGGAGAATAACCCCCTCATTAATACGTTTTAATTGCTCACGTAGACACTAAGGAGTAGAGCCCAAATCCCATCAAGCCTCCTAAGTGTTTGCACAATTTTTGTGGTTCTCACCTAACTCTAAAACCGAAAAGATAAATGACCGTTACCTGACGGTCTTCACTGTGTCGAGTAGGTGAATTGGGGGTTTGCCTTGTCTATTTATTGTGACTTGGAGTTCGTCACGTTTCCTTCTCTCTTAGAGTAGTCGATCCCATCGTGTGAGTCATCTTTTTCATCTTTGAGTCTCTCTACCTCTCTTATAGATATACCTCCTCATTCGCACCGAGTCGTGATATTGGCGCTTGAGCTCAATCATTCTTCGCCAAGTCCTTCGTTTCCCTCTTCTTCACCATCTTCCTTGTATCCACCGTACCATCTCTTCTATCCCCATCTTCTCCGGTTCAAGGAGAGCATGCTCTTCGGACCACCAATTTGACGGTGTTCCCGCCTTGTGTGGAACACCCAATTTTGTCTATGTCCCGATCTTCTCGCCCGCCCTCCTCGTCCCCTCTGTACCACTTTTCTATTACCTGGGAATGCTGTGCACATCGATTAGTCCCCCATCGAGGATTTCATGATTACGTTGATTATTTGTGTATGACAGGCTAATGATTGAGGATGCTGGGATGAGTGTGTCATGGGATTGTGATCAGATACGTGCATGTTTTTGAGGTTATTTGATTTTAGGCACAAGCATAGGTGTGATGCATTATTGAGGAATTTTTAGTTTCGCACACCGGATTGAGGGTGTGATGCATTTTGATGCTTCGATGAGGAATTCATGAGACCTGATTGTTTGAACCACCCATCCGGCTCGGCCTGTCTTGATTCGGATTTTGGATTGACTATCTTGATATATGCTTCATGATGACGGTGCCCCGAACCCCCATGAACCTCCTCATCTTCTTGATTGACCCACCCTTGATCTCCTAACTCTTTGATCCACCCATGGCACATAGAGGATTCCCGATAATATCGTGCTATCTCAGCTGATTGGATTGACTTCGAGGGATTGCATTATGATTGATATTCTGTTCTTTTGTCCCTCCACTTGATCTTATGCCCTCCTTTTGATTGATGGATTCACAATATTTCAAGGACATGAGATTCCATGCCAGCATTCCCATGACCTTAACTGATTTAGATTGCATTACTCCCCGAGGACTATCTACGGGATAATGCAGCACTTTCTTGGACTTCGGTTTCATGCTCTCTTTTTGGGTTGCCATTGTGGTGGGACCCAGAATTGAGTCAGATGATATGCTTGATTGGCCTCCCCCTGTGATTGTGTACCCGACCTGTCAGTACACGAGGCCAATAGACTGATTTCTCTCCTTGACGGTCCTCTCAAGGACGAGCCTTGATATTCCGGCAACCCGATGCCTTGTTCATAGCTCTCCGAGGGTTATCTGCGAGAGGCTATGACACATTTTCGATCTCTTGGTCTCTTCTGCTGGTAGTCGATTCATTGACTACTGAGACCACTATATGGATCCGTCTGATGGATCCGGCTCCTTTGAGCCTTCTTCTCTCTCCTTGATGTCCCTCGCAAGGTAGAGATAAGGTCTGACGATTCACTATCTTGCATGTATCGTTCCTCGAGGACTGTTTGCACCACTTTCTATCGGCTCGGTTCCACTTGTTGTGTGTGTCTCAATTCTGCTGGAACATAGAATCGGGTCAACTGATATTCACTTTGGGTTCCATCTCCATGCCAGTCCGGGACCCGTCTGATTAGACTCCTTTGAGTTTACTCACCTTGATGGGTCCTCGTAAGGTTGAGCTCTTATTCTGATTATTCACCGCCTATTTCATAGCTCTCCGAGGGTTATCTGCGAGAGGCTATGACACAATATAGATATGATGGTCTCTTCTGCTAGTAGGCTGTCTGCCGTCTTGGTAGACCATATTCTCTGTGGATCCGTCTGATGGATCCGGCTCCGTTGAGCCTCCTTCTCTCCTTGATGACCCTCGCAAGGACGAGATGTACTCTGATTATTCACTATGTAGCTCACATCACTTCCCGAGGACTATCTGCAGAAGGATGTGACACTTTCTTTACGATCGACTTCACTCACTTCTGGTGCCTCCATCTGTTGGGGGCACGAAGCCGATTCATCTGATATGGGCAGTCGATCTCCCTTTCTGATTGTGCACCCGATCTATTGGGGCATGTGACTTACTTGGACAGGCTCCTTTGAGTCCGCTCACCTTGACGACCCTCGCATGGGTGAGCCTCTATTCTTGTTATTCATTGACTAGCATGTACTACTCCCCGAGGATTATCTGCGGGAGAGTACATCATACTTTAGGTACTCGGCTTCACTACTGGTGTCTCCCATCTGTTGGAGCATGGGGCCGAGTCTTCTGATTATTCTCTGCTCCCGCTTACCTTGAGGACCCTCGTAGGGTTGAGCTCGGATGTGTAGTGCTCGATGTGTATTGTGACCTTCAGATTTTATGCCCATCAGATACCACACCGCTGCATTAGGAATATATCATATTTCACGTTCATATCCTTAGAGACCATGATTGACTTGGAGGTGTCCGTACTGCTCTTTCTCCCTCCAAGTCTTACTGTATCGGCTCTGTTCCCTCATGCTGACCCTATGAGCCGATTGACTGCTTCATGCTACTGGACTCGATATCCGTCCTTTCAATATATTTTGCTCCGGTAGCCGACACCCACCTGACTGCATATCCGGGTGTCTTACACTGTTTGATTACGTCACTGTTCTCACAGGGAGACGATGACGCGAGTACGATATTCACTTGTCAGATACCGTCCTGTACTTCACCAGTTTCTTCACCGCTCGTATATATGTGTGTTTTGTGCATTCTTTCTCCCGTATGTTTTGTGTGCCTCAAATCTATCGCCATATCTGTATGTCTATACTTACGACATACTTTTTCCTAAGTATAGGGGGTACACACCGCATTGTTCTATGTTCCGTTTCATCACTCCTGTCGTTTCTTATACTTAGGGCTATCTAACCCTAAGTATAGAGGGAGTGATGTACATTCTCCACGATATTCTCATATATCTGTATATATATATGTCTTTTCTTATTTTCTTATTTTCTTTTTCATATTTCTTTATCTAAATAAAAGGTGTTGCCCCTTTGTGTTAGTTTCCTATACTAAGGATGTACTTTGTCCTAAGTATAGGAGGGACGCACCTCTGATTCATTCATTGATCTGTTTATTCCCGCCCATGACCCTCCCTACGTTGTGTACAGTTTGCTATACTTAGGATTATTTGATCTGAAGTATTGGGGGAAGGTCACATTCTTATTCATTTATACATTCATTCTTTCGTCAGTCGTTGTAGTATAAGCTTTTATATACTCAACACGAGTTATGTCTTCTCTTTTTCTCTTTGACCTATAAGGACATAGCTCATGCTAAGTATAGGGGGGTCATATATACTCTGTATATACTTTAGTCATAGCTCGTACTTTCGTATAATTATTAATAAATATGGCTAAAAATATGATATAATTCATTGAAAATTAATTAATAATGCTTCTTATTCCTCGGATTTTTTTTGTATATACTGATTAATAAATCAGGTTAAAAATATATATGCAAAATGATTTGAAAAATAGTGTGAACTGTTTGGAAAACTTTTTGTGAAATATTTTCAACCTTTGTAAAAATATTTTGATTGCAAAAATTCTTATATTTGTGTGAAATAAAGGATTTAAAAACCTATTTGCAAATGGTTTTGAAAACATTTTGTAAAAATATTTTGAAAATTGTATATATAGTGTTTGCAAAATCTTTGCAAAATGGCTTTCAAATGTTTGTAAATATTTGCAAAAATTATTTTGTACTATAGTTTTCAAAATGATTTTTAAATAAATTTGAGGAATAAAAGCATCATAATAAATAAAATAAAATAAATCATAAATAAAATACATAAAACTCATTATCAATTGTATATTCACCTAAATAAATTACTTTGTTCAAACCGGTTAATTCTTTAAGTCTTGCAAAATAAAGCGACGTGCTCGTGTAAATAGCTGTATATATTTTATACTTTGGGTGCCAAAATTCTTTTATTTGCAAATTCTTTGTTTAAAAATTCCTCTCTTTGTTTTCAAAATTCTTTGCAAAATTGCATTATTCTTTGCATATTTGTAAATGGCATTTGCATAGCATTCATATATTTTTATTGAGCTTGATGATTGAACTAGTCCAATAAAGTCGAAGATTGGAGCTTGGTTAACCCTTACCACACCTAACTGCACTGGAACCTTATGGGAAATAGGTTTAAGGTTCTTCAGGTCTATTCAGACTTAATTCTTTGAGAAATCAGGGCTGGGTTCAAGTCACCTCAACTGACTAAATAGAACTTTTCGAGACACACAAATGACTCTTGTCGACTGTAACCTAACTTGGACACTTGCACCTTTCACTTGGCTCAACTCAGTTGGAGTGGTGAGGGAGTTGGATTTGCCAGTCTGAGATGCACACGAGTAGAAACATTTGTCCTCGTCTAGGGAGGGAAGTGCGTCCCAACCTGGTCCAGTTGCAATGAAGTCGAAAGACATGAGAGTGTGGGTTGCAATAAAGCTTCAAAAGAGGGATAGTCTTCTGGTTCAAGAGGAAAAAGTCCTTATGTAAATGCTGCTGTGAATAGTATTTCAAAAACAAAAACTCCAGAAAAAAGTATACCATGTGAGCCTTGAAAATAAAAATAAATGTGCCTACTGGAGTATGTATATATGTTGTATAGAAAATAAGCAAGCTTGAGCATCAACGCTATACCATGTGAGCCTGCAGCTGGATGACTTGACAACACTAGTCTGGCATCCCTGGATAGGTAGCTACACTGGCTACCGTCCATTCTTTTCTCCGCCTCCTCCTCTTGGGTTGGATGCCACTTGAACTTAGAAGGGAATACCCCGCTCCTCGACGGTAGACGGCTGGATTGGGGAATCATTGGGTTGTCATTCTGGATAAGTCAATTCCTTTGTTATTTCAGCTGGGGAGAGCCGCTATCACTTACACCGTACAAGTCAGCTTCATAGTCGTAAGGGTTTGCGTATAATTTAGGCTAGTTCTGACATGGCTATTGAGGTAATTTGAACTGAGTTCTGCGACTCTCGAAGGCTGTTGTGTTTTAAATTTGGTTCCCAACTAGGTTCCACACACATTTTCACACCAAGTCTAACCTGAGCTCCAAACTTTGATTTTGTACAAATGAGTTTAATAATCATGATCAATTTGATTTATTCTTTAAATTCTTTATTTTTGCTTTTTTTTCTTCTTATTCTTTATTCTTTTTGTACTTAAAAGTATTTGCTAGGGACTAGCAAAGGCAAGTATAGGGGAGTGATGAATATCCATTTCATCACCTTTATTCTATCATTTTGGCCTTAAAAACCCCAGCAAATGCATGTAAATAGCACCAATTTGTCTATAATAGCATATATTATTTATTGTATTTATTGTACGTAAAATAAAGTTTTTAATGCCAAAATTATAGAATAAAGAGAAGAAAAGAAAAAGGAATAAAATATTGCAAATATTTTATGACCCTAACCTCGAGACGAGATCAAGAATTGGCTTGGTGGACAAATAATAAAGTAGGGGGAGATAAGGGCCAATAATACAATAAATTCCTCATCTATTTATTCATTCATTTATGCATTTTTGACACCTATTTTGTATATAATTATTTATTCATTAAATAGAAATATTTTGTATATGAAAGTTGTAGATAATAATGTAAATAAAAATACAAATTGAGTTTGTGCAAAAATAATAAACAATGTACATTTTATACCCAGAATAAAAAGCCAGAATCTCAACTTCACAGACCCATATCTAGTAAATAAAAACTCAAAATCCACCAAAATCACTTTAATTGTATACAACTTTTCAAGAGATATTTAATAAAATTGGTTTCATAATTTTTGGATTTCATCTGTGAAAGTTAGGTTTTTGGCCCTCATTGTACAATCTACCCGATTAAAATTTTCATTATATTCATTATTCATTATTTATATAAATTTATATTTTTAGAATTTTGTAAATAATATATATAATACATGAACATATTTAAACTAAAAAAAACCAAAAAGAAAACCTCAAATAAAATAAGTCTATGGAATCACATAGGCAAGATACATATGTATTACTTGTATATAAATAAAAAGGGGACTTCATTCTTTTATTCTTTCATATTTTTATTAAACTGTAAATATTATCTATATTCCATTAAATTGTAAATCCAAAATAAAACCCAATAAAAATCATTAAATAAATAAAATGTATATAAAATATATGTAAAATACCTATAAGTATACCTACATAATATATATACACCTATTAATTTAAATATGCAAATAAACTCATAAAAATCAAATAAAAATATATTTATACTTACAAAAATAAGTTATAAATATATAAAATAATAGAATAAAATAATAAAATAAAATATACAAAATAAAAGTAAATTATACAAAATACTCTTATAAATACGCTATCTAAATAAACTCATAATAAAATACATCAAAAAAATAAATAAAAATCATAAATAAATACTACATTATTTAATAAAATTTTTTATTTTATAAGTAAAAATTAATAAAATCATTTATTGTGTTTGATTAATAAGTTAATTTGACATTGAGGTGGACCAATCAGGTCCCTCCGCGGGTTGACCTCGGTCAACTTGACCTCCAGCCGCTTGATTAGACGTAACCCATCTTTTCGCTAATCTTCTCCCTTAATTCCCGCTCGCCACATGCATCTTATGTCATTTCCTCCTTCAGATGAATTATTCCCCGATCCTTGTAGATACAGGCCCAATTATTTATCCCCTTGTACATAGCACGAATCTCCGCCGATTGCCCGGTCAATAAGGGTGTGCAACCTGTGTATAAATAAGAAACCTCAACTTCCCCTCCAAATTTTGTCAGCCTTTCTTCATCTTCAGCCCTCACCTCTGGCCTAGCGAGTTTTTCCGTGACAGGGAGAATCCCCTGGAGGATTTGAGCGGGCAGGAGAGGTGGAGGTTGCACCCAGGCGGCGCTCCGACGACTGTCCTGCTCCTTGGCTGATGAATCTCGAATTCATCATGCTAAAAGCCGCATATTAAAACCCCTACTTAAGCAAACCAATAAAAATACGCTTCAATTCTTCATTCTTATATTGTATTATATTGTATATAATTTACCCATAATTTAGTGTATTTAATATGCTTTATTTTTCTTGTAATTATTTTATCCTCAAAAACCCCTAAAAATTAGATAGAATAATTGTCTATAAATCACTGACCCTTAAAAAGATAAAAAAATACAGACACATTTCAAAACCACAAAACAGTCTTTTTATCCCCTTAAAAATACCCCCAAAAATACGTTCCGTACAAATGACCTCTTTTGGCTTTTTGACAATTATGAAAGTTGTAGATCTCGTCGAGACGAGCAACTTTCATGTTTTGACTTTTTCCTAATTCGGCCTCTAACTATTTCTTTTCTATTTTTCTTTATATTTATATTTGAATTATTCTTATTGGGCCACGTGGCGCCTCCAAGGCCACCCACAAGGCCCATCTCCCCTCACGCCGCCCGGCACCTTCCTGGGCCGTCGGATCACTCCATCCCTGCCCCCAACTCCGCCGTCCATCCTCTCCTCGCTCACAGCCATCAGATCTGACGTTCAGATCTGATCTCAACCGCCCAAACCCACCTCATCTACGACCGTTGGATCAGCCTCCATCCTACTCCTCTCCTTGCGCCATGTCACCCCTCCATCTCAGCCCTCCGATCCTGCTACTATCCAACGCCCCTCAGCTCACCACGTCGCCCATTCACTTTCAACCATTAGATCTTCCTCACTCTCCCATTCAAGCCGCTCCTTAACAACCATCCTCCACCGCTCGATCAGATCCTTGGATCTGAACGTAGCCCTCCACAAGCGCTCCGCTCCCAACCGTTGGATCATTAGATCCAACGGCTAAGGATCATCATCTACCTCCAGCCGGGCATTCCCTCTTGTAACGCCTCCGCCCCCTTCTTTTTTTACCCGTCGCCCAGACCACCTCGCCCTGCTCGTAACGCCACCTACACGTTGCTCTACCCTCCGCCATCTTCACGCCACCATCAACACACGCTACCATCACTCCCACGCCTTTAATCCTTCGCTTCAAAATGCCCCTCTACATATAACCGTCCAACCCTCTCTACCTATATAAGCCCATCTCCGGCCACCTCCGACCTTGGTCCACCATTTTGAGCTCTAGCCCAGTCTCCCCCGCCCCTCCGGTGACAGCGGAGAGGGCGGGGCGTGACAACCGCCCCGCACCCTATGTTAATTCGGTCAAATTAATGTCCAAATTAATTAATGTGATTCATTGCAGTCGGATACGAGGGGTTAATCAAAAACCACTTATCGATTAATGTGAAGTTAATTTTAAGCGGCAAATTTTTTTTACTTGGTGGAGTCCAAGGTCGATCTCAGGGAGGCATCTGTCTCCTTAGGTGAATTTAAGCAAGGATCCGAGTGTTGATTTACGAGGAGTAATTTTTTTGGTCTTTTTTAATTTTCTATGCAGACTTATGGAGACAATGCAGGCCAATTTAATGTTCAATTTAATTATGATATCAAATGAAGTCCAAAAATTATGAAAATTGACCAGATGATTAATGGTGATGAAAATGACCTACACTAATTTTTTTGGAATTTTTTGACACTAAATAAATTTACTGTGAATTAAATGAACAGACATGGTGATTTTCAGTATTTAATTTTTAATAAATATCAAACCACAATTTTTCCAAGAACTAAAATTATCCTAGGTGGCCCTAATGATAAGGGACTTAGGAAAATTAACAGAGCTTAATTTCACTATGAAATGAATTAATTAAAATTAATCTAAGAAAATCACTTAACAATTTATTTAGGCCTCGATATGCGTGCAAATGCCATGAAATTTTTATGGTATGCTAAGAATAATGTCCTTAAGCTACTGTGAATTTTGGATGATTTTTGAAGGCACAGAGAATTAACTATAAATCAAAAGGTGTCACTGGGCAAAATATGTCAAAAATTCACCAATTAATTCATTAATAATTCATCTGAACTTACAAAAATATGACACGTGGACCAATAGACAGAGGACAAAATTTCCAACAAAATGCAATTTTTAAATTTGCAAAATGATGTAAAATGTAACCTAGGGATGCGTGCAAACACAGGGGTATAAATGCAATACAGGAAATTAAAATTACAATAAGCAAATATGCAGACAGGGACTAAAATGCAATTACCTATAATGTGGGGGACTCTTGTGCAAAATCTCCACAGGACACGTGCTCCTCACATGGGGTCTGCTTCACAGGGGCCTTTTTGCAAATATGAAAAGGTCCAGGGGCCTCTGTGCAATTTACCCAGGCCGCACGTGCTCCTCACGTGGGCGCCCTAGGCTCGGATGGCTGCGGTGGCTCGGAGCGAGGATCGGGGGCTTTGGAGGTCCGGAGCGAGGCTCGGGTCGACCGAGCCTAGGCTTGGGGCCGAGGCTCGGTCTTCATCGACGTGGCGGCCTGCGGGCCTTTGGATCAAGATCGATCCAAAGGATGGCGGTGATGACGCGTGGCGAAGTGAGGAGCCGTCAGATCTGGATAGATCTAACGGTTGTCGATCAGGGCTGAAGATGTCGACGTGGCGTTCTCCTGTTCGTGGGATCAAGGATGATCCTGCGGTCTTTGGCAGCTCCGGTGGTGAGTGACGCGGCTGATTGCAGGCCGTTCGATCAAGGTGATCGAGCGGCTCCTGGAGCTTCTTCCTCGACGGCCCTCCGCCTCCTGCGGAGGAGAAGGCGGGGCTCCGGCGATCGGGCTGCTGCTCCGCCCTTCCTTCCCGTCGTCAGTGGAGGTCGATGGCGAGTCGGAGGTGCTCCAGAAGATGCGCAGATGGTCGACGAAGCCTCCGGTGGCCTCAGGAGTGAGCGAGGTGGTCTGGGGCACGGTGCCGGTGAAGCTCGAAGGGAGCTCCGACGAGCTTCCGGCCAGTGAGATGGGTGTACCTGCAGGGGGTTAGCGGAGATAGCCGAAGCGTGCGCGTGCTCGTGGAGTCGTGCTAGGTGAAATGAGAGGCCTAAGGCGGGGCGAGATGGATCCGGTGATCGGGCTCTGCCCAGGTGGCGGAGATGGCGTCGAGCGAAGGTGGGGTATGGTGATGGACGAAGATAATGGCAGCGCGAGGATCGGAGCTCCGTTGCGGAGCTCGGAGGGACGGAGGTGGAGCGAGAAAACAACTATGGAGGGTGAATTAAATCAAAGAAATCGAAGAAGAAAGTCAGAAGAAGATCAGAGAGAAGTGGAGGAATCTACCTGGGGAATGGAGCTCAGGTTTGAGCTCCAGGTCGTCGCTCGAAGGTCGGTAGATGGCCTGAGCTCACGCAGCTCGCGGATGGAGGCTGCAGCACGGCGGTGGCGGTCGTGGATCTCGCCGGAGATGACACCCCTTCTTCGCTCAACGATTCAACTAATCGTTGTCACCAATTGGTAGGTCGGAGCTCAGGGAAGCTCTCTGGAGTGGCGGATGGGGGTGAAGTCGGTCGGTGATGGCGTATTTATAAGGTAAAGTTGGTGGCAGTGTTGGCGACGAGGCGAGGTTTGAGGGCGACGTGGGACTTCTATGGTGGAGGTGGTAGAGAGTGAGGGAGCTGGCGAGGGAGAGGGATGAGTGGGGCTCATCGTGGGAGTGTTGGCGGTCGGAGAGGATGGCTGACGTGCATCCAAGAATAGGAAGGGGGCGCCCCTCCCGTAAGGCAAGGGACGTGGGAGAGAGGGGCGCCTGGAGGTAGGAGAAGAGGTCTCCACCGTTGGATCTTGTGATCCAACGGTGGTGATCAAAGCGGAAGGGGACGTGTAGGATTCGATCAGGGGCTCGGAGATGATGGGCTGTGGTGGAGCCACGTGGCGCTCTCTGCGCGAGGCATTGACTTGCGGTTAAGATGGAGCACGGGGAAGATCTGACGGCTATGGAATTAGGCGCGCGTGGGCAGAGCTGGGCCGTTGGATCTGAAGCGAGATCCAACGGCTGAGGTCGCAGGCGGATGAGGCGAGGGGAAGCGGGCCGCGTGGCGCAACCAGATGGCGCCACGTGGCCTGCTTTGAGTGGCTGGACGAAGAGACACGTGTAGAGAGAAGAGGGAGACGAATTTGGAAAAACTCAAAACATGAAAGTTGTAGATCTCGATGAGATCTACAAGTTTCATGTTGACCAAAGACGGAGATGAGGTCAAATATGATACATAAATACATATGTAGTGTACAAAGTGGCCCAAAAACCCAACTTTCTCATACAAGCTCCAAATTCAATGAAATTAGTCTCATTTTAAAGGTCTTTTAATGTGTAGTATTCTAAGAGTAAGTAGACCTAATTCGGAGTTTGCATGAGGGCTTAATGTGCATTCTAGTGTACAGGGGTTCTAGGGCTTTATTGACTATTTTACAAGGGGGATTTTTGGCATTCTTCCCTATATTATTAACTAAGGAATACATATTATAGAGAAGAGGTTATTTTAGTGAATGGGTATTTTACAAGGGATTTTTGGCTTCTTATTTAAATGTAAATGGAATACTAAAATGTATGAATTATGGATGCATGCATGAATGTTATTTATGCAATATAAAGGAAAATATGCCTCTATTTGCTCGGGAACAAGGCTCTATTTTTGACTTTTGAAGTGATGAATCACAGATTCATCAGCCCCCTATACTTAAACCTTGCTCGTCCCCGAGCAACTAAATGAAATGCAAGAGTGAAATGAGATTGGGTTCCATACCAAGGTCATGAACAAAAGTTAAAAATAGAGCTTGACTCGACCTTTGGATTAATCATGTGTCGGAACCTTATTGGGATCTGAGTTTAAGACTTAACAGACTTCAAGTTCCACAAGTCTTCTATTCAAGACTCCTCAACTCACCTGATCAGAACAAGTCTACATACACAAACTCTAATGACCATGAATCTTTTCATGCAGTGTAAGTGATATATGACTCCCCACCTCAGAAGTAACAAAGAAACAACCTCCCCCAACCTGGTAACTCTAATGCCTCGGTCTAGAAACTCTTTCCTCGAGAAGCGGGGTATTCCCTTCTAAGTTCAAGTTCAACCGGCTCAAGAAGAGGGGGAAGAAGTATAGACTTTTGGGAGCTCAGCCAGTGTAGCTAAGTCTCCCGCTGCAATCTTCATGAGATGTAACATGGTGACCATAAGCTTTTGCTTTTCTTGACTACGTACACTCCGGTGGGGTTATTAAATTTTCAATCCGACCCACCATTTTTTTGGAGTTCTTTTTGGCATTTTTTTTCAAAATGCCTCTGTACAACATATCTACATGGTGCATCATATATACAAGAAATTTCCTCTTGAGCCAGTAGACTATCCCTCTTTTGAAGCTTTATTGCAACCCACTGCTTCTGTCTTTAGCCTTCATCACCACTAGGCCAAGTTGAGACGCACTTCGTTCACTAGAAGAAGAAGAGAGGTTCCGCCTAGAAGTACTACCCTCATATGCTACCCCAAGCTAAAGGAAACTGCCTCCTCATCACCTCATCCGTAGAGAGCCATGTGTAAAGTGCTGGTGCACGTCAAGCCATTGTCTCTAAGAGTCATGTGTGTGTTGTTAAGTGCTCTACTCAGGCTTGTCAAGATGACATATGAACATAGACTTGCAGACTTAAAGAATTAAGTCACCTGACCTGAAAAATCTTAACTCCAGTTCCTATAAGGTTCCTCTGAAATTAGGTGGATTAAGGTCAAATCATTTCCATCCTCAATATCTGCTCATAACTTGGTCCAGAACCCACTAGCTTTTCACTTTGCATATGTAAAGTATGCAGATGAGATGAGATGTCATGCTATGAAAATGCAAGACTCTTTTTCTTTTTCTTGGATGCAGATATAATATGCATGAGTAAATAAGAAGCCTCTTTTCATTATTATTTTTTTTCGATTTTTACCCACCCGTAATTATTGTAAGATATATACAAAAATACGCGAAAGTACGAGCTATGGGTAAAGTATATATGTAATATATACACGCCCCCTATACTTAGCGTGTGCTATGTCCTCAGAGCACGAAGAGCGAGGAAAAAGACATAGCTCGTGCTAAGCGTAGGAGAGCCAAAAGTAACAAAAAGTATAGAAGTCGTCTCGCCCCCCTATACTTAGGCTCTGGCAGCCTAAGTGTAGAAGAAGATCAGAAATGGGGCGGACGAGGGAAAGATGGGAAGTGGATAAGTATCAATGCGGGCATCGGTCCCCCCTATACTTAGGCTCAGGTCAGCCTAAGTATCGGTAAGAAATGAGTATGAGGACCAATGTGATCTGGAGAATGTACAATGAATCGACTCGGGTGACCCCTCCCCCCTATACTTAGGATCTGGTCATCCTAAGTATAGTCCAAGATAATGGTTCGATGATGTGGGGATGGGTTACTAGAATCGTGGGGGTCAAGGATAGGATATACAGGAAGAATGATATATACAGATGAGTCGGTCTGAATCTTTTGAGATGCTGCGGATGGCTGGATTCATTGCTGCAAGGTTTCATACGCGGCTTGAGATGTATCTGCTGTATCTGTCTCGCGCATGAATACAATCTCCTCCACATGGACTAACTGTTCATTGGATTCAACGAAGTGCTTCAACAGCTGCCCATTCACTAGGAATGTCAGTGCATCATCTGCGAGATCTGAGATCTCGACACATCCACTATCATGCACCGTACGGACGACAAATGGTCCCGTCCACTTAGACTTTAACTTGCCTTGGAAAATCTTCAGCCTAGCATTGAACAACCATACCTTCTGTCCAGGAACAAAGGTCTTTCGTCTGATATATCTATCATGCCAATGCTTCACCTTGTCCTTGTACACCAAACTGTTGTCGTATGCTCGGTTTCTGACTTCCACCAGCTCATTCAGATCCATGTCTCTCTGTTTCTGACCCAGGTGTGTGTTCCAGTTGACCTTTTTTATTGCCCATTCTGATTTGTGCACTAACTCTGCGGGCAAATGGCACGGCTTTCCGAATACCATTCAGAATGGGGAGGTGCCTAACGGTGTCTTGTAAGCCGTCCTATACGCCCAGAGGACTTGATCTAAGATCTGAGACCAGTCCTTCCTGTCCGGGCGAACAAGCTTTTGCAATATGGTTTTCACCTCCCTATTCGACACCTCAGCCATACCATTGGTTTGTGGGTGGTAAGGACTCGGGACACGGTGTTCGATGCCATAGTCCTTCAGGAGTTTCTTCACCTCCCGATTCACAAAATGGCTACCCCCATCTGATATCATCATTTTGGGGTTCCCAAACCTAGAGATTATGTTCTCTCTGATGAATTTACAGACAGTCCTGCTGTCTGCGGCTCGGGTCGGGATAGCCTCCACCCATCTGGACAGATAGTCTACCGCCAGAAGGATATATTCGAACCCGTGGCTGGCAGGGAATGGGCCCATGAAATCGATGCCCCAGGCGTTAAAGACATCACAAATGATGACCGGCTGCATTGGCATCTCATCTTTGGAACCAACGGTTCCTCCCATTCTCTGGCAAACTGGGCACGACTTCGCGAAGGCGGTGGCATCGCGAAACAGAGTCGACCAGTAGAATCCACACTGAAGTACCTTCCATGCGGTCCTCTTCCCGGAGTGGTGTCCTCCTGCCTCTAAGCTATGGCATAAAGAAAGGACACTCTGGTATTCCTCCTGAGGAATACAACGTCTCCAGACACAATCCGGTCCTTCAAAGAAAAGGATCGGATCCTCCCAATGGTAGTGTCTAGCGTTCGACTTTAGTCGGTCGATTTGGCTCTTGGGCCAATCCTTGGGAACTTTCTTGGAGACAAGATAGTTCACGATATTGGCGTACCATGGGAGTGAGTCGATAACAAAAATCGACTCGTCAGGGAAGGAGTCTCGAATCGGGGAAACCTCGGAAGTATTAAGATCTTCGAGACGGGAAAGATGATCGGCCACTACGTTCTTCTTTCCAGGTTTATCACGGATGTCCAAATCAAACTCCTGGATAAGTAAAATCCAACGAAGAAGATGTGCCTTCGCGTCCTTCTTCTCCATCAAATATCGTAGTGCCGTGTGGTCTGTGAACACAGTTACCTTGGATCCGATTAAGTGAGATCTGAATTTGTCCAAGGCAAACACTACCGCAAGCATTTCCTTTTCTGTAACTGTATAGTTACGCTGAGCAGAATCAAGCACTTTGCTTGCGTAGTGAATTGCAAACGGGACGCCATCTCTTCTTTGTCCCAATACAGCCCCAACAGCATAATCTGAGGCGTCCGTCATGATCTCAAAAGGTAGAGACCAATCTGGGGCTTGTAGGATGGGTGCGTCCATGATCATTCCTTGTAAAAGCTTAAAGGCCTCAAGACATTTGTGATCTACAATAAACTCCATGTCTTTGCCTAAAAGCTCAGTTAGCGGTCGGGCAATCTTAGAAAAATCCTTGATAAATCTTCGATAAAATCCGACATGCCCGAGGAACGACCGCAACTGCCTTACGTTGGTTGGTGGCTGGAGTCGTCTGATCACGTCCACCTTGGCAGGGTCAACCTCCATTCCTCTCTTGGAGATGACATTCCCCAACACTATGCCCTCCGTCACCATGAAGTGACTTTTCTCCCAGGAGAGCACCAGATTGACCTCACAACATCTTTTGAGGACTCGGTCCAGATTCCTAAGACAAGAATCAAAAGAATCGCCGTGGACCGAGAAGTCGTCCATGAAGACTTCCAGGAATTCGCCGACCATTTCGGCGAATACAGCAATCATGCACTTTTGAAAAGTACCTGGAGCATTGCATAGCCCAAAAGGCATGCGCCTGAAAGCATAGGTACCAAAGGGGCATGTAAACGTGGTCTTTTCCTGGTCCTCTGGAGCTATGGCTACTTAATTGTAGCCCAAGAACCCATCAAGGAAGCAGAAGAATTCTTTCCCCGCTAATCTTTCTAGGATCTGATCAATGAACGGTAGGGGGAAATGATCCTTCTTCGTCGCGGCATTCAAGCGTCTGTAATCCACACAGACGCGCCACGACGTGGGTACTCTCGTCACGATCTCCTCTCCGTCCTCGTTGGTGGTCGTCTGAATTCCCGACTTTTTCGATACAACATGGATTGGGGCCACCCACTTAGAGTCGGAGATTGGGTAAATGAAACCCGCGTCGCACCATTTTTCTATCTCTTTTTTCACAACCTCTCGTAAATTTGGATTCAACCGGCGTTGGAATTCACGAGAGGGTTTGGCTTCGTTCTCCAAGTAAATATGGTGCGAACACAGAGCGGGATTTATCCCGTGGAGATCGGAAATGCTCCAGCCTATTGCCTTGCGGTTCTTCTCCAGGATCTCTAGCAAGCGAGATTCCTGCTCCTCGGTCAATTGCGAACTGATAATGACCGGAAATTTCTTGTCTTGGCCCGCAAGGAAGGCATATTTCAGGGTTGTGGGTAGAGGTTTGAGCTCAGGAATAGTGTGATCGTCTAAGAAGTCTGGCTCAATCTGTTCTGGTTCAGTGTTACAAGTGGCTGGATCGTCTTCTGTGATAGCTGCCACCAAGCGCGGCTCTGGAGTCGGATCGTCAAAGGTTTCCATACAATCGGCAAACGCCTCATCCGACTCGTCATCCTCATCTTCCGATTGTCCTAAGGATGTAAGGACTGACAGGCCCAACTGGGCCTCTATGTCATCGAAGATGTAGGGCGATGCAGGCTCAGAGCTGTACTCGTTCCTGAGGATCTCGCAGACTGACTCATGCACTGGATCATCTTCAAAGGAGATGGACACATCGATGCTGGCTGGGTTCTGTCTCCATGGCCCAACTACGTCTACATGCTCACAGTCTGTTCCGGTAGAAGAGTACTCGGTGCTGGATTCGGAGTCTGGTCTCTGCCATCTTGTCTGCTTCATCTCAAGTTCCTCATCTCCGCCTGGAGTTTGGAACTGAATCTTCCCATTCTTATAATCAAATAAGGCCCCCGCTGTTCTGAGGAAGGGCCTACCTAAAATGATCTGGGAATCTCTCCAATTACGAGGGGTTTCCATATCCAGGACAGTGAAGTCCACCATGTATTCTTGCCCCTCGACTTTGATCACAATGTTCCTTAACTCTCCTTGGGACCTCTTAGTGGATTTGTCAGCAAACTGCAGAATAGCTCTAGATTTCCTAAGAGGTCCGAGATTAAGCCGCTCATAGAGGGATGTGGGCATCAAGTTGATCGAGGAACCATTGTCTAGGAGAGTGCGTGCAAACGCGATGTCGTCAACATGACTCACTACATAATGTGCACCCATGTCTCTTCGTTTCCGAGGAAACGAGTTCTTTATTGCACAAGTCGTGGCTACTGATAAAACGTGTTTCTCAACACGGCTTCTGGTCTTCCTGCTAACCCTAGTAGGTGTGCATCTCACCTTAAGGTATTTTTGGAATGCAGGGGTCATTTCCATGAACTTGTCAAAAGGGATTGTGACCTTGATGTGTTTATTGCAAAATTCAGCCATCTCAGGGTCATCTTTTTGGATTTTTTTGATTTTCTTCTTTCCACCCTTGAGAGCTCGGGGGAAAGGGATTATTGACTCCAACTCAGGTTCTGGAACTGAAATATTCTCATTAACTGCTGGAACTGAGTTCTTAACATGACTCTGACTCTGACTCTGATACAGACTCGGACTTGGACTCTGACCAAAAAGAAAATGCTGAGGCGAAACCGGTGATGCTTCTTCCGCTTCTTCTGGACGATCCTCCTCAGATGGAGGTGCGGGCTCATCGGTGTCGTCTGACTCTACGTGGATGCGGGAATGCTGCTTCGAGGACTCAGATGTCCTCTTCTTCTGCTGGCGATGGTGGTGGTGATGCTCCTCCTCTTCTTCCTCCGAATTCTCCTCAGGTAGATTCTCGGAGGCTCCTTCCTTCTGCGCCCGTGCCCGATCAGGTATGGTCACGGTCCTTCCGCTCCTGAGGGACATATGATTGACATTATCGTACGAAAGGATCTCATGTTTAGATAAGTAATTATCTGAATAATATACCTGATCTCGAGGTCGGTTCTGGCTCTGGTGCATGCTGTTTGGGTTGGCCTGAACCTGTGCGGGAATTGGGGTCCTTGGCGCCATTTGTTGGTCCTAGTTACGAGAGACCCGATTGATGTCGGTCCTCATGTCCAGGTAGTCATTCTGCATCTGTTGGACCCTATCAGACAGGGTCTGGATCGCCAAGGTGAGTGACTCCAATTCGGTGGGCTGGGCTTGCTGCTGTGTTGATGCCGTCCTGTATTGGCCCTGCTGGCCATGCCGATACTGTTGCTAATGGGACGGTGCTGGCCCCTGCTGGTAAGTGCGTTGCTGCGGCTGGTACCCCCGTTCTAGCCTGGACTGGAAGCGCGGAACGGCGACGGGCCTGGTTTCTTGGTAGACTGGGGATGGGCGGTGTGGCTGATCCTTCCCCATCTCGATTTGCCGGACTATTGGGTCACGGCTATACCACAACCCGTTGATCTCGTATACTGGTGGAGGCTCCTCCGTTTCCACTTGTGGGGGTGCATGATGGTTCTGCTGGGTATAAGTCTGATCCCAGCTGCTCTGAGACCCCGATGCCTATTCCTGTACAAGATGGACTCGATGTACAGGTACAAGTGGTGCAGAAGGGGCAGGTAGCTTGATCTTAGCTACCTTTTCAGAGAGTTCCTCCACTTTCTTTGGAAGGCTCGAAAGAGACTCCATCTTCGCGACTCTCTTATGGATCTGCTCGACCATGGTAAGCTTGTCGGCAATCATCCCCGTGCTGGGGATGAGGTCTTCAGTCAGATCTGCTACAGTCCTTCGAGTTGTTTCATTGGATAGGATTGAGGGAGACAACTGATAGGCCCTTGTGTCCTGTAACCTGTCGGTTTCCGCCATCTGCTCTAGGATCTTCCATACAGCATGCTCGTTTTTGTTCAGATAGCTTCCCCCACAGGCGGCACTGACTAACCCCTACATCTCTGGGGTTAAACCACAGATCAAGGTCTGGACTAAGATCGCCTTTGAAATGCCGTGGCAGGGGCATTTCTGTACTAAATCATTGAACCTATCCCAAGCATCATGGAAAGGTTCACTAGGTCCTTGGGCAAAGCTGGCGATCTTTGTTCTCATCTGGTTTGTCCTATTGAGAGGATAGAACTTCTTCAAGAATAGATCCTTGAACTGCATCCAGGTATTGCATACCACCCCTAAGTTTTTCAACCAGTGAGCCGCCTTATCACCTAAGGCAAAAGGGGTGGCCTTCAGCCGAATATAATCTTGGCCA
Source organism: Ottelia alismoides (assembly GCA_037367405.1). Taxonomy (NCBI): domain Eukaryota; kingdom Viridiplantae; phylum Streptophyta; class Magnoliopsida; order Alismatales; family Hydrocharitaceae; genus Ottelia; species Ottelia alismoides. Next base: position 389,357 of record JAZKJV010006275.1, on the reverse strand, counting down.
ACATTGGGATGACTAAGATTGTTGCACACTAACTCGAAGTCACGGAGGAAAGTGTATGGTTCTTCATTAAGGTTTCCGTTGAACTTCGGAAGCAGACTAAGGAAGTGGGGCTTCAGCTCAAATTCCTGGGCGGGAACTGCAGGTGCCAACCAGTTCTGAATCTCGTTCTCCGCCGGGTTATAGGTATCAACCATTGGTCGGTCGATTCCTTCTGCTACTATGATCCGTCCCATCCGCGCCGTGAGATCTGCATTCTTCTGTTCGGCTTCAGCGAGGCAAGCAAGAATCTGTTTTATTTGTTCCTCATCTGGTGGTACTTTTGGCGGCATCTCGTCCTCCAGTCCTGGGGGGAAAGTAAGGTCGATGTCAGAGGATAACTCAAGGAAAGGATTACCGAGGCGATGATCTTCCTCGATAATCTCGGAGGAGATGAAAGGGTTGGTTGGAGAGTGACAACCCTGAGTATGAGGGAACCAAGACTCAAGAGGGTCATGAGTCCTGGGTGGTCCAAGGTGCACTTGGGCCGATGAAGACGAGTCACTTGGGGGACTCATAGAGAGATCGGTGAATAATGCGTCGAGATCTCCCCAATTACTCATCTTGATGTGACGAGAAGAAGATAGGGTTTTTACACCTACCTGAAGCAAGCAAAATCAATCCAAAACCCTGAGTTCACACTCAATACCTGTGAAGGACTCGAAATCGAGTCCGATTAATCTTGTAATTTTTAAGTGTGATTTTTCAAACAAGATAGCAAGGATTACGCAGCCTATAGGGAAGTCGGCTTAGAGCCGGATGCGTCTTCCCTGTTTATCCTGTCGCCTAAGATATCGCCGATCCTCCCTTTCTGCGCTCCTATCCGGAGTGGGGACTCAATGACGTGCCCCTATCTACCTGCAAGCAGGCGGAGGCTGACAAAGCTAGGCCTTGTCGCAGAGTACCGCTGATTCGCCCCTATCTACCTGCGAAGGCGGAGGCTACTTGGTACTTGTCAATGAGCTTAAAAGTATCCCACTCGTGATATTTGCTAAGATCAGTTGGCTCGTGATATGGAAGGCGGGGATCTGGGCTCTGCCTTAAGGTGTTCACACACACTCAAGTACCCTCACTCAGCCTGAAAACAAGGTCGGGGATTAATCTCCCGCAAACAATTTTCAGATTTTATTCTCTTTTTTTGGGTCAATACTGTTAGCAGTCCCGATTTTTAAAGTTAAGTTATCACTTTGATTAGTCCACCACAAAGCACGCCTATCGGACAGTCCCAATTTCCTGTTTAATTTAAGTGAGAAAATCAGAGGGGGAAATCGAGAAAAGCCGATGCACGAAAAATCGATGATGCTATGCTGAGTAGAGAATACTTACAGTGATCCCTTCGCTTTTTTTATGCAGAATGCAATACAGAATTGAAATCTTTTTACTCTACATGCAAATGCAAGTGATGAAAAGCTGCTCCTAGACAGGCAGTTCTATTAGCGTGAAGATCAGTTTAATTTTGACTAAGTATTGCGGTCTAGGTGCATCTTTTAAGTGTATTGTGTGGTCCTATTGATTACGAGCACAAACAATTCCTAGAATGACTCGAGGAGCCGCTAGTGCAAGCTAAGTTACAATTCACCCACACAGCACACGGGACACAATTTCACTATCTTTACACACGCGAGATCCCAAACGGGAACCGCTGGAAATGATGCGAAAGAAAAAGAAATAAAATAAAATGTAATTACAAAGCCTCTCTTTCACTCAACAAAAATTTAATTGCTAAGTCATCGAAGCGTCGCCGACTCCTCGCGGTCCTCGCACAAAAAATAAATGGAGGTCAGAGAGTTACACAAAAATAAAAAAATAAAGGAGAGAAAATAATTACAAGAAAAACCGGGGGTCAGACTACCCGGGGAATGAAAATCAAACACTCAATAATTTTGCTAAAATTTAACCTAAGCCGTGCCTCCCTGGCAACGGCGCCATTTTGACAACCGCCCCGCACCCTATGTTAATTCGGTCAAATTAATGTCCAAATTAATTAATGTGATTCGTTGCAGTCGGATACGAGGGGTTAATCAAAAAACACTTATCGATTAATGTGAAGTTAATTTTAAGCGGCAAATTTTTTTTACTTGGTGGAGTCCAAGGTCAATCTCAGGGAGGCATCTGTCTCCTTAGGTGAATTTAAGCAAGGATCCGAGTGTTGATTTACGAGGAGTAATTTTTTTGGTCTTTTTAAATTTTCTATGCAGACTTATGGAGACAATGCAGGCCAATTTAATGTTCAATTTAGTTATGATATCAAATGAAGTCCAAAAATTATGAAAATTGACCAGATGATTAATGGTGATGAAAATGACCTACACTAATTTTTTTGGAATTTTTAGACACTAAATAAATTTACTGTGAATTAAATGAACAGACAGGGTGATTTTCAGTATTTAATTTTTAATAAATATCAAACCACAATTTTTCCAAGAACTAAAATTATCCTAGGTGGCCCTAATGGTAAGGGACCTAGGAAAATTAACAGAGCTTAATTTCACTGTGAAATGAATTAATTAAAATTAATCTAAGAAAATCACTTAACAATTTATTTAGACCTCGATATGCGTGCAAATGCCATGAAATTTTTATGGTATGCTAAGAATAATGTCCTTAAGCTACTGTGAATTTTTGATGATTTTTGAAGGCACAGAGAATTAACTATAAATCAAAAGGTGTCACTGGGAAAAATATGTCAAAAATTCACCAATTAATTCATTAATAATTTATCTGAACTTACAAAAATATGACACGTGGACCAATAGACAGAGGACAAAATTCCCAACAAAATGCAATTTTTAAATTTGCAAAATGATGTAAAATGCAACCTAGGGATGCGTGCAAACACAGGGGTATAAATGCAATACAGGAAATTAAAATTACAATAAGCAAATATGCAGACAGGGACTAAAATGCAATTACCTATAATGTGGGGGACTCTTGTGCAAAATCTCCACAGGGCACGTGCTCCTCACATGGGGTCTGCTTCACAGGGGCCTTTTTGCAAATATGAAAAGGTCCAGGTGCCTCTGTGCAATTTACCCAGGCCGCACGTGCTCCTCACGTGGGCGGCCTAGGCTCGGATGGCTGCGGCGGCTCGGAGCGAGGATCGGGGGCTTTGGAGGTCCGGAGCAAGGCTCGGGTCGACCGAGCCTAGGCTTGGGGCCGAGGTTGGATCTTCGTCGACGTGGCGGCCTGCGGGCCTTTGGATCAAGATCGATCCAAAGGATGGCGGTGATGACGTGTGGCGACGTGAGGAGCCGTCAGATCTGGATAGATCTAACGGTTGTCGATCGGGGCTGAAGATGTCGACGTGGCGTTCTCCTGTTCGTGGGATCAAGGATGATCCTGCGGTCTTTGGCAGCTCCGGTGGTGAGTGACGCGGCTGATTGCGGGCCGTTCGATCAAGGTGATCGAGCGGCTCCTGGAGCTTCTTCCTCAACGGCCCTCCGCCTCCTGCGGAGGAGAAGGCGGGGCTCCGGCGATCGGGCTGCTGCTCCGCCCTTCCTTCCCGTCGTCAGTGGAGGTCGATGGCGAGTCGGAGGTGCTCCAGAAGATGCGCGGATGGTCGACGAAGCCTCCGGTGGCCTCAGGAGTGAGCGAGGTGGTCTGGGGCACGGTGCCGGTGAAGCTCGAAGGGAGCTCCGACGAGCTTCCGGCCAGTGAGATGGGTGTACCTGCAGGGGGTTAGCGGAGATAGCCGAAGCGTGCGCGTGCTCGTGGAGTCGTGCTAGGTGAAATGAGAGGCCTAAGGCGGGGCGAGATGGATCCGGTGATCGGGCTCTGCCCAGGTGGCGGAGCTGGCATCGAGCGAAGGTGGGGTATGGTGATGGACGAAGATAATGGCAGCGCGAGGATCGGAGCTCCGTTGCGGAGCTCGGAGGGACGGAGGTGGAGCAAGAAAACAATGATGGAGGGTGAATTAAATCAAAGAAATCGAAGAAGAAAGTCAGAAGAAGATCAGAGAGAAGTGGAGGAATCTACCTGGGGAATGGAGCTCAGGTTTGAGCTCCAGGTCGTCGCTCGAAGGTCGATAGATGGCCTGAGCTCACGCAGCTCGCGGATGGAGGCTGCAGCACGGCGGTGGCGGCCGTGGATCTCGCCGGAGATGACACCCCTTCTTCGCTCAACGATTCAACTAATCGCTGTCACCAATTGGTAGGTCGGAGCTCAGAGAAGCTCTCTGGAGTGGCGGATGGGGGTGAAGTCGGCCGGTGATGGCGTATTTATAAGGTGAAGTTGGTGGCAATGTTGGCGACGAGGCGAGGTTTGAGGGCGACGTGGGACTTCTATGGTGGAGGTGGTAGAGCATGAGGGAGCTGGCGTGGGAGAGGGATGAGTGGGGCTCATCGTGGGAGTGTTGGCGGTCGGAGAGGATGGCTGACGTGCATCCAAGAATAGGAAGGGGGCACCCCTCCCGCAAGGCAAGGGACGTGGGAGAGAGGGGCGCCTGGAGGTAGGAGAAGAGGTCTCCACCGTTGGATCTTGTGATCCAACGGTGGTGATCAAAGCGGAAGGGGACGTGTAGGATTCGATCAGGGGCTCGGAGATGATGGGCTGTGGTGGAGCCACGTGGCGCGCTCTGCGCGAGGCGTTGACGTGCGGTTAAGATGGAGCACGGGGAAGATCTGACGGCTATGGAATTAGGCGCGCGTGGGCAGAGCTGGGCCGTTGGATCTGAAGCGAGATTCAACGGCTGAGGTCGCAGGAGGATGAGGCGAGGGGAAGCGGGCCGCGTGGCGCAACCAGATGGCGCCACGTGGCCTGCTTTGAGTGGCTGGAAGAAGAGACACGTGTAGAGAGAAGAGGGAGCCGAATTTGGAAAAACTCAAAACATGAAAGTTGTAGATCTCGATGAGATCTACAAGTTTCATGTTGACCAAAGACGGAGATGAGGTCAAATATGATACATAAATACAAGGATACATAGATATACATATGTAGTGTACAAAGTGGCCCAAAAACCCAACTTTCTCATACAAGCTCCAAATTCAATGAAATTAGTCTCATTTTAAAGGTCTTTTAATGTGTAGTATTCTAAGAGTAAGTAGACCTAATTCGGAGTTTGCATGAGGGCTTAATGTGCATTCTAGTGTACAGGGATTCTAGGGCTTTATTGACTATTTTACAAGGGGGATTTTTGGCATTCTTCCCTATATTATTAACTAAGGAATACATATTATAGAGAAGAGGTTATTTTAGTGAATGGGTATTTTACAAGGGATTTTAGGCTTCTTATTTAAATGTAAATGGACTACTAAAATGTATGAATTATGGATGCATGCATGAATGTTATTTATGCAATATAAAGGAAAATATGCCTCTATTTGCTCGGGAACAAGGCTCTATTTTTGACTTTTGAAGTGATGAATCACAGATTCATCAGGGCGTAAGACGACGGGAGCTCGGTGTCGACCCACGACCATTTTTGCCGGGCTATGGTGGCCGGAGCCACCACCGAGCTAGATGGCCTTGTTGACCAGCTGGCAAACACCCCTAGGTTCTTCCGAGCCTAATCCCAAGCTCCTCCTCCGCCAGGGTTCCCCTCCCCGATGAGGTCATCTTCCTCCTTGCTTTTCTTTGTGTTTCTCCTATTTATTCCACCACCTACGTTCACCATCACCCTAATCCAACCCCGTCATCAGCTTCGCAAGGCCACCCTCCTTCACGCGGACCCCCTTTCCCTTCTCCAGAACCCCCAACCACTCCGACCACTCTCCACCTGCTCCACCGGTGAAGAAGACCTCCGGCCATCGCTTCCCGTCGCTTCACGGACGACCACTCGCCTCACAAACACTTGCACACACTGTGCTTCGGCTAATCTAACGCTTTCAAGTATTTTTCATCATTGGCCGGAGCTTGCACGTCTGCTCCGATCGACAGCTCCGCTGCCGGTAGCCCTTCATTGACCTGCCGATCTCGACGCTGCCGGAGCGCCACCTCGTAACCAACTCCTTTACGAGGACCTCAGCCATCTCATCTAATCTTCAGATGGCCTCGCGGAGCACGACGGAGAATAGGGCAGGTCGCCGACGCCCCACCTTCTCCGGTGACCTGCGGAGGAGACGAAGATACAGTTGCCGTCCAATCGTTTCGATCGGACGGCTGTGATGATGCCACGTGGATGACCTGAGCCTACTGTCTAACCTACAGGCTCGGGTCATCCGAACCTTCTGTCGAACCTCCAGACATAGCTACGTGGCTCGAGTCAAAGGTGCTGACCCGAGCCTAGCCCTCACGTGCCTTGCATGTGAGGTGCTGGGTAATTTGCATAAGAGACCCGGAAGTTTCAAGTATTTGCATTTTGGTCCTCTAGGCGCGTGCATCACGTGCGCGCCTGGGGTATTTTACAGGGAACCCCTCTAAGGTTTTGAAAATTACAAAAAGGCCCCCGCGTATATGGGAAAATTGCATCCAGGCCCATGTGGTTTTTGGTATTTGCATTTAGGTCCTTCCAGGGACCTAAATCAATCTGTATCCTTTATTTTTATTGCATTTTTTATTAAAATTATGCCCTCGCACTATTTTTAGCATAACTTGAGTATCGTAGGTCCAAATTGCATGATTTTAGTGTCGTTTTGATCCTTGTTTTGTCCTCTACATCCGAGCATATCTAATTTTCTCATATGACACCTTTTAAATTGAAGTGATTTTTTATGTGGTAGTTGGGACCCTGCTCTCCTTGTGGTTGCTCTGATTGGATGACTGTTTTAATGATCGGATTAAAATGACACTGATTCACATTTATATTATGTTACTCACATTTTAGGGTATAATTGTAGTCTTTTATTTAGCATACACATTCTCTTGTATATTTACTCATGCATCACTTATCACTGCATAAAAACTGATAAAAAAATGCATGCATCATGGTTTTGCTTCATAATTACCATATTGCATCCTGTGAACCTGAAATTGGAATTAATTCACATTGTGCTGTCATGAATCGAAATTCAATACACATATTAGGCAGCCATGTCCCTGTGTTTGACCTTGGTAGACTTGCCAAGTTAAAATAGTCCACGACATTCAAAGTTCGTGGTTTTTGCTGAACCGAATTCGCCTCCTGTACTACGACATTATTTTAGATTATTAGTGAGGCGAATTTTGTGTTCATCAAATGGCACCGTTGCCGGGGATACGTCTTTTCTTAATTTTTACATTTTGATCTTTTGTTGAATAATTTCAATATTTTTAGGACCTCATTTCATGCATAAATTTTTACATCATATCTTTTGATTTAATTCCTCGGTATGCCTAACTTATCTCTTTTGTGGTAGGGCCCATGATGATCGAGGATGCTTGATCCTCATGGAGGTGTGATGTCGGGAGCTTCCGCTGAAAAGGCCGCAAAAGAATTCAGGAAGAAATTATAGGAATTTTAGATCAGACAGCCTGCATTGCATATTGTAAAAAAAATTTTGCATCTGCATATTTATTTCCAGTTTTGCATGTTGTACACACCAAAAACAAATCCCTCCCACACACCTACACTTGCACATACTCACCCCTCACCATCTCCCCTTGTATATTTCACTCTCTCTCCCCCTTTCTCTCTCTATCTCTATCTCTCCCTCTTTGTATATAATTCATGAACCCCCTCCCCCTCACCCTTGTATCATAGACCCCCCTAATTCAGACCTTACTTAGGCTATTTGTAGCCTATGTATAGGGCTCTGCATCGTAAATGCTACAAGTCTGGGTGTCGAAGGTATCTTAGATACTCAAAAGAGACACACCCCGGTGTATTCCCAGAAAAACAAGTGCAGACGACTCCAACTCTCTTGACGGACACATTGGTCAACAATCTAAAAATTTTATATGTGTTGAGTAAAAAGGCACTCGAGAGGCCCCTTGTTCCAATGTGAGGGTGAGAAGAATAGACACAATCCCATTACCTCATCATCTGGCCGTCCATCAACATTTCAAGTCTGACAAACTAATGAGACGGTTGACTGAAGTAAAATAGACTTATTCCCTAGTATTGAGGATTAGGTCTAGAGGAGAGTCTTTGGGACTGGAACTTTGAGTTATGCATCGACTCGGCTCTCATGAAATGCAATACACTAAATATCATATCCTTATATTCTATGTACAAAAAGAGAGTTTGATAATCAGAGAAGTTGGATTCCTTCTGACTAAGGCTTGGATAAACCTGGAATTTCAGGATCACTTAGGTCAAGGGTCTTTGAAAGATCGAGCCTTGAAAATTTCACGCGCACTGTCAGGAATTAATCCGACTCCTTCATTCTTTAGATGCTCGTGGACAAGCATGGTTTAAGTATAGGGGTATGATGAATCTCGAATTCATCATGCTAAAAGCCGCATATTAAAACCCCTGCTTAAGCAAACCAATAAAAATACCCTCGAATTCTTTATTCTTATATTGTATTATATTGTATATAATTTACCCATAATTTATTGTATTTAATATCCTTTATTTTTATTGTAATTATTTTATCCTCAAAAACCCCTAAAAATTAGATAGAATAATTGTCTATAAATCACTGGCCCTTAAAAAGATAAAAAAATACAAAAACATTTCAAAACCACAAAACGGTATTTTTATCCCCTTAAAAATACCCTCAAAAATACGTTTTGTACAAATGACCTCTTTTGGCTTTTTGACAAACTTGAAAGTTGTAGATCTCGTCGAGACGAGCAACTTTCATGTTTTGACTTTTTCCTAATTCGACCTCTAACTATTTCTTTTCTATTTTTCTTTGTATTTATATTTGAATTATTCTGATTGGGCCACGTGACGCCTCCTGGGCCACACACGTGGCCCATCTCCCCTCACGCCACCCGACGCCTTCCTGGGTCATCGGATCACTCCATCCCCGCCCCCATCTCCGTCGTCCATCCTCGCCTCGCTCACAGCCGTCAGATCTGACATTCAGATCTGATCTCAACCGCCCAAACCTGCCTCATCTACGACCGTTGGATCAACCTCCATCCTACGCCTCTCCTTGCGCCACGTCGCCCCTCCATCTCAGCCATCCGATCCTGCTACCATCCAACGCCCCTCAGCTCGCCACGTCGCCCATTCACTTTCAACCGTTAGATCTTCCTCACTCTCCCATCCGAGCCGCTCCTTAACAACCATCATCCACCGCTCGATCAGATCCTTGGATCTGATCGTAGCCCTCCACAAGCGCTCCGCTCCCAGCCGTTGGATCGTTAGATCCAACGGCTAAGGATCATCGTCTACCTCTAGCCGGGCATTCCCTCTTGTAATGCCTCCGCCCCCTTCTTTTTTTACCCATTGCCTAGACCACCTCGTCCTGCTCGTAACGCCACCTACACGTTGTCCTACCCTCCGCCATCTTCGCGCCACCATCAACACACGCTACCATCACTCCCACGCCTTTAATCCTCCGCTCCAGAAAGCCCCTCTACACATAACCGTCCGACCCCCTCCACCTATATAAGCCCATCTCCGGCCACCTCCGACCTTGGTCCACCATTTTGGGCTCTAGATCAGTCTCCCCCGCCCCTCCGGTGACAGCGGAGAGGGCGGGGCATCGAGGCGAAGACGGCGGGAGCTCGGTATCGACCTACGGCCATTTTGGCCGTGCTATGGTGGCCGGAGCCACCACCGAGCTAGCTGGCCTTGCTGACCAGCTGGAGACGACCCCTAGGTTCTTCCGAGCCTAATCCCAAGCTCCTCCTCTGCCAGGGTTCCTCTCCCCGATGAGGTCATCTTCCTCCTTGCTTTTCTTCGCATTTCTCCTATTTATTCCACCACCTACGTTCACCATCACCCTAATCCGACCCCTTCATCAGCTTCGCAATGCCACCCTCCTTCACGCAGACCCCCTCTCCCTTCTCCAGAACCCCCAACAACTCCGACCACTCTCCTCCTGCTCCGTCGGTGAAGAAGACCTCCGGCCATCGCTTCCCGTCGCTTTACGGCCGACCACTCGCCTCACAAACACTTGCACACACTGTACTTCGGCTAATCTAAAGCTTTCAGGTATTTTTCGTCATTGGCCGGAGCTTGCGCGTCTGCTCCGATCGACAGCTCCGTCGCCGGTAGCCCTTCATTGACCTGCCGATCTCAACGCTGCCGGAGCGCCACCTCATCACCAGCTCCTTCGCGAGGACCTCGACCATCTCATCTGATCTTCAGATGGCCTCGCAGAGCACGGTGGAGAAAAGGGCAGGTCGCCGGCACCCCACCTTCTCCGGTGACCTGCGGAGGAGACGAAGATACAGTTGCCGTCCGACCTTTTCAATCGGACGACTGTGATGATACCACGTGGCTGACCCGAGCCTACTGTCCAAACTACAGGCTCAGGTCATTCGAACCTCCTGCCGAACCTCCAGACATAGCCACGTGGCCCGAGCCAAAGGTGCTGACCCGAGCCTAGCCCCCACGTGCCTTGCACGTGAGGTGCTGGGTAATTTGCATAAAAGACCTGGAAGTTTCAAGTATTTGCATTTTGGTCCTCCAGGCACGTGCGTCACGTACGCGCCTGGGGTATTTTATAGGGAACCCCTCTAAGGTTTTGGAAATTACAAAAGGCCTCGCGCATATGGAAAAATTACATCCAGGCCCAGGCGATTTTTGGTATTTGCATTTAGGTCCTTCCAGGGACCTTAATGCAATATTTATCCTTTATTTTTATTGTATTTTTATTACAATTATGCCCTCGTATTGTTTTTATCATAACTTGAGCATCGTAGGTCCAAATTGCATGATTTTAATGTCGTTTTGATCCTTGTTTTGTCCTCTACATCCGAGCATATCTAATTTTCTCATATGACACCTTTTTAATTGAAGTGATTTTTTATGTGGTAATTGGAACCCTACTCTCCTTGTGGTTGCTATGATTGGATGACTGTTTTAATGATCGGATTAAAATGACACTGATTCACATTTATATTATGTTGCTCACATTTTAGGGTATAATTGTAGTCTTTTATTTAGCATACATATTCTCTTGTATATTTACTCATGCATCACTTATCATTGCATAAAAACTGATAAAAAATGCATACATCATGGTTTTGTTGCGTAATTACCTTATTGCATCCTGTGAACCTGAAATTGGAATTAATTCACATTGTGTCGTCATGAATCGAAATTCAATACACATATTAGGCAGTTGTATCCCTGTGTTCGACCTTGGTAGACTTGCCAAGTTAAAATAGTCCACGACATTCAAAGTTTGTGGTTTTTGTTGAACCGAATTCACCTCCTGTACTACGACATTATTTTAGATTATTAATGAGGCGAATTTTACGTTCATCATTTGCCAAACCGCCAAGTGTGAGCTGCGCCATTTAGATATTTAGGTAGGTTTTCATCCCAGCTTTACTTTCACGCATTTAGTTAATCAGTAGATCATAGCCGTAACCTAGTTAACCCAGTTCGTAGTTCGCCGGAGCGGGCACCCCATTTCCTCGCTGATGTAGCTTCATCTATTGGTCGAGGCAACTCCCCTTGAGCCGTGTAATCTTCCTGTGCAGGTTTGGTGCGCTAATATACACCAGGAGTCGAAATCACGTGCTGTCGGAGGTACCTGGAGCACCTTGGCGTCTCCGACCTCGCGAGGGCGCTCCGGTGCGCCTCTGACTGACCTGAGATCTCCATCAGCTAGAAATACCTTCCAGGAAGCTTGGAGGACCCTTGGGAGCAGCAAAGACCAGCTGGGGAGCGAGATCTCATCGGAAGAAGCTCGCCCAGGAGAGGCTTCTTCCCTGTTCTTCTAGCGTCGTCCCTTACCGTTGGATGAAGGGAGCCCCTCCAGATCGAAGCACAGTCGTCCGATGGAGTAACGTTCAGACCGTCGGATCATCTCGGATGATCTAATCTTCACCGCCCATCGTCGAACCGGTACCAGTCGTTTGATGAAGGCCACGTGGATAAGTGAGAACATCACCGCCTTCATCAACGTCTCTTTGGGGGTAAATTGCTAAATCTTCTCCCACACTTTTGTAATTAGTATTTAGTTCTGTAAAATAATTGTAACGTTATAAATAATTGGGTTATTTGCATAAAGCCCCATTGTATTAAGTGTATATTACATTTAAGTCCTTCCCAGCCGAGTCACGTGTAGTCCCACGTGATCGAGGAAATTTTGCATAAAGACCCCTGGAGTTAATACAAATTGCATTTTGGTCCCTTCGAGTCTGGATCATGTATAGCCCCACATGATGTGTTGTGAAGTTTGCATTTAAGCACCTGACGGTTTTGTATATTGTGAAAATGTTCCAAAATATTAAATAAATGTTTATTCTGTTGGGATTTTTGCACAGAACACCTTGTCTTTATTTTTAATTGCAAAAATTCCCCTACCAGGCTTTGTCATTTTTATGTGCTCATGTATTTATTAAAAATACCTAGCTTGCTCCTAAAAATCCACAAAAATTAGGAAAAATGCTTTGTGCCTTGTAGATTCGTGTTGTATATTTATTTGGCCATTTTATTCATTTATTAAAATTGAAGTAGGAACCATCTTTGCCCTGTTTAAATTATAAAATACCAAAAAAATAGAACATATTTTTGAAAAATTATAAAAAAATATATATTTGTGTTTTGCTATCTATTGAGTCCAGAAAATGAAACATCCTAAAAATAAGAAAAAGAAAAATTAAAAAAATTAGAAAGCCCCAAAATCCAACAAAAAGTATAAAAACCCTAGAAAAATACCAAAAAATGTTTTCTTACTTTATAATTATCTTCATATTATTATTAACATATTAAAATTCATCTGGATAATTTTGAGACTTATTTTATATTTTTAAAACCCAAATCATTTTTGGCCCATTTAATTAGGGACATTTTTGGAATTAAAAATACGTAAAAATTAGTAAAATTCCAAATAATAATAATAATAAAAATTATTAGAAAAATATAAAAAGCCTAAAAATATTATATCTAATATATTTTTGAGTATTTATATATATATATATGTATCCATATATTACATCTCTCTCTTCTCTTATATATATCTCTTTATATATAGACCTATATTATGAAATTTAAAATATAAAAAGAAAATAAAAAAATACAAAATATAAAAACAAAATAAAAATTATAAAAGCAAAAATAAAAAAAATATAAAAAATAAAAAACCCCCAAAAACAATGAGAAATGGACATGAACCAAGAATTGAATAAATACATATTCGATTTCACCAACAACCATTCGCCTTCCAGTGTTCGACCTCTACTTGTGCTTACACCTATACATACTTGCATGTAGAGTTATAATAAATTTTAACTCCACATTTTTTAGAGTTGATAGTTTGATTTATTATTGTGGGTTAATTGTTGATCGATCGGGATATTCCGTCGGTCGCCGCAGCGACTACGCTCCCGCCTCGTGTGGAATGCAAGACCGATGGAAAATCCCTATTTATCACCTACTCTCTTCAAGGATTCTGATGAATTCATGAAGAGATGTACTGACTGTCAGAAGATGGGTAGTTGCAGACAGAGAGACATGATGCCCATGCAACCCATTCACTTTTGTGAGGTTTTTGATGCATGGGGTATTGACTTCATGGGCCCATTTCCTAAGAGTCAGGGGTTTGAGTACATTTTACTTGCTGTGGATTATGTGAGCCGATGGGTTGAGGCTATCCTTGCCCGAGCCACAAATGCTAAGACTGTGTGTCGATTTTTGAGGAAAAATATCATTTCACGGTTCGGGGTGCCTAGAGTTTTGATTTCAGATGGGGGGTCTCATTTCATTAATGACAAGGTTAGGGCCCTTGCAGACAAGTTCAACATTGACCATCGTGTTGCCACGCCATATCACCCTTAGACTAATGGTCTTGCTGAAGTTTGAATAGGGATATCAAGACTATCTTACAGAAGGTTGTCTTCCCAGACCGAAAGGATTGGTCACAGCTTTTGGACTCGGTCTTGTGGGCCTATCAGACTTCCTTCAAAACTCCATTAGGGACATCTCCCTTTCGTCTCGTCTATGGCAAGCCATGCCATCTACCAGTGGAGATCAAGCACAAATCACTTTGGGCAGTTACTGAGTTATTATTGGATCCTGAGAGTATAGGAGATCAGAGGAAAGCAGAGTTGGCATCCCTGGAGGAGTTGAGAGATACAACTTTTTCTAGCAGCCTACAGTATAAGAAAAAAGTGAAGACATGCACGATTCTCATATCAGCCATAAACACTTTGAGCCCGATCAGCGCGTATGGTTGTTTGATTCCAGGCTGAGGTTATTTCCAGGGAAATTGCAGAGTAAGTGGAAAGGTCCGTATGTGGTTAGGAAGGTACATGACAATGGTAGCATTGATATATCTGAGCTGTCATCTTCCTCTACCTTTCGTGTTAACGTTCAGCGCCTGAAGCTATATCTATACCATGATCCACCGACTGTTGACGTTGCCCCCATTCTTCTGGTATGAGATGTGTTCTTTGACTCATATCATTTGCATCTCATACATGGTTATCACCTCCATCTTCTACTGTAAAGATCCATCTGTCCATATCATTCTTTCATTCTTCCATTTGTTGATATCTTTTCTTCTTTTCCTTCTCTATTCTCTATATCTATCAAAAAGGTGTCGCCCCTTGTAAACAATTTTCTATACTTAGGACGTACTTTGTCCTAAGTATAGGGGGGGGTGTGCACCCCGAGTATTCTATTCTTTTCGATCCTCTCCATTGTATCCTCTTCTTGTTTATACTTAGGGACATCTTACCCAAAGTATAGGGGGAGACAGTCTGAGTACGATCTGTTCATTCCCACCCTTGACCCTCCCTGCTTTGTATACAGTCTTCTATACTTAGGATTATTTGATCCTAAGTATGGGGGGATGGTCAACTTCTCATTTGTTCTTTCATCTAATTATTCTTTAGACTTGGCTATAATTAGTAAGAGTTATGTCTTCTCTTTTCTCTCCGATCTATGAGGACATAGCTCAGGCTAAGTATAGGGGGGTCGTATATACTGCGTATATACTTTAGCCATAATTCGTACTTTCATATTTTCTTGGCTAATAATTCTTTAAAATTCATAATAATAAAGATGACATGTGAAAATAGTTTTTGCAAAATGTTCGAAAAATAGTTTGAAAATCCATGTGAAAATCTTTTGAAAACTACTTGGAAAATGTTTTGTTACATGTTTTCAACCTTTCTAAAAATATTTTGATTGTAAAATTATTTTCTTTGTGTGAAATAAAAGGTTTGAAAAATGACTTGCAAATAGTTTGAAAAATGGTTGCAAAAATATTTGAAATATATATATATATACACTGTTTGGAAAACCTTTGCAAAATGATTTTCAAATGTGTGTATATGTTTGTAAAAAGTGTTTGTCAAAATTATTTTGGACTATAGTTTTCAAAATTGATTGAAAAACCGTTGTTAAATAAGTTTGAGGAATACATACATCACACCAAAATTCATTATATACACTTATAAATTGATCACCTACCCTTGTAAATTCTTAAAATCCACGTCTTGTAAATATAAGAAGCATCCCCGTGTAAATATTTGCACCGTATTTTTAGCCAAAACCTTTTTGGTTTCAAAAATCCAAAAACATTTGCAAAATTAAAATAAAAAAAACATTTGAAAAAAAATCTTTTTGAAAAATCTAAAAAATGCATATGCATCATCCTTTGAAAAACCCATAAAAATTCAAAATCTTTGAAAATTGCATCTCAAAAATATTTTCTGCATAGCATTTGCATAGCATTCGCATTTCTCGGATTGAGTTTGATAGTTGAACGAGTCTAAGTAAAATCCGAAGACTAGAGCTTGGTTGGACCTTAAATTTACCTAATTAACAGGAACCTTATAGGAGCTGAATTTGAGGTACTTTAGGTCTAGTTGACTTAATTCTTTGAGGATCACGAGACTCAGTTCAATGGATTCTTGACTACCTAAGTAGAGTACTTCGGAGCACACACACGACTCTTGTTGATAATGACCTAACTTGGACAGCTGCACCTTTCTCATGGTTCAACTCTGTTGGAGTGGTGAGGGGGTTGGATTTGCTGGTATGAGACGCACACAGGTGGAAACACTTGTCCTCCTCTAGGGAGGGAAGTGCATCCCAACCCGTGCAATAAAGCTTGAAAAGAGGGATAGTCTACTGGCTCAAGAGGAAAAACTCTCTATGTAAATGCTGTTGTATATAGTATTAAAAAAATGCAAAAAACAAAAACTCCAAAAAAGTGGACATGCATGTACAAAAATAAAAATGCCTGCTGGAGTGTACATATGTGTAAAGTCAAATAAGCAAGCTTGAGCTTCAAAGTCAAATCATGTGAGCCTGCAGCTGGATGACTTGACTACACTGGTCTTGCATCCTAGGATAGGTAGCTACACTGGCTGCCGTCCATTCTTCTCTTCACCCCCCTCCTCTTGGTTGGTTTCCACTTGAACTTAGAAGGGAATACCCCGCTCCTTGAGGAATGAGATGTTGGATTGGGGAATTAATGGGTTGTCATGCTGGGGAAGTTAGTCTCTTTGTCATTCTAGTTGGGGAGAGACACTATCACTTACACTGTACGAGTAAGATTCATAGTCGTAAGGGTTTGCGTATGAGTTGAAGTATTTCTGACCTAGCTATTGAGGAGACTTGAATAGAGTTTTGGGATTCTCAGGGACCGTTGGATTTCAAATTCGGTTCTCATTAAGGTTCCGCCCGCACTAAAACTCCAAAGGTCCGACTTAAGCTCCAAACTTTGATTTTATGAAGACAAGTTTGATAATTAAAATTTAATCCACCTTCTTCTTTTTCTTTTCTCTATTTTTCTTTCTGCACTTATTGCATAAGTGTTTGCTAGGAACTAGCAAAGGCAAAGTATAGGGGGACGATGAATCCACATTTCATCATCTTTATTCTATCATTTTGGCCTCGAAAACCTTGGTAAATGCGTGTAAATACCATTAATTCTAGCATCTTAGCATCCATGCATGTTCATATAAATAGTGTATAAAATACATTTTTAAAGCCAAAATTATAGAATAAATAAAAGAAAAGAAAACGAATAAAATATAGTAAATTTTTTATGACTCGAAACCCCGAGACCTAGGCATCTCAATAACTAGGTCGACAAGGAATAAAGTAGGGGAAGATAAGGGCCAAAATACAATAAAAATACCTTTTATTTAATTCGTGCTTTATTCATTTTGGGACCTATTTTTGGGTCCACTTTTTATACATCCAATAAAGAAACTTTATACAAAGATGTAGATAATTAAATAAAGAAAAAAATAAAATTGATTTCACTAAAAAATAATACATAGATCAAAAGTTACTGAATAAAATCCCAGAATTCCAAATTCTCAGAACTATATCTTGCAAATAAAAACTCCAAATGCATCAAACTCACCTTTAAATGTATATAATTTTAAATAAGCTATTTAATGGTGATTGTTTCGCATTTGGCGGAGCTACGGTTTGAAAGTTGAGTTTGGACCCCTATTGTATACATGTACAGATTAAAACATTCACTTTATTATTTATTTGTTATTTTTACATTTTTTATTATTTTGTAAATATCATTCATAATTGATGTGTATATTAAAATCAGAATAAAATTACAAAAGAAACACAAAATAAAATACTTGTATATAATACACCTAGGTACAATACCTATACACAAATCTATATTATCGATACTTATATTTTATTAAGTGTATAAAATACCTCAAAAATAAAATAAAAATATTTTCAAGTATATAATAATATATTATAAATTTATAAAATAATAAACAAAATAAATAACATTAAATAAACAAAATAAAAATAAAATATTAAAATATATAGATATACATACCTATACAAGCTAAAAAGGTAACTTGTAATTATAAACCTCATAAAAATAATTAAAAATCATATTAAAATACCTTAGAAAATAATGAATATTTTTTATTTTATAACCTAAAAATAATAAAATCATTTTTCTATTTTTTATTGAATTTACAAAACATTTCTCGGGGATTTTTCCTGGTTGGTCCACGTGGACCAACCAGGCGCCAGTCCACGTTGATCGGCAGGTCAACTGGTCGTCCCTCGCCTCTGCGCCCGTGTCAGACCTCATTGTGCCCCCTCTTTGTCGATTTTATCGAGGTCAAATCTTGCATGCATTCTTGTCGATTCCTGCACGACTTTTGTTCCTCGATCTCCCCTCTTTCACGCCCTAAGCTTACCTAGGGCCGAGGAGCGGCGATTCGAGCCATCTTCCTCGACCTTTGGAGCACCAGAGCCGCAGAGTCAAACCCCTTATAGTAAGGCGCAACTTTTCATTCAAAGTTTGAACCCCTCTTCCACAGGCTCCGCTCCCACTCTCGCGCCCAAAAGCTCCAGAAGGTGACAACTTCCTTTGGAGGTCTTCAGGCTAGTCGAGCGAAGCCCGAGGCAACTCCAGCACCTCCACCTTTCGTCGGCGTCAAGGTATACTACCCTCTAGGTTTCGAGCATCGAGGCAGGCACTTTTGTCCATTTATTTTCCTTACATTTCATTCACCGTAGCATTAGGAGTAAACCCCCCCCCCAAGAAATTCTGAGCTCCATCAATCGATTCGCCTCCACGTACCCTTCACCAGAGTGCTCCTCCGACCACCCACCGCTCGTCATCACCCTTCGCCTCATTTCCACCACCGCGGGGTCCAGGCACTTTGCCCTAGACCCTCTAACACCCTTTTGCATGTCAAAGCGTGTTGAATCGAGTCCGGGGCTCGTTTCGAAGATCGCCGGAGATCCGTGGAGCTTCCCAGCTCCGCTGCCCTCCCCCGCGAGGCTCGGCCGTCGCCGAGGTTTTCTGGAGCCGCCAGGAGATAGAGGACCGTTGGAGGCTGCAGGCCATTTTTGAAGCTCAAGGAACGCCGGGGGATGGAGCTAGAGCTCGGGGAAGTTCGCCTCGCCGGTGCTCCTCCCCTGTTCTTTCTCCGCCTCTCTTCATTGTCGGATCGAGGCCCGAGCTCCAGGAGTGCAACGATCGTTGGATCTCCTGCGCATCCATCGTCATATCAGCCCAAGGAGATATAATCGTGGGCGCCAGTTGCGAAGCGTCATCGGTCGTTCAGAACGCGCTACGTGTCAAGTGGCATATCCTCCGCCGTCGGATCCCGCGCAAAAGGGGTATTTTGCATTTTCACCCTGTGCCTTTTTGTATTTATTTTTAGTCCATAAACCTTCGTATGTAGTTTAAATATTCTTGTAGTATTTGCATCTAGGCCCCGAACTTTAAATATTTGCAGATAGGTCTTATCCACGTCACCTCACGTGCCTGTGCGCGTGAGTGGACTGGGTATTTTGCAAGGACCCCCTCGTAGGTTTAGTTATAAAAATTTGATCCAGGAATTTTGACATTACGTGTAATACTTTTGGATATTTTGCATGTTAGCCCCTGGGATTTTTGTATATTGTATTTAGGTCCCTCCCAAGTGCATGTATAGCACGTGTGGGGTTGGGTTAATTGCAGGTGTGTCCTAGTGGCTTCTGTTATTTGTATTTAGCCCTGGAATTTTGCTTATTAGTTGTTAAATTTTGTGAAAAATTGCACTATGGCCCTTGGATGTTTACTTATTTACATATATGCCTTGCCAGTAGTGTAGTTTCTTGTTGTTGCCTCTATTTATTTCATGCATCGATAAAACCCTAAAAAAATCTATAAAAATTATCTTAGGATCCTGGTGCATTGTAGTTTCATGCTATATTTTTATTTTGAATATTTATTGCATTTTCATATTTAGAAAAATTTAAAAACATGTATTTTCAGTACTGTTTAAAGTAGAAAATCCATAAAAATTAGTAAATTTTTTTTGTAAAATCACAAAAAAATTATATTTTGCGTATCTCATCATCTTTTAATGCCAGTCCAAAAACCACTAAAAAATTCAAAGTAAAACTCCTAAAAATTAGAAAACCCCTAAAAACTTCATAAAAATCTAAAAAAATCAAGAAAACCCCTAAAAATGCAATCTCAATTTCTGTATTTTCTCTAATCTCCATCAATTAAAATTAATTTGAGGAATTTTGGACACTGTTTGATATTTTTAATCCTCATTTTAATTTCGGCCAGTAGCTTAGTTCACTGTTTTCTAGTATTTGGACTTTTAAAAATACCAAAAACATTTAGAAAAATCTATAAAAATCACAAAAACATCATAAAAATATAAAAAGCCCAAAAAGCATTTGATTTCCTGATTTTTGAGCATTTTTCCTTTTTTAAAAAATACATCATCCTCCTTTTTCTTACTTTATATACAAATTCAATTATTGAAAAAATATAAAAGTATAAAATATAAAAAGAAAATACAAAATCAGAAATGAAAAATCAAAATACAAAATATAAAATCTAAAAAATTAAATAAAAATTATAAAATTAGAAACCCATAAAAATTTGCTCATAGACACTTAATCACATCACATTTTATGCACTTTTTCTTGATCTATCTTGCTTGCTCCCTGTGTTCGATCTCTACACACTTGCACACTATACACATTTTTGTAGAGTTATAATAAATTTTGACTCCACATTTGATTTCTATTGCTTGATATTACATTGTGGGTTGATTGTTGATTGATACGGGTTTTGTGAGCGGTCGTCGTAAGGACTTTGTGATCCCGCCTTGTGTGGACTATCTTGACCCTCGCAAAATCCGTGTTATCAACCACCAAAACTCCTATTCCAGTCCAGGTCGAAACTAATCCCAATGATTTCAAAAGAAAAGATCAAGTAGAATGTGATGTCATATCTTTGCCCGTGCAGTTAGGTGATTGCAATTTTGCTTTATGTAATGATGTTACTCTCAAGAGAGGTAGGACCTTGCCTCTGTCTACGGCAATAAAAGGGAAAAATAAAGCTTCGCCAAGTGACTCATCATTTTCTACATCGGCCGCACCAGCTTCAGGCCTTGACAAGGAAGAAGAAGTGAGGAGCCATGACACATGCCAATCGCCATCACCTTCATTCACAAAAAATAACAAAAATTCAGAAAAATCAAAAAGGACAAAAAGAAGATAGCAGTCGAGGTGAAGCCGCACCAACCCACGGAGCAACTAGCACTAGTAGCCGATCCAATGCCAGTCGACAAGGCGAAGACCGCACTTTTTGCATGTCCACCTGCAACAACACCTTCATCTCCAGATTGTACATCTTTTTGTAGACCAGATGTACAAAATAGTGTGGACATGAATTTTATTGTAAATAAGAATACTCCATTTGATTTCAATTCTGCAAATATTCCATTTCCATATGCAATACAAAAATACAAAAAAGTCATGCAACACCACTTGAAGAAGATTGTGACTTTGTTGTAGAAATCAAAGACACTGAACTTTCCTTAAATGAAAATGGACCTTGGAAATCCTCTCTCCTATGGAGGATCATGAAAGCATAGTCGATACAAGCTCCGATAGCATTTGAAAGGCAGAATCAAATTTGCTGATGTGTCTCTTTGAGTTAGAAGATTCATGCCAGTATGAACGTGATGAATTTATTGCAGATCTATTTGGTACATTTATAATTGAACAACTAGCCACTGAGTTGAGAAGTACCTCTAAAGTCATGGCAAATCATACACATACTAGCATAGTTTCTGAAGTGACTGAGAAGCATGCTAGATCAAACCAGAATTAAAGCCATTTCTAGCAGGTTTTAAGTATTCCTTCCTTGCTGGTGTAGAGAGAATGCATACGGTCATCATCGACAACATCTTCTCGAGGTTCTAGATAAAAATCGCAAGGTACTTGTTTGGCACGTTTCAGAACTCCGCGGGATAAATCCTGCCTTGTGTTCACATCATATCTATTTGGAAGAAGATACCAAGCCGTCCAGAGAGTTTCAAAGAAGACTGAATCCAAATTTACAAGATGAGGTTATGAAGGAAATAATGAAATGGTGTGACACAGGTTTCATCTATCCTATCTTCTATTCAAAATGAGTGAGACCTATGCATATAGTTCTGAAGAAATACATGATCACATGAATTACAGAGGTGAGGAGATTTCTACTCGAGTACCGACATCTTGGAGGGTATGTGTTGACTACCACCACCTCAATGCAACACTAAATAAGGAACACTTCCCCTTGCCACTCATCAATCAAGTTCTAGAGAGATTAGCCGACAAGGAGTTCTTCTGCTTCTTGGATGAGTATTTCGGGTAAAATCAAGTGGCAATCTCCCTAGAGGACTAAGAGGAAACTACATTCACTTTCTCCTTCGACACCTATGACTTCAGAAGAATTCCCTTTGGTTTGTACAATGCTCTTGCTAAATTCCAAAGAGCATGCTTGCAGTTTTACCGAGATGGTTAGTGGTTTTCTCGGGGTGTTTATGGATGACGTCTCAGTCTATGGTGTATGTTTTACTACCCGTCTCGAGCACTTAGACAGAGTACTTCAAAAATGCCGTGAAGTCAATCTCATACTATCTTGGGAAAAGATCCACTTCATGGTCATCGAAGGGATTATGATGGGTCATGTCATTTCCAAGCATGACATGGAATTCAACCCGTCAAATATGGATGTTATCAACAATATTGAGCTGCCTCAGAATATCAGACATGTGAGGTCATTCATGGGGCATGTTGATTTCTACAGGAGGTTCATTCAATATTTCAGCCGCATCGCCCAACCTCTTATAGAGTTGTTATGCAAGGAGTCCAAGTTTAATGTTGATCAACATGTTCTCCTTTTATTTAATCAGCTAAAGGAGCTACTCAAGCTCCCATCTTACAGCCTCCAGAGTGGTCTCTTCCTTTTGAGATCATGACAGATGCATCAGACTTTACAGTTGGGGCTATTCTAGGATAAAGAAAAGACAAGGTGCCCTGTGCCATTCACTATACCAACGAAACACTAGATGAAGGTCAGAGAAATTACACCATCATAGAGAAATATTTGCTGGATATTGTATTCACCCTTAAGATGTTCAGATCCTTTCTTCTTGCATCAAAAGTCACCATCTACACTGGACTCTCTACTATCCAATACTTACGACAAAAGAAGGATGCCAAGCCTTGACTAATCAGATGGATCCTTCTCCTCTAGGAGTTCGACTTGGGAATCAAAGATAAGCCTGGAGTTCAGAATGTGGTAGAGTATCACCTCTCCAGAATTGAACAGTAAGAGCTTCTACTGAGTAGTGCACCAATCACAAACACCTTACCTAATGAGTCGATTTTGGTCGTGGATTCACTCCCTTGGTATGCCGATATTGTGAACTACCACATTTCCGGTATAGTTCCACAAGATTGTATGAAGATCAAGAAGGACAAATTCTTGTCCACCATTAATTTCTACCAATGGGAAGACCCACTTCAATTCAGGGAAGGAGCAGATTGTATTTGGAGCCAATGTATTTCTCATGAGGAGCATCATAGTGTCCTTGAATATTGTCATTCACTTGAGTCTGGTGGACACCACTTAGAGATATAACGACAACAAAAGTACTGTAGTGAGGCCTTTGGTGGATGACACTATTTAAGGATGCTGCAACATTTGTGAAGCACTACACTGACTATCGGAGATTGGGAGGCACCCTTACAACTAAAGGTTTCATGCCTCTGAAGTTCATTCATATCTCAGTTGTATTTGATACTTGGGGCATCGATTTCATGGAACCCTTTCCCAACAGTCAGGGATGCGAGCACATCCTTCTTACCGTCAACTTTTTGAGTCGCTGGATTGAAGCTATCCCCTCCCGGGCTGCAGACAACCATACTATTTGTCGATTTCTAAGAAAGAACATCATTTCACAATTCAGAATTTTGAAGATTCTGTTACCATATGAGGGTATCCACTTCATTAACTGAGAGATGAAGAAATTAATGATGGAGTACGGCTTCGAGCATTGAGTCGTGTCTCCTATCATCCCCAGACTAATGGCGTTGAAAAATGATCAAATAGAGAAATCAAGACGATCCTGCAGAATTTGTGAAGCTGGATAGAAAGAACTAGTCCCTACTCTTGGGCTCTGTCCTTTGGGCGTACAAAACCACTTTCAAGTCTCCCTTGGGCATGTCACCCTACTATCTTGTGTATGGAAAGCCATGCCATATGCCCATGGAACTAATATAAAAATCATTATGGGCAATTAAAATCCGCAACTTGAACTCTAAAAAAGGTGGTCAGAAAAGAAAATAAGATCTGAATAAGCTATTAGAATTCAGAGACTATGCATATGATGACACATTGATGTACATGGAGAAGGTTAAGCACAGACAAGACCGGCACATCAGACGAAAGACCTTCAAGACTGGACAGAAAAGTGTGGCTATTTGACGAAAGTAAAAGATATTCCCTGGAAAATTAAAGAGTAAATGGACATGGCCATTGAGAGCACAAGAAATGCGTGACAACAAAAGCATTATGATATCAGATCTGTTGCCTGACGCACAACCATTCATCGTCAAAGGTTAGTTACTGAAACCATACCTTGATCATGACACTTTCTTGTCTGTTGTATATTCTGTCCAAATGATATGCAATGAAGAAGTATCCATAGCCCCAACAACATTAACATATTCAGATAATGTTACTAAAAAATTCTTCCTTTAGTTTTCTTCTTTTCTATTTTTCAAATGTATAGTTTTGAATTTGTTCTTCTCACTCATTTCTTCTATACTTAGGATATGCTTCATCCTTAGTATAGAAGGGATGAATAACTTCATATGTCATTCTTTATCTCACCACATCCCTTGTTGATATTTGATGATCTCCGTTTCATCATACTTATTCTATCATTTTGGCCTTCAAAACCCTAGTAAATGCGTGTAAATAGGTTTAATTTAGGCATTTTAGCATTCATGCATCATTGTGTAAATAGTGTAAAATACAGTTTTTAAAGCCAAATTTATAGAATAAAGAAAAGAAAAGAAAGAATAAAATATTACAAATATTTTATGACCTGAAACCCTGAGACCTTGGCATCTCGATGACTAGGTCAACAAGGAATAAAGTAGGGGGAGATAAGGGCCAAAATACAATAAAGATCCCTTTTATTTAATTCATTCTTTATTCATTTTTGGGACCTAATTTTGGATCCACTTTTTATACTTCAAATAAAGAAACTTTGAACATGAAAGTTATAGATAATTTAAATATATAAAAATAAAAAAATTGATTTCATACAAAAATAATATATAATGTATGAAATATACTCTGAATAAGTTTCCAGAATCCCAACTTCCCAGACCTGTATCTCTCAAATAAATTTTAAAACGTATCAAATCACCTCTAATTTGTATATAACTTTTAATAAACTATTTAATGCAGCTATTTTATTTTTTAGATTTATGGTTTGAAAGTTGACTTTTGTACCCGTATTGTATAGCTATACCGATTAAAATATTCATTTTATTAAATATTCATTATTTTTATAATTTTATATTTTTATGATTTTGTAAATTTTATTTATAATGTATGTTTATATTAAAACAAGAATAAAAACATAATGAAAATGTAAAAATAGAATACTACTATAAAACACATAGGTAAAATACCTATACTTATACCTATGTATATAATACTCCTATTTTTTAATTGTATATAATACATCAGAATAATAAAAAATATATTTAAGTTTATAAAATTAAGTTACAAATATATAAAATTATAAATAGAAATAATAAAATTAAGGTATTTTATCACTTGTGCTCCTCCGAGATCTCGCAATATCAGTTATGCCCCTATCTTTTTGGTAATATCAGTTGTGCCCCTCACTTCTTGCTATTTTATCACTTGTGCCCCTCGGGTTAGTGACCGTCCATCTACAGTGCAAACGGACGTTAACTTTGAGGACATAAGCGGTATTAATTTTTAAAAAAAGGTTATAGGGTCATTCCCTCTTCCTCATCATCTTCTTCTTCCTCCTCTTCCCCCATCCTCTTCTTCCCTCCTCCAACCTCCTCCTCCTCTCCCTCTCCGCCCGAAACTCCTCCCCAGCCCGCACCTCCTCCCAGCTCCGCTCCGAGCTCCCCGCACCTCCTCCCAGCTCCGCCCCGAGCTCCCTGCAACTCCTCCCAGCCCGCTGCCCCCGCCCCTGCCCCGCGCCGCCCAGCTCCGCCCCGTCACCCTCCCCTCCCCCGCACGCGCCACCCAGCTCTGCCCCGTCCACCGCCCCCTCCCCCGCACACGGTTCCCCTGCTCTGCACCTGCTCCCCCTCCCCCCTTCCCCGCACCGCACCCCTCCCCCCTTCCCCGCACCGCCCCCCTCCCCCTCCCTCGCAGGCGCCGCCCCTACTCCCCCTCCCCCTGCCTCGCACATGCTCCCCCTCACCCCTTCCCCGCACCGCCCCCTCCCCCTCCCCTGCAGGCGCCGCCCTACTCCCCCTCCCCCCTGCCTCGCACCTGCTCCCCCTCCCCCCTTCCCCGCGCATGCACGACCCCCTCCCCCGCTGGCGCCACCCCTACTCCCCCTCCCCCCTGCCTCGCACCTGCTCCCCCTCCCCCCTTCCCCACGCACGCACCGCCCCCTCCCCCGCAGGCGCCGCCCCTACTCCCCCTCCCCCATGCCTCGTACATGTTCCCCCTCCCCCATCCCCGCACACGCACCGCCCCCTCCCCCTTCCCCGTACTGGCTCCCTCTCCCCCGCACGCGCCACCCCTGCTCCCCCTCCCCCTGTCCTGCACCTGCTCCCCCTCCCCGCACGTGCCCCCCTACTCCCCCTTCCCTGCACCGCCCCTCCCCCTCACCCGCACGCGTCGCCCCGACCCCGTCGCCCGCTCTCCTCCCGCAGCCACACACCTCCCCCGGCCCTTGCCGCCCACGCTCCAGCCCGCACCTTCTCCGCAGCCTTGCACCTCCTCCTCAACCCTCCTCCTCATTTGATTTTATTTTGACCATAATACCCCTCTTAACCACACCATGTTTTTAGTAAACTATGGTTATTTTAATTTTTTGACGGTCAGTCTGACGGAAGGGCACAACTGATGACGGAGAAGAAGTGAGGGGCACAACTGATATTACCAAAAAGATAGGGGCATAACTGATATTGCGAGATCTCGGAGGGGCACAAGTGATAAAATCCCTAAAATTAAAAATACAAAATAAAAATAAAACATTAAGGTTTTGAGTTAGTGAATCCATTATTTTGAGGTTTGATAGATTAGTCTTATTAAGGTTAAGATTAAAAATGTCGCGCACTTGTGCAAATTTGCTCCCCTTCCATTTGACCCTCGCTCATTGTGAGTCTTCTACAATTTTACATTCCTTTTATTTCTTGTCTACCTTCATACTCTTCATCCATCATCTATCCCTTTTTACATTCTCAATATATTGTCACACGGATGGTTTAGTCGGGATCCCGCCAACGTCCACATCCATTCCGTGTTTTCCAATATCTTCAATAAGACGAGGTTATCTCCAAGAAGTTAGTTCGGATGTTGCGAATTTCTTCTTGGACTCCACTTCTTTCAACAATTGCCTTTCACTAATAAATTCATTGTTCGAGATGGACTCATGATCCGAATTGTCTTCCCCCCTTCAAATAAATCGGGATTACTCTTGTCCCAAAATTAATCCTCTGTGGATGGAGATCGATTTCAGTCAATATCCTATGCTCGGATCACAGTATTCTGGGATTGACCTTAATTCCAGACTGATCACAATAGTTGGTGTTCAGGAAGAAACTGATCAGGGTTACTCCGTCGTACAGATTCTCAAACCTAATCACGAGTCTGAGGTACAAGTCTGTTCTGAGATGGCTCCAACCGATAGAGGAAAAGGTCCACATCACAGCCAGCCGAACCAACATACTGGGGGGAGGACAGTACACCTACATAGAATGAGATCACCAGTCAGTTTCTCACTTCTATCTAGGCTATCCACAACAACTGACCAATCAGGCTTTAGCCCATATCACATTCCAAGATATGCTTAATGACTTAAGGAGAAGGGCCGATGAGAGAGATGATAGGAGGGAGGAGAAACAGATCCGAATCACGAGTTCAACTAGGGAGGTTCTGGAGATGAATTTTCATTGGGAAGACCCGATTTTGATAGAATGGATGCAGAACCACCGTAGCCAAAGCCGACCTTGAAGCATACATACAACCTTGGAGCGGGCCATATCATGGAGTGGATCCAAATTCCCACAAATTCACGCCCACTTTGAGTTGAAGCCTTAGTTTTTGTCTCTGCTTCCCACATTCCATGGGAATACCACTGAGGAACCATATATCCATCTCAAGATGTTCGGTCACATCTGTGCTACTGCTCACTACCCTGGTAGTCCATTGGGGGTAGTGAAGATTACTGCCTTTCCTTTCAAGCCTCCAAGATAAGGCCTTATATTGGGTCGACACTTGGGGAAGGTAGTCACGACCTGGAGGAGCTAAAGTCTGCATTTCTCCACAAATTCTACCCTTTCGGTCACTTGAACCCAGATGTGTGCCCGCATCTCCAGTTTCTGTCAACAACCCAACGAAACCATCCATGAAGAGTGGGAAAGATTTAAAGATCTCCAGGAGATGTGCCCCCACCACGAGATTCCAAAGACTAGTCTCGTACAACATTTCTTTGGTTGGCTCACACTCGAGAGTCAAAAGCCTCGTTGATACTACTTGCGGTGACTCCCACTTTAACAAGGACGAGGATGTGGTATGAATGTCTTTGAGAAATGGCTGAAGGAGTCCGCTCAAGCCTCATCATGCGCCTACATGAATATGCCCATCACCATCAGCAAGCCAGTAAACATAGCTACCCATATTGAAGACAAGGACAAGAGATCCAACCTCAGCAATTATTGGGAGCCGCTTGTCTAAGGTCGACATATTGAGAAGAGGTCCCAAGACCACGAAAAATTATCTGTTATTGAGAAGAGAACCCCAGGTTTGGAGAAGCTCGTTTTGATTTCTCAACAACTGGAGCAACTAGTTCGAGCCCTGAGTTCCAACACTTGCAACTCTATGTTTGCTGATGTCGAGAACTCTGTTGAGCAGAAGGAAACACCATGTATCCAACCTCGTTATCCAAAGTCTTCTGTAGCTTCTGCATGTTTAGCACGTATACTACATGCAGGTCCCAGAGCAACCCCTGCAGTCCCATAACCAGATGGTTGTCTATCACCAGAGCGGAGGCTAGTATATCCAGAGCTGTTTCCTTCTCCCCCGTACCACAAGTTCAAGAGATCAATGGTGCATGGGAACATGAACACCATATGACCCGTCCTCAGGGACATCCCAGGATCAGAATCAGCCAATCGACCACCTCACTAGCAGCAGCAGGGAGGTAGAAACTTCCAGCCCTTCCAGCTTCAAAATTAGCAGTCGCAGCAATATGTGACACATGGAGGCAAGGATACCAGAAACAACAATCCAAGTACCGTAATCAAAGCCACTCTCCACAACAATTAGCTGTAGCATATCACAATTCATATCCCTCCCAACATATTTACAGTATCCCTCTCGTTTTCCCCCTCACCATTTTTCACAAGGTTACCAACAACAACCCCCTCCACATTATCAGAACTAGAGGCCCCAAGGGGGTGATTCATCTGAGGTTGCACCCGATGAACCTGGCCTTCGCTTATCTCGAACAACTTGTTAAAAATATCGCTGAGATGACCCAGAAGATTTACGACCTGACGACTGCCAAAACCATCATACCAGCCCGGGTCGATGCCAACCCTAATAACTTCCGACTCAAGGAGCAGGTAGCTTGCAGTGATCTGCATGATTAAAGTACAAATAATTTGTTTATATCTAACGTTGTTACTCCCAGGAGCGGTAGAGCACTGCAACTATTAGCAGGTGCGAAGGGAAAGCAAATTGTATCTGACAGGGAGTCGTCAGTCCAACCGGCATAAGGGCTACACAACATTTTTGAACACCATATGTAGAAAAATCACAAAAAATGAAGAAAATACAAAAAATAAAAAGATGACAACAACCTCGGTGGAGATCAGCCGACATTGGAGACAAATTCACATGTCCAGGAACTAGCTTTAGCCTTGAAGGATTTTGCACCTGCAGCGGATCCAAAGCTAGTACCATATGTCGAGCCTATAGTTTTTTTCCACATGTTGTAGATGATTCTGTATATTTTTGCCATCTACCCTGTAAATAATGATATGGACATAACTCTTAAAGACATTATTGGAGATTCTGTAAATATTCCTTTTCCATAAGCAATGTAAAAACACAAAAAATGAAAAATTTTAAAAATCTTTGTCCGATCCTACCATCATTGAAATTATTTAGAATTTTGTCTTGAATCTGCCATTAATGAAAGCTCTTGAGTACATGCCAACTGTGAGGAAAGGACTAAAAGATGCATGTACAAATAGATGAAGGCCTCACGCTCATAATCTAGAAATAAGAGTGGCAAGTCCAAAAAGCACATACTCACAATGTCCACAGTTAATACCATCAGCAACCTCCCGGATAAGAAGCCAGATATGGGAGCACCTCTTATGCGTTGTCAGATGTTTAATCAAGAGTTTGAACACACATTGCTCAACAGCGGGTCTTATGTCAACTTGATGCCAGCCTCACTGCTCACAGAATTTAGGCTAGGACCGCTCAAAACCCACAAAGATGATTCTATAGTTCGTAGACAAATCAGTTAAGCGGCCTAGGGGCCTGTTGGAGGATGTAGTAGTCATGGTTCAAGGGAAGTAGTTCCGACCGATTTTGTTGTACTAGATATAGACGTCCATGTTCCATTTCTCCTGACCCCACTCATACTTGGTTGACCATTCCTGCGAACATCAAATGTAGTGGTGAATTATGGGACTGGTGAAATTGCTTTTTACGCTGGCAGTGAAACAATCAAAATAGAGACCCTATCCGACGCAACACCGCTAGAAGGAACATATGCATCATGTGCAAGGGTGATTGAGTATTCTCAAGACTGCGACTTTCTGGTAGAAATTCAAGACACCAACCTATTTTTGGATGATAATGAGATCCATGAACTCTATGCCCTGAGAAGGGTGAGGAGGGATCGAAGACTGTAATCGAATTTCTCCTTATCGATCGGAATGAGGTACTTGCTGCACGCTGAATGAGATTTCTGTGGTGGTGATGTGCCTTCAAGATCAAGAGCAGATTATGGAAGAATTCTGTGGTGAGAGGAAAATTATTAAAACATTCTGTAAAAACTTGAATGAGGGGACGAAATATAGCATGGTGGATGCCAAACAGACAAAAGAGTCATCACCTAAATAAATAGCTGAAGTCACTTCTGAAACATCTCCTAGCCCGCCTGAGTTGAAACCTTTGCCCTCCAATATGAAGTATGCATTATTGTGGGTGAACCTAACATGTATCCGATCATTATCTCTAACCGCAGACCAAGAATCTCATCTGATGGAGGTTCTTGAACGCAACCGCAAGGCAATAGGCTGGAGAACTTCATATCTTCATGGGATTAATCATCTTTGTGCTCGCATCATATTTTCCTGGAGGAAGATTGCAACCCTATCGAGAACTTCAGAGAAAACTCAATCCTAAACGCGGGAGGTTGTTATGTAAGAGTTCCAGAAATGGTGCAATGCGAGATTTATCTATCCCATCTCCAACAGCAAATGGATGAGCCCTCTACATGTGGTGCCAAAGAAATCATGGATCACCATTGTGAAGAATGACAAAGGAGAGGATATCGCGTCCAGAGTACCCAATTCTTGACGAGTATGTGTATATTATAGAAGATTTAATCTCGCCACCAAGAAGGACAACTTTCCTTTACCCTTCATCAACTAGATTCTAGAGAGAATGGTCGCGAAGGAGTACTTCTGCTTCTTCGATGGATATTCTGGCTATAATCAAGTTGCTATCGCTCCTGAAGACCAAGCAAAGACCATGTTCACCTGTCCTTTTGGTACATATGCCTTCAGATGGATGCCATTCAGGCTTTGCAATGCCCCAGCCACATTTCAGAGGTGTATGCTCGCAGTCTTTGCTCATATGGTGGGTAATTTTCTTGAGGTCTTTATGGACTATTTTTCGGTCTAAGGGGGCTCATTCGATCAATGTCTGGATTATTTAGACCGAGTCTTACAAAGATGCTGTGAAGTAAATCTAGTGCTCTCATGGGAAAAGAGCAATTTCATGATGACAGAAGGAATTGTTCTGGGTCACATTGTTTCTATACATGGCATGGAGGTTGACCCAACCAAGGTGGAGGTGATTTCTAAACTTGATCCATCGACGACAATCAAGCAAGTCAGGATATTTTTGGGCCACATCAGTTTTTACAAGTGATTCATCAAAGATTTCAGTAAATTGGCCAGACATTCGGTTGAGTTGCTCAGCAAGGAGAACGATTTCATTGTGGATGATTGTGTGCTCCTTGCCTTTAATAAACTAAAAGAACTTATCACTCAGGCCCGTGTCTTGCAGTCACCGATCTGTGAAGGATACTAGGAATCCTCAAGCGCATCACGGAAGCATGTTAATCGCATCTCATGTGATCGAGGCAACTAGTCGTACTAGTCCCAAGATGCATCGAAAATTAAATTTTTTTTAATCAAGTAATGAAACCACATGATCACAAAAACATTTCTTTGATCGTTTCATCAAACCACAAAATATTATAAATACCTCTTGAAGCGTGGTTGTGATCATGAGATCTCTAAAGCAAGATATCCTCCTCACTCAAGTCCGATCCACGAAGATGGCACTTACGGGCACGATGATGAGGCGCGGTCCTCCCGCAATCCTCGATGAAGATCTAAGGCTTGAATCTCCTGATTTCTTCCAACGAAATCCGTCGATGGAGATCCACGAGCAATTGAAGTGATAGCACAATGATGTGGAGACGATTGCTTGTTCTCTCAAAACACAAAGTGGACGGCCACCTTAGAGAGAGAGGATGAGAATGAGAGAGAGAGAGTAGAGTAGGCGTGTACAACTCTTGATATTGTGTCACTAGAAAGGCTAGGGTTGCCCTCTATTTATATCAGTTTGGAAGTACAATCCATGGCATATACTAAATCAATGGTTAGATTGATATGTTTATTAAATCAATGACCATGATCATTGTTGTTTAAAAAATAACAACATATACATTTATTTTAAATTAAATATATGTTGCATTATCATCAACATAATTTAATTAAATAAATAAATCAATAAACACAAGATAATAGTATAATAAAAAATTTGATAATTCACACCAAAAAAATGGGGCATCACCCATGACCAAGTCATGGGTGACGCCACCTCATTTTAGTGGTGTATTATCAACTTTTTCTTTATTTCATCTAATTATCTCTTAATCATTTGCAACATTATCCACTAAATTAATTCCAAATTAATTAGTGTATATTTATTGCAAAATTATCTACTAAACTAATTCCAAATTAATTTGTGAATCTTTTAATCATGCCATTCAAAAATAGGTGAATCATATTCACATCCCAAACTAAATTGTAAATTGGATTTCCAATTAATTGATTAATGTTAATCCAATTCACATTAACAATTAACAAATGCTATTTACAAAGGTGCTCTCTCTCTAATATATTACAAATCACAATTATAATATATATACACATATATCATGGATAGTACTATCCATAATATGTAATCCTTGATAATCAAATCCCATTTAATTATCTTGGATAATCAATCTCATGATATGAATCCCATTCATATTATTCTTGGAAATGAAATCTCATTTAATTATCATCATCTTGTTGCTTGGATGCATAAATCATTAAATGAATTATTCTTGAACCCCTACAAGAATAATTTGCTTTCTCCGCAGATACTTGGAGATAAGGACAGGGAGGTTGTATTGTTCCACGTATAGTGACTTGGATGTTGAGATCTCATCTCAAATCCAGATCTTGTGTACCTCCCACTGATGCTTGATTAAATCAAGACTGCAAATCTAATATTCTCATTATATCTGAATCTTATTCATACCAATGTCCAACACTTGGACCACGATCAGATTGCTTCTCTACTGACAGGAGTCACTAAAATCCAGACCTGTTTCATCACTCCCTCGGAATGGAAGCGTCATGGTTATACAATCGTTTATGATCACATCACACTCAGGTATTCCCAATACCTGTACGTCCTACATACTGGAAGACATGTGATCAACCTGAAGATCAAGATCAATTTTACACTGTCTTCTTCAGTGTTTGATCACCAAGTTTCTCAATCTTGGTCATTGGGAATCGGTATCGATTATATACTTTCCCAGAGCATATATCATACCTTCAAATTCTTGTCATGCTTCCAAAGCACGACGACCATGCATGGAATTTGATCGGTCCTAATACCTCATGAGTGAGATCATGTCTTTCGGTTCATAAGTGAACCTGTATGATCCCTTTGAGAGATCGTATTACTCATATGCCCTTACATGCACACTAGTGCGCCGGTGTATAGACCTTGGTTAGGTCATCAACCTATTGGTCTGCCAAATGTACACACTCAGACATATAGTAATACATATGTCTCCGGTCAGAGGATGTGTGCCTATGCTGTGACCGCATTCATCATAGGACTTAGGTTATCTCGATCTCGTCAAGTCAACCCATTGACCTAACTAATCTAACACCTCCGAATCACCATTCCCATGCAGAGGACCTGCATCAAGAGGTCGGTCAGATATCAGCCTATGTGAGAAAGGATTGCCATCTCCTACTCTCGCTGGAGATCATCTCTTAATGATCATTTGACAGTGCTTGATGAGTCCTCTATCTAACTCTTTAGATATTCATCCTAACACCAGCCTCCATGATTCATTTAATGAATCAACGGCTATATGATCATCAAGATGGCCATAATACATAACCCTAATTGTACAGAGGAACCTTATAGTGCATTCATTCATTTAATTTCAGAAAGGGAGTGAAACATCAATAACTTTTATTGATAAACATATATATTACAATAACATTTATTGTAAGAATGGTTCGCCCGAGGCTCACATGTCTAACAATCTCCACTAGCCCTCAGAACCATTCAGGTACAATCCCTAAACCTATACTCATTACATTCTGGTCAAAAACCTTCTGTGTCAGAGGTTTGGTAAGAGGATCGGCAACGTTGTCGGCAAAGGCCACCTTGGTGATGATGATATCACCACGCTTTTGAATCTGCCGAATGATGTGGCATTTCCTTTCTACATGCTTGCTATTTTGATGCCATCTGGGTTCCTTTGCCTGGGCAATAGTTCCCGTGTTATCGCAGAGTAACGAGATGGGTGTATCAAAGGAAACTACACCAAGCTCCAAGATGAACTTACGGAACCACACCACCTCCTTTGCAGCATCCGATGCGACAATGTATTCGGCTTCTGTTGTTGAATCCACCGCATGTTGCTTCTTGCTTCTCCAGCTCACAACACCATCGTTCAACAGGAAAACAAACCCTAATGTCGACTTTCGATCATCAATATCTGACTGGAAGTCTTAATCTGTATATCCCAAGACTTGGAGATCACCATCCCCATAGACCAATATGTAATCTTGCGTCCGTCTTAGATATTTGAATATGTTCTTTACTGCATTCCAGTGTTTCTCTCCATAGCAGGATTGGTAACGACTTACCACTCCCCCTGCATGGCAGATGTCTAGCCTAGTACACATCATGGCATATATTAAGCTTCCTATAGCTGATGCTTAGGGGCATCCAGCCATGGCCTTCCTTTCCTCAACACTTTGAGGACCCATCCCTTTAGACAGATGGATGCCATGTATTAAGGGGAGGAATCCTTTCTTAGAACTATCCATATGGAATCGATCAAGAATCTTCTTAATGTATCCATGTTATGATAATCCCAATATCCTCTTTTCTCGATTTCTGAACAACTTCAGGCCTAAGATGTAAGAGGCTTCTCCAAGATCTTCCATATTGAAGGTATGAGATAGACACATCTTTACACTGGTCATCATTCCTGTATCATTCCCAATGATAAGGATATCATCTACGTAAAGCACGATGAACACAATGGTGCTCCCACTGAGCTTCTTGTACACACAAGGTTCATCAGGATTCTACACAAAATCATAACTATTTATGGTTTCATTAAATCTGATGTTCCAGCTATGAGAAGCTTGTTTGAGCCCATAGATGGATTTTTTCAGCTTGCATACTTTTCCATCCTCAACTATGAAGCCCTAGGGCTACTCCATATAGATATCCTCCTCGAGGTATCCATTGAGGAAAGCAGACTTGATGTCCATCTTCCATATGTCGTAGTCAAGAGATGCGCCTATAGCTAGCAGTGTCCTGATGGACTTAAGCATAGCCACAGGAGAGAGCATAGCCACATGAGAGAACGTCTCATCGTACTCGATGCCTTCTCTCTGTGTGTAGCCCTTCGCTACGATCCGTGCCTTGAAAGTCTCTACTTTCCCATCAGGTCCCCTTTTATCTTGAAGATCCATTTACACCCAATGGGTTTTACCCCTTTAGGTGGATCCTCTAGGGTCCATACACCATTCTTATGCATGGAGTCAATTTCTGACTTCATTGCTAGCTTCCATCTATCCATCTCATGATCCACGAGTGCTTCATCAAATGAAGTAGGATCATTGTCAGTATCACTCGACACATGGAATCCATACCTCTCAGGTGGTGCAACCACCCTCGAACTCCTTCGAAGAGATATGGGTGTTTCATCTTTATTTATCTCTTCAGTTTCTGGTCCAGGAATCTCATAATCCTTGGGGGATTCAATGAGTTTCTCTACTTCATTTCTATCTTGACCTTTAAGGAAATCAATCCTCCAGAAATTTCACATCCCTAGAGGAAAAAACCTTTTGGGTCTCAGGGTCATAAAGCTGGTATCCAATACCATCTTTAACGTACCCAATGAAGTAACACTCACAAGTACGAGATTCTAGCTTACTTGCATCCATGTTCTTATCATGGACCAAGCAACCCCAAACCCTCAAGTGTTTCACACTAGGCTTGATACCATACCAGAGCTCGTGAGGATTCTTGGGTACGGATTTGCTAGGAATCTTGTTCAGGATATATATTGCAGTCTCGACTGTATATCCCCAGAAACTAAGAAGTAAATGTGCTTTGCTCATCATTGAACGGACCATGTCCATGATGGTCCTGTTGCGTTTTTCAGCAACACCATTAAGTTTGGGAGTTCTAGGGGGAGTGAGATTGGAGACAATTCCATTCTCTTTAAGATATTCCTTGAATTCATCGGAGAGGTACTCGCCACCTCGATCAGATTGAATCTGTTTGATCTTCCTATCAGTTTGGTTCTCAACAAAAGCCTTTATTTCTTTGAACTTTTCAAAGGTTTCAGATTTATGATGTAGTAGGAAGATAAACCTGTATAGCAAATGGTCATCAATGAACGTCAAATAATATCGATATCCATTTCTAGTCACGGTACTGAAGGGACCACATACATCAGTATGTACTAGGTCAAGAATACCTTCACATATCATAACATTGTTACGGAAAGGTGTTCTAGTCATTTTACCTCGAATGCAATGTTTGCAGGTAGGTAAAGATTGAACCTGTAGAAAATCTAAAGGTCCATCCTTTATCAATCTATTGATCCTATCAACAGATAAATGACCAAGCCTTTGATGCCAAATCATATTCGAATGATTTCCATCCTCACTTGATCTTTTGGGGTTTCCATTATTAGTGGTAGTAACCTTCATGACACGTTCATCAATGCACAATTCATAGAGTCCACGAAAAGCCAAAATACCATCCGCAATATATCTATCATAACTGTTTATGATTAATTTATTACAGAAAGTGAAGGAATATCCATTTCTAACAAGCTTAGATACAGATATCAGATTCCTTCTAACTTCAGGTACATAAAGACACTCTTTAAGTACTAAGACTCGACCACTAGATAATGATAGTCGGCAGGTTCCGATGGCGACTACTGCAACACTTGCATCAGATCTCATCTGGATGACTATCTCCCCTTGCTCCAGATTCCTAGTTTCTTGAAACAAATGAAACGAATTGCATACATGAACAGAAGCACCAGAATCTACAACCCAACTTCCTTCTCGTCCAATGAGAAAGTTAGTTTCAATGATGAAAGTAGATTTCATACCTGGAACATTACCTTTGTCAGCAGACTTCATGTATGCTGGAAAGTTACATCACTAGTGCCCCGGCTTCTTGCAGTGGTGACAGACATCGGACTTCTTCGATGTCATTAGTGTGGAAGCACTAGAAGATGAACCAACTCCTTGATTCTTCTTCTTTCTCTTCTAGGGTGGGACCTTCCGAGAACCTTGCTTCGGACCATGCTTTCCTCTTACGTGTGCAATCATTGCACAAGCAGAAGGGTCGTCCTTCCTCATTACGTCTTCTGCAGACTTCAATGCAGCTAACAACCCATCGTTAGTGAAATCTCCTTTGCTCATGTGATAAGACACGACAAAGTTGTTGAAAGACTTAGGGAGAGATAGGAGAATGAAATCAGTCTGCATATCAGAATCCATGTAGGCTCCCAGGGTTTCCAATTCAGAGAGGTACCCAAACACTTTGAGTACGTGTTCTCTGACAGAGGTCCCTTCCTGCATCTTGCAACGAATAGACTCTTTCTTCACATTGTAGCATTGTGTGTGGTTTATGTCACCGAACATTTCCTTCAGATTCAGCATAATCTGTTGGCAGTGGTTCATTTCCACATGTTGCTTCTGAAGCACATTGGATAATGACCCAAGGATATAACATCTTGCCAGATTATGGTCCATCATATTTCTTATTATATGTTTTATCTTCTGCAGTCTTAGGGTTTGCTATCTTGTCCTTGGATAGCACATACGATATGTGCTCCGCAGATAGGACAAGATCCAAATTTCGGATCCAATTCGAATAATTTGGTTCGGTCAACTGATTGACCTCCAGGAGCCTGTTCAGTGGGTTCATGGACTTCATTTTCTGAAATTAAGAATGCACTATAATAGAATATATAAATAATTATATATTCATTTTAAAATATTTGATTAAGGCATTTTAAATCAAATTTATCTTGCCATGTCAACTTTGAAAGACTATTCCCTTATTCTTTTTTAAAGTAAGAGATATACTTACCGCTACAGCTCAAGCAAGATCTGGGATTTCCTTTCCTATCTTTGTCACATCCCAATAATATGAGAACTTGTGACTCCGATAAAAAGAAGCGGGAACTCATTCCGCCTTGCAAGTCCAACTTGCATTTCCCAATTCAGTCTTTAACACCCGGGCCCACCACCCCTAAGATGATGTTGACCCGTTGTTAATTGAACCAACCGTTAACAGGATTAGAACTAGCTATGCACAATCCAATATCACCCCAATAATACGAGGACTCGATATTGGGGTCACTACACATATGATCTTACTCTTTCGAGAAGCAAAGAGTACGATCTAGATGCGCTTGTATACATGAGCTGACACTTCGGACATACGTCTCCTATAATCCCTAGAAATGGAACCCTTCGCCCTGACGGGAGACCATGGATGTCACTTATGTGATCCTCCACCTCATATTCAAATTTTAATAATTAATTATCGTGAATCATATTCACATAATTAATTCTTCCAAGGGGAATACACATCTATTCATAATAGAGTGTTTATTGGATATAATTAATTTAATCACATTAAATTAATCATTACCAATTATCAATCAACAAACTTTATTATTACTTGAATAGTAGGTATAATCTCAAAGTACGTATTATTCGAATTTTAATAATTAGAAAAAATACACTTTGACTTCTCCGGCATTATCGAGTCCCTACCCGCTGTCATGACCAGTACTGACGAGAGTGGGACGGACCACATACGTTGCAACCCGCTACCCCAATTCTCTCCGATTAGTCACCATATCTACCTCAGGAAAGGATAATGCCAGATAGATCATTATGTACTTTAAGATGCTCATCGATTTTTCAACCGAAATTATACCATATAATATTAATCAAAACTATTTTGATAATATTATAAGGAGATTTGCTAAACAAATCCCCAGTCCTATTCAAGCAAGAGGGTTTTGCATGTAAAGTTGTCCTACAACTATTGTAGGATAAACTAGGGTTTTGCATGAAAACAATGTTTGTTGATGATTTCATATCAACCAATTAATGATCAAGATCAACTATCCTATCATCTTGGCTCGTGAAAATGTCATTCAATGAAATAATTATCTCTTTAAATATTTCACAAATATTTATCACTAATTATTTGAGAAAATTAATAACTAATTTTCATCAACTTATTTGAATGACTATCACATGGTTCATAATCAAATTCGTCAATTTTCAGCAGTGACCCCTACTCACTAAAATCAACATATCTTGATCAATTTAAATCTAAATTACGCAAAATCAGTTTCCTAAGATTGATAATTTGATTTATGACATAACCCATGTGATATTACACGCATTTTGAGGCCCATAAAAACAGTAATTAACTCATTAATCATGTTTAAATTCGCAGTTCCCGCAACAGTAAATACATGTTTATTCAAAGGGTCATATCTTGAGCAAATGAAATCCAAATTACATAAACTCAGATCCTATGGTTTCCTTATTTAATGGGGAACAAAATACAATTGCAAATTTCGTATTTAAAGAATTTAAAAGTGCCGAAAAATTCAAATAATCAGAGGTACGAAAATTGAAATGCAGTAAAAATTATCGCAACCCTTTCAAACCCAAGTCATTCTAGGTTTACAGATCATATCCAAAACTTATTCCGACTTAAGGCTCTGATACCACTTGAAGGATACTAGGAATCCTCAAGAGCATCACGGAAGTATGTTGATCACATATCATGCGATCGAGGCGACTAGTCGTACTAGTCGCAAGATGCAGCGGAAATTATTTTTTTTAATCAAGTGATGAAACCAAATGATCACAAGAACATTTCTTGGATCATTTCATCAAACCACAAAGTATTAGAAATACCTCTTGAAGCATGTTTGCGATCATGAGATCTCTAAAGCATGAGATCGTCCTGACTCAAGTCCAATCCACGAAGATGGCACTTGCGGGCACGATGATGAGACATGTTCCTCCCGCAATCCTCGATGAAGATCCAAGCATTGAATCTCCTAATTTCGTCCAACAAAATCCATCGATGGAGATTCACGAGAAATCGAAGCGACAACACAACGGCGTGGAGACGATTGCTTCTTCTCTCAAAACACAAGGTGGATGGCCATCTTAGAGAGAGAGAGAGGACGAGAATGAGAGAGAGAGAGAGTAGAGTAGGCGTGTACAACTCTTGATATTGTGTCACTAGAGAGGTTAGGGTTTCCCTCTATTTATATTAGTTTGGAAGTCCATGGATCACAATCCATGGTATATACTAAATCAATGGTTAGATTGATATGTATATATTAAATCAACAGCCATGATCATTGTTGTTTAAAAAACAATAACATCTTAATTTATTTTAAATTAAATATATGTTGCATTATCATCAACGTAATTTAATTCAATAAATAAATCAATAAACACAAGGTAATAGGATAATAAAAAAATTGATAATTCACCCCAAAAAATGGGGCGTCACCCATGACCAAGTCATGGGTGACGCCACCTCATTTTGGTAATGTATTATCCACTTTTTTAATTTCATCTAATTATCTCTTAATCATTTGCAACATTATCCACTAAATAAATTCCAAATTAATTAGTGTATATTTATTGCAAAATTATCCACTAAATTAATTCCCAATTAATTAGTAAATCATTCAATCATGCCATTGAAAAATATGTGAATCATATTCACGGCCCAAACTAAATTGTAAATTGCATTTCCAATTAATTGATTAATATGAATCCAATTCACATTAACAATTAACACAAGCTATTTGAAAAGGTATTCTCTCTCTAATATATTATAAATCACATTTATAATATATATACACATATATCATGGATAATACTATCCATAATCTGTAATCCTTGATAATCAAATCTATTTAATTATCTTGGATAATCATTCTCATAACATGAATCCCATTCATATTATTCTTGATAATTAAATCTTATTTAATTACCATCATCTTGTTGCTCGGATACATAATTCATCAAATGAGTTATTCTTGAACCCCTACAAGAATAATGTGCTTTCTTCGCAGATACTTGGAGATAAGGACAGGACGATTGTATTGTTCCACGTATAGTGACTTGGATGTTGAGATCTCATCTCAAATCCAGATCTTACGTACCTCCCACAGATGCTTGATTAAATCAAGATGACAAATCTAATCTTCTCATTGCATCTGAATCTCATTCAGACCAATGCCCAATACTTGGACCAAGATCAGATTGCTTCTCTACTGAGAGGAGTCACTAAAATCCAGACCTGTTTCATCACTCCCTCAGAATGGAAGCATCATGGTTATACAATCGTTTATGATCACATCACCCTTAGGTATTCCCAATACCTATACATCCTGCATACTGGAAGACCTATTATCAACCTAAAGATCAAGATCAATTTTACACTGTCTTCTTCAGGGTTTGATCACCATGTTTCTCAATCTTGGTCATTGGGAATCAGTATCGATTATATACTTTCCCAAAGCATATATCATACCTTCAAATTATTGTCATGCTTCCAAAGAACGACGACCATGCATGGAATTTGATCGGTCCCAATACCTCATGAGTGAGATCATGTCTTCTAGTTCATAAGTGAACCTGTATGATCCCTTTGAGAGATCGTATTATTCATATGCTCTTACGTGCACACCAGCACGCCGGTGTATAGACCTTGGTTAGGTCATCAATCTATTGATATGCAAAATGTACACACTCAGACATATAGTAAAACATTTGTCTCCGGTCAGAGGATGTGTGCCTATGTTGTGACAGCATTCAACATAGGACTTAGGTTATCTCGATCTCGTTAAGTCAACCCATTGACCTAACTAATCTGACACCTCTGAATCACCATTACCATGCAGAGGACCTGCATCAAGAGGTCGGTCATATATCAGCCTATGTGAGAAAGGATTGCCATCTCCTACTCAGGATGGAGATCATCTCTTAATGATCATTTGACGGTGCTTGATGAGTCCTCTATCTAACTCTATAGATATTCATCCAAATACCAACCTCTATGATTCATTTAATGAATCAACAGCTATATTATCATCAAGATGGCCATGGTACATAACCCTAATTGTACAGAGGGACCTTATAGTGCATTCATTCATTTAATTTCAGAAAGGGAGTGAAACACCAATAACTTTTATTGATAAACATATATATTACAATAACATTTATTGCAAGAATGGTTCGCATGGGGCTCACATGTCTAACAATCTGGACTCAACCTTTTGAGATAATGATCGATGTGTCAGATTATGCCATTGGTGCTATACTCGGATTGAGGAAAGATAATGTACCATTTGCAATTAACTACGCTAGTCGAACGCTCGATGAAGCCCAGCGAAACTATACGGTCACCAGAAAGGAGCTGCTAGCTGTAGTATTTGACTTGGAAAAGTTCTAATCCTATCTCCTCGGATCTAAATTGGTCATCTACACTAACCATTCGACCATCCGATTCTACAACAGAAGAAGGATGCCAAACCACATCTTATCCGGTGGATCCTTCTCCTCCAAGAATTTGACCTTGAAATCAGAGATAAACTCGGGGTCAAGAATGTAGTGTCCGACCATTTATCGAGGCTTCTTGAACCAGAATCTCCTTAGATGAGCCTGCAACCAATCATAGAGACCTTTCCAGACGAGGCAATTTTGTTAGTCACCTCGCTTCCGTGGTATGAAGATATTGTGAATTATCTCATGACCAAGAGAATCCCACATGATTGGCCAAAGTTGAAAATAGACAAATTCTTGTCTAAAATCCATTTCTACCAGTGGGAGGATCCATATATGTTTCCTCAAGAGCATCGAAGCATGGGGCATTGACTTTACGGGCCCATTTCCCAATAGATAGGGCTATGAATACATTCTGCTTGCTGTCGACTATGTGAGTCGCTGGGTGGAGGCTATTGCCACCCGAACCATCGACAGTAGGACTGTTTAACGATTTTTGAGAGATTACATCATAGCATGGTTCAAGATTCCCAAGATTCTAATATCTGACGGGGGTAGTCATTTCATAAACAGAGAGGTGAAGAAGCTAACTCAAGAATTATGTATTGAACATCATGTTGCTTCACCTTATCACCAACAACCCAATGGCTTAGCTGAGTGTTTGAATAGGGAGATCAAGAC
This sequence comes from Ottelia alismoides, assembly GCA_037367405.1. Classification (NCBI taxonomy): domain Eukaryota; kingdom Viridiplantae; phylum Streptophyta; class Magnoliopsida; order Alismatales; family Hydrocharitaceae; genus Ottelia; species Ottelia alismoides. Next base: position 345,232 of record JAZKJV010006275.1, on the reverse strand, counting down.
AATTCTACAGAAGCTTATGCGTCCAGATCGCAAGAACCGCTATGAACAGATTATTGGAATTCAGAACATGGCATTACAAGCACATCCGTAGCAAATCCTTCGAGCTGGGTTAGAAGGTGTGGTTGTTTGATGCAAAATTAAAGATCTTTCCTGTAAATTGAAGAACAAATGGACTGAATCGTTTTTAGTAAGGTACGTGCGTGACAATGGGAGCGTACTGGTATCTAGTTTGTTAGCTAAGGCATAACCATTTGTAGTCAATGGATAGCTTCTGAAGCCTTACGTTGAACATGATACACTTATGTCTGTCGTTGACTCTATTGAAGTGATCTATGAGGATGAACTTAATACTTCCAAAGTGGCAGTAGAGGACAAAGCAGAGCAAAACATTTTTGAATGACTTTTCTTCTTTTCCTTCTCTCTTATCTTACTCTACCGACAAGATGTCATCCCCTTCGTCATTGCTACACTTATGATGCACTTTATCCTAAGTGTAGGGGGGATGTGCATCTCGAGTTTTTCATATTCCTTTTTATTTATCTTTGCTTCTTCTCTTCTTTTCTTCTTTTCCTTGTCTATTTACTTTTTCTACTGAAAAGGTGTCGCTCCTTTTTGTCAGTCCTCTATACTTAGGACGTACTTTGTCCTAAGTATGGGGGGTGTTTACCCAGAGTTCTTCTATTCTTTGATCCTCTCCACTATCTCCTCTTCCTGTCTATACTTAGGGATATCTTACCCTAAGTATAGGGGGAGACAGTTTGCGTACGATATGTTCATTACCACCCTTGACCCTCCTTAATTTGTGTACAGTCTGCTATACTTAGGAGTATTTGATTCTAAGTATAGGGGGGACGGTGAACTTCCTATTCGTTCATTATATCATTCGTTCGTTATTCTTTAGGCTTTTATATACTCAGTGCAAGTTATGTCTTCTCTTTTTCTCTCTGATCTATGAGGACATCGCTCAAGTTAAGTATTGGGGGGTCGTATATACTACGTATATACCTTAGCCATAACTCGTACTTTCGTATTTTTATTAATAATTATGGCTAATTATACTATTAAAAACCATTAAAATCCTTAATGAAATGATGTGATTATTCCTCAAATTCTTTTTGTATTTATTGATTAATAAATAAGGTGAAAATATTTTTTACAAAATGTTTCAAAAAAAGTTTGAAAATCCTTGTGAAAAATCTTTTGAAAACTATTTGGAAAACATTTTGTTACATGTTTTCAATCTTTGTAAAACATTTTGTTTGAAAAATTATTTTCTTTGTGGGAAATAAAATGTTTGAAAAATGATTTGAAAATGTTAGGAAAATAGTTGCAAAAATATTGAAAATCTATATATATTTTTTGAAAATTCTTTGTAAAATGATTTTCAAATGTGTGTACATGTTTATAAAAATGTTTGCACAAATTATTTTGGACTATAGTTCTCTAAATTGTTTGCAAAACCTTTTTCAAATAAGTTTGAGGAATATAGATCTCACCTAAAATTTTTTATATCTATAAAATTGACAACTTACTCTTGGAAATTCTTAAAACTCCACTAATTGTAAGTAAAAGCTGCATCCCTGTGTAAATATTTATACCTAATTTTTAGCCAAAACTTTTTGTTTTCAATACCAAAAACATTTGCAAAATGCTTTTTGAAAAACTTCAAAAAATGCATATGCATCATATTATTCAAAAATCCATAAAAAAAGTTCAAAATATTTGAAAACTGCTTCACAAAAATATTTTCTACATTTTGTATATCATTTGCACAACATTAGCATTTTTCGGATTGAGTTTGATGGTTGAACAAGTCTAAGTAAAATCCGAAGATTGGAGCTTAGTAGGACCTTAAAATCTACCTAAGAATAACAGCCTTATAGGAACTTGAATTGAGGTACTTCAGGTCTAGTTGACTTAATTCTTTGAAGAACACGGGACTTGGTTCAATGGATTACCTAAGTAGAGTATTTTGGAGCACACACACGACTCTTGTCGATAATGACCTAACTTGGACACCTGCACCTTTCACTTGGCTCAACTCAGTTGGAGTGGTGAGGGGGTTGGATTTGCTAGTATGAGATGCACACAAGTGGAAACATTTGTCTTCCTCTAGGGAGGGAAGTGCACCCCAACCTGTCCGATGATGATGAGTTTTGAGGACAGGAGAGTGTGGGTTGCAATAAAGCTTCAAAAGAGGGATAGTCTACTGTCTCAAGAGGAAAACTCCTTATTTAAATGCTATTGTATATAGTATTTAAAAAAAGAGCAAAAATCAAAAACTCTAAAAAAGTGGACATGCTTGTACAAAAATAAAAATGCCTGCCGGAGTGTACATATTTGTATAGTCAATAATCAAGCTTGAGCTTCAAAGTCAAATCATGTGAGCCTGCAGCTGGATCAATTGACTACACTGGTCTTGCAACATAGGATAGGTAGATACACTAGCTACAATCCATTCTTCTCTTCACCCCTCCTCTTGAGCTGGTTGCCACTTGAACTTAGAAGAGAATACCCCGCTCCTCGAAGGATGAGTTATTGGATTGGGGAATCATTGGCTTGTCATGCTGAAAAAGTCAGTCTCTTTGTCATTTCAATTGGTGAGAGCCACCATCACTTACACTGTACGAGTCAGATTAATAGTCATAAGGGTTTGTGTATGAGTTGAAGTATTCTGACCTGGATATTGAGAAGACTTGAGCATGGTTTTGGGATTCTCAAGGGCTGTTGGATTTCAAATCTGTTCTCATTAAGATTCCACCCGCATTAAAATTCCAAAGGATTGACTTAAGCTCCAAACTTTTATTTTGTGAAGACAAGTTTGATAATTAAATTTAATCAATCTTTCTTCCTTTTCTTTTCTTTTTTTTCTTTTTTGCACTTGTTGCATAAGTGTTTGCTAGGGACTAGCAAAGGCAAGTATAGGGGAATGATGAACCTTTGTTTCATCATCTTTATTCTATCATTTTCGCCTTAAAAACCTAGTATCATGGGATGAGGAGTCGATGAAGATGGTGTAACAAATGGGAGAAGAGAGGGCGGTCGCAAGCTCTGACATGTTCAGACTAGCATGGGTACAGTTGAACTAGGGTCAACAAAAGCTTTGTCCTGATTGGTCCATGTATGTCCAAGTTTGGAAATAAGTGTTTAATACATGTATCACAAAAGTACGGTAAAAGAGAGAGCACAGAAAATAAAAAGACAATTATAAAAGATGATATCATGTACCAACCATCAAAATATGTCTCTGCACCATCCACCAAAACGTTAGGCACCTCGACAACCAAGCTATACGACTAGAGGTGCCTTCCCTGACATCCATATTGGGGATAAGGAGACATCAACAATTGTTGTGTACATACATTTCATATAGAATTTAAATCGAAATTTAAGTGGATACAATATAATAGAAGCAAGTAGATGGGAAATGATAACATACATGGAATTAACTACTTGCATAAGAATAAGATTATCCAACGACACATGACTCTAGATCTTGTCCAGGTTCTAACAACAATAGAAGGCATCTAGTAGACTAACCATGTCTCTCACTCACCACACCCAAAAGCCCAACACTTAACATTTTGTTAATTATAAGATGATGTGTGACTAAGATATCTAGAGATAGGCCATGTCATTCCATTGATTTCATTTGTTGGATGTACTAATGGATCTCATTAAGATGTAGATGATTGATGATGGTTTCTATATCATGATCGTTTTCCTCTCCAAAGCCTAATAGTGAAACAGTAACCAAACTCAAAGTGGTGAAGAAGCCCTCCCCCCCCCCATCCCCCCCAAGGAACTCACCTGTCTTGCTCCCCTAGTGGAAGGGTGATCCAAGAGGGAGCTAGGCCAAACTCCAACTACGACCCATGAGATGGGTGGCAGAAACTCTCTGGTCCGAGTCAACTCTACTCCTGCTCGAACCAGTGTAGGAACATCATCAAAGAAAAATCAAGGATCCTCCTGCCTAGGAACCCAGGAACTCAGGGCTAGCGGGACATGTCAAGTAAAGGTACATGGATCCCATAGAAGTAGAAAAACTGCGAGCTCGTGATAAAAATCAGGAAAGATACTAGGATACTAGACCTTCTCATAATATGGTTGCTATCCAATTTGGACATCCTACCTCTAGCCCACTTGACGGTCACCGCACCCTCGTATGGTCAGGTGTAAGGGGGGGCACCTCGACCGGTACAATTTCTGTCGTCATTTATTTTCATCAAACCCTTTTTCCAAGACAACATCAATCAGTTACATTTTCCATATCAAGTCCTTACTCATCCTTTAAAATGATCCCCAATCCAAGATGATTCTCTTCTATAGAGTAGTTATATTGTTGGAAGTAATGTACGACGATATAGTTGGTTATTCAGTGATGTAGTATGACCTCTATGATGATCTTTTATTTACCCACGAGAGGGTAGGAACACTAGGAACGATAGCAATTGCATATTTATATGAAAATATACATAGATACATCTATTAGAGTTCTTTTCATTCTCCAGGCTTACGTATACGTTTATGTATATGTTCATTTCATCTACAATAAGTCACAAGTGATGTAAATGGATTCTTTAAAAATCATTCCTTTAAGGGGTGAAGTAGTAGGCAAATAGATTCGCAATCTTTTTTTGAGAAGCACGTAAGGTTTCAACTCAAAAAATGAACATTATGAATATATACATATATATATATATATATATGTATGTATGTATGTATGTATGTATGTATGTATGTATGTATGTATGTATGTATGTATGTATGTATGTATGTATGTATGTATGTATGTATATCTCCCTTATATATAAATCTCACCCACCACATCTATAATATTGTGAATTTCTATTATTTATTTATCCTTATGGTGTCTCACATGTGTATGTATATATATATATAGGATTTCTTTCAAATAGGACGTAGTCCTTCCTAAGTTCAGGAAGGCCAGCCGTTTTTTGTATAAAACACGATGACTTTAGTAGAATACATAAACAGTTTTGTATTATAATGTGCAGTTTTGATGTTTTATTATAATGCGCAGTTTTGTATGCGGCTTTGTATTTATAACATGCACCTATAATACAAATTGTATACGTATTCTACTAAAGTACTCGTGTTTTATACAAAAAAGGGTCGGCCTTCCTGAACTAAGGAAGGACTGTGTCCTATTTGAAAGGCCCCCTATATATATATATATATAGAGAGAGAGAGAGAGAGAGAGAGAGAGAAAGAGAGATGGAGAAACTTTAAATGAGGCGGGGTCTTACCATATATATGGTGAGCCACCCTGAATTTAGGCATCTTTCCAATATATTTTACAATTTCTTGTTTCATACATATAATAATAAATATTAACAAAACATGTATAGTGAAATAAAATTATGAAAATATTATTATATTGGATGGAAATGTTAAATTAAATTTGGATGCAATATTTTACAAAATTCATTTTTTACAATATGCAGTTTATACTTTTACAAAACGGTTACAGAGTTTTTACTAAATTCATAGTGGCCTTTACAATTTCAGAAAAGCCCCCACCTCATTTGAAAGGTCCCCTATATAACCTTTCAAATGAGGTGGGGGCTTTTCTGAAATTGTAAAGGCCACTGTGAATTTAGTAAAATTGTTGTACAGTTTTGTAAAAGTATAAACTGCGCATTGAAAAAAATGAATTTTGTAAAATATAGCATCCAAATTTAAATTAACATTTCCATCCAATATAGTAATATTTTCATAATTTTATTTCAATATACATGTTGTGTTAATATTTATTGGTATATGTATAAAATAATAAATTGTAAAATATATTTGAAAGATGCTTAAATTGAGGGTGGCTCACTATATATATGGTGAGACCCCACCTCATTTGAAGTTTCTCTCTCTCTCTCTCTCTCTCTCTCTATATATATATATATATATATATATATATATATAGGGAAAAATGGGGCTGCGCCCTAGGGGTAGCCAACATGGCTGTCCTCACCCCATTTTTCGGAAAATTTTTTTATTTTTTGGAAAAATATCACCATGTATATTCATCCCTATATCCCTCCTATATGTCACTCGAATTTCGTCAGAAACAGAGACTCCTACGACCTCCATCCAAGCGTCATTTTTTTAACGATCGCAGGATTTTTTAAATCGACTCTGTCTGGATGGAGGTCGTAGGAGTCTTTGTTTCTGATAAAATTCGAATGACATATAGGAGGGATATAGCGATGAATATACATGATGATATTTTTCAAAAAAAATAAAAAAATTTGCCCCAAAATGGGGGGGGGCAGCCATGTTGGCTGCTCCCAGGGGGCAGCCCCATCAACCCCATATATGTATGTATGTATGTATGTATGTTTGTATGTATGTATGTATGTGTCTGTCTCTCTCTGTGTGTGTGTGTGTGTGTGTGCGCGCGCGCGCGTGTGTGTGTGTGTGGTTGATGGGGCTACCCCGCCATATTTTTGGGCAATTTTTTTATTTTTTTTTGAAAAATATCATGTAAATTCATCCTTATATCCCTCCTATATGTCATTCGAATTTCGTTAGAAACAGAGACTCCTACGGCCTCCATCTAGACAGGGTTGATTTAAAAAATCCTGCAACCGTTAAAAAAATGGCGTTTGGATGGAGGCTGTAGGAGTCTCTGTTTCTGACGAAATTCGAATGACATATAGGAGGGATATAGGGATGAATATATATGGTGATGTTTTTCCAAAAAAATAAAAAAATTGCGAAAAATGGGGTGGGGCAGCCATGTTGGCTACCCCTAGGGGGCAGCCCCATTTTTCCCTATATATATACATGGGAAAAATGGGGATGCCCCCTAGGGGTAGCCAACATGGCTGCCCCCACCCCATTTTCCCAAAAAAAATTTATTTTTTTGGGAAAATATCACCATGTATATTCATCCCTATATCCCTTCTATATGTAATTCGAATTTCGTCAGAAACAGAGTCTCCTACGGTTTTCATCCAGACGTCATTTTTTTTACGGTCGCAGGATTTTTTAAATCGATCCTGTCTGGATGGAGGTTGTAGGAGTCTCTGTTTCCGATGAAATTCGAAAGACATATAGGAGGGATATAGAGATGAATATATATGACGATATTTTTCAAAAAAAAGTAAAAAAAATTGCACAAAAATGGGGCGGGATAGCCATGTTGGCTGCCCCCAGGGGGCAGCCCCATCAACCCCTATATATGTATGTATGTATGTATGTAAGTATGTATGTATGTATGTATGTATGTAGGTATGTATGTATGTATGTATGTATGTATGTACGTACGTACGGACATACGTACGTACGTAGGTATGTAGGTATGTATGTATGGGGCTGCCCCCTGGGGGGAGCTAACTTGGCTCCCCCCACGCCGTTTCGCTCGTTTTTTTTATTTTTTTTATTTCTTCCGTGAATATTCATCACTATATCCATATATTATGCTATTCAAATTTCATGCGAAACAGAGACTCCTTCGGCCGCCATCCAGACAGACATTTTTTAACGGTAACAGAATTGCTAAAAACGACTCTTCTGGATGGAGGCTGTAGGAGTCTCTATTTCGCACGAAATTTTAATGACATAATATAGGGATATATTGATGAAAATCCACGGATGAAATTTTCAAAAAAAAATAAAAAAAATGGATGAAATGACGCGGGGGGAACCGAGTTAGCTCCCCCCATGGGGCAGCCCCATTTTACCGTATATATATATATATATATATATATATATAGAGAGAGAGAGAGAGAGAGAGAGGGGATGGGGAGCTTGTACCAAGGTGCATGTAATTTTACATGCACCGGGATTTATGTCTTCCACATTTTTTTTACTTTTTTGAAAAATACCACCATGTATATTCATCTATATATCCCTTTGATATGTCATTTGAATTTCGTCAGAAACAGAGACTCATATGTCCTCCATATTGAACAGGTTGATTAAAACAATTCTAAGACCGTTAAAATTACCTGTTCCAGATGAAGATCATAGGAGTCTCTGTTTCTGATGAAATCTGAATGGCATATTGAAGGGATATATAGATGAATATACATGGTGGTATTTTTCAAAAAAGTGAAAAAAACCGTGGAAGATATAAGCCCCGGTGCATGTAAAATTACATGCACCTTAGTGCAAGCTCTCCATTCTCTCTCATATATATATATATATATATATATATAGGAGTGATCTTATGAGAGCCAAAACCTGTAAGAGCATGAGAGCATGCATTCATGACCACATGATCCAATCAGGAGAGAGAAAACAAAATCATGTGTCCCAGAATGCATGCTCTCACATTTTTTGCTCTCATAGGATCACTCATATATATATATATATATATATATATATATATATATGGGAAAAGAGAGTATGCACCCAGGTGCATGTAATTTTACATGCACTGGGGTTTATATCTTCCACGTTTTTTTGCTTTTTTGAAAAATATCACCATGTATATTCATCCCTATATCCCTCCTATTTAACATTCCAATTTCGTCAGATTCAGAAACTCCTATGCCTCTCATCTAGAACATGTAATTTAACGGTCTTAGAATTGATATAATCGACCTGTTCTAGATGGAGGGCATAGGAGTCTCTGTTTCTGATGAAATTCGAATAACATAATGGAGGGATATATATATATATATATATGAATATACATGGTGATATTTTCCAAAAAAAAGTAGAAAAACGTGGAAGATATAGGCCCCGGTGCATGCAAAATTACATGCACCTAGGTGCATGCTCCCCAACCCCTATATATATATATGTATGTATGTATGTATGTATGTATATACACACATATACACATACACACACACACACCCATAGTTAGGGATGTCCACGCCTAGGTTACCCATCCCACATCTTGATGTCACTTACTTTTCCTCCAATCATCTACAAAAGTGACTTTGACTTCGCTACCACGCATCCCATGTGTTAGTCACTATAGATCTACACACTAACAACCTTCTCCATGGATCCAAGAACCAACCATATATAAAGATGGAAATGGAAATGCAATTTGAGTCGGGATGAGTTACATCACGCTAGGAAACCATGGTATAATAATTCTCATTATTCTATCACATTAGGTTTTTTTATCATATACATAAGGTATATTGAGGATTTAATAACAACATACTCGAGTACTCATATTTCAAGTCTCCAACTCCCGACCAATGTACATGTCGCCCATAACCAACCCAACTGGGCTCATACGATCCTAACAATTATGAGAAATGTGCACCCATGTTCACACGTACAAACGTGAACATGTCCACATACTCACACTTCTCACATGCACACCCACATGCTCAGATTCACCCATCCACACTCAATGCATGTGCACACATCTACATGCCTATATGCACCCATAGGATCCTCCCCCAAGACTTAATACAAGCAAATAACATGTAGGTCCTGTTGAGGTATTTCGTCGAACATATGGTAGGTATTATCACAATCATCAAACTTTGCATCAACCCCCCCCCCCCCCCCACACACACACACATACCAAAAACTCACTCTAGGCTATCTAAATCTTCATTGTAAAATACATATGGGACCAAAAATGTGTGAAAAATACATGGAAGGCAGCAATAGAGATGTAGTTAGCATGGTACCTTTGTGCTCTAAAAATGAGAGAAGAACAAAAGTTGGAGAGGAGGATGGAGAGCACAACCATCCAATAGCTGCCACCGTTCCGAGGCATCAGAGGAGGAGGAAGGACTGGGAGGTGGTGGGGAATGGAGACGGAGGTCGAGTAAGGCTGCTAATCGAACTGAACATGTTCGTATTCGATTAGAGTTCGTTCGACAATAATTCGAAAAATGTTCATTCGTTTCTAAACGAACTGAACATGAACTTCAAATTTGAGTTCGATAGCTTAACGAACCGAACATGAACATAACATATGTTCGTTCGATAAATGTTCGAGTTCGATATATGTATAGTGTATGTATTTATATATGTAAGTTAGTATTTATACACTTGGTAAATTTCAAGGTTAAAGAAATTGTGGTGTTTATTGGGTTTTGTACCACTTTAGTTTGAATAATTTCTTATTTTTACTTCTTATCAAACCTTGTTATCGAACTCCAGTTTCGAACGTGTTCATATAAACAAGTTTTAGTTAAGTTAAATTGTTAACAAACTATTATCGAACTGAACTTGAACGTTCGTTTTCTAAACGAACTCAAACTCGAACATATCCTATCGAACATTTATTGAACCGAACTCGAACTTTCGAACTTCCGTGTCAAACCGAACTTGGACATAGGTTTGTTCACTACAGTTCGGTTGATTAGCAGCCTAAGGTCGAGGGGTCACACAAAGGGAGGAGGAAATGACGGGTAGGCACTGGGTACGAGTGGTGTTTGTTATTTTATTTTTTTATACTCTCATTTACACTCCTAATGAAACATTCAACCCAACGTGATTGCCACCCCGGATCCTGAGTTCAGACGTGTAATAGTTTGTTTCGATCATCTCAGAGTGACAATAAATATGAGTCAATATCAATATTTTTCCCATATTGGATGAGTCCATCATTGAGAGAATACGTGTTCCGATTTACTTATTAAATTTTGTAATTAAAATCGGTCAAATGACCTCCAATCAATGAACAGTTGATTCCATTGGTTTTGATTCGTCGAGACGGAGCTAGTGGTGGTCTTTGTATTCCTTCCCTACCGAGATTGTGTTGCATACTTTTTCACCAAAATGAGGTACAATGCGATCGACTTTGGTCAATTGCCCATGAATGAGACCCGATTTACGGATCGATCCAAACTCGCTCGACATTAATTTGATTTTTATCAGATCACGGGGACTCAAGTCTGGTTGGATTCATGTTCGGAATCGGATGGTTTAGACTCGAGCATTACATTTCTCATCTCCTAGCACTTGTGAATTAGGTTTAGGCTCGCGATGTATCAAGGAGTGGTTATAGGATATGTTATTATCTTGATGTCATAACTACACCTCTTACTAAAATATTAATTTTTCATTCAAGGTATTAATATGGATAAGTCGGATAACGAAGTCATGGACAGATTATCTGACTTACAAGGCAGGTGCGATCGATTAGTTAGAGGGGGCATTCCATGATGATCATGCATGATTTTGGGAAAGGCGTAAACTATGACAAAATCCATTATCTTTGCAAAAAGTGCTTGAATGGATGCCTGTTGGAGGGGAAAGATGTATTTGAACATATTATTGTCAATCGATGGTGGAATTTCTATATCAATTGGACAATTCATGGTGAACAAATTGCAGAGTCCTCATCATCAAATTTCTACACAGCACTCCTTCCACCAAGATGAGTTTCTATGGAACAAGCGGCGACGGTTCGTCTACAGAATTTCAACAGTTGAAAGATAAGGTCGATGTCCTAGCCCAAGAGGTGGAGAGGTTGCATGAGAGAGAGGATCAATTATGAAATACAGTCCTCCATAACACACAGACGATGTATCAACGTCATATGTTGATCGAAGAATTGTCTAGACGGGGCCTCGTTCCTCTGTGACGTGATCGTGATGGAGACGATCCATCTGCAGATAATGGTGTTCCTCATATGTAGTTTTTAAATGTTTTTCAAGTAGCTAAGATTGTGGCAAGTCTTATATGTAATATATCTATGTAGTAATAGGTTAGTATCGGTATTACCTTGTTACAATAGATTTGGTTCTGCATCATCGTTTTGTATGTAAAGATTAGGAGGATAAATAAAGTTCATTTAGTTAAAATTTCATTACCATTATTCGCTTGTGTTTTGGTTTAAGGAGAGTTAATGACAGGATGGATGAGATAAAGAAATGAGTTTCATCAAGGTTTCAAAATCCAGAGAGGTCGTTGTGGCAGTCAATTTTCGATTGTTGGTTTTAATAGGTCAGATCGGCATTGGTGTTCGTATGACATCATTCCTATTGATCCGGAAACAATCAGACGGGCTTAATTTACTAGTGAGACCAATTGAACATGTTTTTGAATTTGACAAAATGTGCCGGACATATAATATAAGTTATTGTTGAGTTTGTCCATGAGAAGTCAAAAAGGCATGATGTTTATTAACCTTCCGGAATTTGTGAATAAATACATTTTATTGAAATATGAATCCTGTGGCATAGATTCTCCTTGTTCGCGTCAAATGATGTCTACTCGAACATTGGTTAACAATAAGTCGAGCCGATCATAAAGGAAGTCATATCCATAGGAAATCTGAGTGGATGGTAGGGATATATTGTTATATTACTTGACCAATATTATACTCAACTCGATCTAGTTGCCTGATAATGTAGGCTAAATTGGTGGTCATTTGGATCAAGCCACAAGACTGGAATACTAATATTCATTGGAATAAGTATTATGCTTATTCTTGTACTTTTGTATGCATTTTGTGAATGAATCCAAAGTAAAATTTCCTCGATTATTGGGATATCAAATTGGCATTATGAGTTATGAAGATAAAAAAAATCGCATAACCATGATAGTGGCCCTGGTGGCGGAGGCAATGAAGTTCTCCTAGAAGGTGGCGGAGGCGGCGACCAGTGGTGGTTGAGATGGTGATCAATGGTGACGGATGAGGCAACTGGTGGTGGCGCGAGTAGGAGACCTTGGGCTTGAGGTCAGTTAAAGAGGGCACAACCTTACGATTATTTAGGGATATAGGATTCTTTTAAAAAAATCATTAACACTATTTACTGACATAGTATTTAAATATTTGACTTTACCTTTGTCTTTGAGCATTTGTGAAACCATTAAAATCAGTTCAATATGAATTCACCTAGTCAAGTTCAACCAAAGGGGACCACATTCGGACCTGATTTATTGTTCTTGTTGTTATTTCAAAATATTTACATGAAATCAGTTGAACTGACGAGATCGGAGGCGGTCGGTCGTGGTCCAACCGGCCTGACCCGACCGATCGAATCCGTTTTTTTATATCATACTATTTTGTTGCTCATTTCTTTGTTGGATTTTTGTTTTTATAATAAATGTAAGGTAAGAATTAAGTGTAAATCATTCATTCCCCTTCATCATTTTTTTTATTATTCGAAATGTGTAATACGTGTATTTATTACGAAATAAGTATTACCTATTATTAAATAGGCAGCATGAACAGAAGATAAATATTTATTTTTTAAAGGGAGAGGAATAATAAACAGAATAATTGTTAAATAAAGGCAGGGAATTATGAATACAAAGCCTATAGATAAATGGAGTAATATCGTGGATCTCCTGTGTACATATTCTCCAGAAGAATGGTCCTTTTTTTAAATTTATTTGGTTTTCTTACATTATGGTGATAGCTAGCATCTTGCTATTGAATTTATCACATGTATTATGGAAATTTGCCAAAGACTCAAGTAATAGATTTAAAGTTATAAATATTATAATGAAAAACATATTTTTTTTAGTTAAATGTTAAGTGGTATCATCAAATGTTTACTTTGGAAATCGGACAAAAATATACTATACAGCTATCCTATGATTTTAAGTAGGGTTTCTATTATAATATGATTTTTAATTGATTTCCTACGATAATTACATGTGATATCGGATATACTTTACACTAAAAATGAAATGGTCCATCTTTATTCAACTAATAGTTTTCATTATTTAAAATTGGGATTTTTACCCATGTACTCATCCGAAATGTGTTCATACCAATTGTGCCCTTATCTATTTTGTATCTAAGTTATTGTCCCTATTAAACCTCTCTATTAGCACGTGTGCTTTTACAGTTTTCATCTACTAAACAAATAGTAAAGGTAATGTTCAAAGATCAAAAACGGAAAAAAATAAAAATCAATCTTCAAACTTGAAAATAAATCTTTCTTGCTCTCCTCTTCTTCGTATTTGTCATCCTAGCAAAGGAAAAATGAAAGGAGAAAAGTGAATAGGATGGATAGAGAGTCTAAAGAGGGCGCACCGTGTCGAAAAATAAATCATTTTTTGTTTCTTCAAGTGCCACTACAAAATAAATGAGTTGTGGTCATGGAATGTGGCTACGGAAACTTGTGGCCACGATAACTCCGTGGCCACTAGTTTCTCGTAGCCACAATCCGTGACCAAAGTCTTCATATAAGACTTGTGGCCACGATAAGTTCTGTGGCCACTTGTAGTGGTCACGGCATATTCATGGCTAGAGAACTCTCGCGAAGAGACTTGTAGCTATGGCTACTGGCCACGACGTATCGTGGCCAGATCCCAATTCTGTGGCCACAAATCCCATATCCATGGCCATAGTTCTGTAGCCACAACTTATTTTCTTTGTAGTGAAAAAACCTTACAATGATATTAAATTTGGATTTTTGGAGATATGTGGTCCACAAAATATAAATGTTCAAACACAGGGGCTGTTGAATAGTAAATTCGAAAAATAAAAACATTTATTAGTGTTTTTCTGAAATTTCTATGACCCAGGGGGCATAAAAGAGGCATTTATCTGGCCTTAACGTGGCACCACAACTCCTGGAGTTGTTTGCAATTTCATGAAGCACGAGAGGTCGAGCTTCAGTCAGTAGCCACTCCACCCAACCCATGTCATGCGGCTCTCTATCTCATCCAATGGTTGCGGAGCGATGGGTTCGAGGGCTCAAGTGCAGATACGTGACGTGGTGATCATGTGTTTCACCTCAGCCGTGGAGATGCATGGACCGAAACAATCTATAACTGGTGGCTTATCTCGGCTCAAAAATGGATAGAACTTGATATGGCAATCCAATGGTTGATGTTGTGCGATGATTCCAAGGCAGGGATCATGTGTCACCCTAATCGAAGGGTTGCGACTGATGGGATTTGTCTGTCAGATGAAGTATCGGTGGCTGTTGGAGCATCTAGCCTTCTTGTTCTCTTCATCATTGAGATGTGAGGTAGAGGAAGCAGAGGAAGTTGAGCTCCGATGACACGAAAGTAGTTGGTTGATGGTAAAGTACTGACGGCGAATCACTGATGGTAATCTATTTTAGAAAGGAATTGAAATCTTGAGGCCTCGAATCTCTCCTTATTTAGAGAAAAGCGAGGAAAAGAGTGAGGCACATGAATCTTCAGTGAACGTTTTTTTGGGAAATCAGGTTTCCTTAACCTATCCTGCAACAGATCACCGGAAGAATAACGTTCCCTACACGGAACCAAGCACAATAATCGAAGAACGATAATCAAGCAATCACAAAAGACACGAGAATTTTAATATGGGAAAACCCTTCTCGATGTGTGAGAGGGGAAAACCCACCGGGCACGGCTCGCAACAGATCCACTAGGTCAAAAATGAGAGGCACAATATCTTCTCAGTTTTGTTGTCCAACAAAATTGAGGCTCAGTTACAAGAATAAAATCAGATAATTCTTCAACTATCACCTTGTACTTGGAGAACACGATACCGATACTTCTTCTTGTCACGTGTTGCCCCTCCTCGTACATGATTCTTCCTCGCACGTTATTCGAAAGCCAATGGTAGTTGGTCATGTGCACGCTACTTTCCTAGCGTAGATGTACGATTCCCTCCTTGCATGGTGATTGTCCTTGCGTGGATGACAAACCACCCCCCCCCAAATGCACTCCTAGCACAGGTACCTGATCCCCGCACGCGTGGTTGAGGGAGAACAACCCCCTACGGGTTGGTCCTCGTGCCTCTAACACAGACTACTCGCAGTGGATCGCTCATTGTGCCTACGGCATAGATGCTCCTCACGACTTACAGCTGCTCCTTGCACCTCCGGTGCGGACTGCTCCTCACACCTCTGGCTTCTCACCTTACGCGGGAAGAGAGAAATGAGAGAAAGAAAGAGGTGTGTGTATTGGTCGTATAATTAACGCCTTGTGAGTTTTGTTATATATATATATATATATATATATATAGGAAATATTTCAAATGAGGTGCACCTTTCCTGGATGCATGGAAAGCCACGTCAATTTAAGCATTTATTCTATTTATTTTACACATTCTAACTCCATAAATTTAATATTAAATATTAATATAATATGTATATCATATAACATTTATGAAAATATTACTATATTTGACATTAAAAGTTTGTTACAATATGGATGATATATTTTACATAACTGTATAATCGTCAGTATTTTACAATATGTAGTTTAAATTTACAAAATTGTTACGTAATTTACAAATTTGGTAGTGGCTTTCTGAATTTCAGGAAAGACCCACCTCATTAGAAGGGACCCCTATATATATATATATATATATATATATATATATATATATATATATATATATATATATGTTGCAGGTCGTCCCTCTCTCTCTGCTAATCGTACTTGAAGTAGGAGAATGACAGTCCTATGTGCATGAGACATGCAAAGGGTTTTAAGCCCTCCCCAATTCTAGAGCATACTCCCAAGGACTCAAACTTGGGATAATTTACACAGCAATCCACCAAAGATTTGAGATTTTATTATATATACCCAAGAACCTCCCCCTCTGATCCTAATGGGGAGGTGTCACCAAGAAAATGATCAATGAGAGGTGACACTGCTCATCTCTCTACAGAGTTGTAGCTTGTCACAAGTCACGACTTTCGTCAGCATATTTGATGGTTTTTCTTATGTGTGGGTCTTCTTTAGAATGAGATGCTTCTCTTCAATAGCATATCTTAGCCAATTATGTCGTACGTCTATATGCTTTGTGCGAGCATGTTGCATCGTGTTCTTGCTTAGATGAATGGTGCTCTGGCTATCACAGAAGATAGTCGGCTCACTGTCTGTGCATCCAAGTTCACCAAGAAATTATTGTAACCACATCGCTTTCTTTCCCTGCTTATGTTTCTACAATGTACTTGGCTTCAATTGTCGAGAAAGTAATGCATTTTTGCATCTTGTATGGCCACAAAATCGCTCCCCCCCCCCTCGTGAAAGTGAAAATGTACCACATATCCTACCAGGCCAGCATCTGTGCAACCACAAAGTTTGGGATATGACCACCAAAACATAAGACACATATTTAAGGTCCCTCTCAAGTATCTCAAAATCCACTTCATCACTTCCTAGTGATCCTTCCCTGGATTCGACATGAATCTACTCACAACATCCACAACATGAGCAATATCGGGTCTGGTGCAAATCATGGCATACAAAAGGCTGCCAACTATGGACTAGTAAGGAACCTTGACAATCTTAGCTTTCTCCTCATAAGTAGATGGACATGTCTCTTTCGTCAACTTGAAATGAGCAGCAAGGGATGTGCTGACAGGCTTCACATACTTCATGTTGAAGAACTCCAAAATGGATTCAACATACTTCTCTTATGACAACCACAACTTGCACTTCTTCCTATCGTGAGTCATCTGCATCCCATGCATGTTTCTTGTCTTTCCCAAATACTTCATCTCAAATTCCCTGAAGAGATCCCTTTAGAGCTTTGCAATCAACAGAGGATCGTGACCAACTATTAGTATGGCATCCACATAGATTAACAGGATAATAAACCTTCCATTTGGAAGACGTCGAATGTACACACATAGATACGATGTAGTCCTCTTACAGTTCTGCTTTGTCATGAAGGCATCAAACTTCAACTTCCAATGTCTAGGGGCTTGATTCAAGCCATAAAAAGTTCTTCCTCAACCTGTAAACCATGTGCTCTTTCCAATTCTCTTGGTATCCATGTGGCTACTCCATGTATATCTCTTCCTTCAGTTCACCATGAAGAAAAGACATCTTCATGTTCATTTGCTCTAACTTAAGGTCTAGGCTTGAAACAAGACCTAATATCACTCTCACAGAATTCATCTTCACAAATGGTGAGAAGATCTCATCATAGTCCATGCCCTCTTTTGGTTGAATCCCTTGACAACTAATCTAGCCTTGTACTTCAGTTGCTTGCAATCAACTTCTGACTTTGGCTTACAGACCCACTTGTTCTTCAGTGCTCTCTTTCGTACAAGAAGCTCAATAGGATTATGGGTATGATTTTTCTTTAGAGACTACATCTCTTCATTCATTGCATTACGCCAATGATCTCCCTCCTTATGACCGTGTGCCTCCTCAAAGGTGTATGGCTCATCATGATCAATCAGCAGCATGTACTCGGAAGTAGGATAACGAGATGATGGTCGATGTGCCATCCCAGATTTCCTGACCTGAGGCTCTACTGCATTTGCTTGCTAATGAGGTTGCTCCCCCTACTCAAGATCCCTTGGACCTGCATCATTGGCTTCTACATCTGGCTCATGTTATTTTGGTTGCACATCTTCTCCATCTATACCTGATACTGGAGAATAATATGTTTCCTCATCATTGTCATCATCCATAGAGATCCCATCTAAGTCTCTATCATCAATGTCATCCTCAGCCAAAGTCTAGTTCTCATAGAAAAACACATTTTTATGTCTGGTGATGGTCTTCTTCCTTGGATACCAAAGTCAGTATTCAAACTCCTGATCTCCATAGCCAACAAAAATGCAAGGCATTACCTTGTCATCAAGCTTCTTCCTATGTTCCTTTGGTATAAATGCATAAGTTTTGCATATGAACACCTCATATGAGCATATGATGGGTCTTTTCCAGACCAAATATGATCAGAGACCTGGAAAATCAAGGGAAAAATGGAGATCAATTAATCGAATAATAGTTGGTCTGAATCGCCTCATCCACAAAAGTCTTGGGCAGCTTCATTGTCTTCTATGTAGTGAACTCTCTCCACAATGGTCCTATTCATTCGTTCAACGGTACCATTGTTACGGGGTGTACCAGGCTCTGTCCTTTCATGTCGGATCTCATACTCTGCACAATAGTTTTGGAAGCTGTGAGAGGTGTACTCCCCTCCATTATCCGTACGTAGACACTTCAACACTTTGCCAATCTCACGCTCCAACATGGCATGAAATTTCCAGAAGCGACCAAAGACTTGATTATTCTTCCTTAACATATAAACCCACACCTTCCTTGATGAATCATCAATGAATTTTAGGAAATACTTGTTTCCTTCCAATGGTGTTATGTCCATGGGATTATACATTTCATAGTCAATTAACTATAGATGGTCTTTCTTCACCATTGATCTTTCCTTGAAAGGTGCACTCCTATTCTTTCCAACTTCACCATGAATCACAATATGACAGGGTGATGTCAGTGTAGCATGGAATCAACTCCTTCCTGTTCAAAAGCTATAATCCCTTTTGACTCATTTGTCCGAGTTGATGATGCCAAAGATCTGATGTGTCAGCATCACTAGCATGTAGGCTGCCATCCATGACCTTCACCCGAGTCTTGTAGAGCATGCAACACAATCTTCTTTAGCCATGAGAAGAGATCCCTCACTGATCTCGCACCTACCGTTGCTAAACCTTAGATGACAGACATCTCTATCCAATTGAAACTTGATATGATGCTAAGTTGCAAGTCAAGAACGTGCTTAACATCCTACAGAGTCATTGCACATCTAATCTGTTTGAACTGAGATGGTTCCCATGCCAACAATCTTGGAGTAACTACTGCCCATCTTAGCTCTCCTAATATCTCCCTTTTGTATAGGAAGTGAAGAACTTCCTGTGCAGAGCATTGTGGTAAGAGGCGATCGTATCAACGACCCACTCAAAGTCATCCCATGCATGTAGACACTGCTCCTGAATAGTGAGAACCAAATGATCGTCATTGGCATCAGCCACTGCTGCAGTGATATTCTCATCTTCATCTTTCTTCTGATTCTTTTTTATTTCTACGTGTCTCTTTTTCCATGCTCTACACTCTTTTTTCTAATAACTAGGCTTCTTGAAATGATGACACTTTCCCATGTCCTTGGACTTCTCTCAGGGTTTTTATCTCTCTCGTGATTTTCCCCTGTTGCTAGACATGCCTCTTCTCTCAACTACGTACTCATGTGAAGAAAAGGACTCTCTGTTATGTATGATCGTTATCGGATTTATTCATTCAGGAGATCATTAGGGGACTTAACTCATTTTCATGAACTTGGTATGGAACCTAACTCATTTCACTTATTCTTCAAGTAAGTATTTGTTAAGGACTAACAAAACTTAAGTACAGGGGTTGAACCCAAAACCTAGCAATGTTATACTAAATCCCTCAACCAGCCTTTGTAGTTACGCATAATACTACATTCTTGTAAATATACCCCAAGAAATAGGAATCACTTATAATTATTAAAAATAGAAAATACGCAAATAAGGAAACCTAAAAAGGAAAGAGAGAAAGGAAGATTGTATCTATGTATATACATACTTATTGACCATGCAAGATAGAATAATAGTGCTAACAAAAATCTTTTAGACTTAGACCTAAATACTTAGATTCTAGGTCTTGATCAACTCAATAAAAAGTAAGAAAATAAGGAAAAGACAAAAGGAAGTCATATGCAAACTAAACACTCAATGACAAACTATATAGAACATATAAAACGGCCAAAAAATTGTAATTAATTTATACAACTCAAAATGCGTTAATTCTTTCTCATTGTGTACATAAAAATAAAATGGAAAATTGCAAAAAGAACCCCACTATATTGATTCTCAGTTAAGGGTCTCATTTTTCAAATACAACAAAAGGGGTATGAACTTTCAACTTTAGGTTTAACATCGACAAGAAAGGATTGTGGGAGCTTACGAATGCATTTATTTCAGACATAAAATTGAATTGTGACCCTCTTTGTTATATTTGAAAAATGAGGCCCCTAATTGATAATCAACCCATAGCTGGGACCTTTTGTAATTTACTCAAATAAAAAGAACTACATAAAAATATCACATAATACTAGTTTGCAGAAATAACAATAGGAACTACATCCTAATTGCCAATATGTGTGCAATCTAGAATCTATACTCATGCAAATGAACTCCAAGTTGACCCTACTCACCATTAGATTTAAAGGCTAAAAAATTCCTAAATCTTTAGAATATGTTGGGACTAAGCCATGTTCATAGGTGGAAAATGGAATCTCGGGACTTGTTTCACAAGCGTACATACTTTTGTACTTTTAATACAGAGTATGTATGTATTCCTTTTTATAACCTATTTCTATCTAAAAATATAAAATATTATAAACAATATAAAATTAAAAGATATAAAAATCCGTTCTTGGTTCAATAAAAATATGTTCTTAGCCCATAGGCTTATTCGACCTATAATTGTGTTTCCCTATATTCTACCCATCATGTATGATACAACCCAAAACCCATAAAAATGTTTATAAGTGCCAAATGTTATATTTAACTATTATAAAATATAATATGCGCATATCCTTACGAAGAAACAAAAATAAAAATCACAAAAATATAAAATCTATGTATAAAATACTTGTAAAAATGAACAATAATTCCGAACTTGAAAACTAGGCAAGAGTTTTCAATCTTACTCTTCTACAAAGTTGAAGATGACAAATTTTTTTAGAAAATTTCATGTTTTGACTTCTTCCATTTGAAGTCATATATTATCTGTTTTTTTTTTTACCAAAGTTTTAAAATTTGGATCAATTGGAAGTGGCCTCTGGGATCCCCATAAGGAATCTCTGCGTGGGGTGCTGATCCGTCTTGAACCACCTCAGTCTTGATAATCGTTGCCCTCCTCTAATACTGGTACAATCAGGAATCGACAACCACATCTCCTTGTGCATCCCTCAACTTGATCCCCATCTTCTAAGTTTGATCCATTAAATTGAGCTTTAAGCTCCGCGGCCAACCTTCATTTTCTCTCCAACCACCAGACCACATTTCTTTTCCACCGAGCTTCGGTTATGTGGCATCTGCCTCGAGGTGATGACTTGGGAGGGCGAGAGAGGTTTTTATTGGCAAGGGAAATTCTACTATTGGCTGACCGATCTACTGATCCTGTAAGGCTAAACTTGTTGGTGCGATATATTAATTTTTTATTACACAATTTCTGCTTGTATTGGAGCAAGTCTCCTGTAACTCCGATCCTTTTTAAAGTTATAATACAAGAATACAAACCAAGCAAAAAAAAAGATCTCAGGCATGTCATTTCGCCTAGGAATGTGTTCATGTGGTGGGTACAACTTCCCCTTCCGACCTCGAGGTAGAGATCATCAGAGGGATATGCATTTCCATTCACTATGGTACCGCTGAACCATATGGATTTCATGACCACAAGATTGGAAGTATGCATAAAATCTGTATTAGCACTACAAAAAATTTGAATTATAGTTACGTTTTGCAAAATACGTAACTAAATCAGTAGTTATTAAGTATATAATGATAATATTATCTGTTGCGAGATGATCTTCTATACTTGAATTAGCAATAAATATTATATCTGACACTACATTATGAGTCATGATCCATATATCAACGTGTATCCGTTGTTATTTTTCGAAATTTGAACTAATCACAACTAATCTTTTAGTTCAAAATTTAACGTTGATCAGTTAAAATTTTTAAAATAACAGCGTATAAATATCGTTATATAAACTGTTGCTAATGAGATAACGGACAAGATATTGCTAATTTCAAGTATAAAAAATAATTTCACAAAGAATAATATCATCATTATTCATTTAATAGCAGCTGATTTAGTGATATATTTTGGAAAAAAACATTATTATAATCTATTTTTATATAGTGTAATACACTCATAACTACAAACGATCAATTTGAGTCGAAAAGAAACCTTTGCCAACTTTCTCAATAAAAAAGATCTTATGTTTGTGCTTCTCCCACTCTCGACTAAGTCGACGGCTCTTTTTTATATTTCTAAAATATATGGAACATCAATAAGCAGACAAACAAAAGAAATATCTACAAATATCATCACCATCTTTATATTTACATTTCGTATTGAATTTATTAAACATTGAATTTTTTGTGTAAACATCCATTTTATTAATTTGATGTGACCTTTACCTTTGCGTTTTATCTAATTCTTGAAGTTCACATAAGGCTTTCGGTGCCACTTAGACACAATTAAATTGTTCATGATAAATCTCTTTATTTTCCTCATGCATGCATATATCACAACCCCAAAATTTCAATCTACAAACGGCAAGCTTTGCATAAACACTATATCACAGCTTTGCATTCTCAACATGTGTGCTCAAACGCACAAACACTGTATCACAGCTTTGCATTCTGGCATTGAGCCCTTCCCACATCGATCGAGTCTAGACACTGTAGCAATGCATCAGCAAGCCGTTGGATGTCCTCGCCTGAATGTGCCGCCGACAACGTCAGCCTGAGCCTGTTACAGAAAGGCGAAACAAGTTAAGAGTCCAAACCATGTTCACTTGAAGAGAAATGATTCGTTCAATCTTCAGTGTCTGATTCAGTCTTTTAGCATCCCCTCAACAGTTCAAGTTTACTATTCAGAATCAGGGGAATCCGTAATGGAAGGGAAGCCACCGGAGTTTTTACCTGCAGGAGTTGGGGGGGACTGTGGGAGGTCTCACTGCAACCACATGGAATCCATTCTCCAACATATACCTAACAACAGTTCGAGATACCAGAGAAGAAGATCGGCCATGGTAAAAACGATGCACTGTAGGAGGAGACGTGTACCTGCTTGCTTGGAGTGCGGACTCCTCGGAGCCAAGGATGACGGAGATGATGTGGCTGGAGACAAGGATCTTGGTCAGTCTAGAGAAGTCCTGCACGTTACTCCATATGGCTCTCCTTCGCCACCCTTCCCTCTTGGACACCACCACAGCTGCTGCTTTTGACAACAGAACGTTCACACTGAAATTATCATCACAGTACGCTAAAATAATCGATTGTGGCAATCGATTGTCAGTTGCGATGAAATTATCGTCACCGTGCTTTTGACAACAAGTATTGGCAACGTTAGTGACCGAAGCTTGCCACAAGTTACGTTTCTATCACGAGATTTTGTCTCCGTAATGTGTTTTTGATGTAAAAGTAAGACTCGACTATATATAGAAGTATCTGTTGGAATACCTGACTAACCACTAAATTGCTGTAATTACGTTCAACTAGAGATGTACTTGGTATTTTCCTATTTATTCTAAAATAATCATATGCAGAACTTAAAGTTTTATTTTTCTCATAGAGGCAGATTTCTATTATTTAAAAAGATGATAAATTATATAGTAGACCTCAGTTATTAGTGTTTATTGCAATAAGCGTAATAGTGAATATTCTATCAATATCGAATATGATGCATTGAATACTCTAGTTTGCTCCATGTAATGCCCGAAGACAGAGGTTGGGACAATACAGATCATCTTAATGGATCGCATTGAATAGCCGAATATCATCACAAGAAAGTCAATCCTTAGGTTCAGATATGTGATATTTCTAATATATATATATATATATATATATATATATATATATATATATATATATATATATATAGGAGTGATCCTATGAGAGCAAAAAAATGTGAGAGCATGCATTCTGGATTACATGATTCTGTTCTCTCTCCTGGTCTTCTCTATTCTGGTTGGATCATGTGGTCCAGAATGCATGCTCACATGCTCTCACAGGTTTTGGCTCTCATAGGATCACTCCTCTATATATATAAAGAGAAGACCAGGAAAGAGAAAACAGAATCATGTGGTCCAGAATGCATGCTCTCACATTTTTTTGCTCTCATAGGATCACTCCTCTATATATATACATATACATATACACACACATACATCCATACATATACTAGAAGAAATACTTAGTATAACATGTCAATACGTCCTATAAGTTCATCATCTCTAATATTCATTGCAAAATGTTAATGTTAATTACCATGAGCAGCAGCAACTACCGGCACTGGAAGAGCTGTTGAGAATATGAAGGAGCGGCCTCTGGATTCCAGCAGTCGTCTCCATCTCTTGCTGTTTATTTGTCAAGCATAACAACCACTAATTATAAGCCTTAACTATGGAACTGGTTTCAGATAAACATTCCACTGAAAAACATGCTCGTTAATCGTTACCATTAATGAAGCATGGGGAGATGAAAGTAATTAAGAGCAAAAATAATCATTAAAGTTTTTAAAGCTATATTGAATTTTTTTGGGACAATATTTAAATAAAATCTATAATGCAAATATTACAACTATAGTTAAATAAATAGCAGGATTTACCTGCAAGCAATGAATCCACCAAAGCAACCGGCAGCCTTGCTCAATGTGCCTATACATATATCAATCTCATCTTCACATCCATATAACTCCCGCACTCCCCCTCCATTCTCTCCACAAACAAGTGTTCCATGAGCCTAAAATGATACATCAAGCTTTGCTAATCAATCAGTAATGCCGTCTTTTGTTATTTCCAATTTAACTCTTTCATGAGCACTAAAAGTAGCGAAATCATCTATATTATATGTATGACTTGGATTACTGAGGACATCAAATGAAAGCAAGTAACTTGGGGAAGTCCGAAATTTTACATGAAATAAACTTACATCACCAACGGCAAAAAGAAATTTGTGCTTTCTGCGGAGCTGGACGAGTTCCAACATGAGAGCAAAAACACCATCCATGCTGAAGAGGCTGCACATTAAAATAATGGTAAAGATGACCGTTTCAAAGGACATTCTTTTCATTTTTTGTTATCACGGACAATATAGGCATGTGTGTAACGTCCCTGACTTCGATCCATGAACCGTGATCCTGACAACTTGTTGAGTTCAGGTATTTACTGAAACCGTCAATTGTTTAAGCTCGAGTTGTCAAATAGAAATCCCACTACTCTTAAAAACCACTCTTACACTCCGAGTATTAAATATAGGACAATGTTTGAATTTGTTACAATGGATATTCCTCTATACTAACTACTACGAAAGAAAATATGTAATAACTTGTGACATTGGATTTTGACTGAGTCTGTGTCCATGAGATTTTGACTTTAGTTTAGTTTATTTAGGCATCCAGCAAAATTCGCTGCTAAATGTAAAGTAGTCAAAAAAAGTGTATCAATAATAAATGGTGAAGGAAATTTTGTTATATTACACACACATATTACCAAATAAATCAACAACTAAAATATCTTTAACCTTGAGACCATGATTTTAAAAAACACAGCCCAGATGAGGCGTGCACCTCGAGGCGTTGAGGCGATACTCGAGGCACCGAGACCGCCTGAAGCTGCACAGATTTGGAACCCAATCTTTTATATTTTATACT
Source organism: Ottelia alismoides (assembly GCA_037367405.1). Taxonomy (NCBI): domain Eukaryota; kingdom Viridiplantae; phylum Streptophyta; class Magnoliopsida; order Alismatales; family Hydrocharitaceae; genus Ottelia; species Ottelia alismoides. Next base: position 319,159 of record JAZKJV010006275.1, on the reverse strand, counting down.
AATTTTAATGATATCTTAGTATAATATTAATTATTAACAAATGAATTTATTATAGACTAATATATATATATATTAAAAAATGTTTGTTAGACATTAAAAATTCATTTCGGGACAAGGTTGTTGCCCCCTACAACTATGGAAGGCCATATTGCGATATATCAGTATCAACATGTGACCGACATATTGAAGGATATGGTTAGATCCTTAAGCGCATCACGGAAGCGTGAGCGTCGTATCGAATACGACGAAGAACAACTAGTCGGACTAGTTGTTCTATGCAGCGGAAATTAAAAAAAATTTCATGCGACGAAACCATATGATCCAAGAACACTTCTCGGATCGTTTCGTCTAAACCACAAACAAGTAATAGGATTACCTCTTGAAGTGTGGTTCCGATCGAGTCTCTAAACGAAGAGACATCCTGTCTTAAGTCCGATCTGACGGAGGAGACGCTTGCGAGCGCGGGGATGAATCGCGTGCCTCTCGTAATCCATGTTGATGTTCCAAGCGGTGGATCTCCTGATCTCGATACACGAGATGCAACGTCTTCTTCACGAGCGAGGCGCACCGAAGGAGACGGAGATCCACGAGCAAACGATCGGGCAGCATAACGATGAGATTGCGACAATGGAGACTCCCTCTAGGGCATCCATGGTGGACGGCCATGAGAGAGAGGAAGAGAGAGGGTTGATGTGTAGAGAGAAAGAGAGAGAGAGAGAGAGAGAGAGAGAGAGAGAGAGACTTATGTTCTCTTGTGTGTAAAGAAGAGCAATGGGGTGCCTCTCCTTTTATAATATTTTGGGATTCATGGGACTCAATCCATGGGCAACGCAAATCCAATGGCTCTCATTGATTATGTTTCTTTTAATGGCTAAGATTTGTGTTGGTAAAAACCAACAACAATTAATTTAATTTAGATTAAATCTATATTGATAAATCAATATAAATCAATCCCAAATTAAATCAATCAGTCATGGAGATTATGGAATGAAGATTGCCTCCTTCCATAATATTGGATTTGGTGGCAATTTCATGTAATCTCATGAGATCTCATGAGATTACATTATTCCATGGAAATCTCCAAGATTTACATCAATACATGTTCTAAATTATTCTAAAAAAATAATTGATAATTATTTTGTAAATATTGCAATCTTGCCATTGGAAAATTGAGAATCATATTCATAATCCAAAATAAAATGTGAATTACATTTTCAATTAATTGTCCAATGTGAATCTAATTCACACCAACATTTAATTAACAAATGTAAATTTCAAATAGCTCTCTCTTTTATATTATAAATCATATTTATAATATATATATGACAAATATGGATATTGCTATCCACATTATTCATATCCATGATAATTAAATCATATTTAATCATCTTGGATCTCTATTCTCTTGTTCTCAAATAATATGAATCACATTCATATTGTTAACACATATTATTCACATCTTTGATAATCAAATCACATTTAATTATCTAAGATAACTCTCTCTATAATATGAATCAAATTCATATTATTTATGATAATTAAATCACATTTAATCATTAATTTTATCAATGCTCGGATACACATATCAACAATGAAATTATCCTGAACTCTTTCAAGGATAATGCGCTTTCTCCGCAGATACTTGGAGATAAGGACAAGGCGATTGTATTTTTCCACGTATAGTGACTTGGATATTGAGATCATATCTCAAATCCAGGTCGGGGCCTCCCATAGATGCTTGATTAAATCAAGACCGCAAATCTAATCTTCTCATTGCATCTGAATCACATTCAGATCAATGTCCAACAATTGGACCAAGATAAGATTATTTCTCTACTGAGAGGAGTCACTAAATCCAAACCCATTTCATCACTCCCTAGGAATGGAAGCGTCATGGTTATACAATCGTTTATGATCACATCACCCTCAGGTATTCCCAATACTTGTACATCATGCATACTGGAAGACTCAGATTAAACCCGAAGTATTGGATCAACTTTATACTGTCTACTTCATGGTTTTATCAGTAAGTTTCTCATTCGATCATTGGGAGTTGGTATCGATTATACACTTTCCAAAAGTGTATATCATACCTAGGTCTTGATCATATACTTTCCAAAAGTATATGGGTCATATGTGGCTGCCCCCTAGGGGCAGCCAACATGGCTGCCCCCGCCTTATTTGGGCAATTTTTTTATTTTTTTTGAAAAATAACACCATGTACATTCATCCCTATATCCCTCCTATATACCATTCGAATTTCGTCAGAAACATAGACTCCTACGGCCTCCATCCAGACAGTAATTTTTTAACGGTAACAGGATTTTTTTAAATCGATATCATCGAGATGGAGGCCGTAGGAGTCTCTGTTTCTGACGAAATTCGAATGGCATATAGGAGGGATATATAGATGAATATACATGGTTTTATTTTTCAAAAAAATAAAAAAGAGGCCGAAAAATGGGGCGGGGGCAGCCCCATTTTTTCCAAAGTATATATCAAACCTACAAATTCAGTCAAGCTTCCAAAGCGAGACGACCGTGTGCACGGAATTTGATTCTTCCCAATATCTCATGAGTGAGCTCATGCCTTTCGGTTCAATAAATGAACCTGTATGATCCCTTTGAGAGATCGTATTACTCATATGCCCTTATATGCACACCAGCGTGCCGGTATATAGACCTTGGTTAGGTCATCAACCTATTGGTCTGGCAAATGTACATACTTAGACATATAGTAACACATCTGTCTCCGATCAGAGGATACGTGTCTGTATCGTGACAGCATATGATATATGACTTTGGTTATCTCGATCTCGTTAAGTCAACTCTTTGACCTAACTAATTTGACACCTCCGAATCTCTATTCCTATGCAGAGGACCTGCATCAAGAGGTCGGTCAGATATCATCCTAAATGAGAAAGGATTGCCATCTCCTACTCAGGCTGGAGATCGTCTCTTAACAATCATTTGACGGTGCTTGATGAGTCCTCAATCTAACCCATTAGATATTCATCCAAGGACCAACCTCTATGATTCAATAATTGAATCAACAACTGTATGATCATTAAAATGGCCATGGTACGTAACCCTAATTGTACTAAGGGACCTATTATGTTATTCTTCATTTCAGATTAGGGAATTATATGTGCAATAACATTTATTGCATAATGGCTCGCTGTGGGCTCGCATGTCCAACAATCTCCCACTAGCCCAAAGAGCCATTAATGGGCTAATCATTTAAACCCACACTCATGTGACAATCATAGGCTATTTAGAAAATAGCTAAGTAAGCTGACCAGTCACTCTGTTCCTATGAGACTACGTCAAGTCCTTTTACAGCACTTGCATATCCTCAGTAACAGTGCTCGCATCTAATGCGAATGTTGCATCTTATGCAACCAATACTCAATCTTGTTAGTTACAGTGTCCTTGACACTACAGCTTAACAATTATCATAACCAGTATTTCCACAATCATTATCAGAATACCCTTATTCCTAGAGATCACTATCTCTTAAGGTATCCACAGTTAAGACCTTTTAGATCTCTATCTATAAAGTCTTAAGTTTTTGAAAATAAGACTTTGAGATCACTATCTCAAAAATTTTATCATCTATGAAGATTTTTTTATTACTGCAATCAAGTGTTTTCTCTCCATAGTAGGATTAGCAATACTTTGCTACTCCCACTGCATGACAGATATCTGGCTTTTGTACACATCTAGCATACACTCAGCTTCTCGTAACTGATGCACAAGTGCAAGCAGTACTAGCATTCACTTCCTCAACTTTTTGAGGTGCTATCCCTTTAGATAGATCAGTACCATATCTTAAGGGATGGAAGTCTTTCTTGGAATTTCTAAGAATAGAATATGTCCAAGGTGTACTACAAATGTGACAGTCCCATTATCCTCTTCTCTTTGCTTTTGAACAACTTCAGATTTAAGATCTAAGAGGTACCTTTGAAATCATATTTCAAGATATGGAATAGCCAGTCTATAAAACACTTATTATCATCCTTATATCATTCTAAATATTTACGATATTATCTACATTTAGCACGATGAACACAAAGCCACTCCCATTAAGCTTCACATGGCTCATCAAGATTTTATCTGAAATCATAACAATTATAATTTCATCAAATCTTATGGTCCAATTTCAAGAAGCTTATTTTGAGTCCACAAATGGATTCCTTAGATTGCACACCTTGCTTTCCTCAACCATGAAGCCTTAGGGCTACTTCATGTGAATATCCTCAGAGAGGTATTCACAGAGGAATGCAATCTTGATTTCTTTCTCTTGAAGATCCATTTACACCTTTATGGGTCTTACCTATATAGGTGGATCCTCGAGGGTCCATATACAACACTTGTATATGAAGTCTACATTAGACTTTTATTGCTAACATCCATCTATCCATGCTATGATCTTCAGAAGATTCATCACATGGAGTCGGTCATTTTAAGATTTCTCTGACACATGGAATCCATCCTCAAACTCATTTGAAGAGGTATTAGTGTTTCATCCTTAATTGTTCTTTTAGATTCCAATTTCTGGAGCCTCATTATCTTCTCAAGATTAAATGAGTTCCTACACTTCATTTTTCTTCTTGATTCTCAATAGTCTCAACCTCTAAGAATCACATTCTCAGAGATGAGATATTTTAAGAATCTCAAGGTCATAAAGTAGGTATCCAATACTATCCTTTATTTTCCTAACGAAGCTGCACTCTCTAGTGCTCAATTCCAGCTTACTTGCATGAAATCTCATTAAGGATATATAATGTAGTCTCTACTACATATATACCTGGAAACTAAGAGGAAATTATGCTGAAATTCATCATTGATCAAATCATGTCACACATGATCCAATTGTATCTCCCTATAACTCTATTGAGTCAAGGTGTATTAGGAGAATTAAAATAGAAATGATATTCATATCTCCATAAAGTATTCTTTGAATTTATCTAGTAGGTACTTGCTACCTAGATTAGATCAAATTCATTTTATCTTCCTTCAAACTTTGGTTCTAAACCAAAAATAATGAAATCTTTGAACATTTCAAAGGTTTCTCAGGTGAAGAGAAGAAATCTCATATCATACATAATCATCAACAGATATCACATATCCATAATGTTTACTATGATATAGATGATCCGCATACATCAATATGTATGAGATCCTGAATACCTTGACATCTTACGCCTTTCCCAAGGAAGTGTGCATTGGACATTTTTACTTTTGAATACAATATTCACAAGTATGTAAGATTTGAACCTTTAGACAGTCTAAATTTTCATCTCTTACTAGTCCATTGATCTCATCAATAGACATATGTCCAAAACTTGATGCCAAATCATTGTCAAATGATCTTCATCCTCCAATTGATCTTACAAAGGTTTTAATTTTCAGTATTAGAAATCTTAATGAACCATTCATTAATTTTCTAATTCAGTAGAGTCCACAAGATTTTAGACTACTATCTGAAATATCTCCATCATAACTCTTTATGATAGATTTATTACAGAATTCATGTTTATTTCCAAAATTTAGAAATAAATAATGAATGTATTCTAATATCCAGGTCATAGAGACATTCTCCAAGACTAAGGGCTCTCCCACTGATATTATGAAGCCTTTCAATCCAATAGAGATTGTTGCAACAATTGCATCAATATCCATGTGGATGACTATTAAACCTTTAAGATCAAATTTCTAATCTTCTAATACATATACAACCAATTGTAAGTGTCATTAGAAGATTGAGATACAATTATTAGACTTTATCTTATCAGAAAAGTAAGTCAATTTCAATGATTTATGTAGATAATTCTGATGCTCTATTCGAGTCCTTCACTAAGGATTCTAGACAGACTTGATAGTCATACTATCAACACATCAACTTATTGCAGTATTGGCATTCATCCAACTCTTTGGATGTCATATGGAAGTTACAGAAGTACAATCATCTCTTTGACTTTCCTTCTTACACGGGTCCGACCCACACTTCCATTGTGCTCTCTTTATCTATAAACAACCATTGTTCAAGACAAAGAGTCTCTTATGTTGAATTCAAAAGATTTCAATATAAGAGCATTTCAACATTTGTACATGCTTCATTAAATTCATAGAATATGAATATTATAAAGCTTCATGAATGACTAGAGTATAGATAGTAGAATGATGACACTCATCATGTCTACATCCATCTAGACTCTTAAAACCATTGGTTCAGGTAGGTATTCAAACATTTTCGCATACATCATCTCTTATAGAGCTAGCATTCTGAATGATGCAGTGAACCATCTTATTCATGATAAATGTCAAGAGCACATATGTATGCCAGAATATCTTCATTGATTTTATAAGGATTATATGACAATTATGATCATCATCAACATGTCACTTCCAAAGTACATTTGATGATACCAAGACTATAGACACATGCAAACCCTAGGATTGTAGTCCTATTATCTATTTAATTGTCATTCCTCATTATTATGAAGAAACTTGCACATTGCAACCACATACATTATGTGTCCAACTGCAAGTACAATATCTGGATCATGGGTCCAATCCATGATATCATACTGGTTATTTTTGAGTATAACATTGAATGAGTTTAATAAAGGATAATCTGAAATAAGAAGTTTGCATAAGTATATATATTTATGGGATATTTACCCAGCAGACCCTGAAATCTTTGTAAATTACCTCTACGACCTTTGAAACATCCTAATTCCTCCCACGACCCCGTATTCTTGCTCTGTCTTACCCAACAAACCCTGCCGTCAATTTTAACTATATTTGAGTCAAACACTTGGGTTAGTCTTGATTTTTAACCAATTTACTATCAAACGGTTAGGATTAGCTAAAAAATTAAAAAGAAAGAATAAGAAAAAAAATCCAGTGAATTAGAGGCAGTCGTTCTTGTCGTAGCAGCGGCAGCGGCCACAGGGGGTGCAGGAGCAGCATCGCCGGGGGCCGAGGGGGGAGGGGCACTCCATCGGCTGCAGGCTCCATCCGAGGGGGAAGGGGGGGACTCCATTGGCAGGTGGGGGAGAGCAGGGAGCAGCGGCGGGTGTGGGGGGGAGCTAGGCACGAGCGATGGGTTTGAGGGGAGGGGGACGGGGACTTCGAGCGACCGGGGGGGGGGGGGGGGAGGGGACTTCGAGGTGGCGAGTTTGGGGGGACCTCAAGGGACGGGCAGGACTTCGAGGAAGGGACCTGGGCGTGGGGGAGCACGGCAGGCACCTGGGCGCGGGGGAGAGCGGCAGGCAGGGGAGGCGATGGCGGGGGGGGGGGGGGGCACCTGGGCGCGGGGGGATTCGAGAGGGGAGGTGGCGGGGGGACAGTCGGGCACAGGGGAGCTTCAAGGTGTGGTGGAGCGCGGCAGACACCTGGGTGCGGGGGAGAGCGGCAGGCAGGGGAGGCGATGGCGGGGGGGCACCTGGGCGCGGGGGGATTCGAGAGGGGAGGCGGCGGGGGGACAGTCGGGCACAGGGGAGCTTCAAGGCAGAGAGGCGGCGGGAGGACAACCGGTATGGGGGAGGCAGGGACCCTGGGTGGGTGGGGAGGGGGGAGGGGGCGGGGTGGGTTTGAGGGGGGGGGGGTGCTACAGGCGGTGGGACGGGACCCCGGGTGGGTGGGGAGGGGGGCGGCTCGACGGCGACTCGAGCCGGGGGAGGTGGTAGGCACGACCTTCAAGCCGCAGGGGGCCTTCGAGCAGCGGCAAATCGGGGGAGAGGAGCTCGGAGAGGGGCACCGTGTTCAGCAGCTGCAGGTAGAGGGTGGGAGGTGAGGTGGGAGGCAATGGCACTTGCGGTAAATTTGACCACTAAAATGGGTATAATATAAAGGAAGATAACAGAGTTTGGTTAGTTTTAACGGTTACATGGATGGGAGTTAACCACAGGGTCTGTAGAGTATGGGTTAGCAAGAATACGGGATCGTGGGAGGAATTAGGATGTTTCAAAGGTCGTAGAGGTAATTTACAAAGATTTCAGGTTCTGCTGGGTAAATATCAAAGTTATCTTGCCTTGTCAACATTGAAAGTTCATTCCCTTAATCACTTTCAATGTAAGAGATGTACTTACCATTATATCTCAAGCAAGATCTGGGATCTCCTTCCTTATCTTTGTTGCATCCCAATAATATGAGAACCTACAACTCGGATAAAAAGAAGCGGGAACACATTCCGCCTTGCAAGTCCAACTTGCATCCCCCAATTCGGTCTTTAACACCCGGGCCCACCACCCCTAAGGCGATGTTGACCCGTCATTAATTGAACCAACCGTCAACAGGAATACAACTCGCTATGCGTAATCTAATATCGCCCCAATAATTTGAGGACCCGATATTGGGGTCACTACGCATACGTCCTTACTCTTTTGAGAAGCAAAGAACCCGATCGAGATGCGCTTGCATACAGGAGTTGTCACTTCGGCAGGCGTCTCCTACATACAATCCCTGACGATGGAACCCTCCGCCTTGACGGTAGACCATGGATGTCACTTACGTGATCCTCCATATCATATTCAAATTTTAATTAATCATTATGAATCATATTCATTATGATTAATTCCTCCAAGGGAAATAACATCTCTATTCATAATAGAGTGTTTTAATTTTAATTGAATTCCAATTAATCTAATCACATTAAATAAATGATTCAATTAATATCCAACAAATATTCTTTATTGTTATTTGAATCATGGTATTATCTCAAATACGTATTATTTCGAATTTTAATAATTAGAAATACATCATGATTTCTTAAGCATTATACTAACCCTACCCGTTATCATGGTCAGTACCGACGAGAGTGGGACGGACCACATACGTTGCAACCCGCTGCTCCAATGCTCTCCGACTAGACACCATATCCACCTCGGGAAAGAATAATGCAAAATAGATCACTTTGTACTTGAGATGATCATCGGTTCTTCAACCAAAATTATACCATATAATAATAATCAAAACAATTTTGATTAACATTATAATGAGATTTGCTAAACAAATCCCCAATCCTATTCAAGCAACATGTTTGTTGGAATGTAGATCATGTAGATCATGTAACTAATTAGTGATCTAGATCACATCTAATCAAATATTGGTTAAGGCAATGCCATTTAAGGAAATAATTATCATCAAATATTTCACAAATATTTATGCACAATTATTTCAGGAAATAAAACAATTTAATTTCACCAATTGATTAAACGACAATCACTAGGTTCTTGATTAGGAAAGTATTTCCAGCAGTGACCCTCACTTACTAAAAATACCATATCTCAATCAATTTAAATCCAAATTAAGCAAAGTAAGTTCCTAAAGTTTGCTAATTTGATTTACAACAGAACCTAAGTGATTTGCACACATTTCAAGGTGTAAAATCCGCAATTAACTCTTTAATTACATTAAATTCGCAGTCCCCGAAACTGTGGATACATGTTCACTAAAATGAGCATAACTTGAGCAAACAGAATCAAAATCATGCAAACTCAGATCCTACATTTTCCTTATTTAATGGTAATAAAATATAATTATTATTTTCGTGTTTAAATAATTTAAATAATGCCGAAAATAAACTCCAAACAGAGATGCGAAAATGAAATGCAAGAAAACTTTCGCAAACCCTAATGAACCCAAGTTGTTCTCGGTTCATGGATCGTATCCAAAACCACCGAACTAAGGCTCTGATACAACTTGAAGGATATGGTTAGATCCTTAAGCGCATCACGGAAGCGTGAGCGTCTTATCGAATACGACGAAGAACAACTAGTCGGTCTAGTTGTTCTATGCATCGGAATTTAAAAAAAAATCATGCGACGAAACCACGTGATCCAAGAACACTTCTCGGATAGTTTCGTCTAAACCACAAACAAGTAATAGGATTACCCCTTAAAGCGTGGTTGCGATCGAGTCTCTAAACGAAGAGACCTCCTGTCTCAAGTCCGATCCGACGGAGGAGACACTTGCGAGCGCGGGGATGAATCACGTGCTTCTCGCAATCCATGTTGATGTTCCAAGTGACGGATCTCCTGATCTCGACACACGAGATCCAACGTCTTCTTCACGAGCAAGGCGCACCGAAGGAGACGGAGATCCACGAGCAAACGATCGGGCAACATAACGACGAAGCAGCGGCGATGGAGACCCCCTCTAGGGCATCCATGGTGGATGGCCATGAGAGAGAGGAAGAGAGAGGGCAGATGTGTAGAGGGAAAGAGAGAGAGAGACTTATGTTCTCTTGTGTGTAAAGAAGAGCAATGGGGTGCCTCTCCTTTTATAATATTTTGGGATCCATGGATCTCAATCCATAGGCAACACAAATCCAATGGCTCTCATTGATTGTGTTTCTTTTAATGGCTAAGATTTGTGTTGGTAAAAACCAACAACAATTAATTTAATTTAGATTAAATCTATATTGATAAATCAATATAAATTAATCCCAAATTAAATCAATCAAGCATGGAGATTATGGAATGAAGATTGCCTCCTTCCATAATATTGGATTTGGTGGCAATCTCATGTAATCTCATGAGATCTCATGAGATTACATTATTCCATGGAAATCTCCAAGATTTACAACAACACTTGTTGTAAATTATTCTAAAAAAATAACTGATAATTATTTTGTGAATATTGTAATCTTGTCATTGGACAAATGTAAATTACAAATAGCTCTCTTATATACTATAAATCACATTTATAATATATATGACTAATATGGATATTGCTATCCACATTATTCATATTCATGATAATTAAATCATATTTAATCATTTTGGATCTCTATTCTCTTGTTTTCAAATAATATGAATCACATTCATATTATTCACGTCTTTGATAATCAAATCACATTTAATTATCTAAGATAACTCTCTCTATAATAGGAATCAAATTCATATTATTTATGATAATTAAATCACATTTAATCATCCATTTTCTCAATGCTCGGATACACATATCAACAATGAAATTATCCTGAACTCTTTTAAGGATAATGCGCTTTCTTCGCAGATACTTGGAGATAAGGACATGGCGATTGTATTGTTCCACGTATATTGACTTGGATATTGAGATCACATCTCAAATCCAGGTCACGGGCCTCCCATAGATGCTTGATTAAATCAAGACTGCAAATCTAATCTTCTCATTGCATCTGAATCACATTCAGATCAATGTCCAACAATTGGACCAAGATAAGATTGCTTCTCTACTGAGAGGAGTCACTAAAATCCAGACCCGTTTCATCACTCCCTAAGAATGGAAGCGTCATGGTTATACAATCGTTTATGATCACATCACCCTCAAGTATTCCCAATACCTGTACATCCTACATACTGGAAGACTCAGATTAAACCCGAAGTATTGGATCAACTTTATACTGTCTACTTCATGGTTTTATCAGTAAGTTTCTCATTCGATCATTGGGAGTTGGTATCGATCATACACTTTTCAAAAGTGTATATCATACCTAGGTCTTGATCATATACTTTCCAAAAATATATATCAAACCTACAAATTCAGTCAAGCTTCCAAAGCGAGACGACCGTGCGCACGGAATTTGATTCTTCCCAATATCTCATGAGTGAGCTCATGCCTTCCGGTTCAATAAATGAACCTGTATGATCCCTTTGAGAGATCGTATTACTCATATGCCCTTATATGCACACCAGCGCGCCGGTATATAGACCTTGGTTAGGTCATCAACCTATTGGTCTGCCAAATGTAAATACTTAGACATATAGTAACACAGCTGTCTCCGGTCAGAGGATGCGTGCCTGTATCGTGACAACATACGATATAGGACTTTGGTTATATCGATCTCGTTAAGTCAACTCTTTGACCTAACTAATCTGACACCTCCGAATCTCTATTCCTATGCAGAGGACCTGCATCAAGAGGTCGGTCAGATATCATCCTAAATGAGAAAGGATTGCCATCTCCTACTCAGGCTGGAGATCATCTCTTAGCAATCATTTGACGGTGCTTGATGAGTCCTCAATCTAACCCATTAGATATTCATCCAAGCACCAGCCTCTATGATTCAATAATTGAATCAACAACTGTATGGTCATTAAGATGACCATGGTACATAACCCTAATTGTACTAAGGGACCTATTATGCAAACTATTTATTCTTCATTTCAGATCAGGGAATGATATGTGCAATAACATTTATTGCATAATGGCTCGCCGTGGGCTCACATGTCCAACACATATCGTTGATATGGTCGATATTTGTTCTTCCAAGGCCTTTTTCTTCACAAAATCAGTTCAATATCGTCGACATATCGATGATATATCATATCGACACAGTACCGATATCGATACCGATATAGCCTTCCATGCCTACAATCCATGCAAGGGGGAGCGCAAATGCTCCACCCGAGCCATCCCTCCCCCTCCCTAGCTCGCTGACCAAGCATCGAGACCCCTGTACGGGGGGGGGGGGGGGGGGGGTTGCATACAACGGTTCTTCAACTGGTTTAGCAAATCAGGTGGTTAGGATTCAAAGCATATGAATATATATATATATATGTTAGTTATGTAACACATATAGAACATAATAAACATATCGTATATTCTGTATGTTACTAATATATGTTTGTCACATAATTTTGCATTACCATGCACATAAAGTTAATTGTTGTATATCGGCAAGAACTTCACCCCGCCAACATTAATGGAGGCCATAATGAGCTTTGCATTGTATATGGATGACAATATGAATTAGGATTCAAAGTAAATCACGTGAAGAATATTATGTATTCTCATGTTCATAGCATATATGCTAAATGTGTTGGGGAATATCTAAATTTATGGATTTATAAATATATATAATTTACTTAATTGTATTTTTGTATATTTCCCTCCATAAATCGAGGCTTATGCATCGCCTTGTCAAGGGAAAACCACATCTATCCGTCTCAAGTTTTTAAAAAACATGCTTAAAACTACCGAAATTTCACTGAAAAATAATAATCAGGAATAAAAATTCCATGCCCACAACTTTATCACTACTAGAATACGTACTTTGTTTTGGTATCAAAGTGATCCCTTATTGTGAACATAATAGAAATATAATAATAGGTGGAACTTCAACGACCTATATTTTAGAAACCATTCTTGTATCATCTGTTGTCGAATGTCTAAACAAATAATATTTGTTAGAAAATTTCTCTTTATGCAATTAATAGCATATTTCCCTAGTATACATATACCGTCGAATTATACAACAATAACGAACAACAATGATGTGTCAAGATTTTGTAGTTTTATGGGTTATTTACATTCATAATTATGTATACTTTCATAATTACGTACATAACACTGAATAATCATGAATTACACGCATAGTCATGAATAATTGCGAACTACACTCAAAATCTTGAAAGGTGTTCCGTCTTGTTAGAAAATAAACATACGGAAGCGAACAAGGAAAAAGATAAAGAACAATAAGAACATCAGGATTTAACGTGGAACCCTACTCCGTAAGGAGCAGGATGAAACCACGGGAGAAGCCCTCAAAGGGGCATATGCTTCATTGCTTTTTCTCAATGATTACATGAGGTCTGGGGCTCCTTATATAGCCTCCACAGAGCCTCCAAGTCCCACCACTGGTAGATGTGGAACTAAACAAATGGATGGGGTAGATGGATCTTCTTCAGGATCCATTTACCCTCCTACAACTCATATGGCGCACAACCAAATACTCCAACACTCCCCCTCAAGCTGGAGCATGCAGTGCTCAGCTTGGACAAACAGAAACAAACTCAACTCAACGCGCACAACTGTTGCTGTCGATGATGCAAATGGAAAAAATGCAATAGTGGAATAATAAGTTTGGTGGAAGAAATATGGAGAGGGGAAGGAGAAGGAGAAAACATGTCGGCGACGCGGGATTTTGGAGATGAAATACGTGAAGATCACGTTGAGAGAGAGAAATAGAGAGACAAAGATAAACTCAATTTTCATATCAACTGAACTGTCTTTTACAACAGGCTACCAACGTCTTTATATAGTAGAGGTGGAATTACCAAAAATAGAAAGAGAATCAAAATTAAATCCCAACTTATCTAATTGACTCTTAGACTCGAACTAATTTCCTTGAATTAGACTCTAACTAATTTTATTTACCAAAAGTTGAGATAACAATCTCAATTTATTTAAATAAAATATGCAATTAATAGAAAATAACTAATTGAGGACGAAATTCCTTAATTTGAAGATTCTCCAAATCAGCCATCTGATTCAATTTGATTTGCCCTGCCAATTTGAGAAATATTGCATCAATCGAGGACGTTGCTTCTCATGTCGTGCAGGTGTGGAGGATGAATGGGCTGGAGTGTGAGTCTGCTGAATCACCTCGTCAGAGAGCATGTACTATGAACTGCGCATGTCAGAGTCACTACAACTAGAAAATGAGTCTCCTTGTTAGAGTACTCTAGCCAACCACAATATGTGGACAACTGCTCCATCTCTGAAAAAGGGTCAAACTGAAAAGGCCGTGGAAGTGCAATCATCGTCGGAGTCCACGATCGTTAGAGAATGAAGTCTGAAAAGGTGATGCAGCACAAAATTAAAATATAGGGCATGTTGTTTTTATCCATTAATTTTATTTATGTTTATTCGAATCCTCGCATTTTTATTTAAATAAAGAGATCGTGTGTGTTCTTGAAATTAATTAGTCAGTTTAAATTTGATTTTCGAATTTTGAATTAGAGTTAAATTAGGATAGAGGTCGATTTGAATTTTAATTCAAATCAATTAGAGTCAATTAGGATCGAGTGGGATTTTAAATTTGATCCGCTTTCCATTTTTGTAATTCCACTTCTACTATATAAAGAGGTTGGTAGCCTATTGTAAAAGACAGTTCATGATATATTAAAATTGAGTTTTATCTCTTGGTCTCTCTATTATTCTCTCTCTCTCTCTCTCAACGTGATCTTCTCGATTCTCCTCCCAAAACCCCGCGTAACCGACGCGTTTTCTCCTTCTCCCGCCCCTCTCTAAATTTCTTCCACCAAAATTATTTATTCCATCGTTGCATTTTTTCCATTTGCATCATTTGGTATCAGAGCATGGAAACCGAATCGTTCTTACGATTCGACGATCCGATCGTATTTTGGAGGATCCAATACGATTTGAGTCGCCTCTCACGTGACTCGCATTCACGCTCACGTTCGAAGATGTTCAAGAAACGTATTATAGCATACATGAAAGCCCAAGCATGGTTGGACGCACAAAACGAGGGAGAATCACCTGTTGACAACGAAAATCAGACAGTTGTAGCGGCTGTTCAACACGATTTCGATCAAGAATATGAAGGTATTTTCAACCTCGAAGAAAATTCCATTATTACGAAGGTTGGACTTGGGACCAATCTACGACGAATATCCTATGGATGAAGAACTGCATTTCGTCGATTTGTTCGCGGACGGAGTTGCTGTCCACGAAGAAAAGGAAATCGGTGAAGAACTCGGAACTCTAGATCTAGTTGGTTCCGACATCCCTATCCAAACATCCATGATTTCACGGTCATCCTCTTGCGCACAGGAAAATGCTCCGAACTTGACATTCGTTGCTCCTCCAACCCTAGTGAAGCAGTCCCCTCGTCAACCCGATGGCATCAACCAACACCTGGTCCAAGTTACGTCTCGCGCAGCCCGCGTCCCGCCTGTGCGCCGCCTCCAACTTTCGAAGGGTCGCCTCCATGGTCATCATCGCTGCAGTAAACGCTGCCAGGGGTGTCGCCCTAGGTCTCCCGACCCAGACCGATGCCGATGTGTATGGTCCTTCGATCCAGGCTGCCGCCAAACAACCTTGAACGCCAACAACTGCCGTGCATGTTTTAGGCATGATTATTACCGCCAGTACGATTTGGGGCTGTCATACCTTCCTCGACGCCGGTCGAAACCTCCCTGCCTATCGCAATGTCGACTCTTGAAGCCTCACTACCTGTTGCGACATCGCTTATGGCCTCCATACCCAGGCTGCCGCGGCCCTGGTGCGTTTCCTCACCGCCCGCACGGTTGGAACCCTAAATCTAGGGTGCGGCACCGCCAAAGGCAGCACTACCGCCTTCCATGGATGAGGCCACGCTGTCACCTACTCGCAAGTCGCTGCCATAGTTGTTGCCGCCGTTGGGGAAGTCGAAGAGCTATGGTTCGGCGACGTTCAAAACGAAGGGAGGAAGGAGTCCCGCATGGTCCTCCTAATTTATCTCCCAGGAAAGGTCAATCCCATAAAATTAAGGATTTGGATGTTGTTGGGAAAATTACAGAGGTATCCCTCCTTTTAAAGCCTTTTATATAAAGGTTACAGTTGGGGAAAAATTAAAAGGCATTGCTTTGGTTGAAGGGGTAGAAAAATTGCACTGCAACCCCTTGGAGCGAGATTATTTAAAGGAAGGTGCTGAGAAAAAGGAAATGAGGCTGCTACCTTCTCCAAAGAGG
Source organism: Ottelia alismoides (assembly GCA_037367405.1). NCBI lineage: Eukaryota > Viridiplantae > Streptophyta > Magnoliopsida > Alismatales > Hydrocharitaceae > Ottelia > Ottelia alismoides. The sequence continues at coordinate 302,691 of JAZKJV010006275.1, read as the reverse complement.
AACAGAAGTATGGGATTTATCTATATAAGGACCCTATGGGTTAGTTCATTACCCACATCTCCTCTCATCCTAGGTTTTTGCCACACATTTGTCATGGGTTCTCCAACGGCTACGATGTTCATGCCTCATCAATTTTTCGATCACCGCGATAAGGGGACAAAGCTCGTGGAGACGCCGCCCTTTGCGCCACATATGTTCTTCCAACATGAGGTTGACAACTCCGGCCTCCGCACTAAAGAAATCTGGGTTCCGTCGTTTGCCCTACATCTTTTCTTCCAAAAGGTGATCAAGAACGTTGAAATCAAGCCGTCAAGCATCGAAGATAAAGTAATTCGTCAGGAGACGAATTTTTCAAGCGGAGGAGAATTAATGCAGCACAAAATTAAAATATAGGGCATGTTGTTTTTATCCATTAATTTATTTACTTTTATTCGAATCGTCGCATTTTTATTTAAATAAAGAGATCGTGTGTGATCTCGAAATTAATTAGTCAGTTTAAATTTGATTTTCGAATTTTGAATTAGAGTCAAATTAGGATAGAGGTCCATTTGAATTTTAATTCAAATCAATTAGAGTCAATTAGGATCGAGTGGGATTTTAAATTTGATTCGCTTTCTATTTTTCTAATTCCACCTCTACTATATAAAGAGGTTGGTAGCCTATTGTAAAAGACAGTTCATGATATAATGAAATTGAGTTTTATCTCTTGGTCTCTCTATTATTCTCTTTCTCTCTCTCTCAACGTGATCTTCTCGATTCTCCTCCCAAAACCCCGCGTAACCGACGCGTTTTCTCCTCCCGCCCCTCTAAATTTCTTCCACCAAAATTATTTTCTCTACCGTTGCATTTTTTTCGACTGCATCAAAAAGTCTCCTCATCGAAGAACTGGGTCTCTCCCATCTGGCACAGAGAATAGTACACTACTCTGGAGTACCTATGATACCACATGAAAATCCTTGCCAACATGGCATAGGGAATGGTCCTCTGCTTTGGAGTCCCTATGGCTCACATGAAAACTCTGGCCGAAACAACAAGAAGAATGATGGGGACCATGAAACTGAAGACCGCACACTCGTGCGTGTCTGAAACTGAACACTCGGAATCATGATCGTCGAGTCTGAAACCGAAATGTAGAGTCTGATCATCTTGCTGGTCTGGAGATTGACATCTCAATCTAAACAAGACCTGTGACTCTACATAATACCCCCCCTTTCTCCCATACTGGTCGGAATGATAGTCGTTGACCAAGTTGGGAAAAGACAATAGCATGGGGCTAAACATGAATATTCTCAAAATTTTCTTTCGGCTTTTCTTTAAATAAATTTTTTTAATAAGCCATCACATTTTTTATTTTTTAACTAAGCCCTTTATTTTTTTCTTGGCTCCCTTTTTTCGTACGGATTTTTTTGTATGATTCCATTTTTATCGCGTACGGATTTTTTTGTACACATTTTTTTCGGCCACTCCTTTTTCTGCCTTTTTTTTCCTTTTTTTACATTCCCGACAGTGAGCCCAATAGCCTTTTACAATAAAAGTAATGAATGTAAAGATGGCAACGATTAGGGTTCTCCTCATGGGAACCCCATATTTGAAACATGCGCCGCCCCTAACGGGGAAACCATACGGGATCACCGCCCCCATCTCTTTAGGGTTCCCACACGGGGAAACCTAGCAAGGATCTGCCACCCCCGATGGGAAGAATGTCGCCTCCACTGGAGTTCGATCTCGCGCCGCCTGCCGAGATCTGAGAGAAGCTTGGGGATGGTGCCGCCGCTTCGCGTTGGAGGGGAGGGCTCCCATTATCGGCCTGGAGATCCACAGGAGCTGCGACCGCCGCCTGTGCTTGTTGGTCTTCGAGTGGAGGATGCACGCCCTCCTGGATGAGGGAGATGCTCGAGCACTGCTGCATGTTGTGCGCCCTCCTGGATGCATGGTTTTTGGAGCCTGTCTGCCTGTTGTACGGCTTGAAGGAACATCTCCTAGGGGGTACGCTTGCCTAGGGCTTGCCTAGGTCTGGACTAAGTGCGGCTGCACCGCTTGACCGCATGGAGCTCTGCTGCGCAACGGAACTTGGAAGCATTGTGATTGCCCGTGCGCTGAGAATATCGCGAGGAAGAAGCAGAGGACAACCCTCGAGGTCTTCATGGTCTTGCCCGCATGAGGTCTCCTTCTTTGAGATGCCGCCACCTGGGGTCTGTCCTAGGAGGCGCGACTGGTGCAGGAACGCCGCCGATGGCGCGGGGAATAAACCTGAATTGAACATGATCTGGAGATACAAGATCAGACGCCTCCTTCTTCGACATAGAGGCATGATGGGCTGACACGACGACCCTTCTGAAACTAGGGTTCAGAAACCCTAAATCTGTACTTGGATCGAAACAGAACATGGTTCCAAAAATTGAACCATGAGCATGATAATCTCGAATCATGAACAATAAAGCAAAATAAAATACGTGAATCGATCCGCTCTGATACCATGTTAGAAAATAAACATACGGAAGCGAACATGAAAAAAGATAAAGAACAATAAGAACAACGGGATTTAATGTGGAACCCTACTCCATAAGGAGCGGGATGAAACCATGGGAGAAGCACTCAAAGGGGCATATGCTTCATTGCTTTTTCTCAATGGATACAGGAGGTCTGGGGCTCCTTATATATCCTCCACAAAACCTCCAAGTCCCACCACTGGTAGATGTGGGGCTACACATATGGATGGGGTAAATGGATTTTCTTCAGGATCCATTTACTCTCCTACAACTCATATGGCGCATAACCAAATACTCTAACACGTCTTATACACAAGCCCCGACGTTATGTTTATCCACTAACCTAACCTAACCCTTCAGTTAATCGAACTAACAGGAATCCAATGTTACATATTTATTATTTATTATTTTATTTTAATAATACCCAACTCCCCTCCCCTCTTCCTCCTCCACTGTGCCCTTCTCCGCCTCTCGGCCTCCCACACAAGATGCAACAGCAGCTGCTCCACCAGGCGGAGCCCTGCCTCCCCGCCTCCCGCATGAGTTGCTACTCCGCTGGCCCCTCCTCCCGTACGAGCTACAACAGCTGCTTCGCCAGGCACAACCCTCCCTCCGCCCTCCCCTCCTCGCACATGAGTTGTTGCTCCGCTGCCCCCTCCTCATGTATAAGCTGCAAGAACTGCTCCGCCAGGCGGAACCCACCTTCCACCATCCCCTCCCGCACGAGCGACAACAACTACAGCTCCTCCATCACCCTTCCTCCCGTGTGAGCTACAACTGCTGCTCTGACGCATGCCACCACTCTGCTAGGGTTTCTCCTCCCCCAAACCTTCATGACCCCTGCTTATAAGAAGGATGAGTCCACGGCAGAGGGCAACGGCTTGCCACCACTAACGACAACGATCGTTGCCCACCTCCTCAAAGGCAAGAACGTGAGGAGAGCTCGAGGAGGACTTGGTAGAGAGGGAAGGGGAGGAGGAACGAAAAGCGATCTCATTTGTAAATTATGAGAACTTAAAGGGTAAAATGTGTAAATATTTGGTGGATTCCATAATATTTAACAAGAAAATTGGATGGAAGAACACGGGTTTATGTCACGTAAGAGTTAAGCACTATTTAGAGTTCTGGGTGTAATTATAAATTGCCGAGGGTTACGTACGTAGTTATGAAAACATAGGAATATAGATGTAAATATCACTTTTTATTAGTCATTGCTACCTAGGCGATGATTACCTGGAGATTTTAACTTCGCTAAGCATATAAAAATGTAATGTTGTTTGGACTTTAGCAGTGTAAAATTTAGTTTTAAAATTATTCAGACGTTCAAAATAAAAACGGCACCAAAAATTACAAAGATTTAGGGAGGCATCCGTTACCTGTCAGTGATTACAACCTTTTTCTCTATTCTACAGCTTGACCTGATATACATACAAATCAGAAAAAAAAAACTAACAAATGGTTAGAATTCTAAACATCAATGAATGGATTCCTAACAACCACATTATAACGAATTTTAAATCTCCGAATGATTACAGACTAATTTCCAGATGATGAGTGTTAAGGTTTTTTTTAGAGAGCGATGTTGCCATGTTTGTACATGAAGACCTGCACTCCCTGTTGTCGTTGGATGACGCGAATTCCATCGATTATGGAAGCATGGTTGAATGCGTCCGAGAAGACGGCGATCTCCTCGTCTCCTTTATCGGATAGGAGGCAGCAAAGAGATCCAATGGCAGTCATGGAGGCCATGTTGGCGGCAAATCCAGTTGGGCACAAGAGGCAATCCTGAGAAGATTTTACTATGGTTAGCAGCTCTTGTTTGAAGTTTCACTTAGTATCGTCTAAGGAATTTTGATCGTTAAACTTGAAAGATTAATGTTAGCTATACAAGGTTCTCTGGATCAAGATCAAGAGAGCGTGTGTAGCTTCACTAGCATTGACACCAATGCAATGCCTCTTACTATTCTCCTCTAGCTGGTCGTAGCCATAATTTCTTGCTCTAATCATTGCGGAGGACAGTAACAATTGATACAAATGTAAATGATAAAAGAAAGAGGTAATAATATAAATTATTGCAAGCAATATAACAACAATTATGGCATTTCTTGTGAATTTCAAAAGTACAATTAGCATTGGACGATGCAGCAACATTTAATTAAATCTGAAACGACTGGCCGTGGTCCATTTTGATGTTGCATTCCCTGCCATGTCAATCACGGCAAATGGCCACACCTGCATGGCGTACGGCATCCACGGATGTAGCCATCAGTGTCAAAATCAAGGGGGTCGAAATATTGGTTGTCCTATACCTTCACTCCATCTATTAGCATATTTTAGGGGCGGTAATAAGCAAGAATAAGGGTAGAGAATAAGGAAAATGAGAATCTTCTCTCTGTTCTGCTGGAGAGATAGGATAAGGAGAATAATGTGGAATAAAGTAGATAAGATGGTAGAAAGAAATGGATAAGGGTGTAATAAGGTGAAATAATGGGATGTGAATGAGAATAGTTGTACTATTGTGAACCACGCCGGGCGAGATCGATCCCTTATTCCAGTACTTATTCTCCAAACGAATAGGTCCTTAAAGAGGAGGTCGCATTGCACCGATATCCAACTAATTATTGTCATCTTTATATTCCAATCTTACTTTCTCTATCAGCCATCTCCAATTCAGAACCAATCATTTGATAGTTTTCGTAATCATCTCTCATCCCATTTCGTTTACATTTAAATCATTGAAACGAGCTAATATTTGGATTAAGCTGCCCGATTTGTGAATATTTGTGGTGTGGTAACTCGTACAACATGGGACTTATTATAGCATCTAAGACTGCAACTAAAGGATATGGAAATATCCTTAAGCACATCACGGAAGCGTGAGGATCGCATCATATGCGATCGGGAGCGACTAGTCGCACTAGTGGCTCGGGGAAGCGGAATTTAAAAAAAAATCATGGTGATGAAACCTCATGATCCAAGAACACTTCTTGGGTGTTTCCTCTAAACCACAAACAAGTATTAGGGTTACCTCTTGAAGCGTGGTTACGGTCGAGTCTCTAAACGAAGAGACCACCTGTCTCAAGTCCGATCCGATGGAGGAGACGCTTGCCAGTGCGTTGATGAAACACGTGCTTCTCGCAATCCATGTTGATGATCCAAGTGGCGAATTTCCTGATCTCGTCACACGAGATCCAATGTCTTCTTCACAAGTGAGGTGCATCGAAGGAGACGAAGATCCACGAGCAAACAATTCGATAGAATAACGGCGACGCTGCGACGAGAGTAACTCTCTTTAGGGCTCCATGGCGGACGGCCAAAAGAGAGAGGGCGTGAGAGAGAGAGTTGTAAACTTGTAAAGTTAAGAAGAGCAAGGGGTTCCTCTTCTTATATAGGGTTTTGGGAGTCCGTGGATCACAATCCATGGACTACACAAAATCAATGGATGAAATTGGTTTGTGCTACTTTCAATGGACAAGATTTTGCTGGAAAAACATAATAACAATTAATTTAATTATATTAAATATATATTGATAAATAAATATAATTTAATCTTAAAACTAAATCAATTAATCTTGGAGACAATGGAAAAGGAGAATCTCCTCTTCCATATAGGAGTGGTAGGCCACCACTCTTTCCTTGTAAGAATTGGTAGTTGTCCCTTCTCCTATTAGGAGAGGGAGATTTCCAATGCAATCTCCAAGATTGCATGATTCCATGTAGCTCCAATATTTGCAACAACAATTGTTGTAAATTATTCTACAAAAATAATTCATAATTATTTTGAAAAATTGCAATCTTGTCATTGGAAATTTGTGAATCTCATTCACAACCCCACAATAAAATATGATTTACATTTTCAATTAATTATCCAATGTGAATCCAATTCACACCAATAATTAATCAACAAATATAAATCATAATAAATTCTCTCTTATATATTATAAATCACATTTATAATATATATGATTAATATGGATAATACTATCCATATTATTCATATCCACGATAAGTAAATCACATTTAATCATCCTTGATCTCTATTCTCGTGTTGTCAAATAATATGAATCGCATTCACATTATTTACATCATTGATCATTAAAGCACATTTAATTATCCTAGATAACTCTCTCCGTAATATGAATCAAATTCATATTATTCATGATAATTAAATCACATTTAATTATCAGTTTTTCAATTCTCGGATACATATATTAACAATGAAATTATCCTGAACTCTTTCAAGGATAATGCGCTTTCTCCGTGGATATTTGGAGATAAGAACAGGGCGAATGTATTGCTTCACATATAGTGACTTGGATATTGAGATCACATCTCAAATCCAGATCTCGCGAACCTCTCATAGATGCTTGATTAAATCAAAATCGCAAATCTAATCTTCTTATCGCATCTGAATCACATTCAGATCAATGTCCAACATTTGGACCAAGATCAGATTACTTCTCTACTGAGAGAAGTCACCAAAATCCAGACCCGTTTCATCACTCCCTAGGAATGGAAGCGTCATGGTTATACAATCGTTTATGATAACCTCACCCTCAGGTATTCCCAATACCTGTACATACTGCATAGTGGAAGATCCAGAATAAACTCGAAGTATTAGATCTCTTTTCATTGTCTACTTCAGGGTTTTATCATTAAGTTGCTCATTTGATCACTGGGAGTCGGTATCGATCATATACTTCCCAACAGCATATATCATACTTCGGTCTTAATCATATACTTTCCAAAAGTATATATAAAACCTACAAATTCAGTCAAGCTTCCAAAACGAATCAACCGTGTACGGAATTTGATTCTTCCCAATATCTCATGAGTGAGCTCATGTCTTCCGATTCAATACTGAACATGTATGATTTCTTTAAAAGATCGTATTACTCATATCCCCTTGCATGCACACCAGCACGCCAGTGTATTTAGGTCTTCAATATATTGGTCTGTCAAATGTACATACTTAGATTTAAGTAATACATCTGTCGCCGATCAGAGGATGCGTGCCTATATCGTGACAGCATACAACATATGACTTTGGTTATCTCGATCTCGTATAGTCAACTTTTTGACCTGACTAATCTGACATCTCCGAATCTCTATTCCTATGCAGAGGACATGCATCAAGAGATCGGTCAGATACAACCTTTAGATAAAAGATTGCCATCTCCTTTTCAGGCTGGAGATCCTCTCTTAATAATCGTTTGACGGTGCTTGATGAGTCCTCAATCTAACGCTTTAGATATTCATCGAAGCACCAGCCTCTATGATTCAATAATTGAATCAACAGTTGTATGATCATTAAGATGGCCAATGGTACATAACCCTAATTGTACTAAGAGACCTCTTATGCAAATTAGTTATTCTTCATTTCAGATCAAGGAATGATATTCGCAATAACATTTATTGCATAAATGGTTCATTATGGGCTCACATGTCCAATAATCTCCCACTAGGCCAAAGAGCCATTAATGGGCTAATCATTTAAACCTACACTATTGTGACAATCATAGGGTATTTAGAAAAAAATAGCTAGGTAAGATGATCAGTCACTCTATTCCCGAAAGACTATGCTAAGTCCTTTTACGGTACTTGCATATCCCTTATTATAAGTGCTCGCATCCAATGTGAATGTTGCATCTTATGCAACTAATACTTAATTTTTGTTAGTTATAGTGTCCTTGATATTACAGCTTAAATATTATTATTATTATTATAACTAGTATTTCCATAATCCTTATTATAATACCTTCATTCTAGGAGATCTCCATCTCCTAAGGTATTCGTAGTTAAGACCTTTTAAATCACTATCTATAAAGTCTTAAGTTCTTGAAGATAAAACTTAGAGATCACTATCTCGAAAGTCTTGTCATATTTGAAGATATTGTTATTACTGCAACTAAGTGTTTTATCTCCATAGTAGGATTAGTAACAGATTACTACTCCCACTACATGACAGACATCTGACTTTTGTACACATCCAGTATACACACGGCTTCTCGTAACTGATGCACAAGGGCAAGCAGTTTTAGCATTCACTTCCTCAACTCCTTGAGGTGCTATCCCTTTAGATAAGTCAGTACCATATCTTAAGGGATGGAAGCCTTTTTTGGAATTTTATAGAAAATGGAATATGTCCAAGGTGTACTATAAATGTGACAGTCCCAATACCCTCTTTTCTTTGCCTCTGAACACCTTCAAAACTAAGATACAAGAGCTATCCATGGGATTATATTTCAAGGTATGGAAAAGACAGATTACAAAATGCTTATTATTATCCTTATATCATTCCAAATAATTAGGATATCATCTACATTTAACACGACGAACACAATGGCACTCCCACTAAGCTTCACATCGTACATCAATATTCTATCTGAAATCATAACCTTTATAATTTCATCAAATCTTATGTTCCAACTACAAGAAGCTTATTTGAGTTCATAGATGGAGTTCTTTAACTTGCACACCTTGCTTTCCTCATCCATGAAGCCATGGGACTACTTCATATGAATATCCTTGGAGAGGTATTTATAGAGGAATGCAATCTTAACTTCCATCTTGAGGATGTCAAAGTCAAGTCGTGTAGTTATAGTTAGCAATAATGTGATGAGTTTAAGCATGGTAACTAGAAAGCAAGTCTCATCGCATGCGATGCCCTCTTCCTTCGTGTGTGTCTTGTGGATAGGAGTTGTGCTTTGAAGGTCTCTACCTTCTCATCAGATTCCCCCCTTCTCTTGAAGATCCGTTTACACCTTAACGAGTCTTACCCATATAGGCGGATCATCAAGGATCCATATATGAAGTCTACTTTAGACTTTATTGCTAAAATCCACCTTTTCATGTCATGATCTTCGGAAGCTTCATCACATGAAGTAAGATCATTGTCACATTTCTCTGACACATGGAATCCATCCTCAAACTCATTTGAAGAGCTATGAGTGTTTCATCTTTAATCGTCCTTTTAGTTTCCGATTTCAGGTACCTCATTATCTTCACAAGATTAACTAAGTTCCTTTACTTCATTTTCATCTTGATTCTCTAGAGATTCATCTCTAAGAATCATATCCTTAGAGATGAAATCGGTAAACATATATTGTTCACTTATGTACCTTTTAGTTATTTTTCTTTTCCGCCGTACTCTTTATGTAATTTACCCGTAGGCTACTCTCCTATATAAGAGAACCTAGGGTTGATGGAGTTCCCAACATGGTATCAGAGCGACGGTCCTAGACCGGAGTTCTCGAACCAAAGAAACCCTAACCCTAGCCCCACCGTCAAGCCTCTCTCCCTCCGCGCACCGCCGGCTTCACACCTCTCGCGCGATCGCCTGCGGCTTCACCTCTGCGCGTGTCTACGCCTGCGCCCCTCGCACGATCGCCTGCGCCTCTCGCGCAATCGACTGCACGTGCGCCTCACGCGCACCTTCTGTTCGCTCGCCTGTGCTCCCCGACAGCCTCCCGCGTGCTTTCTGCACGCTTGCCTCGCGTGCGCCTGTGCGCCTGATGAATCTCGGATTCATCACTCTAAATCTCTTTTTTTAAGCTCAAATCCCTTAAAATCAACAGCATTCCTGCATCTATCCTGCATAATTAACATTCATGCATGTTTTTATAAGAATCACATTTTTAGCACAAATTTTTGCACAAAATAAGAAGCCAAAAATCGAAGCCAAAATTGACCTGTAAATAGCCTAACTTCCGTGATTTTTAACTCATTCATGCTAACTCCGAATGATCCAAAACCACCTCCACCGTGTACATATCACTAACAAGAATAAAAAATACAAAAAATAAATAACCCAAATAAGTGGACCAAAAACCCAAACCCTAGTTTCAGAATATCCGGACTAAAAACCTCATATCTTTCTCATCCAGTATCCGATTTAATCCTACTCACTTTTGAACTAATATACATTCAATTACCTTCAAAACAAGACCACGTTCAAGTGAATCGGAGCTCATATGTGAAAATTGGGTTTTGGGCCTCTTTTGTACATTGTATATTTTAGCGATTTTTGACCTAGTATTTTATATACTTATTTTATCAATTAATAAAAATCCAAAAAAATAGATTAATGTATAATTGTTTATCTTTAATTTTATCATATTTTCTCCGGATTTTTATCTGATTTAAAAATAACATAAAAATTACAAAACCCCAAAATCAATGTGTTATATATACATGGGATACCCCAAAAATACCACTTTGTGCAAATGATCGATTTTAGTTTTGATGTCTTCATAAAAGTTGTAGATCTCATCGAGACGCGCAATTTTTGTGAAGAAACTTTTTGATCCGAGGTCATTTACTACTTTTATCGATTTTACAAAGGTTTTATTTTCGGAATTTTCTGGTGCTGACACGTGGAAGCATCTGGTGCTGCCACGTGTCAGCCATTTTTTGGCTTATTTAATATCATTTTTATAAAAAATAAAATAAAATTAAAGTAATTAAATTAAAATTAAAAGGGACGCACGCGCGTCGTGCCCCCCAGGCACGTGCTCTGTACATGCCCCCTTTCTCTCCCCCCCAGTCGCCACGTGGCGCACGCCTGGCCGGCCGATCTCGGCCGATCGGACGGCCACCGTGCGTCTTCAACCTCCGCCTCCTTCCCCCATGCGGTCGCCGCCCGCGATTTTCGCCGCCGCTCCGATTTCTCTGCCTCAAACTTCTTGTCGCCTCGCGCATATCTCTTCCCCCTCAATCTCGACAATCTCCGATTCACCGTATCTCCATTTCCGCCAACCGCCTTTCTCGCGCAAAATCCGATCAAATCACCCTCAAACCCCAAATCGAATCTCGTCTATGTCGCCCCTATTACTTCCTTCTCTGGCGCACCATCCGACGCCCTATTTAAAGAACTGCTCCACCAACGAGCCTCATCATCCGCCGATACCCAGTTGCGCGTGGAGGAGATGGTGACAGCATTTCCTCCACCGACCGGCGAGATCCAAGGTCGCAACCATGTAGCAGAGCCCCCTCCGCCGCTACTACTCCAGCTCCGCCCCTTGGCGTCGAGCCAACGACACCGACTTCAATGCCTATACCTCCGCTACCAACGCTTCGTTCACCTGCTTCGACAACCACCATCATCGACGCCTCTGTCCGGCTCCTTCGCTTCATCATCGACATCACCGGTCAACGCCAATCGTCGTCATAGACCCACTCCACAGCTCTGCCTTGTCCAGCCCTCCACCACGACATCTCTCCTTTGACGCCTCCAGAGCCGGGCCTCCGCCCGTTCGCCTCAGCCACCACCGAGCGGTGGACCCGAGACCCCCGCCACGTGTCACGCACGTGGGGCGTGGGGACGACGCCAGCATACGTCAGCCCCAGGGGTCACGTGCCGTGTACGTGACCCGCTGGGTCATTTGCAGCAAGACCCTCGGATCTCCCCCATTTGCACCGAAAGTCCAAGGGTCACGTGCCTAGCACGTGAACATTTGGAGATTATATAGAGGGATCCCCGAAGGTTGTCCTATTCACGCAAAAGCCCCAGCCGACCAGAGGGCACGTCCTATGCACGTGCCCCTCTGGTAATTTTGCACTGACCACCCCAGAACTATTGGTAATTACTCCTAGGTCCCCCGTTGCTTTTTTTATTTAGTTTATTTAAATTGCATATGTACCCTTGAGTCTACCTTTAGTTTTAAACCTCTTTATTGCACCATTTTCTTTATCCAAAAATAGCATGATGTTTGTCGTTTAATTCTCTACAGTTTGACATATTGTGGATCTTTTTGTGATTAATGCTTAATTAATAATTAATTATTTTGTGGAAATTTGCATATTTTGCCCATTTCTTGCTCTGAAATTCATAGTTGATTAACCGTTGCTCTAAAAATCCCCGAAAAATCATATATTGTAGAGTTAATTGTACTTGACATTATGCCCAAAAATATTTGCATTTACATGCACACTTTGCCCTGTAAAAATCATTTTGCATATTTCAGTGTTTAATTTTTAATAGGTATTAGATCTCACATTTTCAAGGTTTAGGATTTTTCTGAGATCAATCACCTTGTGATAGATCTTAGATAATTTTGGTCCTTGAAAATAATTAGGTTTAATATTTATTATAATTAAATATTGTAATTCATTTTCTTTGCATTTGAAAATTCATAAAAAATCCATATTGCATCCAAAAATTCCAAAAAAAGTACAGTGGATTCATTTAATCATATTTTGCATTGTGGCCAAGTTTCATAATTTTTGGATATCGTTTGAATGTAATTGACATTTTAGTCCTTAAAATAGGCCGAAATTGCATATTGCACCCTTTATTGCATTGAAAAGTCCATAAAAAACCGCTTCGAAAAACCGCGAACGAATTTTGATAGACATGATTCTAGATTGTTCCTTTGCCTCCTTGAGTTCGACCTTGGGACTTACCCAAGTAAAATAAACATCAAACCACGAGATTGAAAATTGAATAAATTATTTGTGGTTATTTTTTTGACCGATTCCAATTGCCGCCTACAACGCACGACTAATCATTTCTAACACGAACGAACAAATAAACACCTTCTTAAATGCAACATTTACGGATTCATCAGATGCCCTCACGCGTGGTTTGCACTGCGCCTCCGGTCTCGCGCACTCAGCGCGTCATGAACCAGCCCCGCATCGGGCATATTTCTAGCGCCTTTGCGCCTCCTGCGTGCATCGGGTTGCGAGATCTATAAAACCCTAAGCCCAGCGCGCAAGCCTCCAAAGGAATGGGTTTGGTTGCTTGAAGTCTACACATGCAACTAAACCCATTTATGTCCGTGTAGACGATCATATCTTCAGTCTACTACTCCAGTCTTCTGTTACCAATATGTCAGAAAGCAAGTCATATATTCCATCTATAGGCGCCTTTCAAGGTCCGGCACCGATTGTGAAGATGGATGGTACGAACTATGAACTGTAGGCTATGCAGTTCATGAGTATGATGAAGTCAACCGGTAAGAAGCACATTCTTACTGAAGAAGAGCCTGCTGAGAAGAGTGGAGTTAATGCCTCGTGGGAGGCAGATGATGCATAAGCCAAAATATGGCTATCTGGAACTCTGGCAATCGAGATTGCCAATGATATTCTTCATCAGCCCACGGCCAAAGCAATGTGGGATATTCTGGTTGCCACATATTTTCAAACGAAGAATGAGACAAAGATTCTGCAACTCCAGCATGACATATTCGCTATAAAGCAGAATGGACGCCCTCTACACTCACTATAAACATCTCTACGAGGGATGTTCGAGAAGCTGTACAGCTTCAAGCCCCTGATAGCCACACCAGAGCAACAGAAGACCTACCAGAATGCTACTATGGTAGGAGTTTTCCTTGCTGCCTTTGATCCTGTGTATGAGGCAACACGGTCCCAAATCTTGGCCGACTCTACTATTCCTCCTATAGAGGAAACCTTTTACAGACTGAGCCGCATCACTGTCCCTTCTACGACTACGAATCAGAATGCTTCAGCCATGGCTGCCAACCGAGGACGTTGAGGTCATCATCATCCGGCCCGTGGCCGTGGCCCTCGTGGCAGAGGAGGCCGTGTTCGGCCAACGTGTACCTACAGCCATCACACTGGACATACCGAAGACACATGCTACTCCAAGCATGGATTTCTTGCATCCGCGCGAGTCGCTGAGCAGCTAGACCCTCCATCTGCTGCCTCTTTGGATCAACGCTTTGATGATCTTGTTGCCCGTCTAAGGGACATTATTCCTCCATCTGGCCCAGCACCCACTACTGAGAACCAGTCTGATGTTGCTGCATCCGCCTCTGCATCTACCATTGAATCAGGTAGCACATGCATTTACTAGTAGTGGATCATATAATTTAGCATGGATTATGGACTCTGGCGCCACACATCATCTATGTGGCGATCAAAGTCTGCTTACAGGGTACAGACAGATTCCCCCAGGTCGAACAGTGGTCATTGCCAATGGTACACATTCCCCGATTACTAGTCAGGGGGAGATTAGACTGACATCATCAATGCAGCTCAAGAATGTGTTATCAGTCAAATTACAAAGGATTTACAGTGTCGGGCTATTTTTGATCCATCCTCTCTTGTTTTTCAGGACATCCGTACGGGCAACGTGACTGGGCGAGGCTATGAGCAAGGAGGCCTCTATCGCCTCAGTCAGACTCCTTTTGCTGGAACCTCATCTCTACCTGTTGGACCCGTCTCTTCTCTACTATGGCACATGCGCTTTGGACATCTACCGCTTCAGAAACTGCGCCATGTGTTACCCCAGGTTTTGCCTCACACGCCTATTCAATGTGAGGCTTGTCAGTTGGGAAAGCATCATCGGTCTACCTTTCCCAGTCGTCAGTGTCGGAGTAGTACCTCCAAGTTTGAGTTGTTTCATGTCGATATCTGGGGTCCGAGTCGTGTTCCTGATCATCAGGGACACAGGTTTTATATGGTCATTATGGACGATTTCTCTCGAGTGTCATGGGTGTTTTTGTTAAAGAATAAATCTGAAGCAGGGAATATTATCATCATTTTTCTTAATGAAATTCGTAATGTCTTTTCTGCATCTGTTAAAATTGCAAGAAGTGATAATGCCCTGGAATTGTGTACTCATGTCCTATCCAGTTATTTTTCATCCCAAGGGATCATCCACCAGACATCCTGTGCCTATACCTCCCAACAGAATGGGGTTGCTGAAAGAAAGCATCGTCATTTACTGGATGTAACCGGGTCGCTCCTTATACAGAGTCATGCTCCTCTTTCTTATTGGGGTGATGTTGTCCTTACAGTGTGTTACTTGATCAATCATATGCTGTCATCTGTTTTGGGTGAGAAAATTCCTTTCTCACTTATCTTCCCTGGAAAGGAATTATTCTCTCTTACTCCTCATGTTTTCGGTTCAATTGCCTTTGTACACCAGTTGTCTCCCGGGACTGACAAGCTCTCTCCTAGGGCTATCAAGTGCATCTTCGTTGGCTACTCCAGAACTCAGAAGGGGTACAAGTGTTATGATCCATTGCGCAGGCGGTATCTTGTCAGTGCAGATGTTACAATTTTTGAAACCGTTATGTATTTCTCAGCCTCAGGTGATCAATTGATACCCCTGCTAAGACTGATGCCATTTATATGCCACCACCACCACCATCATCACCACCACCACCACCTCCATCTCCTGTCACTGTACATGTTTCACCATTACCATTTCACTATACCCGTAGGCTTGCTCCAGCTCATGGTCATTGCTCATCACCTAGCTCGCCTAAGGTATGTTCTGAAGATATTACTATTGATGTTACTGATGATTTTTCTAAGCAGGATGTATTACAGAGGCCAGACGAGGACACTGATGATTTAGATGATCCTATTGCTATACGAAAGTCGAAGCGGAGCTGTGCATCATATCCTTTAGCAGCTTCGGTGCCATTTGATCGCCTAACTGGAGAGTTCAAGAATTTCGTCATCGCATTGTCCGCAGTAACTATTCCACGAAATTACCAGAATGCACTGAAGGATAGTTGATGACGTCTAGCCATAGAGGAAGAGATGGCAGCTCTTCAGTCTAGAGGAACCTGGAGTCTAGTTCATGTACGTGCTGATGTGTCACCAGTAAGCTGCAAGTGGATCTTTACAGTCAAGTAGAATGCGGATGGCAGTATTGACAGATACAAGGCTCGTCTTGTTGCTCGTGGCTTTACACAGACATATGGGGTGGATTATATTGATACATTCTCCCCAGTGGCCCGCAATTCCACTCTATGGATTTTGTTGTCTGTTGCGGTCACTCGTGAGTGGCCGCTATACCAGTTGGATGTGAAGAATGCGTTCTTATACGGTGACTTACAGGAGGAAGTCTACATGCAACAGCCACCTGGTTTTGCTGTTGAGGGGGAGTATCTTAAGGTGTGCAAACTTCGTAAGGCTATCTATGGCCTTAAACAGAGCCCAGAGCGTGGTTCCAGAAGCTCTCAGATCTCTTTGAGAGACAGGGATACAAACGTTCTAATGCTGATCATTCCTTGTTTGTACAAAAGACTTCTAGAGGTATTATTGCAATTATGGTCTATGTAGATGACATTCTGCTTACAGGCAATGATGAGCAGGAAATAAAGGAGGCGAAAGAAATGCTGGGTCGTGAATTTGTTACCAAGGACCTTTTGGAGTTCTCAGATATTTTCTGGGACTAGAGTTCGCCAGAAATCCTTATGGGTTAGTAATGTCTCAGAGGAAATATGTCACTGACCTGTTGAGCGAAACAAGAATGCTTGGTTGCCGACCTGCTACCACACCTATGGACCCGAGTATAAAGCTATATGATGGTGATACAGAGGAGGTGGATAGGAGAAGATACAGAGAACTGGTGGGCAAACTTCTGTATATTACTATTAGTAGGCATGATATAGCTTTTGCTGTGAATCGAGTGAGCCAGTTCATGGAGCAACCACGTCAGGTACACATGGACGCCATACATATGATACTCAGGTACCTCAAGTCATCTCCATGTGCGGGGTTGTTGTTCAAGAAAGACAAGGTGATTACTATCTCAGCATGTGCAGATGTTGATTATCCAGGGTGTCCTAAGGACAGGAAGTCTACCTCTGGGTTTGTTGTATATGTTGGGGATTCTCTGGTCTCATGGAGGAGCAAGAAGCAAACTATGGTGGCAAGGTCGAGTGCTGAATCTCAATATAGGGCTATGGCCCAGGTTAGCACAGAAATGATGTGGGTGAAGGCTGTGCTTACAGATTTACATATAGAAGTCCCACTTCCTATGGCGTTGGAATGTGACAATCAGGCTGCCTTGTTCATTGCAAATAATCCAGCATTCCATGAACGAACCAAAGACATTGAAGTTGACTGTCACTTTATACATGACATGATTCAGAAAGGATTCATTGCTACACCCCACGTTAGTTCAGAGAATCAAACGGTAGATATTTTTACCAAGGCTTTACTGCGAGGCCCATTTCAGAAGTGTGCATCCAAGCTGAGCATGATTGACATCTATGCTCCATCTTGTGGGGGAGTGTAAACATATATTATTCACTTATGTACCTTTTAGTTATTTTTCTTTTCCGTCGTACTCTTTATGTAATTTACCCATAGGCTACTCTCCTATATAAGAGAGCCTAGGGTTGATGGAATAAACAAGTTCTCTCTTTTTCCCAACAGAATCTTTTAAGAATCTCAAGGTCATAAAGTAGGTATCCAATACCTTCCTTTATTTTCCTAATGAAGTAACACTCTCCAATGCTTTATTCCAGCTTACTTGCATGGAACTTATTAAAGATAAATATTGTAGTCCCTACTACATATATACCTGGAAACTAGTAAATAATTATGCTAAGATTCATCATTGATAAGATCATGTCACACATGATCCAATTGTATGTTCCTACAACTCTATTGAGTTAAGGTGTATTAGGAGGAGTGAGATAAGAATTATATTCCTTTCTCTATAAGGTATTTCTTTGAATTCATCTAATAGGTACAAGATGCCTAGGTTAGATCAAATTCATTTCATCTTCCTTTAAACTTTGGTTCTAAACCAATATTGTGAAATCTTCGAACATTTCAAGGTTTTACTAAGGAAGAGACCTTGTATCACAAATAACCATCGAATGATATCACACATCATCAATGTTTATCATGGTATAGATGATCCACATACATCAATATGTATGAGATCTTTAATGCCTTGGCATTTTACACCATTCCCTGATAAGGGTGCATTGGACAATCTTACTTTGAATAAATATTCACAAGTACGTAAAATTTGAAATTTTAGACATCCTAAAGTTTCATCTCTTACTAGTCTGTTGATCTCATCAACAAACTTATGTCCAAGATTTGAAGACAGATCATTCTCAAATGGTCTTCATCCTCCTATTGATCTTATAAAGTTTAATTTTCAATATTAGAAAAACTAATGAACCATTCATTAATATTCTAAATTCCTCCAGATTTCATATTACTCTCTGAATATATCCATCATAAATCTTTATGATAGGTCTATTCCAGAATTAATGTTTATTTCCAACATTTAGAAATAAACAATGAGTGTATTCTATTTTCTAGGTCATAGAGACATTCTCTAAGATTAAGGACTCTCGCACTGAAATTATGAAGTCTATCAATCCAATAGAGATTATTGCAACCATTGCATCAATATCCATGGATGATTATTAAACCTTAAGACCAAATTTGTGGTCTTTTAAAACATATGCAACCGATAGCAAGTGTTATTAGAAGAATGAGATACAATTATTTAGACTTTTAATCTTATCCAATAATTAAGTCAATTTCGATGATCAAATGTATATATAAATTATTCTGATGCATTATCATGGTCCTTCTCTTAAGTATCCACTATAGTCTAGATAGTCATACTATCAGTGCATCGACTTATTGCAGTATTGGCATTTATCCAACTATTTGGATGCCACATGTATGGAAATCACAGAAGTACAGTCAACTCTTTGACTTTGCTTAGGTCAGACCCATGCTTTCATTGCGCTCTCTTCATCTATAAACAACCATTGCTTAAGACAAAGGGATCTCTTATGTTGAACTCAAGAGAATATAATGTAAGAGTATTTCAACATTTATGCATGCTTCAATCAATTCATACAATATGAATATTATGAATCTTCATGAATGATAGAGTACATATAGTAGAATGATGACACTCATGGTATCTACGTATATCATAACTCTTAAAGATATTGGTTAAGATAGGTACTCAAACATTATGGATACATCATCTCTTATAGAGCTATCATTCTGCATAATGTGGTGAACCATGTCACCTATCATTAAATGTCGAGAGCACATATGTATGTCAGAACATCTTCTTAGATTTTATAAGGATTAATTACGATCATCATCAACATGTCACTTCCTAAGTATATTCGATGAGAGATCAAGACTATAGAGACAAAGAAACCCTAGGATTTTAGTTATATTGTCTATTTAATTATCATTCCTCGTTATTATGAGGAAACTTGCACATTGCAACCACATACATTGTGTGTCCAACTACAAGTACAATATTTTTATCATAAATCAATCCATGATATTTTACTGGTTATTATAGAGTATAGTATTGAGTGGGTTTAATGAAGGATTATCTGAAATAAGTAATTTGCATATATATATATATATATATAACTTTGATTTAGGAGTTTTTATATGAAAGTTATTTTGCCTTGTCAACATTGAAAGTTCATTCTCTTAATCATTTTCAATGTAAGAGATATACTTAATATAATATCTCATCAAGATCTGGGATCTCCTTCCTTATCTTTGTTACATCCCAATAATATGAGAATTTGCAACTCGGACAAAAAGAAGCGAGAACTCATTCCGCCTTGCAACTTCAACTTGCATTTCCCAATTCGATCTTTAACACCTGGGCCCACCACCCCTAAGGTGATGTTAACCCGTCGTTAATTGAAGCAACCGTCAACATGAATACAACTAGGTATGCGCAATCCAATATGGCCCCAATAATATGAGGACTCCACATTGGGGTCACTACACATACGCTATTACTCTTTCGAGAAGCGAAGAGCTGGATCTAGATGCACTTGCATATAGTAGCTGTCACTTCAGACAGGCGTCTACTACATACAATCCCTTGCGACAGAACCCTTCGCCTTGACGGGAGACCATGGATGTCACTTATGTAATCCTCCATATCATGTTCAAATTGTAATTAATTATTATGAATCATATTCATATAATCAACTCTTCCAAGAAAATAACAACTCTATTCATAATAGAGTATTTTAATTTTAATTGGATTCCAATTAATTTAATCATATTAAATCAATGGTCCAATTAATATCCAACAAACATTCTTTATTGTTACTTGAAATATGGTATCATCTCAACTATGTATTATTTCGAATTTTAATAATTAGAAAAATACGCTATGATCTCTCCTGCATTATCACGTCCCTAGCCGTTGTCATGGTCAGAATCGACGGGAGTGGGACATACCGCACACGGTGCAACCTGCTACCCCAACACTCCTGTGAAGATATTTATGTTTTCGTATTTATATATGTACTTCTTTCTTATTTTCTTTTCCTGTTATCTACGTTATGTAATTTACCCATAGGACTCTCTACTATATAAGAGAGTCTAGGGTTCTCAGAAATAAACAAGTGCTCTTATTTTCTCCAACATGGTAACAGAGCGGCAGTCCTAGACCGGAGCTCTCGATTCCCAAGAAACCCTAACCCCATCTTCAACCCGCTCCAGTGTTGCCCCTCATCTCCGATGCGTCTCTTGCTCGTGAGCACAACCCTCCAGCGCCGCACTTCCCCTCCGACGCCGCCACAAGGTCCTCACATGCAAACCTCGCGCTCATAGAGTGCAAATCCACGCGCACATCGTGCGCAAGCCTCTCGCGCACATCGCGCACCTGTTGTGCGCGCATAGAGCGCCTGCCCTAGCGCGTGCCTGTTCTGCGTGCATCGTGCGCCTGCTCTGCGCATAGTGCATCTTGCACCGTGCAACTGTTCTGAGTGCACAGTACGCATCGCGTGTTGTCCTGTGCTTGAGTACCGCCCCGGCTTCCTCTGTTGGTTGATGGGTTGGTGTGCATGAGTCTACACGTGCACCCGAACCCATAGATGTTTGTGTAGACAACCACAAACTTTGATTTATCCCATCTATAGCAGTCTTCTGTCGGCAATATGTCATAAAACAAGGTTGATGTACCAGCCACCGACGCATTCAGAGGTCCAGCGCCTACTGTGAAAATGGACGGGACAAACTATGAGCTCTGGGCGATGCAGTTCATGAGCTTGATGAAGTCGAATGGTAAGAAACATATTCTTACCGAAGAGGAGCCGATCAATAAGACTGGGGTGAATGCTAGTGGGAGGCAGATGATGCGTATGTCAAAGTCTGGCTATCTGGGACGTTGACGATAGAAATCACCAATGATGTACTACATCAACCCATGGCTAAGGCTATGTGGGATATCCTAGCGGCAACATATTCACAGGCGCGGAACGAGACCAAGATACTTCAGCTACAACATGATATTTTTACAGTCAAGCAGAATGGGCGACCGCTTCACTCTTTGTATACATCCCTACGAGGAATGTTTGAGAAGCTCCATAGCTTTATGCCATTGACGGCTACTCCTGAGCAGCAGAAGACGTACAGGAATGCTACCATGGTACGAGTATTCCTTGCTGCACTTGACCCAGAGTATGATGCTGCACGGTCTCAGATTCTTGCTGATGCTACCATTCCTCCTATGGAGGAAGCTTTCCGCCGGTTGAGTCGCATTACTGTTCCAAGCTCAAATGCCAACCAGACACCTTCAGCTATGACAACATCTAGAGGAAGAGGTGGATCCTCTAACTTTCGTGGCTGCGGACCCTGGGGTCGGGGGGTTCGGCAACCATGCAGTTATTGTCGTCGCCCTGGTCACTCTGAGGAGACATCTACTCTAAGCATGGCTTTCCTGCATCAGCTCGGGTAGCAGAACAAGTAGAATCTGCTGCACCTTCCTCGTTGGATCAGTGTTTTGATGATCTTGTTGCCAGACCAAGGAATATCATGCCTCCTGATACAGCACCTGGAGGTCAGTCAGATGTGGCAGTCTCTGCCTCTGCTAGTTCATCTGCCACTGCCAGTACCTCAGGTAGTCCCTTTGCTCTCTCCTCGTGTGATGGATCTATGATTTCCAACTGGATTATGGATTCTGGAGCAACCCATCATCTCTGTGGTGATAAGGAACAACTCAATACATATAGTCCGATCTCCTCAGGACGAACTGTAGTGATAGCCAATGGAACACATTCCCCAATCACTGGATAGGGGGAGGTTCAGTTGACGCCGTTCATGAGCCTGCGGAATGTGTTATATGCTCCTGATTTCTCTATGAATTTATTGTCTATTAGCCAGATTACAAAGGACTTGAACTGTCGAGCTATTTTTGACTCATCATCTCTTATTTTTCAGGACATAACCTCGGGCAAGGTGATTGGCTGTGGCCGTGAGCAGAATGGTCTCTACCGTCTGGTCAATACTCCCTATATTGGTGCATCTCTCCATCCTCCAGGACCAGGCTCACCATATATCTGGCATCTCCGATTTGGTCATCTCCCTCTCCAGAAGCTCAGTCATGTTCTGCCCAAGATTTCTCTGAAGTCATCTTATCAATGTGAAGCATGTCAGTTGGGAAAGCATCATAGGTCTACTTTCCCGAGTCGTCAGAGTCGGAGCAGTAGCTCCCTATTTGAGTTAGTCCATATTGATATTTGGGGTCCAAGTCGGGTTCCTGACCACCAGGGACACAGGTTCTATCTGGTTATAGTAGATGGTTTTTCCCGTTTGTCTTGGGTGTTTCTGTTGAAAAATAAATCTGAAGCAGGAAATGTGATCAAATGCTTATCAATGAAGTTCAGAATGTTTTCTCTTCTATTGTGAAAATTGTGTGGTCTGACAATGCCCTTGAGTTCTGTACTAAAACTTTGTCCTTGTTCTTTTCATCTCGTGGTATAATTCATCAAACTTCATGTGCTTACACTTCACAGCAGAATGATGTTGCAGCGCAGAAACACCGTCATCTATTGGATATTACTAGAACCTTACTTATTCAGAGTCATGCTCCCAGCTCGTTCTGGGGTGATGCGGTTCTCACAGCTTGCTACTTAATAAATCGCATGCCCTCATCTGTCTTGAATGAGAAAACTCCTCTCTCTCTCTCGCGCCTTTCCTGAGAAGGAGTTGTTCTCTCTTCCACCTCGTGTCTTTGGTTGTGTCTGTTTTGTCCATTATTTGGTACCAGGTCTTGATAAGCTCTCTCCCAGGGCTATCAAATGTGTATTTGTCGGGTACTCCAAGACACAGAAGGGCTATCGATGCTTTGATCCGCTGCGTCGAAAATATTTCGTTAGCGTTGATGTCACATTCTTTGAATCTGTCATGTTTTTCTCTCCTACAGGTGAACAAATGTCACCTCCTCATTCGGATATTGAGGTCTCCTACATGTCACCTCCTCCTATGAGTCAGCAACCCTCTGCGTCATCTCCACCATCACCTCCACCATTACCACCTCCAGTGACCATTGTGCCCCCGTTACCAAAGTACTATACTCATCGATCCTCCTCTGCTCAAGGTCATGGCCAATCATCCAACAACCCTCAGGTTGGTTCTGATAACTTGATTACTAATGATGAGTTTGAGGATCCATTGATACAGGAACCACAACAGGATGATGATCATGGCGACGTGGACGTGCCTATCGCTATTAGGAAGCAGAAGAGTACTTGTGCTTCCTATCCACTTGCTTCTCATGTCTCATTTCATCTTGACGGAAGACTTCCAGAGATTGGCATTAGCCCTATCTGTCGTCGAGATTCCACGCAATTACCAGGAGGCTCTCCAAGATAGCAAATGGTGTCATGCTATGGAAGAGGAAATGGCTGCTTTGCAGTCCCGTGGTACGTGGACGCTTGTTTCTCCCCCACCTGGCGCGTCTATTGTTAGCTGCAAGGGGGTATTTACTGTTAAATACCATGCCAATGGAAGCCTGGAACGGTACAAGGCGACGCTTGTAGCACGTGGTTTTACTCAGACATATGGAGTTGATTACATGGACACGTTCTCACCAGTTGCTCGACATTCCACCTTACGTGTCCTTTTTTCAGTTGCGGTGGCACGAGATTGGCCACTATTTCAGCTTGATGTGAAGAACGCATTTTTATATGGAGATCTACACGAGGAGGTTTATATGCAGCAGCCTCTGGGATTTGCTGCTGAGGGGGAGTGTGCAAAGGTTTGTAGACTCCATAAGGCGATATTACAGCGTGGTTTCAAAAGCTTTCTGAACTGATTGAACGACAGGGCTTCAAGAGGTCAAATGCAGATCATTCATTATTTGTGCAGAAAACGCCTAGAGGTATTGTGGCCATTATCGTGTATGTTGATAATATTATTGTTACAGGAGATGATGAGCAGGGAATCACGATGAGTAAAGATTTTCTCGGTAGTCAATTTGTGACGAAGGATCTGGGAACCCTAAGGTATTTCTTGGGGTTGGAATTTGCTAGAAATGCACAGGGTCTTGTGATGACCCAAAGAAAGTATGTTACAGATATGCTTGCAGAAACAGGAATGACAGGATGTCGACCATCCACGACTCCTATGGATCTGAGTATGAAGTTATATGATGATGATACTGATGAAGTTGATAAGAGAAGATACAGAGAGATGGTTGGAAAGCTCATTTATGTTACAATCACCAGACATGATATTGCATTTGCAGTGAGTCGAGTAAGTCAATTCATGGAGCAGCCACGACAGATACATATGGATGCATTACATATGATATTGAGATATCTGAAATCAACTCCAGGCTCAGGTCTACTCTTCAGGAAAGGAGACACACTCTCTGTATCTGCATATGTTGATGCAGATTATGCAGGCTGTCCCAAGGATAGGAAGTCCACTTCAGGGTTTGCAATATTTGTTGGCAATCCTCTTGTTTCTTGGAAAAACAAGAAACGAACCGTTGTAGCAAGATCTAGTGCCGAGTCTGAGTACAGGGCCATGGCTCAAGCCAGTACAGAAATGATGTGGGTTCGAGCAGTGCTATGTGATCTACATGTTGAGATTCCTCTACCCATGGAGTTACACAGTGATCACCAGGTTGCCCTATTTATTGCAAACAATCCAGCATTCCATGAGAGAACAAAACATATCGAGGTGGATTGTCATTACACCAGATACATGATTCAGAAGGGACTGATCTCTACTTCCCATGTTAGCTCTGGAGAGCAAACTGCATACATCTTTACGAAGCCACTGTCTAGGGGATCATTCCAGAAGTGTTCATCCAAGCTGAGCATGATCGATATCTATGCTCCAGCTTGAGGGGGAGTGTGAAGATATTTATGTTTTCATATTTATATATGTACTTCTTTCTTATTTTCTTTTCCCGTTATCTACATTATGTAATTTACCCATAGGACTCTCTACTATATAAGAGATCCTAGGGTTCTCAAAAATAAACAAGTGCTCTTATTTTCTCCAACAGCTCCCCATTAGACACCATATCCACCTCAGGAAAGGATAATGTCAAACTGATCATTGTGTACTTGAGATGATAATCGATTTTTCAATCGAAATTATACCATATAATAATAATCAAAACATTTTTTATTAACATTATAAGGAGATTTGCAAAACAAATCCCCAATCCGATTCAAGCAACTTTGTTTGTTGGAATGTACATCATGTAGATCATGTAACCAATTTGTAATCTAGATCATATCTGATCAATTATTGGTTAAGGCAATGTCATTTAAGGAAATAATTATCTTCAAATGATCACAAATATTTATCCATAATTATTCCAGGAAATTAAATAATTTAATTTCACAAAATGATTAAATGACAATCACAAGGTTCTTGATTAGGAAAGTAATTTTCAGCAGTCACCCTCACTTACTAAAATTAGCATATCTCAATCAATTTAAATCCAAATGATTCAAAATAAGTTTCCAAAGTTTGTTAATTTGATTTACAACAGAACCTAAGTGATTTGCACGCATTTTAGGTCTTTCAAAACCGCAATTAACTCGTTAATTACGTTAAGATTTCGCAGTCCCCGAAACAGTGGAAACATGTTCAATAAAATGATCATAACTCGGGCAAACGGATTCCAACTCACGCAAACTCAGATCCCATAGTTCCTTATCAAATGGAGAACATAATCCAATGATATTTTTGTGTTTAAATATTTTAAACAAGGTCTAAAAATTCAATAAACAAAGAAGCAAAAATGAAATGCGATAAAACTTTCGCAAACCCTATAGAACCCAAGTCTTATTAGTTTTATATATCGCTTCCAAAACCTCCAACCTAGCTCTGATACCACTTGAAGGATATGGAAATATCCTTAAGCATATCACGGATGCGTGAGGATTGCATCGTATGCAATCGGGAGCGACTAGTCGCACTAGTAGCTCGGGGCGACAGAATTTTTTTAAAAAATGCGATGAAATCACATAATCCAAGAATACTTCTCGGATCATTTCATCTAAACCACGAACAAGTATTAGGGTTACCTCTTGAAGCATGATTGCGATGAAGTCTCCAAACAAAGAGACCTACTGTCTCAAGTCTGATCCGATGGAGGAGACAATTGCCAGCGCGTTGATGAAACGCGTGCTCGCAATCCATGTTGATGATCCAAGCGACGAATCTCATGATCTCGTCACACGAGATCCGATGTCTTCCGAGCGAGGTGCATGATGAATCTGTGATTCATCACTCTAAAAGTTGAAAATAGAGCATTGTTTCCGAGTAATTAGAGGCATATTTCCACCTATAATGCATTATTAGCATTCATGCATGCATAGATAACATCTGCATTTTACCATTTACATCTGCATTAAATAAGAAGACAAAGCCACCTGTAAAAATCACTTATTTGTACCTATTTTGTGCTAACTCCAAAGCCCATACTTTTAACTCTATAGTGTATATATTACTAACAATAATACAAAAAATATTGAAAAAAATACTAACTTGTAAAATTGACCAATAAAACCCAATCCAAGTTTGAGACCATGGACCTTAAAATGCACATATCTCTCATACAGCCTCTGATTTAGGTCTACTCCTTTTTAACATAATATACATTCAGAGACCTTGAAAATGAGACCAATTTCATTTAAATCGAGCTCGTATGCAAAACTTGGGTTTAAGGCCCCCATTGTATACTATATGTACTTGTATTTGTACCCTTGTATTTTATCACTTCATTTGACCTCGTTTCCGTTTTTGGTCAGCATGAAACTTGTAGATCTCATCGAGATCTACAACTTTCATGTTTGAGTTTTTCCAAATTCGGTCAGTTTCTCCCTCTTATTTCACCTTCATCTTCGACTAATCAGATTGAACCACGTCGCACCCTCTGGTTGCGCCAGACGACCCCTTTTCTTGGCCGTCAGATCGCATCCTTCCTCTTCGGATCTCAGTCATTCATTATCGCTTCAATCACAGTCGCCCGATCAATGCCCAGATCAGATCTGGGCCGCTCACAAGCGCCTTCATCTCCTTTTGGCCACGTGTCGTGTAGAAATATATTTTAGTCAATAACATTCTCGTCTGTACCTCTTCGCATTTGCTTTTTCCCGTTGGACTCTTTATGTATTTTACCCATAGGCTACTCTCCTATATAAGAGAGCCTAGGGCGTATGGAATAAACAAGTTTTCTCATTTTCCAACATGGTATCAGAGCAACGGTCCTACACCGGAGTTCTCAAACCACCCTAACCCTAGCCTCCACCCTCAAGCCCTCTGCACACCACCGTAAGCCGCCTCGCTCCGCCCCGGCATCGACGCTCCTGTGCACGCCTCCTCGCGCACGCTCACGCGCCTGTGCACGCTCCTCGTGCACGCGCCTGTGCGCACCTGCTCGATCGCTCGCGCCTGTGCGTAGGAGCACGCACATGTGCGCCTGTGCACTGGTGCACGTGAAGGTGTGTCATGCACGCCTTGGTCCATGTCGATGTTCGTGATTCTGCACGCGCATCTGCGCGCACATCTGTGCATGTGATTTCCGTGCGTGTGCAGCCTTAGACCAACGCACGTGCGGCTCCAACCTTGTTCCGTGTACGCGTTTTCAGAATAATGGGTTTGGTTGCTTGCGTTTACATATGCAACTAAACCCGTTAATATCAGTGTAGACAATCATCTCTTTAGTCTACTCCCCTAGTCTTCCAATATCATAATGCCAGAAAGCAAGGCAGATATTTCATCTGGAGGCGCCTTCAGAGGTCCAGCGCTTATTGTGAAGATGGATGGTTCAAATTATGAATTGTGGGCCATGCAGTTCATGAGTATGATGAAGTCAACCGATAAGAAGCACATTCTTACTGAGGAAGAGCCTGCTGAGAAGACAGGGGTTAGTACCTCTTGGGAGACAGATGACGTATATGCCAAAGTTTGGCTTTCCGGAATATTAGCAATTGAGATTGCTAACGATATTCTCCATCAGCTCACTGCCAAAGCAGTGTAGGACATTATGGCTGCTACATATTCACAGGCAAAGAATGAGACGAAGATTCTGCAACTTCAGCATGACATCTTTACAATCAAGCAGAATGGACGGCCTTTACACTCATTGTACACGTCTTTACGTGGAATGTTTGAGAAGCTTTATGGCTTCATGCCTCTCACAGCCACTCCAGAGCAACAGAAGGCCTATCGGAATGCCACTATGATGGACGTTTTTATGGCTGCCCTTGATCCAGAGTACGAGGCAGCACATTCCCAGATCTTGGCGGATTCCACTATTCCTCCTATGGAGCAAGCTTTTCATAGGCTGAGTCGTATCACTGTTCCTTCGTTTACTGCAAATCAGACTGCCTCAGCCATGGCAGCCATTCGAGGTCGTGGGGCTCATCATCAGTTCTGTGCCCACGGACCTCGAGGCAGAGGAGGTTGTGTTCGGCCATCATGTACTTTTTGCCATCGTTATGAACATACCAAAGGCACGTGCTATTCTAAACATGGGTTTCCTGCTTCTGCACAAGTAGCTGAACAGATTGAGCCTCCATCTGCTTCGTCTACGGATCAGCACTTAAATGACCTTGTAGCCCGTCTGAGGGACATTATTCCACCATCTGGTCTCGCTGCATTAGCGCCTACTTCTGAGAGTCACTCTGACGCTGTTGCATCTGCATCCACCAGTACATCAGGTAGCACTTATGTATTCACTAGCAGTAGTGGATCAGATACTTTAGAGTGGATTATGGACTCTAGTGCCACACATCATCTGTGTGGTGATCAAGGTCTACTTACAGGATACCGACAGGTTCCTCCAGGCCGTACTGTGATTATTGCTAACGGGACACATTCCCCGATTACTGGTCAAGGGGAGATTAGACTGACACCATCCATGCATCTCAAGAACGTGTTAGATGCGCCCGATTTTTCGATGAATTTGTTGTCCATTAGCCAACTTACAAAGGATTTACATTGTCTAGCAATTTTTGATCCATCTTCTCTCATTTTTCAGGACATCCTTACAGGCAACGTGATTAGGCGTGGCTATGAGCAAGGCAGCCTCTATCGCCTTAGTCGGACCCCTTATGCTGGAGCCTCATCTCTACATGTTGGATCCATTTCCCCATTACTGTGGCACTTGCGCTTTGGACATCTACCGCTTCAGCAACTGCGTCATTGTTACCCCAGGTTTCACCTCACATGTCCATCCAATGTGAGGCTTGTCAGTTGGGAAAGTATCATAGGTCTACCTTTCCCAGTCGTCAGTGTCGAAGTAGTACCTCCAAGTTTGAGTTGTTTCATGTCGATATCTGGGGTCCTAGTCGTGTTCCTGATCACCAGGGACACGTGTTTTATATAGTTATTGTGGATGATTTTTTCTCGTGTGTCATGGATCTTTCTGTTAAAAAATAAATCTGAAGCGGGGAATATTACCATCAATTTCATTAATGAAGTTCGTAATGTTTTTTCTGCATCTGTTAAAATTGTGAGAAGTGATAATACCTTGGAATTTTGTACTCATAACCTCTCCAATTACTTTTCATCTCAAGGGATTATCCACCAAACAACCTGCGCCTATACTTCCCAACAGAAAAGGGTTGCTGAAAGGAAACATCGTCATTTACTTGATGTCACCAAGTCGCTTCTTATACAGAGTCATGCTCCTCATTCTTTCTGGGGCGATGTTCGGCATGTTATCTCATTAATCGCATGATGTCATCTGCCCTACGAGAGAAGATTCCTTTCTCTTATTTTTCCTGACAAAGAACTATTCTCTCTTACTCCTCGTGTGTTTGGCTCGGTCACCTTTATCCACCAGTTGTCTCCAGGGATTGACAAGCTCTCTCCTAAGGTTGTCAAGTGTGTCTTCGTCGGGTACTCAACAACACAGAAGGGGTACAAGTGTTATGATCCATTGCGCAGAAGGTATCTCATCAGTGCTGATGTTACCTTTTTCGAATCTGTTATGTACTTATCATCTACAGGTGATCAGTTGGTATCCTCTGACACTACTGATGCTATATACATGCCGCCACCACCACCTCTACCACCTCCACCGCTACCATCTCGTATACCTCCTGTCACTGTGCCTGTTTCACCATTGCCATTCCACTATACCCGTAGGCCCACTTCTGCTCATGGTCACCGCTCATCATCTAGCTCGCATGAGGTATGTTCTGAGAATATTAATATTAATGGATCTGACGATTTTCCTGAGCAGGAAGTGTTACAGAGGCCAGATGAGGAGGCAGGTGATTTAGATCTACCTATTGCTCTACGAAAGCAGAAGCGCAGCTACACGTCATATCCTATAGCATCTTCTGTGTCTTTTGATCGCCTAACTGGAAAATCCAGGAACTTTGTCATTACAATATCAGCGGTGGATATTCCACGGAATTATCAAGATGCGATGAAGGATAGTCGATGGCGTTTAGCCATGGAGGAAGAAATGGCTGCTCTTCAGTCCAGAGGTACCTGGAGCCTTGTTACTGCACCTACTGATGTGTCTACAGTTAGCTGCAAGTGGGTCTTTACAGTTCAGCAGAATGCGTATGGTAGCAATGACAGATACAAGGCACGCCTAGTTGCTCGTGGATTTACACAGACATATGGGGTAGATTATCTTGATACATTCTCGCCGGTTGCTCGCCATTCCACCCTACGAATCCTCCTCTCTGTTGGGGTTACTCGTGATTGGCCACTATACCAATTAGATGTGAAGAATGCATTCCTATACGGTGACTTACAGGAGGAAGTATACATGCAACAACCACCTGGTTTTGTTGTTGAGGGGTAGTATCCTAAGGTGTGCAGACTTCATAAGGCTATCTATGGCCTTAAGCAGAGCCCCAGAGCTTGGTTCCAGAAGCTCTCAGACCTGTTTAAGAAACAGGGATACAAACGTTCTAATGCAGATCATTCCTTGTTCGTACATAAGACACCCATAGGTATTATTGTAACTATGGTGTATGTAGACGATATCTTGATTACAGGTGATGATGAACAGGGAATTCAAGGGGCAAAAGAAATGCTGGGTTGTGAATTCGTCACCAAGGACCTTGGAGTTCTTAGATATTTTCTGGGATGGGAGTTTGCCAGAAATCCTCATGGGTTGGTTATGACCCAGAGGAAATATGCCACTGACCTGTTGAGTGAAACAGGAATGCTTGGTTGTCGACCTGACACTACACCTATGGATCCCAGTATGAAATTATATGATGATGACACTGATGAGGTGGATAGGAGAAGATACAGAGAACTGGTGGGCAAGCTTCTCTATGTTACTATTACCAGACCCGATATCACCTTTGTTGTGAGTCGAGTAAGCCAATCCATGGAGCAACCACGTCAGGTACACATGGATGCTATACATATGATACTCGAGTACCTTAAGTCATCTCCAGGTGCGGGTCTGTTGTTTAAGAAAGGTAAGGAGGCTACTATTCTCAGCATGTGCAGATGCAGACTACGCAGGATGTCTTAAGGATAGGAAGCCCACCACTAGGTTTGTTGTGTATGTTGGAGATTCTCTAGTCTCATGGAGAAGCAAGAAGCAAACGGTTGTAGAAAGGTCTAGTGCTGAGTCTGAATATAGGGCTATGACCCAGGTTAGTACAGAAATGATGTGGGTAAAGGTTGTGCTTACAAATCTATATATAGAAGTCCCGCTTCCTATGGCTCTGGAATATGACAATCAGGTGGCTCTATTCATTGCGAATAATCCATCGTTTCATGAACGAACCAAGCACATTGAGGTTGATTGTCACTTCATACGTGATATGATTCAGAAGAGGTTTATTGTTACATCCTATTTTAGCTCAGAGGACCAAACTGCTGACATCTTCACCAACGTATTACTTCGAGGGCCATTCCAGAAGTGTTCGTCCAAGCTGAGCATGATTGATATCTATGCTCCACCTTAAGGGGGAGTGTAGACATATATTTTAGTCTATAACATTCTCGTCTGTACCTTTCTTTTTCCAGTTGAACTCTTTATGTGTTTTACCCATAGGCTACTCTCCTATATAAGAGAGCCTAGGGCGTATGGAAAAAACAAGTTTTCTCATTTTCCCAACATGTCGGCTCACGATCGCCAAATCGTAGCCCTGATGATCCGCTCATTCCGGCTTCATCGTCAACCCTTCGATCCTCACTTCTGAATCCATCTACACCGTTAGTCCGTACCTCAACCTAAGCGCTCCACGTGGCGTTCTCTGTGCCTCTCGATCCTCCACTCATCGATCGCATCCCCGCCTTCGATTCTCGTGAGATCACCACCCTCCGATCAAACTCCCGACGCCATCTCCACCGTTCGCCAGCGCCGCACCCACATCCCTCCACGTGGCGCATCCATCGCCCTTCGATGGCGATGCTGGGATCTAATCCAGACCCTTCCTTAGCGCCTCACTCTGAGCTGTTGGATCACTAGATCCAACGGTCCAGAGTTCGTCTACCACCTCTAGCCGCCTTCCTTGCACACGACGCCCACCTCACGTCATCTCCTCCCCCTTTCTATTTTTGATACCACTACAGTCACCATCTCCACTTGATGTTCGACCCACGATGAAGAACCGACCTCCCTCATCCTCGCCAACACCCACGATCACCATGATCCCCTCTCCCTCGCTCCATATACCCCACGCCAACCACTCCTTCCATCGCCTGGACACCACCTTCTCTCTATAAATACAACACCTCCGGCGAGTTTCAATCCCATCTGTCCTTGCACGAGAAACCCTAGAGCTCCTCTCTACCCATCAGTGACAGTGATTGAGCATGAAAGTGAGCGAAGACGGTGGTTCATCTCCAGCGAGATCCACGGCGTAGCTACACCGTACAACAGCTTCTCCAACGAGCGGCACGACCTCGGGTTGCTACCGGCCCTCGAGCGACGACCAGAGACTCCCTTTCGAGCCTTCAATCCCAGGTAGCCTCCTTCATTTCTCCTTCAATCTTCTTCCTCTTTTCATTCGATTTTCTCCCAATTTTCTCGCCTTCCTCGCTCGACATCACTTCCCACTGACCATCGCCTGAGCTCCTCCTTGGAGCTCTCATCTTCGCGCACCCCTTCATTCGCCCCTACGATGCATCGAGCCCCCCTCCGACCACAGCTCCGCCGATGAGGGCGGAGGAATCGACGGCCCGATTACCACTTTACGACACAGGCCTCCAGTCACTTCCTGCACTCCATGCGAGCACGGGCACCTTTCTTGGGCATTCACTATCCTTGCAGGAGCAGTATTCCTCATTGGTCAGAATCGTCGTCGGAGCCTTTTCGAGTCGCGTCGCCTCCAGCCTCTCCACGAGTCGCGTCGGCTCCGCAACGCATCCACGATCGTGTCCAGCCACTCAGGAGCCTCCAGGGGTCAGCGCCAAGCACGTTAGAGGGTGGCAGAGGAAGCCACCCATCTCCGGAGCACAGCCACGTCCACCGCAGGAGGCAGCGGCCTGGAGGAACACGATGCACAGCCACCGTCCGATCGCCTTAATCGGACGGTCCTCGTCGCGACATGTCAACATATTCAGCAGCTCCAACCTCCGTTGGATCAGGAGGATCTAACGGCTTACAGCACGCCACATCAACCCACTCCAGAAGTCAACGCCACTGTTGGATCATCTCGATCTGACGGTCCCTCAGGCCGACACGTAGCCCACACCAAAAGCCATAGGATCCATCTAGATATGTCGACCCATCTTTCGACACGTTGCCTCCTCCGAGGCTTTTTTTCGACCTTTAGGCTCGGAGCTCCCGAGCCTCATCCGAAGCACACCCAAGCCACCGCCCCATCCACCATCGCCATCCGAGCATAGATCTCGCGTGTTCCTCACATGCGGTCTGGGCATTTTGCACCGAGGGCCCTGCAAGTTTCCAATATAGCACTTCAATCCCTGCCAGACACGTCACGTGAGGCGCACATGTTCCCGTGGATATTTTGCATGCATAGCTCCAACATTAGAGGTAATTGGATTTTAGTCCCTGTACGTATGTTTTGATTTAATCGATTTTAATTCATATTTGCATTTTGGTCCTTGTGCATGTTTATTTAGACATTCATTTAGCATCATTTTTAAATTCCAAAACTTACATGTTGTAGAGAAACTTGTGCTTTATCATTGTGGACACTTGTCATATTTTTGTGAGCTTCAAAAATTTAATAATATTATTTTTGTGGAAATTTACATAGTTTGCCCATTGTGTGCCTTTTATTCCATATTAAATTATTTGTAGCTCCAGGAATCACCAAAAAATCACAATATATTTAGTTTGAGTTGTTCTACACTACAATGTTTCCAAAAATCATATCATTTGTACGCATCACGAGACCTGAATAAATTAAAAAATCTATTGCTAAAATGATTGATTTTGCAAGAACTACCCTGCATGTATTTAATTCATATTTAATTTATTTAGAGTCGAAAAATTCCAAAAAATGCAGGAGCTTAATTACATTGCATTCCATATTCTGGCCAACTTCCATCATTTTTGAACTTAATTTCACCATACTTCAAATTTAACCTTAAAATTTGGCTTGAATTGCATCACGTTTTCCTTAAATTGCATAAAAAATACCAAAAATATTCTCCTGAAAATCTAACATCTAAATTGACTTCAAATTAACCTGAGGAAAAAGTTGTCTCCCTGAGTTCGACCTTGGGCTTGCCCAAGTAAAATAAAAAAAAACTACCCTTGTGTTTAATTCGATATTAATCTAAGAGGTTTTTAATCAGTCTTGATTTACTCGACTGCAATGAACGCACATTAAATTTAATCGATAATAAGGTTGAATTAGGTAGGGTAGATCCATGGCTCGTCAGTGCACCGAAGGAGACAGAGATCCACGAGCAAACAATTCGATAACATAACGATGACACTGCTGCGAGAGCGACTCTCTCTAGGACTCCATGATGGACGACCACAAGAGAGAGAGCGCGTAAGAGAGAGAGAGAGGGAGTTGTAAACATGTAAACTTAAGAAGAGCAAGGGGTTCCTCTTCTTATATAGGGTTTTGAAAGTCCATGTATCACAATCCATGGACTGCACAAAATTAATGGATAATATTGAGTTGTACGTCTTTCAATGGCCAAGATTTTTGTTGGAAAAACACAATAATAATTAATTTAATTAGATTAAATATATATTGATAAATCAATAAAATTTAATATTAAAATTAAATCAATTAATCTTGGAGACAATGGAAAGGAGAATCTCCTCTTCCATATAGGAGTGGTGGACGGCCACCCTTTCCTTGTAGGAATTGGTGGTCGTCCCTTCTCTTATTAGGAGAGGGAGATTTCCAATGCAATCTCCAAGATTGCATGATTCCATGTATCTTCAATATTTACAACAACAGTTGTTGTAAATTATTATACAAAAATAATTCATAATTATTTTAAGAATATTGCAATCTTACCATTGGAAATTCGTGAATCACATTTACACCCAAAATAAAATATGATTTACATTTTCAATTAATTATCCAATGTGAATCCAATTCACATCAATAATTAATCAACAAATATAAATCATAATAAGCTCTCTCTTATATATTATAAATCACATTTATAATATATATGATTAATGTGGATAGTATCATCCATATTACTCTTATTCATGATAATTAAATCACATTTAGTCATCTTGAATCTCTATTCTCATGTTCCCAAATAATATGAATCGCATTCACATTATTTACATCTTTGATAATTAAATCATATTTGATTATCTTAGATAACTCTTTCTGTAATACGAATCAAATTCATATTACTCATGATAATTAAATCACATTTAATTATCAATTTTCTCAATGCTCGGATACATATATCAATAATGAAATTATCCTTAACTCTTTCAAGGATAATGCACTCTCTCCGCAGATACTTACAGATAAGGACAGAGCGATTGTATTGTTCCACGTATAGTGACTTGGATATTGAGATCACATCTCAAATCCAGATCTCACGGACCTCTCATAGATGCTTGATTAAATCAAGACCGCAAATCTAATCTTCTTATCGCATCTG
Source organism: Ottelia alismoides (assembly GCA_037367405.1). NCBI lineage: Eukaryota > Viridiplantae > Streptophyta > Magnoliopsida > Alismatales > Hydrocharitaceae > Ottelia > Ottelia alismoides. The sequence continues at coordinate 266,158 of JAZKJV010006275.1, read as the reverse complement.
AATTACATTTAGATCAGTGTCCAACATTTAGACCAAGATCATATTACTTCTCTACTGAAATGAGACACTAAAATCCAGACATGTTTCATCACTCCCTAGGAATGGAGGCGTCATGGTTATACAATCGTTTACGATCACATTACCCTCAGATATTCCCAATATCTATACATCATGCATACTGGAAGACCCAGAATAAACCCGAAGTATTAGATCTCTTTTCACTGCCTACTTTAAGGTTTTATCATTAAGTTGTTCATTTGATCATTGGGAGTCGGCATCGATCATATACTTTCCAAAATCATATATCATACTTGGGTCTTAATCATATACTTTCCAAAAGTATATATAAAACCTACAAATTCAGTCAAGCTTCCAAAACGAATCGACCGTGTACGGAATTTGATTCTTCCCAATATCTCATGAGTGAGATCAAGTCTTCCGATTCAATAATGAACATGTTTGATCCCTTTGAAGATCGTATTACTCACATGCCTTACATGCACACCAGCGCATCGGTGTATAGACCTTGATTGGGTCATCAACCTATTGATCTGTCAAATGTACATACTCAGACATATAGTAACACAACTATCTCCGATCAGAGGATGCATGCCTATATCGTGACAACATACGACATAGGACTTTGATTATCTGGATCTCGTTAAGTTAACTCTTTAACTTGACTAATTAGACACCTCCGAATCTCTATTCCTATGCAGAGGACCTGCATCAAGAGGTCGGTCAGATATCAGCTTTTAGAGAAAAGATTGCCATCTCCTTCTCAGGCTGGAGGTCCCCTCTTAATAATCATTTGACGGAGCTTGATGAGTCATCAATCTAACTCTTTAAATATTCATTCAAACACCAGCCTCTACGATTCAATAATTGAACCAACATCTGTATGATCATTAAGATTGCCATCGTACATAACCTTAATTGTACTAAGGGATCTATTATGCAAATTAGTTTTTTTTCATTTCAGATTAGGGAATGATATTTGCAATAACATTTATTACATAATGGCTCGTTGTGAGCTCGCGTGTCCAACAACAACAACAACTAAATCCGCTATAGCTTTAGGACCTTCCCTCATTATTGTCATCAAGGGCTACCATGAGAATGATGAAAATATGCGCCCGAGTCTCTGTCATTGGATGATAATTTGTTTAAAGGAATTGCATTGTGTATATTTCCCGTCGTGTCTTTTACAGGGCAGTACAGGATTTGTGCAAATTGAGTTCTGCAGTTTGCAGTTTGGACACCATAAAATTTTCAATGGTCAGACTAAAGAGCAGGTAAAAACTCATCCATCTTACGAGCACTAAAGCTTATCATCAAACCAAAATAAGCATTTGTCCAACAACAGGTGTGACAGGATATCAACATGCTCTTAGTTACGGGACGAGAGTTGTAAAGAACCACATTTAAGAAGATGCATTAAGAGGTTCCTGATAAGGAAAGGTACGAGTTAAGGTGAGGCGCGGGGAGAGGTCTGGCAATTCTGAAGGCAATTCTATGACGACGTCATCCTGGCGACCTGACCCCCGACCGAACATCCCAACCACAGGTACACCCCCCACCCCCCTTTCCTACCACCTTTTCGCAGCCATGAAGACGAACCCCAACCCTTGGCTCATCTTCAGCCCATATGGATGAGCCCGATAAAAAAACCCATACCGGATAGCCTTTGGAACCAATATCCCCCTCCCGAACATGGCAATAGCGACCTGAATTGTGATAAAACTTACGATATTAGCAGTAATGCTTCGATATATGTTACAGATAATCCAACACTTTGTCGTAATCTCATGCCAACCCTCATCTAATCTCATTCACAGCACGTAAACCCCCAATCTTCGTACACGTCTCGCATAGCCCAATACAACTGTCAAAGAAAGAACAATTACCCTTTCGTATCCCCTTGATTCCGTGGATCATTCTCGAAAAGGAATCTAGGTAGATAAACTTCGGCGACCTCATTCTACCTGTCAACACCTCAAATCCACCGCTTGTTTTGAATGCCTTAGACCTGGGCATATGAAATGACACTGCATTTTTCCCCTCGTTTGCTACTTTCGCGATAAGGTTGGACATATCGTATGCAAGGTTTAAATCACGATTTCGATTTCATTTTGAGATGGTGAAAAAATGAAACAATTTCAAAATTTCGTCTATTTCAATCAAAATCAGCTCAGATTCGTGAAGGGTTCATATCGAGATTTCGATTTCGATGGCGTGTCGAAAATGAAATTTCAGCGAAATTTCGCCGAAACTTCACGAAATTTGAAACACTGATCTTATGTTGATATACCATAAATCCTAACCATCTGCTTTGTTAAACCTAGTTGGAGGATCATTATACAAGAATTCTTTTATTAACGGGGATCTATTTCTATTTGAATATGGGGATCCGTTTGTGCTAGAGATCTGTGTGTACGGGAGTACTATATACACTCCCTTAGGGTTTAGGACTCACATTATCCTTTGTACTTTCTTCTTCTCCACATAATGAAAATCGATTGTCTTCGTCGAATGGCGTAGCCCAGTTACGGATGAACCTTGTAAATGTGCATGTCTTTGTGTTTTCTTGATTGATCGTGTTTGTGTGTGCTTCTGCAATCCGTAACCAACTGATATCAGAACATTTAGGCCCGTCAAGATCATAAAGAAAGATGGTGTCGCACAATCTAAAGATCGAGAAGTTCGCAGAGTAGAACAGATTCAGTCTATGACAAATAAGATGCATGTCCTACTGAACTAATAGGGTTTTTGGGTGTCATCAAATCGGGAGCATATGAAGGCACTCAAACCATCCGAGTTGATGGTGCAGGAAGAGAAGGTGCACTCGACGATCATGATGTATTTGACGGATGAGATTATCGCAAAAGTTGCCGATAAAGATTCCGCAACCGATATATAGTTGAGGCTCGAAAGTATGTATATGACGAAGTCTCTAATCAACAAGTTGTTGTTGATGAAACGTCTGTTATTCCTCTATATGCAAGATGATATATATCTTAAAGAACGACTAGATTGCTTAAATATATTGTTGAACTACTTTGATTTTGTTGGTTTCTCTTCCATTTTTCTATGAGAGTTTTGTTTAATCGTTTATTGTAGGAAGAGAAGAACCTTAGAAGAAGTTCGCGTGAGTCTGCATACTCGTAAACTTTGAAATATAGTTATCGTGAAGCGGGACTCTAACGTTGCAAATTTAGTTATGAATCATGAAAAGAGTCATGCCGGTTCTCACTATATGAAGAAGGGAAAGCAGAAGTTCAAATCGAAGAATCACAATTGTAAGGACAACTGCAATTACATCAGCGAACATGGACATTGGAAGAACACCTAAAGAGAAAGAAAGCTTGCTGCAGTGGCTCAAAGAGGTGCAGATTCTGAAAATGATTTGATTTTCACAGTTACATATCAGAAGGCGATAGATAATACAAGGATTCTTGATTCAGGTTGTTCTTACCATATGACTCGAAATAAAGATCGGTTCTGCACCTGGAAACATTGTCATGGAGAATGTTGTAGCATGCAAGATTGTAGGGATCCGCTCTGTGAAGATAAAGATGCATGATTGAGTCATGAGGACGATGATAGAAGTTTGTCATGTTCCTGATCTGAGAAAGAACCTAATATCTCTTGGAGTCTTGGACTTTAAAAGATACATATACAACGTTCAAGGTGAAGTTATGCAGGTTGCCAAAGGTAGGGTGATTGTCATCAAGGGCAACATGCAGAAGACCTTATAGGTAATGGAGGGGTCTATAGTTATCAGCTATGTTGCAATGGCATCCCAAACTATGAAATTAGAGTCAGAATTATGTCATTTAAGGTTGAGACACATGAGTCAGATGGGGATGAATATCCTCTATCAGAATGGTCTATCGAAATATCTTAAAGGATCCAAGCTGGAGTTTCGTGAGCATTACGTGCATATGATAAAGCATTACATGTGAGCATTTCATGTACATTGTTGGGAGGTGTTAGATATTTTCTGTCCATTAGTGACGGTTACTCAAGGATGGTTTAGGTGTATATGATGAAGCACAAGAACGAGGCATTTCATACCTCCAGGCAATGGAAGATCTTCGTAGAGAATCAAACTTATAAGAAAGTGAAGCATCTACATACAGATAATGGGTTGGAGTTCAGTTCATCAAAATACAATGAGCTTTGCAAAGAGGAGGTTGTTGCGAGACACCATACCGTCAGATATGCAACAACAGAAAGATGTTGCAGACTCAATGAATAGGATGCTTCTAGAGAGAGCATGACGCATTCTATGTAATGCGGATCTTGATAGATCATTCTACGTTGAAGTTATGAATACAATGTGTTGCTTGGTGAATCCGAGTCCAACATCTGCTATCAACTGCAAAACACCCATGTAGATATGATCTAGTTAGCTGATTATTTTATTTTACGTGCATTAGGTCGTACTGCATATTATCATGTTAGTGAAGGGAAGTTGGAACCGAGGGCAAAGAAAGGGATTTTACAGGCTATGGTGCAGGAGTAAAGGTGTATAAAATTCGATCCTCTTCTGAGCATAGAATTATTGTTAGCTAGAATGTTACATTTGATGATAATTCCATGCTCCACCTGAAGAGTGAGTCAGTTGATGCAGGGACATGTGATAATGTGCTCGAATAGGTGGCATTGGAACTAACCAAGTAGTGATCATGTAGTTTATCTCACTACTCTCGATCAGACTGATGCTAAATAGGCTGAAGTTGAGTAACTAGAGGAGAGGATATCAAGTATTTCTTCCGATCAACATCATAAAGAGGTACATCCACTGTAGAAATATGGTTTGAAGACATGCTGATGTTGAGAACTTATATTGTAAACCCTACAAGTATTTCAGTGGTCTCATATGCGAGAAACAACTCCTACAATAACCCTAACCCTAGATATCCAACCATCTAAGAACCCCTAGGGTTCTCTAATCGGATACACAAATTCTAATTTGAGTTTTCAACTTGGTATCAGAGCCAGTTCTCGCTCTCCCCACCCCGATCTTCCTTCCCTCCCCGCCTGCAACCGTAGTCGTTGACACCGATCTCTGTTGTGGGATTCTCGTCGCTGACGCCCTCGCCGAAATGCCCTCTACACCTGAAGCCCTTGTCCGCACCACCCTCATGAAGTCTCACGCTAAAACGCCCCTCCCCCGTTGAAACCCATGTTCTGCATCACCCTTCTCCGAGCCCCCCCCCCCACGTGAAGCCCCTCCCCCCTAACACCAAATAATTTACCTGCGACTACCAAATAATTCACGGTTCTCCACTAAATAATTTACCTACCACCACCATCTAACTTCTCCTCGGCTTATCGCCCCTCCCCAGGTTCGGGTATAATCTAATTATTCTAAGATGTTTCATATTTCTCTACAGGAGCGATGACCCTTAGTTTAAAATGTGCCAATCAGAAGTTGTGTCTCAAGGATATGATGAAGGGAACACACGACTGTCAACATTTCGCTTGATCCTCAAGTTGGACGAGACCAACTATCCCAAGTGATCCCGCATGTTCATCATGATCATACGAGGATACGATAAGGAGAATATTTTATTAAAGTCAGATCCTGCTAGCAAGACATGAAATTTGCCACCTAAGTGAAAGATGACGGGATTGTCAATTCCTGGATCACGGTCAATGTCATCGATAAAATTGCAGATGAGCTCGTGTACTATGGTACTTCTCTTGATATGCGGACTTCCATTCAAGCCACATATGGTCAGGAGAAGAATTCCAGCATAGTGTATCAAACATAGTTATGCTTAATATGAAGCAAGCAGGACATACCCTAGCAGACTACTACTCTCTCCTAAAATCTTCGTTTTAACGATATAATGATTGCATTCAATGTTGTAAATGTCCTATCCATAAGCACCATTACCAACAGATGGCAATTCTGGTATTCCTAGTTGAACTTCATTCGGTTATGTTGCAACCTGCAATCAAATGATTACTACGGCAGTCCTCCCCACTATTGAGGAGGCATATAGCACACTGAGTCGCGTTGTTGTCCATACTACGGATCCAACTATTGAAGTTCAGGTACATGTTTCTACCTTGGCTGCCCCATTTAGGCGAGAAGATCGATGATCATTTAGGAGTCGTAACCGAGGACACTTTGGTATAGGACGAGGTCGTGGCATAATTCAATGTACCTACTATCACAAATTGGGTTGTCTGTTATCATAAACATGGGCTCCTATTACCCGAGCCGCTACTGAGGGAGATGGCCCTCCCATTGAAGTTCCTAGTCAGTTTTCAAAGATCTGATGCATCATCTGAACAGGCTACACAACACAAGCAAGTCTTCTCACTCACATCCGACTAATATTTCGGAGACTACGGCAGTCGCCCGTATAGTATACTTGTATTGCTTTCGTAAATAAATTGGCAAAAACAAAGTGATCAATTGATATAGGTACCTCTACTCACCTCTGTGGGGAACAAACCCTCCTACATCAAATGCACAACGCCCGTCCTAGATGATTTTTATAGGTTTTAGATGGTAGATTTTCCCGATAAAGGGAAAAGGATATGTACATCTAACTCTAACATCGGACTCAATAATGTTCTATTCGTCCCAGAGTTTCCCGTCATTCTTTTTTCTATTAGCCATATTTGTAAGGATCTCAACTGCGAGTAATATTTGATGTCGTTTCTTGTGCTTTTCAAGACATACTAACAGGGTGGAAGATTGGTGCATGCCATGAAGAAGGGGGAGATAGTACAAGCCATTAAGAAAGGAGGGTCTACCATCTTGTTTAGTCATTTAGGATTGCCCCTTTTCTGGGAGTCCTTTTTTTGTGTCTTCTAGTGCTCTCTGGCACCTTCTGGGTCATCCATCCCTTCATAGACGTGTTTTTCTTTAACTCCCTTCCATTGTCAGCCTAAAGTATGAAGCATGCCAACTGGGGAAGCATAGAAGGAATTCTTTTCTTCCTTCTGACAATCCATTCTAGTAGTAAGTTTGAATTTATTTATCTTGATATGTGGGGAACCAGCTATTATGCTAATCGTCTAGGAAACATATATTATTTGGTTTGATTTTCTCATGTGTCTTGGACTTTCTTGTTGAAAAATAAATCTGATGTTTATCATATCGTTGTTCGATTTATACATGAAATAAAGAACCTAGTCGGTACTACCATCAAAGACCTATAATCTGATAATGTTAAGGAGTTACTTTCTCATGACATGCAGTTATTTCTCTCATCACGTGGGATCTTACATCAAACAACATGTTCACATACATCCCAACAGAATGAAGTGGCGGAGTGCAAACACTGACATATCCTCGACATTGCGTGTACACTGCCATAGATTATCATATTCCATCCACATATTAGAGCGTCGTACTTACATCGCATTTATTACAAAGTGTATGCCACTTAGTCTCATTGATGAGCAGGTACCTATTAAGGTCCTATTTTTGGGTAAAGATGTGTTATATGTTTCTCTCAAGGTCTTTGGTTATGTTGCATCTGTTCATATATTTGGTCCTAGTAGGGAGAAACTCTTTGCTAGGATAGTAAAATGGGTTTTCTTAGCGTACACTCAGAATTAGAATGGTTACAGATGCTATGCCCCACGATCTAGAAGGCACTACATAACTGCATATGCTACATTTTTTGAAACCCTTACCTACTACTCCAAGTCTAGCACATATGTATCACCCTCCACCAGTTTTAGTTGCTCCTTTTCATGTCCCTCTTCCACGGCTTGATCACACCCCTTTTGAATAGCCAACATCTCCTCAGGTATGTCCTTCAACTGAGTCTTTATAAATTAATGGCACTATTACATCGATGGATACAAATACATATACCTCTGTTGATTCAGGGGATGCTCCAGTTGACCTATCGATAGCTCTACAGAAGGGGACCAGACAGTGTCCATCTCTATACATGTGTACCAAGCATCCAATCTCTGTTGGCGTGTCCTTCTCTGGACTTGGCTCCTCCTACAGATTGTTTGTTCGGCAATCTTCGATATAGTTATCCCTCATAATCATGGTTGCAAAAGTCGGTAGTCGGTACTCGGTCGGCCAGGTCACTGACTAAGGATTAATCGGCAGTCGGGCGACTAATCGGATTTAGTCGAACTTTAATCATCTTTGAATTTTATGATTATTTTAAATATATAAATCATTTTTATTTATATATTTACATAGATTTTGTACATTTTTATACCATCATAATAAAAAGAAAGAAGTAATTGAATTTAAATAAAATATTAAGCATATTATAATAAGTTTGCTTATAAAAAAATAAAGCATAAAAAATATAGTATTTTCAAGAAATAATTGTTCAACTAATGTGTCTAGTCGGAATTAGTCGATATTCGGTCAACCGACCCACTGACTAGACTGGTCGGACCTACTAGTCGGGAGACTTTTACAGCACTGCTTGTAATCATACCGAGGCACTAGATGATGCTTAGCAATGGAAGAAGAGATGTCTGCAGCGTTAGAGTATTTGGTTATGCGTCATTTATATGGGAGATGGGTAAATGGACCACTCAAGGATGCATTTACCACATCCAAGTCTTTAGTCCCACATCTACTAGTTGGGAGATGTGGAGACTTAGTGAGGACTATATAAGAAGCCCCTCACCCGATGTATCCAGTGAGAAAAACAATAGACTATCAGCCTTTTGAGACATTCTCCCGTGGTTTAATCCTGCTCCCTAGGGAGTAGGGGTCCACGTAAAAATCTCCGAGTTCATGTTTTATCTTTCTGTTTTTCATGTTATGTGTATCATTATGCTTCTGCATTCCTATTGTTGAAATCTAAGAAGCGGAAGCCGAATCGATAAACAAAATAATAAACATGAAGAACAAAGATTTAACGTGGAACCCTACTCCATAAAGAGCGAGATGAAACCACGGGAGAAGTCCTCAAAGGGGTAGATATTCTATTAGGATTCTCAATGAGTACAAGGAGTGAGGGGCTCCTTATATAGCCCCTCAGACAGAAAGGACTCCCAACGCTCATCCATGTGGGACTAAACTTGAGTGGGGTAATTGGATCATGGTGAGATTTAATTACCCACCTATTACATTCTTCAAAACTCGTCCTCAAGCTGGAGCTAAGAAAGTTGTAGCTTGCAACAAAAAGAAAGTATACAACACATCATCACATGATACATCACAAGAAGAACAGATGTCCGTTGTTGGTAGAAGATCTCGCACGAGGACGAGTCTGCATCTTTCAGGTCATCAGAACGTATATCTACCATGCATGTAGAGCTGCTGCGATATTACATCACCGGAACATAGCTCTGTCATGCTTGGAGAAGAATCACTGCAGAAGAAGTCCAACGCGGGGTACTAGTCGGGTCGTAAAAGAAGAGGTATACGCCCTGACGAAGAAGTCGATGCTCGGTGAAGACGGATGATCGTAGTAGTAGTCTGGAGTGCTGGTCTATCTGTCGTGAATGAATAATAGAAGTCGTGAAGAATACATCTTCGACTCCCCCTTTCTCCCATACTTGATAGAATAAAGAGTAGATAGCATCAAGTTGGGAGAAACAAATGAATAACATACACATTTTTTATCATTCATTCTCTTTTATTATCATTGATTCTTTTTTTTGTGCTTCATTTTTTTCTTAGCCACCATTTTTTTGCTATTCTCTATCTTTTTCAAAAAATGCGTACGACCTTTCTTCTCTTTTTTGAAAAAATTTTGCGTACGGCATTTTCTTATACACGCCTTTTTCAAAAAAAGTAAACATGCCATCTGTATTTATTTAATGGCCTTTGTCTCCCCCACTTTTTTCTCACTCACATTGCTTTTTTTTAAAACCAACGACCAACTTAGGGCGTTTACATCACTAAGCCCACATGGGCGACTATACATAGGGTTCCTAGCAGGGATACCCTCAATCTTGTAAGAGAATAGTGTTGCCGCCTTTGGAGATCTGGGATGCGGCATTCACACTCACCGCATTGGGGTCTTTTGCACCACCGCGCAGGTCGCCTGGGGGAGGAGATCTTGGCACCTTGGAGATCATTGCCGTTGGAGGTTCTGAGGCACTAGAAGCGACTATCAGAGGGGCATAATCCTTGAGGATGGGAGAGCCCCCGCACGGTCAGCTTGGAACCTTACTCAGGTCTGCCTGGGACTTGCTCGAGAAATGCATCGCTAGACCCATCACCATCGCAGATTCGGCGGAAAGGGCTCTGCCTGCCATCGCCATGGAAGCAGCAGATCATGGTAGACTGGTAGTTTCCTCCTATGTGCGTTGCTTTCAAGTGAACAGGGTGCCGATGGTCAGGATCGAGACGACTGGAGGGGTAGGCCTCCCTTTGCGTGAAGAAGCACTTCTTGGTCCAGGTCGTACGAGGAGCACTTGGGAGGAACATAGGGCTAGAGTGCACCGTTGTTGTAGGAGTGGGGTTGGTTCTGACTGGGAGGGGAGCCCTCTCCCGAATACGAGGGAAGTAGATGCGCTGATCTTTTTCTTTTGGTCTGGAACTCTTTCGATGCGGCTAGGGTTTGCAAATAATCTTCAACCAATAAATCAAAACCAATCGAATTTCTAACACGAATAAGAACATGAAAACTCCAACAATCGAACAAGCTCTGATACCAAGTTGAAATCTAGGAAGCGGAATCCATAAAATAATAAACATGAAGAACAAAGATTTAACGAGGAACCCTACTCCCTAAGGAGCGAGATGAAACCACGGGAGAAGCCCTCAAAGGGTCAGGTATTCTATTAGGATTCTAAATGAGTACATGGGGTGAGGAGCTTCTTATATAGCTCCTCAGACAGACCAGAGTCTCAATGCTCACCCATGTAGGGCTAAACATGAGTGGGGTAACCTATTACATTCTCCAACACCTATTTTCTAGAATGGTATCAAAGCGGGTTTGATTCTCGAGATTTTTTATGTTCTTTAATTTAGTTGGAGATTCGGTTATTAAGAAGTTCGATTTTAGTTCATTCTTTATAAAGTTCATGTTCAAGACTGTTTAAGTCTAATTATTATGTTAAGTTCTGGAATTTATTCAAGAAGTTCTAGGGTTTTTCTCGTGAACCTAAATCCATGTTCCAGCCCAAAAGCACCAGGCGGCAACAGAGGCTTCTCCAACCGCTCGAAGATGGCGTGCACCACGCGGTACCAGGTTTTGTCGCATCTCTAGGTGTCGATCCTCCTCTCCAAGATCATAGCAGCTCGAGGATGCAGCTCCATCGCATATAAAAAAACTCCCGCAAGCAGTGATTCCCTGTTCGATGCAATCTCCCAAACTTTGAGCACCTAAGGTGGCGCTCCTCCCCCAGGATCCCAGGAGGCGGCACTGGCGAGGCTCCCACTCCACCATGCACACCTCCTCCCTTGTCTCGCGCAGGCAGCGCTAGGCAACTCGGGCCTCCAGATCGCACCTCTAGATTGGCGATGTCGCACCACTTGCGCCTCCAGATCGCGCCTCCAAATCGCACCGTGCATCCTCGCGCACCTACTCGGGCCGCTTGCATCTCACGTCACTAGCTCTCGAGGGCGCTCCTCGTGAATTAAGGAGCTCCAGCGACAACCCTCCCCCAAGCGGCAGCTCCTATGGGCGACGGCGGCAGATCCCTAATTAGGGGGCAGGCTCCTTCATAAGAAGGGTTCCGGTTGGAACCCTAAATAAGAGGTGCTCGAATTGGTTCGTGTGCTTTGAGATTTTTTTAGGGATTTTATCACTTGTGCCCCTCCGAGATATCGCAATTTCAGTTATGCCCCTATCTTTTTGGTAATATCAGTTGTGCCCCTCAAAACTTTCTCCGTAATCAGTTGTGCCCTTCCGTTAGGTTGACCGTCAATGAGTTGACTTAACCATGGTTTTTTCAAACCTTGGTGCATTTAAGAGGGGTATTATTGTCCAGAGGCCTCTTCTTCCTCCTCCAACCTCCTCCTCCTCCCTCTCCGCCCGGAGTTCGCCTGCACCTGCACCACGCACGACCACACCATGCCCTCCTGCTGCCCTAACCATTGATAACAGCCGTCGTGTTCTTCCCCGCGTGCCCTCCCTTGCTGTGCACCTACAGTAGCCGGGGCGGAGGAGGCGGTGCGGGGCTGGCGGCGCGGGGGAGGGAAGGGCTGGGAGCGCGGGGCAGGGGAGGGCTGGGCGGCGTGGGGGAGGGGTTGGCTGGGCAGCGTGGGGGAGGGAAGGGCTGGGCGGCGCGGGGGCGGCGCGGTGGGGGGCTGGGCGGCGTGGGGGAGGGGAGGGCTGAACGGCGCAGGGGCGACACGGTACGGGGTGGCGCGGGGGAGGGGCTGGCTGGGCGGCGCGGGGGAGGGAAGGGGTAGGGGGAGGGGACGTAGGGGGCGGTGCCGTGCGGGAGGGTACGGTGCGGGAGAGGGGGTGGAGCCGTGCAGGGAAGGAGGAGGGGGAGCAGGCGGGGAAGGGGAAGGGGGCGCAGGGGGCGGCGCCGTGCGGGAGGGGGCGGTGCTGGGCTGGGGAGGAGTTGCGGAGCTGGGGAGGAGTTGCGGGGAGCTCGGGGCGGAGCTGGGAGGAGATGCGGGCTGGGGAGGAGGAGGTTGGAGGAGGAGGAAGAAGATGGGGAAAGAGGAGGAAGAAGATGATGTAAAATGACGATATAACCTAAAAAGTTAAAACTAATTCCGCTTTTGCCCTCAAAGTTAACGGTCGTTTGCACTGTGGATGGACGGTCACTAACCCGAGGGGCACAAGTGATAAATTAGCAAGTTTTGAGGGCCACAACTGATATTACCAAAAAGATAGGGGCATAACTGAAATTACGATATCTCGGAGGGGCACAAGTGATAAAATCCCTTTTTTTAAAAAAAATGAAAAATACCTGGGAGAAAGGATTGGGCCTATGTTGGTCGCCATCCCAAAAAAAGAGAAGATTGCAAAAAAAGAGGGGGAAGCATTGGCAGAAAAAAATGCGGGCCCAACATTGAAAAAAAGGCCCGACGTAAAAAAAATGAGGCATGTTTAAAAAAGGAGAGAACTAGGAAGAGGTGCTTTTGTGGGCTCCATTTGGGTTGTGTTTCAAAAATAGATGGTTTCAAAAAAGAAAAGAAAAAAGAAGAGAAGAATAAAGAAAAAAAAGCGAGAAGAAAAGCCGTAAAAAATATGATTGCATATTAATGTTTTGTTTCTCCTCATCTTCATTTGTCTTCTCCCAACTTGGTTGATGTCTTCATTCCAGCCAGTATGGGAGAAAGGCGAGTATTGTGTAGAGTCACAACATTATCAAGTTCTTCAGATTTTAGATTCCAGAATCAGATGTCAAAGGCCAATCAAATTCTCAAACTCTATAGTTCAGATGTTCAGACTCGACGATTGGTTCCGAGTCTTTAGTTTCAGACACACACATATATACGGTCTTTTTCATAAGCACTCATGTTTGCCATCATTGTTTGTGGTCCCCATCTTTTGTGTTTCGGCCAAAGTTTTCATGTGTTCCAAGACTCCATAGTAGAGATCGCATTCCCTATGCCATGTTGGCTAGGGTTTTCATGTGGTTTCATAGGGACTTCATAGTAGAGTACTATTCTCTGAGCCAGATGGGAGAGACCCAGTTCTCTGACGAGGAGACTTTTCAGATTCCATTCTCCAGTGTTCGTGAACATCAGTACGAGATCCTCCCAAGGTTCCTATGAGAGAGAACCCACTTCGAGGTCCCTATGAGAGAGACACATCTTCAGAGGTTCCGTGTATGGATAATTAGCGACGTTCTTTATTCGTCCCTTTCAGAGATGGAAGAGTCGTCCACATGTTATGGCGAGCTAGAGTTCTTCGTGTAGAGACTCATTTTCAGTTGCAGTGACTCTGACATGCGCAATATAGAGCACATGCTCTCAGACGAGGACATTCATTTGACTTACACTCCAGCCCGTTCATCCTCCTCACCAACACGACATGAGAAGCAACGTCCTCAACAGTAGCCGATAGTTGTATACGTTGAGTTGGTATTGTTTGTAGTGTCTTGTATTATGAGTTGAGATTTCTTTCTGTTTGTCCAAGCTGAGCATTGCATGCTCTAGCTTGAGGGGGAGTGTTGGAGTATTTGGCAGCATCATTTATATGGGAGATGGGTAAATGGATCACTCCAAGATCCATTTACCACATCCAAGTCTTTAGTCCCACATCTACCAGTTGGGAGATGTGAGACTCGGTGAGGGCTATATAAGAAGCCCCTCACCCCATGTATCCGGTGAGAAAAAGCAATATACTATCAGCCCTTTGAAGCATTCTCCGATGGTTTAATCCTGCTCCTTAGGGAGTAGGGTTCCATGTAAAAATCTCTAAGTTCATGTTTTATCTTTCTATTCTTCATGATATGTTTATCATTCCGCTTCCACATTCCTATTTTCTAACATGCAGTGATCCGTCGAAACACCTACATGCTCGTTGATCCACTTGGAGACAAAACGATAGTGGGATTCAAATGGGTATTCACCGTGACGTATAATCTAAACAAGCCAATTTCTCGCTACAAAACACAACTTGGGGCAAACGAGTTCAAACGATGTTACGTTGTTGATTTCTTTGACACATTTTCTCTAGTTGCTCATCTATCCAGTATATACATTCTTATAACAGTTGCAGTATAAGTTGATGTAAAGAACGCCTTCCTTTATGGAGACTTTCAGGAGATTGTGTACATGCAGCAACCTCCCGACTTCAAGGCTCAAGGTGAGTGTCATAAGTTTTACCTACCATGCAAGGCCATATATGGCCTCACACAGAGCCCACGTGACTAATTTCAAAAATAATCAGAAGTACTAGAGAATTTGAACTTCATTCGATCTTCGACAGACCATTTTTTATTCGTACGAAAGAATAGAAAAGAATTGTTGATGTACTTCTCTATGTGGATGACATCATCCTCATGGGAGATGACTCTGATGGTATTTTAGAAGTGAAGAAGCAACTAGCATAACTGTTCGTAAGCAAAGACTTGGGGTCATTGCGATACTTCATGGGGATTGAAATAGCAAGGATCCAAGCGATGATTAGTCATGTGTAAACAGAAGTATGCCACCGTCCTACTTCAAGTAAAAGGGTTGTTAGGACCCAAGCAAACACAGATACATATGGATTCTAAGGGATGCATCGACGAGTTAGGTGATATTAAAGATGAGGGTTGATACAAGCGCTTATGGACTCCCCTACTTCAGCTCACTTTGATGCATGCATGATGGTTCGACTATTCACCAAAGGCAATAGCTTCGACCTCATGGCCTATTCAGATGCAGACCATGAAGGTTATATGATGGATAATAATCCATTACAGCTTTCTACACTTACCTGGCAGGAAACTTAATTACTGGAATAGCAAAAAACAAGTTGTGGTCTCTTGTTCAAGCATTGAGAGTGAATACAGCCATGGCTCATGCCACAACAAAACTAGTTTGGATTATATCTGCACTCATAGATTTTTCATATCATTCCCAACAATATCATATACCTCAGATGCGAAAACCGACCCGCAATGCACATAGCTAACAATCCCATGTTCCATGATCGCACAAAACATGTGGAAGTTGACAGCCACTAGCCTAGAGACCTAATACAGAGAGGACTATTTCATACTCACAGTGGACCTTCTACAGATCAGATTGTAGATTTATTCACCAAACCACTCATGCGTGTATAGTTCAAAAAATACTGTAACAAGCTGAGTATGATTCATATATATGCTCCAACTTGAAGGGGAGTGTTGAGAACTTATATTGTAAACCCTGGGGGTCTTTTCATCATCTCATATATGAAAAATGGCTCCTACTATAACCATAACCCTAGGTCTCCAACTATATAAGGAGCCCTAAGGTTCTCTTATAAAACACACAAATTGTAGTCCGAGTTTTCAACCGTCCTAGCCCTCCACTTACAACGAGGTTGTAGCTGGGGCATAATCTGGGTAGTGTATTGTTGCTAGGGGTGAGAAGATAGAGTCTCTTCACAAGAATCAGACATGAGAGTTACCAAAGGGTTTAGGGTTCCAACTTTATAAAGAGCCTTAGGGTTCTCTTCACAAGAATCAAACATGTATGAGGAAAGGCATTGGCTACAAATGGGTACGAAAAAGATAGGAACCATGCAATGAAGGCATCAAATACAAGGCATGTCTAGATGCGAAGGGTTATAGTCAGAAGGATATGTGGATTACGAGATATTCTCTTGCGTTGTAAGACATACATCCATTAGGGTGCTACTAGATCTTATAGCGCATTGAGACTTGAAGCTGGAGTAGTTAGATGTGATGACGGTTTTCTTGCATGATGTGCTCAAAGAGGACATTCTGACGAGTTAGCCAGAGGGATTCACATTTCAGGACAAGGAAGATCACGTATGCAGATTAAAGAAGCAATTGTATGGGTTTAAGAAGTCTCCCAAGCGGTGATAAAAGAAGTTTGATAGTTCCATGATTGATAATGGGTTAAACATGAGCCCATGCACTTGTTGTATTTATCACAAAAAGATGAGTCCTTGATCTATTTGTTATCGTACTCAATGACATGCTGATTGATGCTAAGAAGAAGAGTACCATAGATTATGTGAATAAGCTCCTTAGTTCGGAGTTTGACATGAAGGACCTTGGTGCAACAAAGAAGATATTGGGATGGAAATCATTAGGGATCGTGTAGAAGGGAGGATTTTCTTATCTCAGAAGAATTACATTGAGAGAGTTTTATTGAAATTTGAGATGTCTACAACTACTCCTCTAGATACTCCATCCTCTGTAAATAGTCATTTATCAGTTTCTTTCGCATCTCAGTCAAACGTAGAGAAGGAACACATGTCATGTGTTTCTTATGCCAGTACAATTAAGAGTTTTATATATGCCATGGTATGCACAAGACCCGATATTGCTCATGCTATGAGCATTGTTAGCGGATTCATGGGCAATATAGGGAAGGAGCATAGATCGGCAGTCAAGCAATTTTTTTGCTATCTGAAAGGAACATCTGGCATTGGCCTCATCTATAGAAGTGATTTATAGTGTTTAGTTGCTGGATATTCATATTCAAAATATATTGCATATGTTAATGGGAGGAGATCAATGGTGGTGTACATCTTCACTTTGGGTAGTACTATCACCAGTTAGAAGGATACTCTACAACCATTAGTTACTTTGTCTACCTAGAGGCAAAGTATATTGCTTTGATGGAAGCTACAAAGGAAGTCATCAGGTTGAAGGGCTTAGTTAGAGATCTCGATCAACAACAACATCAGGCTATTGGATATGCGACAATCTCATTGTAATATATCTAGCCAAGGATAAGGTGCATCATTATAGGATCAAGCACATAAATGTCAGATATCACTTCATTCGTTCTGAGAAGAGGATCAAGGTGAAGAAGGTCGTCACAACAGATAACTCAGTCGATATTTTCATAAAGGCAGTTCCTAGGAGTAAGTTCAAGCATTATTTGGACTTGCTCAAGGTCGACGGTTGGTAGTACCCCCAAGGAGGGATAGGCGACGATGCAATAAAGCTTGGCAAAGATTCTTAAAAGATGCAATTCAAGGTGGAGATTGTTGATATGCCTTGAATACTAACCATCTATCTTATTGGACCCAGTTGGAGAAATACGATAATATTAACTGCATATTTCTATTCGGGTATATACGATAGTAGTATATAAACTCTCTTAAGATTAGGGTTCCCATTATCCTCTATACTTTCTTTCTCCACATAGTGAAAATCAATCAATGTCACCAAGGACGTAACCCAGTTACGAACATGGATTAAAAAAACTAGCCTTGACGTGGGGCTTTTTAGACTCGAGGCGAACACCTCAGATGATTTTGACAAGGCGTGCGCCTCAGAAGGTCGGGGCGGTGTGGCGGTCTGAGATGTTTTCTGAATTTAAATGTATTTTCTAAGGATTTAAATTGTCTTAGTGATAGTTTTATATGCTTATAAATGTCTAGTTGTTTAAAATATATACACAAGATGAATATTTGATATTTTAAGTCTCTCCATGTTCATATTGAGCATTAAACTTGTCTAATAATTTCAATAATTCTTAACATGACACTTTTAAACACAAAATCTACAAATCTCAAAGAAAAGCCATGTTATGAGGGATGGCATAATGAACGATGCAACGTACTAACGAAAAAAGATTAAAGTCAAGGCATCTCGATGCAGTCATATATTATATATTAGCCACATAAAATAAACATTTTACCGAAATACATCTAATCATAATTTTTATGCTCCAAAATATTTTTTGATGAAAAAATATGTTATATTTGATATGTTAATGACAATTACTTGATTCCCTTTTTGATTGGTAGAAATTTAGTAGAAATGTTTTAGATTTATGGAATTAAAATGTCCTTTCTTTTCATGTTCTAGTTTTCATAACTACAACATATATTTAATGCTATATTATATATCTATCAGTTAGATAATTTCATCAATAAATATTTTTATTATACTTCGTGAGTATTTTCCTATACAAACTAAGGCTTACACCTCGAGGTTATGCTTCGCCTCCAGGGAAAATGCCTCGTTCTGCCTCATCATTCAAACCTTGTTTACGGGTGAACCTTGTAAATCCATGTGTTTTCATGCTTACTTGATTGATCATGTTTGTGCGTGCTTCCTTGCATACCACTCGTGGTTGTTTAAACACCCTACGGTGGACTCTAGCCTACTTGTTCGAGCTCCCACAAACCCTTCCACATCATCCAAGTGCTAGAGAAGCTCATCACCACCCATGCCTCGTCAGAGCTACATCCCAAAGCACGCGACACATGGCAACAAGTCTCAAAGCATGATACCCAATGTTCACTAAATCGGTCGCACGGGCCGTATATGCGGCCGCATATGCCCGTGCAGTGTGCAGACAACACCGATTATTTGAATCAGTGCATTATGCGCCCTCCCGCATATGCTCTGTATATCCTACATATGCCCCGCATACTGCTCCAGCAGCTCCAACTTTTCAATCTTCTCATTTAGGTCCTTAATTCTGTAACTCTGCCTCTTCATTCAATTGTTAGAATATGACATGCATTTCTATATAATTGCAATGCATTATACCATTATGTATATGCAATGTTTTATGTTTTTCTCATGTATTATTTTCACGAGTATGCAATGTATAGTCGAATATTTTTTATATATGCCGATTGAGGTTTTGCTCATGTAGTGCATTTATGTGTATTGAAGTTTTGTTATTACAAATCATATAATGTAATGTTTTTATGGTAATGTTTTTTTGCGATTAAATATGAGGCAATTAAAAGTATATATGCACACCCATCTAACATGAACTGTTATTCTTAGATCTTCTTTAACTCCACTTAGATACATAACTTCAGTGGTAATGTTATTGATAGATTTTTTATTTTTAAATTAAAAATTAGAAAACCGCTTAGAACCGCATATACCCCGCATATGCCCCCGCATACCGCTTCATCAGTATTCGGTGACCAGTCCGAACGCATACGCATAACGCTTTCATGAATCTTGATGATACCTGACAAACAACCCTCCCTGCCTCGTTCTCGAGATTAACTCCAAAGAGGAAGTGATCATTGCGCCCCTATGGCGTGGGAGATCTGTATCAAGTCTCTTAGGGCAAACAGTAACTTCTTTGTCGCCTTATTATCAAGTTCTTTAAGGATATCTCATTGCTATACTAGACCAAGAATTCATTCATGGATGAGGTATGTCAAAATGCCTTCTAGTTTCATCGAAAAATCTCCAATCAACAGTTTGTCATAGAGGTTTCCTCAAAGAAATTATACAAGTCACCGGTAGAGACATCCATCACTGCATTAGATGAAATGACCATATGTTTTTACCATTGGTCCATGGCTTTTGGGGCCAAGCTCATTAAAGAAGTGAGCCCATATCGGATGGTTGTACGAGGTTTCTTTTGTACCACAGAATCACAGATACCTAGACACCCCCGCATCCTAAATAACATGGTGATGAACTTTGGCAAGCTGCTTGCATTTGAAATCCCTTCCCTATCAAAGGATTGTGAAGACACCACTGTGATGAAACTCTTTGTAGACATCCCGAAATTTCAAGCAATTCTAAAGGGAATTGAAGTGGTAACCCGAGATGGTGTGTTCGAAGGAACCTTTTACCCTCTCCACTAAATTCAAGAGGCCTCATTCGTCCACTACAATAGACCACCGACCGAGAACTCCACTACAACCGTCTTATTGCCAAATACCGAGTTGCAAAACCAACTTCCCAAACCCCCGTTACATGAAACCATGAGCAAGGAACTACCCGCACCATCGTTGAAATGTCTCCAGGAAATTTTGATATCTATTGGATGCTTCTTGGGAGATGGCGAGAATGGAGCAACTGTCCTATACCCTAGAATGGATTCTCCTCGGAAGTCGAGTTGCACCTCGCAAAGGGGCTCAACTGTGAGTCTACTAAAAAATGCCATCCTATGGCTGAAGAGAATGATAGACAACACCGAGGATAACACATCGAAGTGCACCTTGGTGCTTCATTTTAAAGTCACTATTAAGCGTATGCAGAGCACCTTACATCTGGCGCTCTACAAGCCAATCCAAATAGCACCATGTACGCACTGCCCATCCTACAACCAGGCCAAAGTCACAAGATGAACCTGAACCAAGTTTATGTGTCGACAATAAAGAAAGTATAGAAACTCATCTCCCTCTAGGTACTCATATAGCCTTTAGCTTTGACGAAAATAATTTGAATATTTCACTACACATTATAGATAGATGATTTTATATACCATTACTTTCAACCATCATTGTGATTACCCCAAATACCTTAAACCGTCAAATTAGATGATATCCGACTTACAACTCTCCTTCAAGGATCAAGGGAAAAAAGTAGATAGATTCAGAGGGTCTAGGCAATAAAACACCCTAACTTATAATCCAAGCATTTATAAAACTGGGGGTTAATAGCCAACCATTAAATTGACATTAACATCTTGTCCTGAAACATCTGGGGCCTTGGTGGGCTTTGGAAGCTTGTGAGGCTCAAAAACCTCGAATCTAAACATAAAATCAACCTCTTCACAATCCAGGAAACCAAAATTTACGGAACTATTTCTAAGCTAAGCTATTTGTCCTTAGATTGCCTTGGTGACATTCCAACTTATCTTGTTGATCGTGGGGCATACTTACTGATTGAGACCCGTTGATATCACGTTGTCCCGATATCACTGATAAAGAATTCTCGAGCATACTTAGCCTATTTCACATTCCATCCAATTGCAACCTAAGTTTTATTAACATTTATGCCCGACAAAGAGGCTTTTCTAGAGTTGCTACAGTCCTTATCCTTCTCTGAAAGTCACAACATCATAGCTGGTGATTTTAACATCTACCGTTATGCGAATGAATCAACATCAAAGAGAGCCATCTCCATTCATCATGTTTGAGGTTTCAACAACCGGTGTCGGAAGTCTGGTCTTATCAATCTGGGTAATTCAATATGTTAGAGTTATTAGATTTACATTGGAGAGAGGGCTGGACCTCCTGCGTCGCTCGTGGATTCGATGGTCTCGCGCAAGGCAGTCCAAGTCCCCCTCACCACCAGCTGCCACCTCCTCTCTGTTGAGGCTTTAGAGAAGATTCTTCAGGATGTTTGCTGCCAGACTACTACTCAGATCATCCGTCTTCACCGGGCATCGATTTCTTCATCAGGGCATATACTTCTTCTTTTACGACCCTAATATTAATCCGCGTTGGACTTCTTCTTCTACAGCGATTCTTCTCCAGGCACGACAGAGATATGTTTCGGTGACCTGATATCGCAGCGACTCTACAGCCATGGCAGAGATACATTCCGGTGACCTGAAAGCCGCAGACTCGTCCTCGAGCGAGGTCTTCTACCAGCAGTGGGCATATGTTCTTATGATGCATCGTGTGAAGATGTGGTGTATACTTTTTCTTTTTGTTACAAGCTGTAGCTTTCACAGCTCCAGCTTGAGGGGGAGTGTTAGAGTTATTAGATTTACATTGTAACCCTTTGGGTTCCATAACCTCCCGTGACCCTTCGGGTTCCGTAACCCTCTGTGACCCTTCAAGTTCCGTAACCCCCCGTGACCTTTTGGGTTCCGTAACCCTTGTACTCTCTAGTGTTTTCTCTATATATAAGAGACCCTAGCTCTATGGAATAAACATCTCATTTTGTTCCTCTTCTCAACACAATATATGACTACATCTGGATAGATGTCATTCTAGGAAGATGGGTCAAACTTGATCGCTCTTTCATATCACCATCACTCTCACACTTGGCCCCCCATCTTAAAGATCACTCACCTCCCCAAAACTCTCTCTAATCATAAACCCCTTCTCTCTTTCATCTCCTCCACAAATAGACTAAATAAGCCTTAAAATGGAAGACTTTTGGTTTAACAAACGATCCTTTTCCAATCTCATTTCCTCTTCATGGACACTGCATGTTCAAGCATGCAACCCATTTCAAGCATGACACCTGAAATAAAAAGGATAAAGAACCACACTTTTGTTTGGAAAAGGAAAATTTGCCCTCTTTTTCAAAGGGTTTGGAAAATGCCAAACAAGAGATTTATAGGAAAGAAGAGATTCTCAAAGTCAAACCACTTTCCAATTCTTAATCGACCCAATTGACACAACTACATAAGGGCCTTGAATCGCTCATAGAGGACGACTTTCAAAAATTAAATCAACGGGCCAAAATTAGATGGCTTCACGAAGAGGACCGTAACATAAAATACCTACAATCGGTTGCCACGACTCGAAAGAGTCAAAACCATATCTTGTTATTAAGGGATTCCATGCTGCTTGTACACAAACCTCCACAACATCACCAAAATAGCCATTTACCACTACCAAAACTTTTATTCTGACCCCAAAGCTTGTTAGCACATCCCTGCCACCTTGGTGGCTCGTTGATAGGAAGAGTAGTAATCTTGAAGATCTTATAGAACTTTTTAGTGAAGAGAACGTTTCCCAAGTGACCAAAATTAAAGTCGCTTAAAGCCTCTAGTATGAATGGTTGTAATCCAGAGTTTATAAAAATTATTAGAACATCATGAAGGATGACTTTATAAACGTGATTCACAGACTGTTCATGGATGATTTTGATTTTAGAAAGCATAATTTCATAAACATCTCCATAATCACGCTACTCTTTACAAAGGGTGACCTACAGAATATAGGAAACTATAGACCCATCAGCTTGATCAACATACTTATGATAACCAACTCTAAGATCCTAGCTAATCGATGGGCTCCAAAACGCAGGGAACTCATCCCCCATCACAATGTCATTTTTAAAGGGCCAGGGGGCATCTAAGTCTTTCAGTATCACATCTGATATTATCATAGGATGGAATCCGAATAAAACCAAGGATGTCATTATCTAGATCGATCTGAGAAAGGACTTTGATACTTCAAATTGGTTTTCTAATTACAAGGCCCTTGAAATGATCGGAAGCTCAGTAAAGTTTACAGATTGGGTGTTTGCCTTCCCTAGAACAACAATAACTTCCTTAAAAGTCAACCATTCTTCCTCCGACTATTCTCAAATCATCAAGTGGAATGAGACTAAGGGGACCCACTTTCACATTTGCTATTTCTAAACACTATCAACATCTTGGATGGGAAGCTGTAAAATCTCTTTAAACCCCATCAAGAGGAATTCATGATCCCCAATTCCAGCATAACCATTACGAACATGTTATTTGCCAAAGACATTTTTATTTTTATTTTTTAAAACAACGATAGTACCCACTTTATGGTCTAGTGGCAGTACAGTGTGTCTACCACACAAAAGATCAGGGTTCAAATCCCACTCTTGCAGGGGTTGCGTTAGGTAGTCGACGATCAACATAAAATAGTCGAATCTTTCAACATGGATTTGAGCAAGAATCCATCTAACCGACCCTACTTGTAGTGGGAGAAGGCTTAGTACATTTTTTAAACAACGATAAGACTATTAAATGCATAAATTTCACTCTAGGAACTTTTGCTGAAATCTCCAGGTTAAAGGTCAACAATAACAAATTAACCATCCATTGCCTAAACCTCTTGAACTACGAGCAAAACCCAACATCGTATCTTAAGAAGGAAGATTGAAATCTTCCCAATTAATTATCTAGGCATTCTTTAATCCCCTAAAACACTATGAAGAGTAAATTGGCAACCCATTATAAAAAAGGTTCGAAAAGAAACTTCAAGAGTTGAAAGCTAGCATATTATCCCTCCTCCCTAGAGGAGCTTTACTAAACTCCCCCTCACACTTCAGGAAACACATATATCAACCTCCCTTAAATTACCCAAAAATATCATCTCCAAAATCAACAAGACCTGTTGTAAGTTCATTTGGCATGGAAATACGAACAAAAATCAAAGGCACGAGACCATATGGGAAGATATTTACCACTCTAAAGAAAATGACGGTTGGGGCATCACAAATCTTGAGGCCTTCAACCACTCAATGCTTTCTAAAGCATGGATAAAACTACAAGCAGAACCTACGCCCTATGCACCAAAATAAAAAAAAAACATGTTATCATTGCTCAAATCCCTTACTTGTTGTTGATGCCCCCCCCCCCACAAAGTTGGGCACTTAAATTGCTGGTGAGCAGTCAAACAAGGATCCTCACTTATTCGCAAGGCAAGCTCCGAATTGGTTGGGTAAGGAGATTAAGCCTTACTCTTCTAGATAGCCAAGATACAAATAAACCACTTAAAGATCACTTCCCATTATTGTAGGAAATTGCATTAAATAGGAAGGTCATTGTAGCCCAAACCATAACTGTTCTTTCAGCTAGACAAAATTGGCTCAAGGCACTCACCTCACCTACCAATGGGGTCGCAAAGTCCGAAAAAAGCATTTTCAAAAGCCACCTCAAAGGATTTTCGGTTGACACTAACATAAACACCTAAGACGCACCTACTATACTATCCTCTTCCCTGGGGAAAAGGGACCAAGAAATTTTAACAATCAACTTTATGTCGCTCTTTCCCGTGGGGGAATGGCTGCAAAATTGCATGAGAAATTCTGATCGAAAATCTTCCACCCAAGAGTCTCATTCTTCGTATGGTCGGCAATTCACTCAAAACTTATTACCCAAGACAAGCTCCATCTTTTGAAAATTAGTTTGGTACATGCCTTTGCTCTATGCTTATCAGATACTTATTTAATAGATGCTCCTTTACAAAACAAGTATTTTTCCCATTGAATAGAAATGATTTTGAAATTTATTTGGAGAAGATTTTTTAAGTACCAAACTTATGCTTAAATTCATCCTCATATTAAGCGGGCATATGTTTGGTGGTTGACGTGGAAGATGTGATGTACGAGGATATTCTAGTTCATCAATCCTCAAAAATTATGAGGGATGTGATATTTATCTTTGAATACTTATCCTTATATTGTGTTTACCCCTAAAATCATTATATTGTTGGAAGAAATGAAAGAGAGGAATTGTTTATTCCAGGGAACCCTAGGCTCTCTCATATAGAGGAAGCCTATGGGTAAATTACATAAGACGGAACAACTAAAATAAGCATGACACATAAGTACATAAATACTAGAACTATCTCTACACTCCCCCTTTAAGATGGAGCATAGATTTCAATCATGCTCAGCTTGGAAGAACATTTCTGAAACGGCCCTCTGAGCAACAGCTTAGTAAAAATATCTGTAGTCTGCTCTCCTGAACTAACATGGTAAGTAGAAATCAACCCCTTCTGAATTATATCCTTGGTATAGCGGCAATCTACCTAATTATGCTTCATCCTTTCATGAAATACGGGATTATTAGCAATAAATAATGTTGCTTGATTATCACATTGTAACTCCATGGGTAATGGTACATCTATATGAAGATTTGTTAATACGGCTCGAACCCACATCATCTCCGTACTTGCCTGTGCCATGGCTCTGTACTCAGATTCAGCACTAGATCTAGTCACCACTGTCTATTTCTTGCTTTTCCAAGACACTAAGGAACTGCCAACAAACACTGCAAAACTTGAGGTAGATTTCCGATCTCTAGGACATCCTGCATAATCCGCATCAGCACAAGCAGAGATAGAAAGATTTGTTTCTTTCCTGAACAACAATCCTGCACCCGGAGACGACTTTAGATACCTTAGTATCATATATACAACATCCATGTGTATATGTCTGGGTTGTTCCACGAACTGACTTACCCGGTTAACTGCAAAAGCAATGTCAGGTCTGGTGATGGTAATATAGAGATATTTCCCACCATTTCTCTATATCTTCTTTTGTCAACTTCCTCTGTATCATCTCCATATAGCTTCATACTAGGATCCATGGGAGTAGTAGAGGGTTGACACCCGATCATACCTGTCTCAACATGCATATCTGTAATGTATTTTATTTGGGTCATCATAAGACCCTGCGCATTCCTCGCAAACTCCAATCCAAGAAAGTATCGTAGAGTACCAAGATCCTTCGTCACAAACTGATGGCCTAAAAATGTTTTTGCCATCTTTATCACCTGCATGTCATCTCTCATAACAAGTATATTATGGGAGTCTTCTAGACAAACAAAGAGTGGTCAGCATTTGATCTTATGAACCCTTGCTTCTGGATGAGATCTGAAAGCTTCTGAAACCATGCCCGCGGACTTTGTTTAAGACCATATATGGCCTTGTGAAGTCTACACACCATATGATACTCCCCCTCAGCAGCAAACCCCGGAGGCTGCTGTATATAGACTTCTTCCTGCAGATCTCCATATAAAAGGCATTTTTAACATCAAGATGGAATAAGGGCCAATCACGTACCACTGCGATTGACAGAAGGACACGTAGAGATGAATGACGTGCCACCGGGGAAAAAGTGTTCCATATAATCCACGCCATAGGTCTGAGTGAATCCACGGGCCACTAGTCTTGCTTTGTAGCGATCAAGGCCGCCATCCGCATTATATTTGACAGTAAAAACCCATTTACAACTGACCACAGAAGCTCCTGGGGGAGCATCAACCAAGCTCCATGTACTACGAGATCGCAATGCAGCCATTTCCTCTTCCATGGTTAACTGCCAGCTGCTGTCTTTCAAGGCATCCTGATAGTTACGTGGTATCTCCACGGTAGATAGGGCAATAGCAAATCTATGGAAATCGCCAGTGAGGTGATGAAATGAAACCTGTGAAGCAAGTTGATAAGACGCACACGTCCGCTTGGATTCCCTTAAGGCAATAGGTACATCCAATTCATCAACAGTGTCCACCTGTACATCATTGTCCTGCACTTGTGCATATCA
This sequence comes from Ottelia alismoides, assembly GCA_037367405.1. Classification (NCBI taxonomy): domain Eukaryota; kingdom Viridiplantae; phylum Streptophyta; class Magnoliopsida; order Alismatales; family Hydrocharitaceae; genus Ottelia; species Ottelia alismoides. The sequence continues at coordinate 238,906 of JAZKJV010006275.1, read as the reverse complement.
GTCCCATCATTACTAATATCACCTGGAGATACTTGGGGCGTGGTGGATGAATGACGGCCTCCATGAGAAGGATTCGGACGACGGGTATAAAATTTCAATAGAGGTGGTACTGGAGGTGGTGGTGGTGGTGGTGATGATGGTGACGGTAATGGCACAACAGGATTAGGTATGTGATCAAACAGATATACAGGAGGAGGTGGCACATAAATGTCATCATCAGTAGTGGAAGGAGTCATCTTGTCACCTGTAGGCAAGAAATATATGACATTTTCAAAGGTGACATCAGCACTGACATAATATTTGTTATTCGCAGGATCATAGCATCGATAGTCCTTTTGAGTACGGGAGTACCCCAGAAACACTCACTTGACAGCCCTAGGAGCTTGTTTGGTTGCCAGTGTACCCCGGGGTACCCTGACATATCCCTGTCTCCAACCTTGCATTCCTGGGTTGGGAATACTTATATTGACCATGCAATTTCTTTGGTATAATGATTTTTAACCATGTTCAAATACACTTATTAACATAAAAACATATTATAATCATCAAAAAAGTTAATATAACACTTAATCAATGTCACATTACATCACAATTATCATTAAAACCATCCCAACCCTTCAAACATCTACTATTCACATGAGGATACCCCAACCCAACTCAACCCAGCTCAACCCAGAAACCAAACAGGCCCTAGAGGAGAGCTTGTCAATCCGTGGAGTGAGGTGATGGACAAATGCAACTGAAACAAAAACACGAGGAGTTAGTGAAAACAAATGCATGTCAAGAAAGACAACAGAAAGAGGAACTTTCTCACCCAACACAGAAGATGGCATACGATTGATCAGAAAACCCTCCATAAGAACAGCATCACCCCAAAAAGACAGAAGAGAACAACTATGAATGAGTAAAGTCCGAGCAACATCAAGGAGATGGCAATGTTTTCTCTCTGAAATACCGTTTTGTTGAGACGTGTAGGCACAAGTTGTTTGATGAATAATGCCACAAGACAAGAAGAAATGGGACAGAGCACGAGTGCAAAATTCTAAGGTATTATCTGTGCGCACAATCTTCACGTTAGAGGAAAAAACATTCTGAAATTCATTGATAAGATTTTTTATTACATCTCCTGCTTCAGATTTATTTTTCAATAAAAAGACCCAAGACAATCTAGAGAAATCAGCAATGACCACTAGGTAAAATATGTGTCCCTGGTGATCAGATACACGACTCGGACACCAAATGTCAACAAGCAATAACTCAAAAGGGGAGCGACTGCTCCTAGACTCATGACGAGGGAAAGTAGACCTGTGATGCTTTCCCAACTGACATGCTTCACACTGAAAGAAGACTTCGATGAAATCGGGGGCAAGATATGACGCAACTTCTGAAGAGGAAGATGACCAAAACGCAGATGACATATAATAGGAAAAGCAAATCCACTGGACTGAGATGAGACACCAGCATAGGAGGTGCGAACCAACCGATAAAGACCATCCTTCTCACAGTCACAGCCAATCACCCTGCCCGTTAGAATGTCCTGAAAAATAAGAGATGATGGGTCAAATATAGATCGACAGTGAAAATCCTTTGTAAGTTGACTAATAGAAAGTAAGTTCATCTAGAAATCTGGAGCATGCAAAACATTCAGCAGGCGAATGGAGGGTGTCAAATTGATCTCCCCCAGTCCAATGATGGGGGAATGAGTCCCATTTGCTATTACTACCAATCTCCCTGGGGAAACCTCCCTGTAAAATGTAAACTTATCTCTGTTCAGACAGAGATGATGTGTCGCACCAGAGTCCATGATCCATTCCGAAACATCAGAACCGTGACATGATGTAAAGCCATATATGCTACCTGATGTGCTTGCCGTGGCTGACGTGGTGGCAGAGGCTGAAGCTGCGATGTTTGACTGTCCTGGTGAATCAGTAGTGGCAGGAGACATGATATCTCGTAGTCTGGAGACAAGATCCTCACACCGCTGGTCTGAGGTAGATGGCGGTGTGGGCACAACAAGCTCAGCTACACGGGCAGATGCAGGAAAACCATGCTTACAATAGCATGTATCTTCCGCATGACCTGGGCGATGACAGAAGGTGCATGGCTAACGGAAGCGGCCACCTCGACCACGAGGTCCACGGCCACGAAAAAAGGAAGGGACACCTCTGCCTCGGGAAGCAGCCATCACTGAAGAAGGTGGCGTAGACGCTGGAGAAGAAACTGAAATTCAGCTGAGTCATCGATACACTTCCTTCACTGGAAAAATAGTAGCATCGGCCAGTATCTGCGAGCGAGCTGCATCATACTCCGGGTCTAGGACTGCTAGTAAGACCCCTACCATAGTAGCATTCCGGAACGTCTTATGCTGCTCATGGGTCGCCGTCAGTGGAATGATATTATAAAGCTTCTCAAACATCCCCCGTAGGGATGTATACAACGAATGCAGCGGTCGGCCAATCTGCTTGACCGTAAATATGTCATGCAGAAGTTGGAGGATCTTGGTATCGTTCCTCATCTGCAAGTACGTCGCAGTAAGAATATCCCACATGGCCTTAGCCGTGGGCTGATGTAGGACATCATTGGTGCCAGAAAGCCAGAACTTGGCATACGAATCATCAGCCTCCCATGAGGCGTAAATCCCCGTCTTCTCCACCGGCTTATCTTCGGTACGAATGTGCTTCTTACCATTGGACTTCATGAGGCTCATGAACTGCATCGCCGAGAGCTCGTAATTCGTCCCATCCATCTTGACTATTGGCGATGGACCTTTGAAGGCGCCAATGGAGGGCATATCAACCTTGTTTTCTGACATAGTAGGCGGAAACGAAGAACTAGGGTTTGTAGACCAATGGAGAATCGTATACATAAACATGTGAGGATATGAGTGCATATGTACACTTATGCACTCATACCCATGAAGAGACGAGGCGGTGTCGAGTTGGGGAAAAGGGGCTGCTTAGGGGCCGCGCACGGCGCCCTTGGTGAGAAGGAGAGGCGACGGGGTGGAGAGGCGGCGGGGAGGAGGAGGGGCGGCATCGAGGAGGATAGGCGGTGGGGAGGTGGATAGGCGACGGGGAGGAGGAGAGGGGCAGCTAGGATTTAGGGTGGAGGCTCTGACACCATGTTGGAAGAAATGAAAGAGAGGACTTGTTTATTCTAGGGAACCCTAGGCTCTCTTATATAGAGGAAGCCTATGGGTAAATTACATAAGATGGAACAACTAAAATAAGCATGACACATAAGTACATAAATACTAGAAATATCCTCGATCAAATACTAGAGCTTTTTAGTTTTTTTTTCTAAATATCTTAGCATGATCTTATGACTTGCAGCCAAGAATTAAGAGATGCAAAAGGCTCCTCACATCCCTGCAATTGTCAACGTGCTCTGAAGAAATGAAGTAATTCCCCCCATTGTTCTGTAACTGCATGCACTCCTCTTTGCCCCTCATACCCAAACCTATAAGGCCTTTGTTGTTTTACGTTTGACAAAAATATTTTCTTTTTATCACCCTTCTAGAAGTAATTGCCCAGTTGTACTAAATGCTAGGTTTCCAGTTTCTGCAGTTTGCTTGCAGGTTTTTTGTTCTCATCTTGAATAGTTGGCATCCCCACGACATTTTGAATGAATGAATATCCTATCATTTTCTAAAAAATGCAATTAAATATGTTGATCCTCATGCCACTAGCATAGTGGCCATCTTTACTCATTCTTATTATATGACAAGTGCTTGAGAGACTTTGTTTGAGGGTCATATCATGGACACCTATGTAAACCACATATGAAGATGACGATAGTACCATTGTTTCCAATGTGCCTCAAGGAAGAGCACACATATTCTATTATTGGATGACATATTAATGCTCCAAAAGAACAAACCCAAGTACAAGTAATTCCTCCTTCCTCCCAATCGATCAAGTACTATAGGAAGCACATTTAGATTTATTCCTAAGCTCGACAATCCTGTTGTCACAAGGAACTCCAAGTCCAAGGATTGTGTCTTTGTTAAACTATATTAGACGACCCTCTTTGACCTCACTACAATGTATATGTTTTTTTATCATCTCTTTCCTTTTCTACATTGTCTTCAACATGCTCATTATTCCAAGCTTTCTGCTCCTGATAGATATGTTGAATTAGCTTTAGGCTTATTGAAGTTGTCGATCCCTTCCTATTTTTTGAAAACGAGAATCATGTTTTTGCTAAATGTGTTGCCAAATATCTACTTCATATAGATATGTATGATTTAATTTAGTTTTTTACTGTAAAAGTTCGAGTCAAATTCCTAAGTAGTACCTGGGAATTACTTAAATACCCAGGTTCTACGACATGTTTTTTTTACTCAAAACCTACAGAGGTGTCGCATGTTCAACATGCGACACCCCTGAAGTTTTTTTTTATCCAGGAACTGCATATATGTCGCATCTTTAATATGCGCTATAGATAATGCATGTTCGATATGCGATATAAGGGCTAAATAAGGGCCGCGCCTATCGGCCTTGCCATTTCCCCGCTCCTTCCAGCTCCTGTATAGATAACGCATGTTCGATATGCAATATAAGGGCTAAATAAGGGCCGCACCTATCGGCCTTGCCATTTCCCCGCTCCTTCCAGCTCCTGTATAGATAACGCATGTTTGATATGCGATATAAGGGCTAAATAAGGGCCGCGCCTATCGGCCTTGGCATTTCCCTGCTCCTTCCAGCAGCTCCTGCACCCGTGCCGCCCTCGACCCCCCACTGCGCCACCCGCTATTTTGATCTCCTCCTCTCTCAAAAACACCCATTTTGCTCACTCCTAGCCCCACGGAACACTCCTTTTCCGTGGTTTCATTGGTTGGCTCCGTCCTAGCCATCCCCGCGTCCCACTAGGGCTAAGCCGTTGTTGCGAACACTTAGACTTGGTAAAAAATTTTCTTGAGTTGATTGTTTGTATCATATGCATATTATTTTCATTTCTTGAATGGTTGACGTTTGGTTGTACGTTGTGTCACGTATTAGGTTAGAATGGAGCAGTTGTATTGTATGTGTCATTTGAGAGGTACACTCATGTGCGGATCGTCGACCAACGTAAGGGGGTTTGTGCTGACGCCTAATATGACGTTCGATGAGATGTTGAACTTGGTTTACCGTAAGTTCAACCTGGATGTCGATAGTCAAAAAATCCGATTATTACATCGCATCCCTCGAGGCCTAGGGGAGGAACCATCATTTTCATCTATTGTCGACGATGATGATGTGTAGGCAGTTCTTGTGTATGCTCGGACCATTGGGAAATCAATGCCTACTGACATTTATGTTGAAGATATATCTGTGACCGAAGTCCCCACTGTTGTGACTAACAAGGGACCGTCCGTATTCCCGAGCACACAACCAGCAGTTGTCTGTACCACGCAACCAATAAATGTCCCAAACATGGAACCCTACTTTGACACTGATGCGCCTGTTACGCAACCATGCATGGATCAAGATTTGGGCCTGAGTGAGTCGTTGCTGCGATCGGTTCATGCTTTGGATGATTTCATCCCTTGAGGGACCGATGATGACCTCGAAGCAGGTAGCGAAGATGTCGACGATGATGCGGTGGACGAGGAGATCCCAGCTGATGAACAAAGCACGCATACTATTACACCCCGTATACCCTTTTTTGGGGTTAGAGGATCAAATACTCGTTCAACATATGAAGACGAAGTTCGAGAGAAGTCTAGACTTGATGGTGTCGTTGACGAAATACGCAGGGGTAGAACGTTCAAATGTAGGGAAGATTTGGTTTACGCTGTGACGAAGTACCACATTCTGTCGCACTTTGACTTCATTGTGAAGGAATCCACCAACTTTATATGGTCTGTTTTTTGCACACAGAGATCAAATGGTTGTGTTTGGTATTTACGAGGACATTTTAGAAAATTTGATGGTTTGTGGGTGATCTCCAAGGTTATTGGGGCACACACTTGTATAAACCCTAAAGTTAATCAAGATCACCCTCAGTTGGACTACAAATTCATGTCCAGATCTTTGCTAACTCTTGTTAGGGATGACCCTAATGTTCGTGTTTCAAGTTGGAGAGCTCACATCCACGAGATGTACAACTACTGGGTTTCAAAGAAAATGGCTTGGGATGCTCGAAGGAAGGCCATCGGAATCGTATTTAGTGACTGGAAAAAGACATACGCTGAAATGCCTTTTCTATTGCATGCAATGAAGGCTGCTATTCCAGGGACTGAAATTGATATTGAATACAGCAACCATCCTGATCCTCGGAAACCGCTCTGCCGTAGATTTGAACGATGCTTTTGGGCATTTGGGCCTTCGATTGAAGCATTCAAATATTGTCGGCCTCTGATTAGTGTTGATGGGACACATTTGTACGGGAAGTACAAACAAAAATTGCTCATTGCTTGCGGTATTGACGGGGATAAACATATTGTTCCCCTTGCATTCGGGATTGTTGACGAGGAATCCGCTCCGTCATGGAAGTGGTTTCTTTCGTTGGTACGTGTCAGGGTAATCGGCATGCGAGCTGGACCAATATGTATCATCTCTGACAGGCATTCTGGTATAAAAGCCGCTATGAAAGATGCTGACGTGGATTTATTAGATGGTTTTCGACTCATGATTGTCGTCGTGAGCAATGCACCTTGGCCTATGACGGTGGGTATAGGTTTGGTCAGATGACTACAAATCTGAGCGAAAGCTACAATGCAGTTCTTAAAGATGCCCGTTGCTTGCGAATCTCCGCGTTAATTGAGAAGACCTTTTATAATTGTGTGTCATACTTCATTCAACATACTGAAGAAGCAAGCGCAGCCATGCTGCTGGTCGAAAATTCACGCATTACGCATCCACAGAGTTGACCCGTTGGACTGCAGCTGCGAATGGGCACACAGTAACTCAGGTACAAGTACAGCCGGAAAATATTATTCGAGGTGTCTACCAGAGCTCGACGGACTTCTACTGGTATTCGCGGACGCAAACAGTACACGGTAAATTTGATCCAAAGGAAATGCACTTGTAATAAGTGGCAAATATTTCGTATCCCATGTTCCCACGCCATTGCAGTCATTTCAAAGCGTCGGGCTGAAGTGGATTCATATGTTGGAGAGTGGTACACCTGGCAGAACCAGTTGAAGGTTTATGGAGGGCAATTTTTTTTCATCGGTGATCGTGAAACATGGGCTCCCTTGGATTATCCTGAGTTACGTCCGGACCCAAAGCGTAAATGCGGTAAAAGTCGTCCACGTGCAACAAGAATACATAATGAAATGGATGTCAGGGATGTGATTCGGCAAAATACTTGTTCCTTTTGTGGGATATTGGGTCCACACACACCATGGATGTCCCAACAAACAACAAGGGATTCTCAAGCATCCACATCAAATGCGCAGACGACGACCAGGAATAAGAATAAATGTGGTAATTGTGGTGGCATAGGTCACAACCGACGTAAATGTCCAAGTTCGAGTAAGTGTGCTTCTCTCATATATTATTAATTTTCATTGTATGTGATAGTTGTGGTAAATACTTGTTGCTTTTGTGGAATATTGTTGTTTTTTACTCACTCGAGGGGATTTGTCTATATGGAGTACTATAAACGCTCATGAGATTATTGTTTTAAAGTATTATATGTACTTTTGTTCTTCGACCATATCAGAAAGATCTACCATCATCGCCAAGGACATTACCAAGGCACGGGTGCACCTTGTAAATCTTATGTTGTGATGTTTTCTTGCCTTCTTATCCATGTGTTTGTCCATGCTCTCCACACCAACTTAATAAAACAAACTAGTATTGGAGCCATCTGATTTGTTTAAAGAAAGAAGGATATGACATGACACACAACAAAAACAACAACAATGATTTTCCCACATTAGGTAGGATTGGCTATGACATCACATATGAAGATTAAAATTTTCACCAAAAGGAAGGGGTTCGACCTCTGGCAAACAGTCCACGAGGATATTTCGATATATGAAAGGAGTATCTAATAGTGGCCTCGTTTATGAAAGTGATTATAATATCCGATTGCTGGATATTCAAACTCAAATTATGTTGCAAATGTTGGTGGGAGAATTATGGAAGCTATATCTTTAAGTTGGCAAGTTCTTTTATTAGTTGGAATGTTAACTTACAAAATTAGTTATTTTGTTTACTACAGAGGCATATTACGTGGAATTGAATATAAGCATCGAACAAATGCATTTGATTGAAAAGGATTAATTGGTGATCTCAGTCTAGCTATTATGAATTGTTATAATTTTAGTATAATATGCCTAGCCAAGTATTACCAGAGGAAACTGTCACAAACTACAAAATAGCGAAGAAGGAAGCAAAGAAGGCCGTAAGCGAAGCTAAGTCAAAAGCTTATGAAGTTTTGTATAAAAATCTCGACTCTAAGGAGGGACAGAAGGATATATTCAGGTTGGCCAAAGCAAGAAGAAGAAAAACCAAAGACCTTTCTCAAGTAAGATGCATTAAGGACGAGGAAGGTCATGTACTTGTTACTCAGAAGGATATAAAGACTAGATGGGAGCGGTACTTCCATAAACTTTTCATTGGGGAAGGAAATAGAGATGTCACTTTGGGTGATCTAGCTTGTAGTGAAAGTTACTTGAATCGTGCATGTTATAGACAGATACAAAGAAAGGAAGTAGAGGAGGCTTTGAAGGTTATGAGACCTGGAAAACGTGTAGGACCAGATGACATCCCTGTAGAAGTATGGAGAGTTTTAGGTGAGTGTGGTTTGACTTGGCTTACGAATCTATTCAATGTTATTTCGCGAAGCAAGAAAATGCCTGAAGATTGGAGGAGGAGTTCGTAGTGCCTCTTTATAAGAATAAAGGAGACATTCAAAATTGTTCGAATTATAGAGGTATCAAGCTGATGTGTCACACTATGAAAATTTGGGAACGTGTGTTCGAAAGAAGGTTGAGGCAAATTTCCAATGTAAAAGAAAACCAATTCGGATTCATACCAAGTCGCTCAACGACTGAAGCCATCCATTTGCTGAGGAGAACAATGGAGATTTATAGAGCTAAAAGGAAGAACCTCCACATGATCTTTATTGATTTGGAGAAGGCTTATAATTCTGTCCCACGAGAGATATTGTGGAGAGTGTTGGAGAAGAGACAAAAACATGTCTTATACATTAACCTCATAAAGGACATGTATGATAGAGCTTTATCTTGTGTAAGGACCCCGTCTGGGAAGACTGGATATTTTGACATCAACATTGGTTACATCAAGATTCTGCTTTGAGTCCATTTCTTTTTACTTTGATTATGGATGAGTTGACCAGTTACATTCAAGATGAGTTACCTTGGTGTATGTTATCTGCTAATAATATTGTGTTAATTGACGAGACTAGAGATGGAGTAAATGAGAAGCTTGAGGTTTGGAGACATGAGTTGGAGACTAAAGGATTTCGTATAAGTAGGGCTAAGACGGAATATATGGAGTGCACCTTTAATGGAAGCAATGGTGAAGAATCCGAGGTGAAGATTGATGACGATAATGTTCAGAAGAGAGATTCCTTTAGATATATGGGATCTATTCTGCAACATGATGGGGGAAATTGATGGAGATGTTACTAATAGAATAAATGTAGGCCGGTTAAAGTGGAGAGGAGCCTCTGTTGTTCTTTGTGATAAGAAAATTCCTTTAAAGATTAAAGGAAAGTTTTACAAAGCAGCCGTGAGACCTGCTATGCTTTATAGATCTGAATGTTGGCCTGTGAACCATATACATGTGCAAAGAATGAATGTAGCAGAAATGAAAATGCTAAGGTGGATGTGTGGACACACACATAAAGATCGGATTCAGAATGATGCAATCAGAAAGAAAGTTGGTGTAGCTCCGATCGAGGATAAGATGCGAGAAAACCGCTTAAGATGGTTTGGACATTTGCAAAGAAGATTAGTTGATGCACCAGTTAGGAGATGCGAGTGTTGGGATGTTGAGCCAGCTAAGAGAGGGCGAGGACGGCCCAAGAAGTGTTGGAAAGAGACCATACGAAGGGATCTTAGTTTTGTGGATATAAGCACGAGATTGACCCAAGATAGATCTGAATGGAGGCGAAGAATCCATGTAGCCAACCCTACTTAATTGTGGGAAAAGGCTTTGTTGTTGTTGTTGTTGTATGCCTAGCCAAGTATTAGCACATCATGAGGTGACTAAGCATATTGATGTGATTTAACAATTCATTCATTTTGAGAAGAGTACAATGGTAAAAAGGTGACTGCAATAGATAATCCAACTGATATCTTCATAAAGGCAATTCATCGGAGCAAGATCAAAATTGTTTAGACTTGAGATGATTCCATGTTTCATGCACCTTATTCTTGCATACTAAGCTAAAAAACTTAACAAAATACATATAAAACTAACTTATACCACAATGGTTTAACAACATTCCGACCACTTATTAACATATAACAACACATAAAAATAAGTAAAGAAGAAAATCCAATGGAAGACTATATATGTATATAGATATAGATTGTCTAGAAAAGATACAATAAATAGGTTTACAAACACTATTAATACAAATACCTAGAGACCAAGGCCTAGGCCTTGGTCGACTCAATAAAAAATAGAAAAATAAGGATAGCATCATAATATAGAGTACGATGTGCATAACATGGCTTTATACATGTATAGCTCATACATACAACTAAACAACCATATATGCTTATGATTGGTTCTTTTTATGCAATTCTTCCTTAATTGTGTACGTAAAAATCGCACAAATATACTTCAAAATTTACCAAAAAATAGTGTCCTCAATAATCGGGAAGAAAACACAAACCTTACTTTGTCAATCTGACAACTTTCAAAGTTGTATCTATGTTGTATAATCCCAAATTGATCCTAATCACATTTAAACTTCATTACAGTAAACACTAGTTTATAAATATACATTAGTTGAAGGATGGAGCTTTAAACTTTTGGACCATATATACAGTTTCACAACAAACATATCCAAACTTAAAATATTTCTATAGTTTTTATTATAACTCCTTTCATCCTAATTCTTTTTGTAGCCTTTCCTTAAAATGTATAGAAATCAAAAGTACCAACTTGCACATCAACCGATAAAAACTAAACACTAATGCGTAATATGCCTACATTCATAGCTACATATCTCATGCATACAAACTCCGATTCAATTCTACTCACATTTAAAATTCATAACTGAAAAGACCATCAATTTTAAAAATACTTTAAAGAAAACTAGCATTTATTTTCAAAAAATAAGTTTTCGGACTCTTATTGTATATAATTACTATGGAGAAGAATGAATTATTGTGTTTATTCCATGGGTCTAGGGTTTCTTATATAGAGAGAAATTCTAGGGTGCAAAAAGGGGAAAGTACATAAAAGACCCTGAAGGGTTACAAGACACATATAAAATAGAAAACATAATAACTCTAATACTCCACCTTAAGTTGAATCATATATGTCGATCATTCCCAACTTGTAAATTAAATAAAAGAGGTATTTCTTCGGTAGTGCATTCGTGAAGATGTTTACAAGCTAAAGTTCAGTGAAGATGCGTGGAGTGATGGTCCTTCCTCCTCGCACTACATCATGAATGAAGCAAGGCCTTAAATGTCGGATTTCGGTAAGCATGGAAGAGAAATTCGATGCAATTGATGGAATTTCGGTGAAATGGCTGGAAATCGGGGAAATTACTTGAAAACTCATTTTTTTTAAATAAAGATTTCTAATATTCTTTTTAACTCAATAAATGAGATAGAAATATAGTTTTTTTTTGCTAATAGTAAGATATTAATATGAGATGTTACATTAAATTCCCATCCAATCGTCCCAACAGTTAAAAAAGTAGTATGTTGCTCAGAACCAGATGTGGATTTGGAACCGTAATTAGAAGCCAATGGTTTCTCCTCTTGAACTTGAAGAGAATGGTGACAAGTGTACACCTCTTCAATAAGAATGATTTGACAAATATGATAACTACTAATTAAAAAATATATATCAAAATAAAGAAAAAAATATCTTCAGTAAAAACTTTAATTTAACTCTTAAATCTTGTGTCCAATTGATATGGTTTGGATTTAGATATATATATATAGAAACAAACATAAGAAACTTCTTTAAAAAATGCAAATCACTCTAACAACTCAACATATCAGTGAATAAATAAGTAAGAATTCATTAATATATACAAATTTCGTTGAAAGAGAATGGTAGATTCCCTTATTTTTGTTGTTTCGTTGAAACGATATTTAATTTCAATTAAATTTCTTTAATATTCGGTGTTATTTTGTTGAAATCCTAGAAGAAGAACTAAGGGAGCATTTCGATTTCGGTGATCTAAAGAAATGGAAATTTCTAAGGATTTCGGTGGAAGAAATTTGAGGCTATGGAATGAAATGACAATCAACTTTTATCTGCTCATGGAAAACATGGCCTCCAATTTCAGCAAAATTCGGTCAAATTTCTGTCTAATATCGATATCCTATTGAAATCGAAATTCGATCGAAATAGTCGAAATGACTGAAATATTGTGGCCCTAGTACAAAAATGACCGAAATTTTGATCGAATTTTGACTAAAATTCTGTTTCGGTCGATCATAGAAATGGTGACCGAAACCAACATTTAGGGCCTTGATGGAAAATAGGATTGATGGCGACGTATGTACAAGACTTGTTGTCATAGTATAAAGGTACGGGAGCAGCAACTGAAAGGCCAAGTTCCTGTAGAAAAGAGACAAGCCATGTTATCTCACAGGTGGCTTGGACCATTGCTAGGTTTTCTACCTTTGCACTTGATCTGGATTCTGGAGACCATTGTATGCTTCTTGCTTCGCCAAGTGAATAGGTTGTCCACAACAAATATGGCGTAGCCTATAGTAGATCGACCATCCTCTGACGAACTGGCATAGTCAGCTTCTGTACAGACGAAGCATTTGTGGCCATTCACCCCATAAAAGAGTCCACGTTCAGGAGATTCCTCCAAGTATTAACGAATCAGAAGAACATCTTGCCAATGATTGTAAGGGGTCTTTCCATGTGGTGATTGGATTTGCTCACAGCATATGATATATCTAGCCTAGTAAGAGTGAGATAAAAAAAAGTTCACCTATCAGGCTTCTATACCATGTAGTGCCCTCAAACGTTGGATTAATTCTGGAATGTTTTATCATTTCTGCAGGGATGACAGATGCTTTGCATCCTGGTAGTCATGCCTCAATTAGAATGAGAAGGCAATACATCCTCTATGATAAATGGAGCCCCTCTATGGTGTGTATCACATCAATGCCAAGAAAGTAACTGAGTTGGCCAAGATCCTTCGGTAGAGAGACCTTCTGGAGGAATGTCTTGGTCTCTGAAATGGCAGCTTTGTCGTCTTCTGTGATAACTATATCATCAACATAGATAGCAAGAATGACCATTCCAGTAGACTGCCGTCTGACGAAGACAGAATAGTCAAATGTCGTCCTCTGAAAACAAAGAGTGCATTTTTCAATAGTGAGTCTGTCAAACCATGCCATGGGGTTTTGCTTCAGGACATAGATGGCCTTGCTTAGTCGGCATACAAACTCCACCTCAACTGCATAACCCAACAATTGTATCATATAGACCTCTCCTCAAGGTCATTGTAGAGGAAAGCGTTGTTCACATCAAGTTGGAAAATGAGCCATGCCTTGTTAGCAGCAACAGAAAGAATGGTACATATTGATCCCATTCTGGCAACTGGAGAGAAGGTTTCAAAATAATCAACCCCAAAGGTTTGTGTGAATCCTTAAGCAAGTAATCTAGCTTTCAATCCGTCAATGGATCCATTAGGCAACCGCTTGGTCGCGAAGATCCATCTGCATGCCCCAGGTCGAACTCCAGGGAGCACAACACAAGATCCCACGTGCCCCAAGAGGTAAGTGCACTCATCTCCTCATCCATGGCATGTCGCTAACCTCGGTCTTGCATCGTACTGTGATAATCTCTAGGGTTTTAAATAACATTCATAGCACTTACAAGACTCTTTTCACAACTAGATAAACCATCAGTAAAAGTAAAATGTGACATGGGCTGAAAAGTACATTGCCTCTTTTGCTTGCGGAGACCTGTCGGAAGCTCTGCATGTACATTCGGGGCAGCAGTGGTCGGGGCACTTGAAGGGGTCATATTATCCTGCATAAAAGGGATAGGCAACGGAACAGACAATGGTATAGGGAAAGGTGTAGTGGTATGCTTATGAGTATAAACAATTGATGGAGGAGGAAGGTTGGCAGGGATGTCACCCACAACCTGTGTGAAGAAGCTTATCTGCTCAAAGAAGGTGACATCGATAGATACATAGTATCGACGCCTAATAGGATCATAACACCGATACCTTTTCCGAGTATAAGAGTACACAAGACACACTTGATTGCCTAATATGACAATTTATCAATTGCATGGAAGTTATGAACAAGTGCAATGCAACCAATAATTCACAGAGGTAGAGGAAAAGGAGACTCAGTAGGGTATGATAAAGAGAATGGATTCCCCCCTTTGAGAACAAAAGAAGAAACTCTATTGATGAGATAAACAACAATAAGGATGGCATCCTCCTTATAGTACTTGGGGACATTCATTTGACTAAGGAGAGATCTGGCAATATTAAGCAAGTGTTGGGGGGTTTCTTTCCACTACCCCATTCTATTGCGAGGTATAAGAACAGGAGTTTAGTGAACATACTCTGAGACACAGAAAAATATCAAGGCATTGAATGAACTCAAGGGCATTGTCAGATTGAATGATCTTGACACAAGTAGAAAAAGAGGTTTTAATATTGTTCAGATATTTCTATGTCTTATGTATTGTTTCCGCTGTTTTTATTTCCTTGATCTGTCTTATAGGCCTCTCCTCTATATAAGAGAGCCTAGGGTTCCAAGAATAAACAAGTAATTGTTTTCTCCCAACATGGCATCAGAGCGGCGGTCCTAGACCGGAGCTCTCGTGCCCTAGATCTAAACCCTACCTCCAAGCCCCTTCTCTCTTCTCCGGGATCGGCGTCGCCGCTACCCACCTCAGCCGCAACGTCGCCAGCCCCACTCGACCTTGGTATCCTAACCCCAGCGGCGCCGCCCAGCCCCACCCGACCTCCTAGCGTCGCTCGTTGGACCTCCGACGCAAAGCCTGAGGTCAGGCGACTCCAGACCCGCAGTCCTCTGTTGCCCAAGGCGTGCGCCTCTAGCATCGTCGGGGCACGATCAACCCTCTCTAGCGGGTCTTCATCTCCTTGATGGATTTGGTTGTGGCTTAAGTCTACACGCGCAACCAAACTCATGAGTGTGTAGACACTTGTCTTTACAAGTACGCATCTGCCATCTGGTTTATTCCTTCTCCATCAGTATCATGTCAGAGAACAAGGTTGATGTTCCCTCTACTGGCGCATTCAGAGGTCCAACACCTATTGTTAAAATGGACGGAACAAATTATGAGCACTGGGCTATGCAGTTCATGAGCCTCATGAAATCGAGTGGTAAGAAGCGCATTCTTACCGAAGAAGAACCGTTATAGAAGACTGGTGTGAATGCCTCTTGGGAGGCAGACGATGCATATGCCAAAGTATGGCTCTCTGGTACATTGACAACTGAGATCGCCAATGATGTGTTACATCAACCTACGGCGAAGGCGATGTGGCATATCCTTGCGGCGACGTTTCTCAATCAAGAAACGAGACGAAGATTCTCCAGCTACAGCACGATATCTTTACAGTGAAGCAGAATGGTCGTCCCCTCCATTCTTTGTATACATCCCTACGAGGGATGTTTGAGAAACTTTACAGTTTCATGCCTCTTATTGCAACTCCGGAGCAACAGAAGACATACAGGAATGCTACTATGGTCGGTGTCTTCCTAGCAGCCCTTGATCCAGAGTATGATGCGGCTCGCTCTCAGATCTTGGCGGATGCTACTATTCCTCCAATGGAGGAAGCGTTCCGCAGACTTAGCAGAATTACAGTTCCATCTACAGTTCCTAACTCATCTTCCTCAGCCATGGCAGCCTTTAGAGGTGGAGGCTCTTCTTTTTCTCGTGGACGTGGCCCTCGTGGTAGAGGAGGACGCATTTGTCAGCCATGTATGTACTGTCATCGTCCAGACCACATTGAGGACACATGCTATTCTAAGCATGGTTTTCCAGCTTCCGCACGGGTTGCAGAGCAGGCTGAGTCTCCGACTAACCCCTCTTCTGATCAGAGATTTGATGACCTTGTTGCCAGACTGAGGGATATCATGCCTTCTACCTCCACTTCGTCTTTTGGAGGTCACTCAGATGTTGCTTCCTCAGCGTCTGCTAGTAGTCTACCTCTGCCAGTACCTCTGGTAGTACCTTTTCTCTCACATCATGTCATGGCTCTGCGTTTTCTGACTGGATTATGGATTTTGGAGCTACACATCACTTATGCGGCGACAGGAATCAACTTACATTTTACAGTCAAGTTCCATCTGGTAATACAGTTGTGATTGCAGATGGGACGCATTCCCCAATCGTAGGACAGGGGGAGATTTCTTTGACACCGTCATGCATCTGAAGAATGTATTATATGCACCTGATTTCTCTATGAATCTGTTATCCATTCGCCAGATTACAAAAGATTTGCACTGTAGAGCTATTTTTTACCCTTCGTCTCTTGTGTCAGGACATTCTTACGGGCAAAGTGATTGGATGTGGCCGTGAGCAGGGTGGTCTGTATCGTCTTGTCCAGGGTTCATTTGCTGGTGTTTCCTCTTCTGCAACAGGCCTTGTTTCTCCTTATACCTGGCACCTGCAGTTTGGTCATCTCCCACTTCAGAAGTTGTGTCGTATGTTGCCTCAGATTTCACCAGGAGCTTCCCTTCAGTGTGAGGTGTGTCAGTTGGGAAAGCACCATCGCTCTGATTTTCCTAGTCGTCAGAGTCGGAGCAGTAGCTCTCCTTTTGATTTATTTCATGTCGACATTTGGGGTCCTAGTCGTGTTCCTGATCACCAGGGACACCGGTTTTACCTTGTTACTGTGGATGATTTCTCTCGTCTGTCTCGGGTCTTTCTTTTGAAAAATAAATATGAAGCTGGGGATGTAATAAAAAATTTTATCAATGAAGTACAGAATATTTTCTCAACCTCATTAAAATTTTATGGACTGATAATGCTTTGGAATTCTGTACTCGTGCGTTGTCTCATTTTCTTTCATCTTGTGGTATTATACATCAAACATCTTGTGCCTACACGTCCCAACAGAATGGAGTTGCAGAGAGGAAACATCGTCACTTGCTTGATGTCACTAGAACTCTTCTTATTCAAAGTCGTGCCCCACATTCCTTTTGGGGTGACGCAATTCTTACTGCATGCTACTTGATTATTCGCATGCCTTCGTCTGTCTTGGGTGAGAAAATTCCTTTTTCTATTGCATTCCCTGACAAAGAATTATTCTCACTTCCTCCTAGAGTGTTTGGTTCCGTGGCCTTTGTCCATCAGTTGCTTCCAGGTCATGACAAGCTCTCTCCTAGAGCTGTCAAATGTGTGTTTGTTGGTTACTCAAGGACTCAAAAGGGATATTGGTGTTATGATCCGTTATGTCGAAAATATTATATTAGTGCCGACGTCACCTTCTTTGAATCTGTGATGTATTTCTCTCCTTCAGGTGACAGGTTGGCTCCGTTCGGTTTTGATGAGGGAGTATTGGTGCCTCCCCCTCCTATGAGTTCGCCACCTATATCACCATCTTCACCTCCACCATCACCTCTGCCACCACCACCTCCTACTGTACCACCATTTTCTAAATTCTACACTCGTCGGCATGTCTCTGCTCCTGGCACACATCCATCTGTCACTACGCCTCAGGTTTGTTCTGATACTCACATTTCTAATGATGGGTCTAAAGATATCTCTGTGCAGCATTCATTACAGGGGGATGACTCTAGGTTACAGGAAATTTCCAATGATCTGGATTTACCTATTGCACTTCGAAAGCAGAATCGGTCTTACGCCTCCTACCCTATTGCTTCTCAGGTTTCGTTTCACTGACTAACAGGGGAATTTCAGAGATTCACTATTGCTCTATCTATTGTGGACATTCCACAGAATTACCAGGAGGCATTGAGGGACCGTTGTTGGCGTTTAGCAATGGAGGAAGAGATGGTTGCACTGCATTCGCGTGGTACCTGGACCTTAGTATCTCCACCTCTTGTTGCGTCCATTGTCAGTTGCAAATGGATCTTTATTGTCAAATATCATACAGATGGTACTCTGGATCGGTACAAGGCAAGATTAGTGGCACGGGGGTTCACACAGACTTATGGCGTGGATTACTTGGATACCTTTTCTCCAGTAGCTCGACATTCCACCCTCCGTATCCTTCTTACAGTGGTTGTAGTAAGTGATTGGCCCTGGTTTCAGCTAGATGTTAAAAATGCCTTTTTGTATGGTGACCTACAGGAGGAAGTCTACATGCAGCAGCCACCTGGGTTTGCTGCTGAGGGGCAGTGTCAGCAGGTATGTAGACTTCATAAGGCAATATATGGCCTTAAACAAAGTCACAGGGTGTGGTTTCAGAAGTTGTCAGATCTAATTGAGAAAGAAGGGTTTAAGAGATCAAATTCAGACAATTCACTCTTTATGCATAAAACAGCTATAGGTATTGTTATCATTATGGTATATGTAGATGACATACTTGTTACATGAGATGATGAGCAAGGGGTCAAGTTGGCAAAAGAATTTCTGGGTCATCACTTTGTTACCAAAGATCTTGGTACTCTAAAGTATTTCTTGGATTTGGAATTTGCCAGGAATGCTCAGGGTCTTATAATGACCCAAAGGAAATATGTTACAGACATGCTTGTTGAGACAGGTATGGTTGGATGTCGACCATCTAGTACTCCAATGGACCCTAGTATGAAGCCGTATGATGATGATACGGAGGAGGTTGACAAAAGAAGATATAGAGAAATGGTTGGAAAGCTACTCTACATTACGATTACTAGACCCGATATCACCTTTGCAGTAAATCGGGTGAGCAAGTTCATGGAGCAGCCTCGACAGGTCCATATGGATGTTATATATATGATCCTGAGATATTTAAAATCTTCTCCAGGAGCAGGATTACTATTCCGAAAGGGAGCAACTCTTTCAGTATCTGCGTGTGCTGATGCAGATTATGCAGGATGTCCAAAGGACAGAAAGTCCACTTCTGGCTTTGCCGTGTTTGTGGGAAGTTCTCTTGTTTCTTGGAAAAGCAAGAAGCAAACGGTGGTGGCTAGGTCAAGTGCTGAATCTGAATACAGGGCTATGGCTCAAGCAAGCACAGAAATAATGTGGGTACGAGCGGTGCTTGCAGATTTGTACATTGATGTACCACTTCCCATGCAGCTACAGTGTGATAATCAGGCAAGCCTTGTTTATTGCAAATAATCCAGCATTCCATGAATGAACCAATCATATTGAGGTGGATTGCCACTATACTAGAGATATGATCTAGAAAGGTTTGAATTCTACCTCTCATATCAGTTTAGGTGAACAAAGAACAGACATCTTCACCAAGGCATTGCTGAGGGCACCATTTCAGAAGTGTTCGTCCAAGTTGAGCATGATTGACATCCATGCTCCAACTTGAGGGGGAGTGTTGAGATATTTCCATGTCTTATGTACTGTTTCCGCTATTTTTATTTCCTTGGTCTGTCTTATGTAATTTACCCATAGGCCTCTCTATATAAGAGGGCCTAGGGTTTCGGGAATAAACAAGTAATTATTTTCTCCCAACAAATATATTGAAAAAATTTTGGTGATTTTATTAATCTCATAATGCTCCTTTATTAGATACATCCAAGAATATATAATACAATCATCAACAAAGAAAATCAAATAGTGATGAAAGATCAATGTTCGAACCGGACAAGGTCCCCAAACATCACAATGAACAAGATCGAAAAGACTAATACTACAGGATTCAATACGAATAGGAAACGAAGCTCAATGATGTTTTCCGAACTCATATACCTCGCACTGAAAGGGCTTCATAGTAGAGTTCATGGAACATTACGGAGAGAGCCTTGGAAAAAGGATGTCCAAGGCGCATATGCCATAGGAGCGGGTTTTCGGAGATCGACGTAGCACCAACAAACTTGGAATCTGATGGCATGTCAAGATAATACAAATTGTTCTTCTCATGCCCCCCATCAAAAATCTGCCTCGTCCGGATGTATTGAAAACGACAGAATTCATCAAATATCAAACAACAATTAAGATCAACACAAAGCTTATGAATAGACAATAAGCTAAAAAGGAAATCAAGAGCACAGTGAACCCAAGACAATCAGAGCATGGAGGAGAGCTCTATTGTTCCAATGGTAGTAACATGTGAGTGAGTCCCATTGGCGACTCGAACTGGCTTCACGGAGGAACAACGAACTGGCTTCACGGAGGAACATGGTACGGAGGAGGTTAGTAAACTAAAGCGCCAGAATCAATGATCCAAGCTGGACCCGGACTGATGGCAGAGTTGGCTATTGTACCTGAAGGAGTATCCAGAGCAGCAGTGGTAGTCTCACTAGAGGTAATAGACCCGGTAGTCTGAAGAATATGCATCAGACGTGAGTAATCAGCATCATTGAGTTATATTATCTTGCCACTAGAGCTTGCAGCAGTAGACGCCTCTTCCACATCATAGATACCCTCACAGGCACTATTAGCGTGATAGGGAAGTACGCAAAACTTCCATCAGCATCATTCTGACGGATGGTTCCACCGTCCACAGTGAGTGCACGGTGGAAATTGAGGAGCAGTAGAATCTCGCTTGGCCAGGTCCAAAGTCAGTACACATCCAAACTCTCGCACACGACCACGGCTAGAGTCATGGGCATGTCCTCGAAATATGTATCGTCCTTCTCTCTCAGATAATGCAACGTGTATAGAACTCTCTACTGGAGGTATGCAAGAGGTCGAGCTGCAGATGTTTATAGTTCCTCAAAACACCCACATATGGCCTTCATCATTGGCAGTGTATCAGATATCAGAAATTTCTCCCTTATTGTCTGATATCAAGAATACATGCCATCAAGAAATCGATACACCTGATTGTTCGAACGCTCTTGTACTTGTTTGATACAACATGAAGGCTGAAAGATCGCAAGCTCCTCATACAGGCTAGTGAGATGCATGTAGTACTCAATTAGGGTAGAGTCACCCTGAGATGCAGACCAGATCCAACTATAGATGTCTGCAAGACATGACTTTGTCATTTTCTGGGAGTATATCTGCTCAAGATCCTACTACATCTCCTTGGATGTGTCCTTGTACAGAAGATTTGAGGCAATATGCGCCTCAGTAGTGTTGGTCATCCAATTGATAACTGGATAGTTGTCGGTATGCCACTTGTCATAATCTATGTCCTTCAAATCTTGAGGACTTTTAGTCCTTAAGTAGAGTTTTCGTTGACCACCAATGAACACCTTGAAAGAACGAGACCAAAATATGTAATTTTGAATGCCCTTAAGTTTAATAGTAGTGCCTTGTACCATCATGTTTGTGGCCAAGGGGTTTGTCTCGGTAGTAGATGTCATGGTGGTCGGATATAGATATCAAGATGACCTTGTGGTTGATCAAGTGTGCATATGATGGCTGAAAAGTGTCGTAGAACTCATGTTTGCCCTTGCAAAGGGGCTGAAAACACATTGCACAATAGATCAAGAGGAAATTGGGGACCTTGGCAGCACTTAGTGGTCTAGGTGGAGCCCTAGGGGTGTTGGACGTAGACCTAGAGGGCTTCTTTGGGGTCCAGGATGCCTTGGCTCAGCCCTAGCAAGCCTTGAAGGATGGGGAAGCACTACAGTGGTGCAACAACCACCTAGAGGGGGTTGCGGTAGCTGGCGACAGCCCACGAAGGATGCAACAGCAGGCTGGGGTGGTAGTGGTGGCTAGCCGCGGCCTTAGAAGGGTGCAACAGCGAGCTGGAAGCATTGCAGTTGCTGGCAACAACCCTAGAAGGGTGCAACAACTGTTGGATGCGATTAAGAGAGCCTTGCATTGGGCCATAGGCGAGGAAGGAGGGCCAGCGCAGGCGCTCGAAGTTCAGGAAGAGGCTCGAAGGTCACTGGGGGACGGTTTTAGGTCAAAACCCCAATTCAGGACTGTTCCTCTGATACCATGTGGATAATAGAATGAATCATTGTGTTTTATTCCATGAGTCTAGGGTCTCTTATATAGGGAGTAAAAAGGGAGAAAAGTACATAAAAGACCCCAAATGGTTACATGACACAAATAAAATAGAAAACATAACAACTATGATGTTATTTTTTACTTTAATAAATTCTATAGGATATGTCTTAAGCTCTTTCCATTTGCTTTAATTTTGTAAGTACCCCTTGATATCTTATTTTCATCTAAAGTAAAAAACAAAAACATTTGCACAATTAAAAAGTTGTAAAAAATGTAGGATGTATATAGTACATGTATATGTGTGAGTAAATTACATTTACACGCTATATACGAAAAAACTAAAAATGACAAAATATTTCTATATGTCTAACTTTATTGCTTAAAATTTATTTTCGAAATTACTTATTTTTGTATAAATCCATACAAATTAAAAATCCAAAAACAACACTAAAAACACTTTTCATAATTAAAATCACAAAAAAATAATTTTCAACTTTAACAATATTTTATTTGCCATATAAAATCTAACACCCCATAAAAACAAGAATGTTCAAAAACCTTGCCTAAGATTAAAATATTTTCACAAATCAATTAAAATATAAAAAATGAAATTAAAATTATAATATAAAAACTGAAAATGCAAACACTAAAAATAGAATATCCAAGTGTTAGTATACCGCTAAAAATTATAAAAACACATCAAACACATCTATGATGATATTTCACTTCACACACCTTGGTCACTTGGTCATATTTCTAATGCCATCTTATATCTTTTTATGTAGAAGCTACCTCCTTGTTTTTAACCTTAAGGATTTCCCAAGTAAAAACCATATATACCGGCACATATCTTCATATCTTTTGGTTTAACTTGAGCTTTTTTTTGTGATACACTGATTGTAATATCAGCTAATTAAAACACTTGAAAAAACTCAGTATCAACTTGCTCAATGTAGAATGTTGGTAGTGGTCCCATAGAGGGGAAGGCATCTATGGAGTATGGAAATTGATGTTCTTCTATCTAAGAATTAATTTCATGGTAAAATCTACTAGTAATTTAAGCTTTGCTATCTGAGAATTCAATCCATGATGGAGTCTTGTAGTTGATATTCTATTATTGGAGAATCCACTTCACTATGAAATCTAGTAGCTAATGTTCTGATACTAAGAATTAAATTCATGGTGGAGTCAAGAAGCTACTATTCTGTTATCTGAGAATTCAATGACTATCTGATACTAAGAATTAAATTCATGGTGGAGACAAGAAGCTACTATTTTGTCATCTGAGAATTCAATGACTATGTATTCTAGAAGTTGATGTTTTGCTATCTGAGAATTCAATTCAATATGGAGTACATAACTGTTTAGTTATATGAGAATTTAATTCATGGTAAGAGCCCAACAAATGTTATTATGTTGTATGAGAACTCAATTCATAGTTAAGTGTAATGGTTTTTGTTCTTTTGTCTGAGAATTCAATCCATGGTGGAGTCTAATAGTCGTTTTTCTGCTATATGAGGATTCAATTCAAGACGAAAAATTTCCACATGCCTTGAATCCTATTTGTTAGGGATCATGATTTATATGAGGATTCATCTGAATTCGGAATGATTAGAGGATCCATTCGAAGTCTGAGTGATTTGTAATTAGAGAATCCTTTCAAAACCTAATTGATTACGTGAAAAATTGGAATTATGATTATTTCTTACACATTGAGAGAAAACCATGATTATTGCAAAGATTTAGATCAGTTACAAGTGAATCTTGTAAATCTTGTGTTGTATTTGTTTATTGCGTCCTTATCCGTGTGTTGTTTTTGTGCCCTAATACATATACATAAAACAATAAGCTTGCTGAAGAGAATGTGTACAATCATATTTCGAATGAGGTTCAAGCACGAAAATTGTAGTTTGAATTGAAAAACTTGAATGCTTCAAAGACATGAAACAAGTTGATTTAGTCCTGAAATTGATGCAGCGAAACTCAAGTATGGTAATTTTGTTGCTACATAAGGAGTTTCTCAAATCTTATATTCTAGTGATTGTCGTATTCTTAGAACACGTAATGGCTCCTTATCTAGTGTTAACAGGTGGGATGGCATTATCTCGCAAAATGTTATCAGAGTTTCTTTAAAACTAAAAGATGTGATGCATGCTCATGATATACATCTCAATAGGAAAACTTGATCATTTATATTAGTGCAACATATTCTGTGATTGTCAATGGAATCTCACCGGCGATTCTTCTCTTATGATACAAGGGAATAAGTGCAACAATGACCTCTATACAATGTACGCATTAGTTTCCAAAGCGACCATTAAGTCATAGAATGCTCAGTCGTATGACTGAAAATGAAAATGATTTCTATTGTTAATCAAGATAAATCTTCTTTTTGACATGAAGAAAAAAAGATAGAAAGATGTAGTCATTGTTTAGTTGGAAAGTAGGCGAGAGTTACAATTAAAAGTAACTTGCCTAATAAGAATGCACAAGTACTAGAGCCAATTCATATGGAATTTATGTACTCTGAAGTTTATCTCTCTTGGTGCACTTTATTTTATCACTTTATTGATAATTTTCTACGAAGTTACGTATAAATGTCCTCTAGAGGAAAGATTACGTCTTCGATGTGTTAAACATCAAACAAATTTACGAAGATTTCTTGTTAGTGGAGTTGCTGACAGGATGAATAACTCTTATAAAAAGGTTCAAGGGCCTAGTTTCTAAGGCATAGCTGCCCGGTTCCTTTTTAGGTGAAGCCTTGAATACCGCATCTCATGTGATTAACATGTTTCCAAACATTGCTTGCGATGGAGATATCACTGATATATTTTAGTATAGAAACAATGCCATTTTGAGTACTTGCATATATTTGATTCCAAAGCCTTTGTACATATACTAACATATAGGAGATCTAAAGATATTATAGTTTACTTCTTTGCGGGATATGGATATTGATGCTTTTGGCTACACATTATATGTCCCTACAGAGACAGCTTATAACAAGTCATGATGTAATATTTCTTGAGGATCATACTAATGAAGACATTTAGAAGTCACATAAAGATATATCCTAGAAAAAAAACGATGATCCTATAAAGTCATCATCCATTACAGTTATTCTCAATTTGGTAGTTAGTCAAGTTGACTTTTTTATGAATGCCCATTGGTGTTAGTAAAACTCGAGAATTTCACGTCTAAAAGAAGATTTGGGTACGATATTTGTATGAAGGACTCATGAAACTTTCAATCAGATTCTTGTATAAAAATTATTCAAGATATAAAAAGCAAAATCGTTTAATTATCATAGGAGAAGTATATTAAGAAGAGGAAAATAGGGCTGCTCCCTAGGGCACCCAACGAGCTGCTCGACTCCCACCTCATTTTTCGGCGATTATTTTGTTTATTGGAAAATACTGCCATGTATTGTCATCATTATATCCTTATAATATGTCGTTCCAATTTTGTCAAAAATAGATTCTCATATGCCCTATGTCGGTGTAGAATATTGGAAAATAGGGCTGCTCCCTAGGGCACCCAACGAGCTACTTGATTGGATTGGTTGCTTGAGTCTACACATGCAACCAAATCCCTCTGTCGGTGTAGAAAAAAACGTGTCTAGTCTACAACCCTCGTCTTCTCTAGCCATCATGTCAGAAAGCAAGGTAGATATTCCCGCCACAGGCGCCTTCAGAGGTCAAGTGCCTATAGTAAAGATGGATGGGTCGAACTATGAATTGTGGGCCATGCAGTTCATGAGCCTAATGAAGTTAATTGGTAAGAAGCATATTCTTACCGAGGAAGAGCCGATGGAGAAGACATGGTTGTATACCTCATGGGAGGCTAATGACGTATATGCTCAAGTCTGGCTATCTGGTACTTTGATACTAGAGATTGCAAACAATGTCTTGCATCAGCTCATTGCCAAAGCCATGTGGGACATTCTTGCTGCCGCGTATTCACAAACCAAGAATGAGATAAAAATCCTACAGCTCCAGCACGACATATTCACTATAAAGCAGAATGGTCGACCTCTGCATGCTTACTACACTACCTTGCGGGGAATGTTCGAGAAGCTTCACAACTTCATGCCCCTCACGGCTACTCCAGAGCAGTTGAAGTCATATCAAAATGCCACGATGGTTGGTGTTTTCTTGGCCTCTCTCGATCCACAGTATAAGGCTGCTTCTTCTCAGATTCTGGCAGATCCTACCATTCCTCCCAAGGAGGAGGCCTTCCCTAGATTGAGTCGGATCAATATCTCAAGCCCTGCTCCAATGCTGAATTCTTCTGCTACGGCCGCCTCTCGTAGAAGAGATGGTTCGTCTCAGTTTCGTGGTCGGAGACCACGTGATAGGGGTGGACATGGTCGCGGATCATCTTGTACCTATTGCCAATGATCTGGTTCTAATGAAGATACATGTTATTCCAAGCACGAATATCCCTCGTCTGCGCGCATAGCAGAATAGACTCAACATTATGGCACTTCGTACGCATCAGATCGGTTATATGATGAGCTTGTGTCTCGACTGAGAGATATCATGCCCTCAGACAGTACTCCTTCACCTGCTTCAGAGAGCAGCTCGGATGTTGTTGTTGAAGGATACGGGGAAAAATCCTCAAGCGCATCACGGAAGCGTGATGATCGCATCGTATGCAATCGGGAGCGACTAGTTGTACTAGTAGCTCGATGCAGCGGAAATTAAAAATTTTCATGTGACGAAACCACATAATCCATGACCGCTTCTGGGATCGTTTCGTCTAAACCACAAACGGGCAATAGGATTACCTCTTGAAGCGTGGTTGCGGTCGAGTCTCTAAACCAAGAGACCTCCTGTCTCAAGTCTGATCCGATGGAAGAGACGCGTGCAAGTACGGGGATGAATCGCGTGCTCCTCCCAATCCATGTTGATGATCCAAGCGGCGGATCTCCTGATCTCGTCACACGAGATCCAACATCTTCTTCACGAGCGAGGCGCACCGAATGAGATGGGGATCCACGAGTAGATGATCCGACAGCATAACGACGATGCTGCATCGATGACTACTATCACAATGGCTCCATGGTGGACGGCCATTATAAGAGAGAGACAGAGAGAGGCTTGGCGTATGAGAAAGAGAGAGAGAGAGAGAGCATTCATTATCATATATTATGAAAAGCAATGGATGCCTCTTCTTATATTGGGCTTTGGGAGTCCATGTATCTCAATCCATGAACAACACACAATAAATGGTTGAGATTGATTTGTATTTCTTTCAATGGCTATGATCTTGTTGTAAAAACACAACAATAATTAATTTAATATAATTTAATATATATATATATATCGATAAATCAATATATTTAAATTCAAATTAAATCAATTAATTATCCTTGGAGATAATGAGGAGGTAAAACCATATCCCCTAAAAACGGGGGGACAGCTACATTATCTCATAAGATCTCATTATCTCATGAGATCTCATTATCTCATGAGATATCATTATCTCATGATATCTCCAGGATTTACAACAACAATTGTTGTAAATTATTTCACAAAAATAATTCATAATTATCTTGTGAAATATTGCAATCATGCCATTGGAAAAATGTGAATCACATTCACATCCCAAAACAAAATGTAAAATATATTTTAATTAATTATCCAATGTGGATCAAATCCACATCAATAATTAATTAACAATTATAAATCACAATATGTTCTCTTTAATATATTATAAATCACATTTACAATATATATGATTAATATGGATAGTATTATCCACATTATTCATATCCATGATAATTAAATCACATTTAATCATCTTGGATCTCTTTTCTCATGTGCCCAAATAACATGAATCACATTCACATTATTCACATCTTTTGATAATTAAATCACATTTAATTATCTTAGATATCTCTCCAGATAATATGAATCAAATTCATATTATCCATGATAATTTTTTTTTTGAAACTCATTATCCATGAATCACATTTAGTTATCAATTTTCTTCATGCTTTGATACATATATCAACAATGAAATTATCCATGAACTCTTTCAAGGATAATGCGCTTTCTCCGCGGATACTTGGAGATAAGGACATGGCGATTGTATTATTCCACGCATAGTGACTTGTGTAGAGACTTATGTTATGAGTTTATGTATCTTTTCTTATTTCATACTTATTCTCTGGACTCTTATGTAATTTACCCATAGGTTATTCTCCTATATAAGAGAGCCTTTCTATGGAATAATATCTCTCTTTTCCTCCAACATGGTATCAGAGCTAAAACCCTAACCATACCCTATCAACCCACATGCCGCCCACCCTCTCTCTCCTTACTCTCGGCGCCCCCCCCCACCAGGCCTCCCCAGCCCTCCAACCCACCACCAGGGCCAGTCCAGCCCACCGCCAGGCTTCCCTAGCACTCCAGCCCACCGCTGGAACCCCCCCAGCCCACCGTCCCTCCCCGGCCCACCGTTGGGCCCTCTAGTCCATCGCAGGGCCTGCCAGCCCTCCGCCAGGCCCTTCCTCCTCTACCACAGGTCTCTGTCGGGCCCGCCATCCCTCCTCCAGGGCCCCAGCCCTCCTCCAGGGCCCCGTCCAGGCGCACTTAACCCCTCGCCGGTCGATATATTGACATGGGTTTGAGTGCATAAAGTCTACATATGCACTCAAATCCTATCCGGTTGATGTAGACATCGTCTTTTGTCTGCAAACCCTAGTTTTCATCTCCAGCTAAATGTCAGAAAGTAAAGTCGACATGTCCTCCATAGGCGCCTTCAAAGGTCATGTGCCAATTGTCAAGATGGATGGGACGAACTATGAGCTTTGGGTGATGCAGTTCATGAGCCTCATGAACTCAAATGGTAAGAAGCATATACTTACCGAGGATGAGCCGGAAGAGAAGACTGGGATCTATGCCTCGTGGGAGGCCGATGATGCTTATGCCAAAGTTTATCTATCAGGCACACTATCGATGGAGATTGCCAATGATGTCCTCCATCAGCCCACTGCCAAGGCAATGTGGGATATTCTGGCCGCTACATACTCTCAAATACGGAACGAGACCAAGATGTTACAGCTTCAGCATGATATATTCACGATGAAGCAGAATGGGCGGCCACTTCACTCGTTGTACATGTCCCTGTGAGGGATGTTCGAGAAGCTATATACCACCATACCACTAACGGCGACTCCAGAGCAGCAGAAGACCTTTTGGAATGCTATCATGGTGGGCGTACTCCTTGCAGCACTAGATCCTGAATATGAAGCAGCCCGCTCACAGATATTGGCCGATGCAGTTATTCCTCCTATGGATGATGTTTACCGGAGGCTTAATCGCATATCTGTTTCCTCCAGCTCTTCTACTCCACCCCCATCGGCGATGGCAATATCGCGTGGGAGAGGTGGTCCATCTTCTGCCCGTGGACGTGGACATCGTGGACAAGGTCGCTTTCGCCAGCCATGTTCCTTTTGTCATCGCACAGGACACTCAGAGGAGACATGCTACTCCAAGCATGGGTTCCCAGCATTAGCGCGTGTAGCCGAGCATGTCACGTCTCAGTCAGCATCCACTGGAGATATCGATTCAAAGAACTTGTGGCACGTCTATAAGATATTATGCCTCAATCGTCTACTGATTCTCCAGGTGGCCCTTCAGATATTGCTGCCACAGCCTCTGCTAGTTCGTCCACCACTGCTAATACTTCAGGTAGTGCCACCGCATTTACATCTTGTCATGATCTCTCCGATTGGATTATAGATTCTGGCGCCACACATCATCTCTGTCATCACAGAGAGCGACTTGAGTCATACAGGGGAATCCCATCTGACCGGTCAGTGTTGATAGCAGATGGGACTCATTCCTCCATCATTGGACAGGGGGAGATCGCCTTATCACCTTCTATGCATTTACAGAATGTTCTTCATGCTCTTGAGTTCTCCATGAATTTGTTATCCATTAGTCAGATTACGAAGGATTTGCACTGTCGTGCTATATTTGACCCATCCTCTCTCATTTTTCAGGACATACTCACGGGCAGGGTGATTGGTTGTGGTTCTGAGCAGAATGATCTCTATCGTCTGGTCCGGAATTCCTATGTTGGCATCTCTTCATATTCTGTCGAATCAGTTTCTCCATACACCTGGCATCTCCGCTTTGGCCATCTCCCGCTCCAGAAAATGCGGCATCTCTTGCCTCAAATCTCTCCGAGTTCGCCATTCTGTTGTGAAGCATGTCAGTTGGGAAAGCATCACCGATCTAGCTTTCTGAGTCGTCAAAGTCGAAGCAGTAGCTCCCCGTTTGAGTTGTTTCATATTGATATTTGCGGTTCAAGTCGTGTACCTGATCATCAGGGATAGAGGTCTTATCTAGTTGTGGTTGATGATTTTTCTCGTGTTTCTTGGGTCTTTGAAGAATACATCTGAAGCAGGAGATGTTATTAAAAATTTTATTAATGAAGTGCACAATGTCTTTTCTTCTACTGTCAAATATATTCGTACAAATAATGCATTGGAATTCTGCACTCGTTCTCTCTCAGTTTCTTTTGTCTAAGGGTATTATCCACCAAACAACCTGTGCTTACACTTCTCTACAGAATGGAGTGGCAGAGAGAAAGCATCGACACCTTCTTGATATCACTCGGACCCTACTTATCCAGTGTTGTGCGCCTATCACCTTTTGGGGGGATGTTGTTCTTACAGCCTGCTATCTTGTCAATCGCATGCCATCGTTTGTTCTTGGTGAGAAAATTCCTCTGTCTGTTATTTTCCCTGATAAGGAATTATTCTCACTTACTCCTCGTGTCTTTGGTACTGTGGTATTTGTTCATCACCTGTCTCCTGGACTTGACAAACTCTCTCCTAGAGCTGTCAAGTATTTCTTCGTAGGTTACTCTCGAACTCAAAAGGGTTATCGGTGCTACGACCCCATAAACAATAAGTATTTTGTCAGTGCTGATGTTACATTTTTTGAGCCCGTCATGTACTTCTCCCCTGCAAGAGGCAGGTTGGTCTCGTCTTCTTCTGATGGTGATATCTATGTTCCTCCTCCTCCTAGTCTGAGTCCACTCCTACTCCTGTTGCTGCACCACCACCTCCACAACCACTTGTCCCACCTTTACCTAAATTCTATACACGTCGGTTAGGTCCTGCTCAGACTACACGCCAGGCATTCAACACGCCTCAGGTATGTTCAGATGGCATTACTACTGATGGGTCAGATATTATACATGTGCAAGATTCTTCATTGCAGGAGGAGGTTGCACCATCTAGTACAGCGGATGACGATCTTGATGTTCCCATTGCTATTCGGAAGCAGAAAAGGACTAGTGTGTCTTATCCCTTTGCTTCCCAGGTGTCCTTTCACCGCCTCACAGGGGACTTTCAGAGGTTTGCTACAGCTTTGTCTTCTGTGGATATACCTCGGACCTATCAGGAAGCTATGAAGATTGCATGCTGGAGATTGGCTATGGAAGAAGAGATGTGTGCTTTACAGTCTCGTGGTACATGGAGCTTGGTGAATGCTCCATCTGCTGCATCCATTGCTAGCTGCAAGTAGGTATTCACAGTTAAATACCGTTCAGATGGCGGTCTAGATCGGTACAAAGCACAACTTGTTGCGAGAGGTTTCACACAGACCTATGGCGTAGACTATATGGATACTTTTTCTCCAGTAGCTCGTCACTCTACTCCGCATTCTCCTATCGGTTGTTGTGGTACGTGACTGGTCTATATCTCAACTTGATGTCAAGAATGCCTTCTTGTATGGAGATCTGCAGGAGGAAGTCTACATGCAGCAGCCACCAGGGTTCACTGCTGAGGGGGAGAGGCGGATGGTGTGTAGACTTCACAAGGCGATTTATGGCCTTAAGCAGAGTCCACAAGCATGGTTTCAGAAGCTTTCCAACCTTATTGAACGACAGGGATTCAAAAGATCAAATGCGGATCACTCGTTGTTCATTCAGAAGACCTCTACAGGTATGGTTGTCATCATGGTCTATGTTGATGATATTCTGGATACAGGAGATGATGTTCAAGGAATAGAGAGGGAAAAAGCATTCTTGGGTAGTCAGTTTATCACGAAGGACCTTGGTACCCTAAGATACTTTCTGGGGTTGGAATTTGCCAGAAATGCACAGGGTCTGGTGATGACCCAAAGGAAATATATTACAGATTTTCTGATTGAAACAGGCATGGTTGGATGTAGACCATCAAGTACTCCCATGGACCCGAGCATGAAATTGTATGACAATGATACTGAAGAAGTCGACAAGAGAAGATATAGAGAGATGGTGGGTAAGCACCTTTATATCACCATAACTCGACCCGATATTGCTTTTGCAGTAAATAGGGTTAGTCAGTTTATGGAGCAGCCAAGACAAATTCATATGGATGTCATATACAAGATACTGAGGTATCTAAAGTCTTCTCCAGGCTCAGGGTTGCTATTTCGAAAGGGCACGTATTTATCTATTTCAGCATGTGCAGATGCAGACTATGAAGGGTGTCCTAAGGATCGAAAGTCTAGGTCGGGATTTGCCGTTTTTGTTGGAAGCTCTCTAGTCTCGTGGAAAAGCAAGAAACAAACTGTTGTGGCAAGGTCCAACGCTGAGTCTGAATATAGGGCCATGGCATAAGAAAGCACGGAGATGATGTGTGTTCGAGCTGTGCTAGAAGATCTACATATTGTTGTACCTTTACCCATGCAGCTTCTGTGTGACAATCAGGCAGCATTGTTTATTGCGAACAATCCAGCATTCCATGAGAGAACAAAGTATATCGAAGTTGACTGCCATTACACTAGAGACATGATCCAGAGAGGCTTGATATCTACATCTCATATTAGCTCAGAGGATCAGACTGCTGACATTTTTACCAAGCCACTGCTCAGAGGACCCTTTCAGAGATGTTCTTCCAAGCTGAGCATGATAGACATCTATACTCCATCTTGAGGGGGAGTGTAGAGACTTATGTTATGAGTTTATGTATCTTTTCGTATTTCGTACTTATTCTCTGGACTCTTATGTAATTTACCCATAGGCTATTCTCCTATTTAAGAGAGCCTAGGGTTCTATGGAATAATATTTCTCTCTTTTCCTCCAACAACTTGGATATTGACATCACATCTCAAATCCAGATCTCGGCCTCCCATACATGCTTTATTAAATCAAGACCGCAAGTCTAATCTTCTCATTACATCTAAATCACATTCAGATCAATGTCCAACATTTCGACCAAGATTATATTACTTCTCTACTGAGAGGAGTTACTAAAATCCAGACCCGTTTCATCACTCCCTAGGAATGGAAGCGTCATGGTTATACTATCGTTTATGATCACATCACCCTCAGGTATTCCCAATACATGTACATCCTGCATACTGAAAGACTCAGAATAAACCCGAAGTATTAGATCAACTTTATACTGTCTACTTCAGGGTTTTATCAGTAAGTTTCTCATTTGATTATTGGGAGTTGGTATCGATCATATACTTTCCAAAAGCATATATCATACCTAGGTCTTGATCATATACTTTCGAAAATATATATCAAACCTATAAATTCAGTCAAACTTCTAAAGCGAGATGATCATGCACGGAATTTGATACTTACAATATCTCATGAGTGAGCTCATTTCTTCCGGTTCAGTAAATGAACCTGTATGATCCCTTTGAGAGATCGTATTACTCATATGCCCTTATATGCACACCAGCGCGCCGGTGTATAGACCTTGGTTAGGTCATCAACCAATTGGTCTGCCAAATGTACATACTCAGACATAGAGTAACACATCTGTCTCCGGTCAGAGGATGCATGCATGTATCGTGACAGCATACGATATAGGACTTTGGTTATCTCGATCTCGTTAAGTCAACACTATGACCTAACTAATCTGACACCTCCGAATCTCAATTCTATGCAGAGGACCTGCATCAAGAGGTCGATCAGATATCAACCTATGTGAGAAAGGATTGTCATCTCCTACTCAGGCTGGAGATCATCTCTTAACGATCATTTGACGGTGCTTGATGAGTCCTCAATCTAACCCTTTAGATATTCATCCAAGCACCAGCCTATATGATTCAATTATTGAATCAACGCTATGATTATTAAGATGGCCATGGTACATAACCCTAATTATACTAAAGGACCTATTATGCAAATTATTTATTCTACATTTCAGATCAGGGAATGATATGTGCAATAACATTTATTGCATAATGGCTTGTCGTGGGCTCGCAAGTCCAACAATCTCCCACTAGCCCAAAGAGCCATTAATGGGCTAATCATTTAAACCCACACTCATGTGACAATCATAGGTTAGTTAGAAAGATAGCTAGGTAAGCCGATCAGTCACTCTGTTCCCGCAAGGCTAAGCCAAGTCCTTTTACGGCACTTGCATATCCCCAGTAACAGTGCTCGCATCCAATGCGAATGTTGCATCTTATGCAGCCAATACTCAATCTTGATAAAGCAGTTATAGTGTACTTGACACTATTACTCAGTAATTATTATAACCAATATTTCCATAATCCTTATCAGAATACCTTTATTCCTGGAGATCTCTATCTCCTAAGGTATCTACAGTTAAGACCCTTATAGATCACTATCTACAAGGTCTTAAACTTTTGAAGATAAGACTTTGAGATTACTATCTTAAAAAATCTTGTCATCTATGAAGATTTTGTTATTACTGCAATGAAGTGTTTTTCTCTCCATAGTTGGATTAGCAACACTTTACTATTCCCACTGCATGGCAGATATCTGGCTTTTGTACACATCTAGCATACACTCAGCTTCGCGTAACTGATGCACAAGTGCAAGCAGTTTTCGCATTCACTTCCTCGACTCTTTGAGGTGCCATCCTTTTAGATAGGTCAGTACCATATCTTAAGGGATGGAAGCCTTTCTTGGAATTTCTAAGAATGGAATATGTCCAAGGTGTACTACAAATGTGACAGTCCCAATATCCTCTTCTCTTTACTTCTGAACAGCTTCAGAACTAAGGTCTAAAAGATATCCTTGAAATCATATTTCAAGATATGGAATAGCCAGTCTATAGAACACTTATTATCATCCATCTATCATTTTAAAATGATTAGGATATTATCTACATTTAGTATGATGAATACAAAGGCACTCCCACTAATCTTCATATGGTTCATCAAGATTCTATCTGAAATCATAACATTTATAATTTCATCAAATCTTATGGTCCAACTTCAAGAAGCTTATTTGAGTCCATAGATGGATTTCTTTAGCTTGCACATCTTCTTTCCTCAACCATGAAGCCCTGGGGATACTTCATGTGGATATCCTCAGAGAGGTATTCATAGAGGAATGCAATCTTGACTTCCATCTCGAAGGTGTTAAAGCCAAGTTGTGTAGCTACAGTTAATAATCCGATGGGTTTAAGCATGGTTACTGAAGAACAAGTCTCATCGCAAGCGATGTCTTCTCTTCGTTGTGTAGCTCATGCCTACAAACCATGCTTTAAAGTTCTCTACCTTCTCATCAGGTTCCCTTTCTCTTGAAGATCCATTTACACCTTAACGGGTCTTACCCTTATAGGTGGATCCTTAAGGGTTCATATACAACGCTTGTATATGAAGTGTACTTTAGACTTTCATTGCTAAAATCCATCTTTCCATGTCATGATCCTCAGGAGTTTCATCACATGAAGTCCGATCATTGTCAGACTTAACTGACACATGGAGTACATCCTCAAACTCATTTGAAGAGGTATTAGTTTCATCTTTAATTGTCCTTTTAGTTCCCGATTTCAGGAGCCTCAATATCTTCTCAAGATTAAATGAGTTCCTACACTTCATTTTCATCTTGATTCTCAAGAGAGTCATCCTCTAAGAATCACATTCTCAAAGATGAGATCTTTTAAGAATCTCAAGGTTATAAAGTAGGTATCCAATACCATCCTTTATTTTTCTAATGAAGTAGCACTCTCTAGTGCTCAATTCCAGCTTACTTGCATGGAATCTTATTAAGGATATATAATGTAGTCTCTACTACATATACCTGGAAACTAACAAGCAATTATGCCAAAATTCATCTTTGATCAAATCATGTCACACATGATCCAATTGTATCTCCCTACAACTCTATTGAGTTTAGGTTTATCAGGAGTGAGATAGAAATGATATTCATATCTCCATAAGGTATTCTTTGAATTTTATCTAACAGGTACAAGCTACCTAGGTTAGATCAAATTCATTTCATCTTTCTTCAAACTTTGGTTCTAAACCAAAATTGTGAAATCTTTGAACATTTCAAAGGTTTCTTAGTTGAAGATAAGAAATCTCATATCATACATACTCATCAATAGATATCACATATCCATAATATGATATAGATGATCCACATACATCAATATGTACAAGATCTTGAATACCTCGACATCTAACACCATTCCCAAAGAAAGGTGTATTGGACATTTTACTTTGAATACTATATTCATAAGTATGTAAGATTTGAAATTTTAGACATTCTGAAATTTCATATCTTACTAGTCCATTGATCTCATCAACAAACACATGTCCAAAACTTCTCTGGCGACGGAACCCTTCACCTTGACGGGAGCTGTCACTTCGGACAGGTGTCTCCGACATACAATCTCTGGCGACGGAACCATTCACCTTGACGGGAGACCATGGATGTCACTAATGTGATCCTCCATATCATATTCAAATTCTAATTAATCATTATGAATAATATTCATTACGATTAATTCTTCCAAGGGAAATAACACATCTATTTTATAATAAAGTGTATTAATTTTAATTGGATTCCAATTAATCTAATCATATTAAATTAATGATCCAATTAATATCAACAAACATTCTTAGTTGTTACTTGAATTATGGTATTATCTCAAATACGTATTATTTCAAATTTTAATAATTAGAAATACATCATGATTTCTTAAGCATTATACCAACCCTACCCGCTGTCATGGCCAGTACCGACGGGAGTGGGACAGACCACACACGGTGCAACCTGCTACCCCAACGCTCCCCGACTAGGCACCATATCCGCATCGGGAAAGGATAATACAAAATAGATCACTTTGTACTTGAGATGATCATCGGTTTTTCAACCGAAATTATACCATATAATAATAATAATCAAAACCATTTTGATTAGTATTATAATGAGATTTGCTAAACGAATCCTAAATCCTATTCAAGCAATATATTTGTTGGAGCGTAGATCATGTAACCAATTTGTGATCTAGATAACATCTAATCAATAATTGGTTAGGGCAATGTCATTTGCGGAAATAATTATCACAAAATATTTCACAAATATTTATGCACAATTATTCCAGGAAATTAAACAATTTAATTTCACTAAGTTCTTAAATGACAATCACTAGGTTCTTGACTAGGAAAGTAATTTCAGCGACCCTCACTAAAATTATCATATCTCAATCAAATTAAATCCAAATTAAGCAAAATAAGTTCCTAAAGTTTGTTAATTTTATTTATAATAGAATCTAAGTGATTTGCATGCATTTCAAGGCGTTTCAAATCGGTAATTAACATCTTAATTACATCATGATCCGCAGTCCCCGAAACAGTGGATATATGGTTATTAAAAAGATCATATCTTGAGTTATCGGATTCCAAATCATGCAAACTCAAATCATACTGTTTTCTTAATTAATGGGGAACATTATCCAATTTAAAATTTCGTGTTTAAACATTTTAAACACGGCCGAAATTTTATCACAAGACAGGCTGCGAAAATTGAAATGCTGAAATTTTCACGAACCCAAACGACCCCAAACCTTTGTAGGTTCATGGATCTCATCCAAAACCTTCGGCAACCTGGTTCTGATACCACTTGACGGATACAGGAAAAAAATCCTCAAGCGCATCACGGAAGCGTGATGATCGCATCGTAAGCGATCGGGAGCGAGTAGTTGTACTAGTTGCTCGATGCAGCGGAAATTAAAACATTTCATGTGACGAAACCACATGATCCAAGAACGCTTCTCGGACCGTTTCGTCTAAACTACAAACGGGTAATAGGATTACCTCTTGAAGCATGGTTGCGGTCGAGTCTCTAAAACAAGAGATCTCCTGTCTCAAGTCCGATCCGACGGAGGAGACGCTTGCGAGCGCGGGGATGAATCGCGTGCTCCTAGCAATCCATGTTGATGATCCAAGTGGCGGATCTCCTGATCTCGTCACATGAGATCCAACATCTTCTTCACGAGGAGACGTACCGAAGGAGATGGAGATTCACGAGTAGATGATCCGGCAGCATAACGAAGATGCTGCATCGATGACTACTCTCACAATGGCTCCATGGTGGACGGCCATTATAAGAGAGAGAGAGAGAGAGGCTTGGCGTGTGAGAAAGAGAGAGAGCATTCATTATCATATAATATGAAGAGCAATGGATGCCTCTTCTTATATAGGCCTTTGGGAGTCCATGGATCTCAATCCATGGACAACACACAATAAATGGTTGAGATTAATTTGTGTCTCTTTCAATGGCTATGATCTTGTTGTAAAAACACAATAACAATTCATTTAATTTAATTTAATTTAATATATATATCGATAAATCAATATATTTAAATTCAAATTAAATCAATTAATTATCCTTGGAGATAATGAGGAAATAAAACCATATCCCCTAAAAAAGGGGGCACGGCTACATTATCTCATGAGATCTCATTATCTCATGAGATACCATTATCTCATGATATCTCCACGATTTACAACAACAATTGTTGTAAATTATTACTCAAAAATAATTCATAATTATATTGTGAAATATTGCAATCATGCCATTGGAAAAATGTGAATCACATTCACATCCCAAAACAAAATGTAAATTATATTTTAATTAATCATCCAATGTGGATCAAATCCACATCAATAATTAATTAACAAATATAAATCACAATATACTCTCACTAATATATTATAAATCACATTTATAATATATATGATTAATATGAATAGTACTATCCACATTATTCATATCCATGATAATTAAATCACATTTAATCATCTTTGATCTCTTTTCTCATTTGCCCAAATAACATGAATCGCATTCACATTATTCACATCTTTTGATAATTAAATAACATTTAATTATCTTAGATATCTCTCCTGGTAATATGAATCAAATTCATATTATCCATGATAATTAAATCACATTTAATTATCAATTTTCTCGATGCTTGGATACATATGTTATAAAATAGATTGAATGCGGAAGCATAACATGGAAAAGAATAAAGAACAAAATAAGAACGCAGGATTTTAACGTGGAACCCTACTCCGTGAGGAGCGGGATGAAACCACGGGAGAAGCCCTCTAAGGGGCGTGTTCGTCTATTACTTTTCTCAATGAGTACAGGAGGTCCGGGGCTCCTTATATAGCCTTCCCAGAGCCTCCAAGTCCCACCACTGGTCCATGTGGGACTAAACACAGGATGGGGTAAATGGATCTTCTCCAGGATCCATTTACCCAGCTACAACTCAACAGGTGCACTACCAAATACTCCAACACTCCCCCTCAAGCTGGAGTAAGCAATGCTCAGCTTGGACAAACAAACAGAAAGAAACTCAACTCACGCTACAGGACACTACGGATAATATCAACCCAAAGCGCACAAGCTGCAGTCGAGGACGTTGCTTCTCATGCCGTGCAGGTGAGGAGGACGAACGGGCTGGAGTGTGAGTCAACTGTCGAAATCTGACCATCGAGTCTGAAACTGCACCTGAAGTCTCCTCGTCGGAGAACTGGGTCTCTCCCATCTGGCTCAGAGAATGGTGCACTGCTCTGGTGTACCTATGATACCACATGAAAACCCTTGCCCTCAATGGCATAGGGAATGGTCCTCTGCTCTGGAGTCCCTATGGCTCACATGAAAACTCTGGCCTGAACAACAACAAGAATGATGGGGACCTCGAACTGATGATGGCAACGTATGCTCATCTGAAAATGACCGCACACTCGTGCGTGCCTGAAACTGGACTCGGAAAACAATCGTCGAGTCTGAAACCGAACTGTAGAGTCAGATCAACTGGCTGGTCTGGAGATTGACATCTGAATAAAGAATATGAATAGACCTGTGACTCTACATATACTCCCCTTTTCTCCCATACTTGTCGGAAATTGACAATGACAAAGTTGGGAGAAGACAAGATAAATAGGGGGGTAAACAACAAGAACATGAATCTTGCGGCTTTTTCATTTTTTTTAAAGCCGTCATCCTTTTTTATAAGTCGTTTCATCTTTTTTTACGGCTTTTCTTGCATTTTTTTTTTTGAAAATTGCATACGGCTTTTCTTTGTATGCGACTCTTTTTTTCTCTCTTTTTTTTCTCATTTTTTTTCCCGACCCAAGGGGCCAAATCAACCAGTTTTTTTTAAAGATCCGGCAGCCCAGTTTGAGCATTTATAATACAATTTTTTAAAAAAAAAATAGCCATCGGGCACAACAGGCCCATCTGCTAAACGTCACTAGGGTTCCCACGTGAACCCTTTTCCTTTTTTTTAAATCCCCGTCGCCCCTTGTTGGGATGACTCGCGCCGCCAGCGCTGGAAGAAGAGAGAGAGAGAGGGCACCGCCTGTGCGGGGCTGGCACTCGCGCAGTGCTGGCGCGGGGTTCGCCATCGGCCTGGGAGTGATGAAATCTGGAGGCGCAACGGCTGGAAGGAGGGCGGCTGCCGCGCTGCTACGCGCGCTAGGGGAGAAGCGAGGAGATCTTCGCGCGCGGGAAGTCGATGGGGCCGCAGCCTGGGTGCTGCGCGATGGAGGGAGGTCTGCCTGCACGACGCGTGATGGGTTTCGCGCCTGGTGGGATTGACTTCGGTGCCGCAGAGACCTGGTGCGCGATGGGAGGCTGTGCCTTGCGCCGCCTGCACAAGGGAAACAATGAAGAACGGCTCCGCCAACAGTGGGCGTGTGCGCACGATGCGCCACCGCCTGGAGTTGCATGATGGGATGGACTCGTGCGGACGCCGTGAGGGATATGGAGGAAGCACGGACTGGAGAGAGGGGCTGCGCCGCCTTGCTGAAGAAGATGTGACAGTTGTGCCGCCTTGCAAGAAGGTCTTGGAGAGCTCCTGCGGCACCTTCGATGAAGCGGGAGTCGATGCTGGAGGAGATGAAGCGGGAGCGCGCAGGAGGACTTCACGCGACATAGGGCTCCCACACTACACCTGTGTGGGATCAGACCTGGGTGTTGCCATATGCGCAGATCCGATGCGCAAACTCCGAATACTTTTCCACCGTCTGGGGACTTTTGATATGCGAGCAGAAATTAGGGTTTCATTCTGAAACCCTGGAACTTGAAAGAACACCAGATCTGTAACTTGATATTTTAATAATACTCCTCCAACTTTAATCAAACAATCGAAGAATTGAATAATCGAATCTCGAAAAGAATAAGAACATGAAAACTCCGAGAATCGAACCCGCTCTGATACCATG
Source organism: Ottelia alismoides (assembly GCA_037367405.1). Lineage (NCBI taxonomy): Eukaryota > Viridiplantae > Streptophyta > Magnoliopsida > Alismatales > Hydrocharitaceae > Ottelia > Ottelia alismoides. The sequence continues at coordinate 197,307 of JAZKJV010006275.1, read as the reverse complement.
TTATAAAATAGAAAGAATGCGGAAGCATAACATGGAAAAGAATAAAGAACAAAATAAGAACGCAGGATTTTAACGTGGAACCCTACTCCGTGAGGAGCGGGATGAAACCACGGGAGAAGCCCTCTAAGGGGCGTGTTTGTCTATTACTTTTCTCAATGAGTACAGGAGGTCTGGGGCTCCTTATATAGCCTTCCCAGAGCCTCCAAGTCCCACCACTGCTCCATGTGGGACTAAACACAGGATGGGGTAAATGGATCTTCTCCAGGATCCATTTACCCTGCTACAACTCAACAGGTGCACTACCAAATACTCCAACATATATCAACAATGAAATTATCCATGAACTCTTTCAAGGATAATGCGCTTTCTCCGCGGATACTTGGAGATAAGGACAGGGCAATTGTATTGTTCCACGTATAGTGACTTGGATATTGACATCACATCTCAAATCCAGATCTCGGGCCTCCCATAGATGCTTGATTAAATCAAGACCGCAAGTCTAATCTTCTCATTACATCTGAATCACATTCAGATCAATGTCCAACATTTGGACCAAAATCAGATTACTTCTCTATTGAGAGGAGTCACTAAAATCCAGACCCGTTTCATCACTCCCTTGGAATGGAAGCGTCATGGTTATACAATCATTCACATCACCCTCAGGTATTCCCAATACCTGTACATCCTGCATACTGGAAGACTCAGAATAAACATGAAGTATTAGATCAACTTTATATTGTCTACTTCAGGGTTTTATCGGTAAGTTTCTCATTTGATCATTGAGAGTTGGTATCGATCATATCGACTGGTCCAAACACCATATACTGGAGCATCCTCTCATTCTACTAGGCATGTCCCTCCTTACCTATGGCATATGCACTTTGTTCATCTTTCACTTTAGAAACTGTGTCAAGTCCTTCCCCAGATCTTACCCCGCTTGTCGTTCAATTGTGAAGCATGGAAGCACCATTGGTATGTCTTCCCTAGTCGTTAGAGTAGGAGCAGTAGGTCCCTTTTTGAGTTTTTCCATGTAGACATTAGGATCCAAGTCATGTTCCCAATCATCTGGGACATATGTTCTATTTAGTTGTTATGGATGATTTCATTCTTATGTCTTGGGTTTTCTTGTTGAAGAATAAATTGGAAGCGAGCAAAGAAGTTCATAATATTTTTCCACCTCGGTCAAAATTGTACAAACTTATAATGCTCTTGAATTATGTACTCATATACTATCTCAAATCTTTTCATCTCACGACATTCTTCATTAAACATCTTGTGCTTATACGTCTCAACAGAACGATGTCGCAGAAAGAAAGCATTATCATCTTCTTGATGTCACTCGTACCCTCCTTGTCCAGAGCTGTGCAGTGCATTCATTCTGGGTGATGTGATACTCACAACATATTACCTCATTAATCGTATGCCCTCATCAATGCTGGGGAAGAAGATACCCTTCTCCCTTGTTTTCCCAGACAAAGAGCGGTTCTCTCTTACTCCTCGTGTTTTTGGGTTCGTTGCATTCGTCCATCGGTTGTCTCCAGGGATTGACAAGCTCTCTCCTAGGGCTATCAAATGTGTTTTTTATCGAGTATTCCTGGACTTAAAAGGATTACGTTGCTATTATCCATTACACATGAGGTATTATAGTGCAGATGTCACATTTTTTGAGCCATTCATGTACTTTTCTCCTACAAGTGACAGGTTGATACCATCAAATTCAAATGATGAAGTTTATATTCCACCTCCATACATGTATCTACCACCACCTCCACTACCACCTTCACCAACACTACCTCCTCCCATTGTTCTGATTACTCCTCTACGACATCACTATAGTCGACGGCCAGCCCCTGCTCATGATCATGGTCAATCATCCAGCATGCCCCAAGTTTGTTCTAACAACATTACTTCTAATGATGGGTCTGACACTTTCTCAGCATGGGTTATTTCAGGAAGGGGATGATCAGGCATGTGGCAAAGATGGTGCAGAACTTGATTTGCCTATTGCTCTTAGGAAGCAGAAGCATTCTTGTGCTTCATATCCGATTGCTTCTCATATCACCTTTGAGCGTCTGATGAGTGACTTCAGGAGGTTTGCAGTTGCTTTGTCTGTTGTGGACATACCAAGAGGCATTGACTATTAATAGATAGTGTTTGGCTATGTAGGAAGAGATGGCGGCCCTTCAATTGAGAGGTACGTGGAGCCTTGTCCTAGTCCTCGCTGGGTTGTATATAGTAAGTTGCATATGGGTATTTACAGTGAAGCGAAATGCAGATGGTAGCATTGATAGGTACAAGGCTCGACTAGTTGCCCGCGGGTTTACTCAGACATACGGGGTAGATTATCTTGACACATTATCTCTAGTTGCTCGGCATTCTAACTTACAGATTCTTTTATCTATTGTCGTAGTTCGAGATTGGTCCTTGTTTTAGTTGGATGTTAGAAATGCCTTTTTATATGGTGATCTTCAGGAAGAAGTCTATTGAGATATTTCTTCTTTCTATGAATCTTTTTATCTATTTTATTTTCCCATGTCCACTATATGTAATTTACCCATGGGACTCTCCCTATATAAGAGAGCCTAAAACAAGTTTCTTATTTCCTCCAACATGGTATCAGAGCGGTGTTCCTAGACCAGAGCTCTCGATTCCCAAAACCCTAACCCTACCTTCAGCCCCTCCTCTCGGGTGCGCCGCCCTTCCTCTCGCGCGCCACCGCCTCACGCGCCCCAGCCTAGCGTGCCCCAGCCTCGCGTGCCCCCTCGCGCGAACCCCCTCTCGCGCGCGTCAACTCCAGTTTTGTGGCAGTCCCTGTGACGCGCGCGTGAGCGTGCAACTTCTTTGCGCACGCATCTAACGCTTCTTGCATATCGGCTTCCTCGTTTGGCTATGGAAGAGGAGATGGCAGCGCTACAATCGCGTGGTACATGGAGTCTTGTTTCTACTCCGGTTGATGCATCGGTCGTGGAATGCAAATGGGTATTCACAGTGAAACATCGTGAGGATGGCACCATAGATCGCTATAAGGCACGACTTGTGGCCCTTGGGTTCACCCAGACTTATGAGGTGGACTACCAGGATACTTTCTCACCAGTGGAAAGGCATTCTACATTGCATATTCTTCTTTCTGTTGTTGTGTCGCGTGATTGGCCGTTATATCAACTTGATGTAAAGAATGCCTTTCTATACGGAGATCTTCAGGAAGAGGTCTACATGCAGCAACCACCTGGGTTTGCTGCTGAGGGGGAGTCTCAGAAGGTTTGTAGACTACACAAGGCTATTTATGGCCTTAAGCAGAGTCCAAGGGCATGGTTCCAGAAGCTCTCAGACTTGATAGAGCAACAGGGGTTTGTTCAATCGACTGCAGATCATTCCTTGTTTGTGCAGAAGACACTGAGAGGTACTATCATCATTCTTGTATGCGTTGATGACATTATTGTTACAGGAGATGATGAGCAGGGTATTCAGGGAGCCAAGAACTTCTTAGGTCAACAGTTTGTGACCAAGGATCTTGGACATCTACATTACTTTCTTGGGCTAGAATTTGCCAGGAACCAGCGTGGTCTGGTGATGACACAGAGAAAGTATGTTACAGATCGCCTCTCAGAGACAGGCATGGTGGATTGTAGGCATGCTACTACTCCTATTGACCCAAGCACGAAGCTATATGATGATGACACTGGAGAGGTCGACAAGAGGAGATACAGGGAACTTGTTGGTAAGCTTCTATATGTGACCATTACCAGGCCTGACATAGCCTTCGCTGTAAGCAAAGTAAGTCAGTTCATGGAGCAGCCTAGACAGACACATATGGATGCAGTCTATATGATTCTGAGATACCTAAAGAATTCACCGGGCACGGGACTTTTGTTCAGCAGGGGAACGTCCCTCTCAGTTACAGCATGTGCAGATGCAGATTATGCTGGATGTCCAAAGGATAGAAAGTCTGCCTCAGGATTTGTTGTGTTCATAGGAGATTCGCTAGTCTCTGGTAAGAGCAAAAAGCAGACAGTGGTTGCCAGATTGAGTGCAGAGTCAGAATATAGGGCTATGGCACAGGCTAGTATAGAGATGATGTGGGTCAGATCGGTCCTTGCTGACTTGACTATAGAGGTGCCTCTCCCCATGAATCTCCAATGTAACAATCAGGTTGCTCTCTTCATTGCCAACAATCCCACATTCCATGAGAGAACAAAGCATATTGAGGTAGATTGTCATTACACTAGAGATATGATCCAGAAGGGTCTGATTTCTATCTCTCATGTTAGTTAAGGAGAACAAACGGCAAACATCTTTACCAAGGCTTTACTCAGGGGACCATTTCAGAAGTGTACGTCCAAGCTGAGCATGATTGACATCTATGCTCCATCTTGAGGGGGAGTGTTGAGATATTTCTTCTTTCTATGTATCTTTTTATCTATTTTATTTTCCCATGTCCACTATATGTAATTTACCCATGGGTCTCTCCCTATATAAGAGAGCCTAAGATTACAAGAATAAACAAGTTTCTTATTTCCTCCAACAAAGTCTACATGCAGCAGCCGTCGGGATTTGCTGCTGAAGGGGAGTGTTCGCAGGTGCATAGACTTCATAAGGCAATCTATGGCCTTAAGCCGAGCCCAAGAGCTTGGTTCTAGAAGCTCTCAGATTTGTTTGAGAATTAAAGGTTCAAATGGTCGAATGCAGATCATTCTCTTTTTGTACAAAGAACCTCCAAAGGTACGACTGCTATTATGGTATATGTTGATTATATACTTATTACAAGAGATGATATGCAGGGAATAAAAAGAGTGAAAATTTCTGGGTCGTGAATTTGTTACCAAGGATCTGGGAGCTCTTAGATACTTTTTGGGATTGGAGTTTGCCAGAAATCAACAAGGGTTGTGATGACTCAAAGAAAATATGCCACTAGCTTGCTAAGTGGCACAGGTATGCTTGGATGTCGACCCGCTACTACACTCATGGATCCAAGCATGAAGTTGTATGATGATGATACTGATGAGGTTGATAGGAGAAGATACAGGGAACTGGTGGTAAAGCTTCTTTATGTTACCATTACCAGACCCGATATTTCGTTTGCAGTCAGTCGGATGAGCCAGTTCGTGGAACAACCTCGTCAGGTACATATGAATGCTATACATATAATACTAAGGTATCTTAAATCATCTCCAGGTGCAGGGTTGCTATTTAAAAAGGGTGGCACTACTACTATCTCAGCATGCGCAGATGCAGACTATTCAGAGTGCCCCAAGGACAGGAAGTCCACATCAGGATTAGCTATATTCATTGGAGATTCACTTATCTTATGAAAAAGTAGAAGCAAATTGTTAACGCATATAGTAGTAGTGTCTGTATCCGTTCTCTATTTTTATTTTCATTGTATGATTTATGTAATTTACCCATAGGCTACTCTCCTATATAAGAAAGCCTAGGGCTTATGGAATAAACAAGTTGTTCATTTTTCCCAACATGGTATCAGAGCGACGGTCCTAGACCGGAGTTCTCGAAACCCTAACCCTAACCTACCCCACCCCACCCGCCGGCCTCTCTCTCTCTCTCCATCGCATCGGCATCGCAGGGGCGCCACCGCAGCCGCACCAGCACCATCGTGCGCGTGTGTTGCTGCTCTCCCCTGCGCGCAACAGCACCCCTGCGCCTGCTGCGCCTCCTGCGAACAGCGCCCCTGCGCCTCTTGCGCGAGCGCGCCTCTACGGCGCTGTGCGTGTTTCTTCGCCTGTGCGCGAGCGTGCATCTCCTCCTGCGCTGTAGCCCTCTTGCGTGTGCATCGCCTGTGCGCGAGCGCGCATCTCCTGTGCGCGTGCATCTCCTCGCCTGCGCGTGTTTCTTGCGCGCATGTACCAGTTGCGTGTGCGCGTGCGTCTAGCACGCTTGTACGTGTGCTAAGCCCTAAGCCCTAGGGCACACACATCTTCATCTACATGGGTTTAGTTGCGTGAGGTCTACACGTGCAACTAAACCCGTCTATGTCATTGTAGACGAATCTCATCCTCTGTCAATCGCTCCAGTCTTCCATCTCCAGTCTGTCAGAAAGCAAGGCGGATATCCCATCTATTGGCGCCTTTCGTGGTCCAGCGCCTATTGTAAAGATGGACGGTACAAACTATGAACTGTGGGCAATGCAGTTCATGAGCATGATGAAGTCAACGGGTAAGAAGCACATCCTTACCGAACCAGAGCCTGCTGAGAAGACTGGAGCCAATGCCTCTTGGGAGGCTGATGACGCATATGCCAAGGTGTGGCTATCTGGCACGTTGGCAATTGAGATTGCCAATGACATTCTACATCAACCCACAGCGAAGGATATGTGGGACATTCTGGCGGCTACATATTCACAGGTGAAGAACGAGACAAAGATTCTGCAACTCCAGCATGATATATTCACTATCAAGCAGAATGGTCGTCCTCTACATTCCCTCTATACATCATTGAGAGGGATGTTTGAGAAGCTCTACAGCTTCATGCCCTTGACAACCACGCCAGAACAACATAAGACATACAGGAATGCGACTATGGTGGCCGTGTTCCTGGCTGCACTTGATCCAGAATATGAGGCGGCACGATCACAGATTTTGGCCGACTCCACTATTCCTCCCATGGAGGAAGCTTTCCATAGACTGAGTCGGATCACAGTTCCATCCACGGCTACGAATTCGAATACTTCAGCCATGACAGCCAACAGAGGTCGCGGATTTCATCACCAGGGCCGTGGACGTGGACCTCGTGGAAGAGGTGGCCGCACTAGGCCAACATGTACCTACTGTCACCGCGTTGGACACAATGAAGACACATGCTACTCGAAGCATGGATTTCCTGCATCTGCACGGGTTGCTGAGCAGATAGAGCCTCCATCTGCTGCTACTTTGGATCAACGGTTTGACGATCTAGTTGCCCGTCTGAGGGGCATTATTCCACCATCTGGTCCAGCACCGACTACGGAGAGTCAATCTGATGCCGCTGCTTCTGACTCTGCGTCTACCAGTGCTTCAGGTAGTATACTTGCATTCAACAGTAGTAGATCAGATACATTACCTTAGATTATGGACTCGGGCGCTACACATCACCTATGTGGCGACCAGAGTCTACTTACAGGATACACTCAGATTCCTCCAGGCCGGACAGTAGTAATTGCCAATGGTACACATTCCCCCATCACTGGTCAGGGGGAGATTAGATTGACACCTTCTATGCAGCTCAAGAATGTGCTACATGCACCTGACTTTTCAATGAATTTGTTGTCAATTAGTCAGATTACGAAGGATCTACATTGTCGGGCAATTTTTGATCCATCTTTGATTTTTCAGGACATCCATACGGGCAACGTGATTGGTCGTGGCTATGAGCAAGGAGGCCTCTACCGCCTGAACCAGACCCCATTTGCTGGAACCTCATCCTTTCCCTCTGGACAAGTATCTACTTTATTGTGGCATCTGCGCTTTGGACATTTACCGCTTCAGAAGTTGCGTCAAGTGTTACCTTATGGTCTTCCTCACACACCTATTCAATGTGAGGCGTGTCAGTTGGGAAAGCATCACAGGTCGTCCTTTCCCGGTCGTCCAGGTCGGAGTAGTACCTCCAAGTTCGAGTTATTTCATATTGATGTATGGGGTTCGAGTCGTGTACCTGATCATCAGGGACACAGATTTTATATAGTATTTGTGGATGATTTTTCTAGAGTGTCATGGGTGTTTTTGATGAAAAATAAATCTGAAGCAGGAAATATCATTATCCATTTTCTGAATGAAATACAAAATGTTTTCTCCACATCTGTGAAGTTTGTGAAAGTGATAATGCTTTAGAATTGTGCACCAAGGTTCTTGCCAATGATTACTCCTCAAAAGGGATTGTTCACCAAACATCTTGTGCTCATACATCTCAACAAAACGGAATTGCTGAAAGAAAACACCGTCACCTTCTTGATGTCACAAGATCACTTCTTATAAAGAGTCATGTTCCCTACTCCTACTGGGGTGATGCAATCCTCACTGCATGTTACCTAATCAATCGTATGCCTTTTTCTGTCTTGAATGAGCAGATTCCGTTTTCCTTTATCTATCCTGGGAAGGATCTGTTCACCCTTACTCCTCGTGTGTTTGGGTCGGTTGCATTTATCCATCAGTTGTCGCCTGGTACTGACAAGCTCTCTCCTAGGGCTGTCAAATGTGTTTTCGTTGGGTACTCCAGAACTCAAAAGGGGTACAAGTGTTTTGATCCTCTGCGTCGGCGGTATATGGTCAGTGCAGATGTTACATTTTTTGAATCTGTTATGTATTTTTCAGCTTCGGGAGACAAACAGCTACCACCACCATCTACTGATGCCATATACATGACACCACCACCTCAAATGTTGTCACCAACACCACCACCACCACCACCACATATACCTGTCTCACCGCTACCGTTCCATTATACCCACAGGCCTCCTCCCGTTCATGGTCATGACTCGTCTCCTAGCTCGCCTATGGTATGTAATGAAAATATTTCTATTGATGGATCTGACGACATTTCTGAGCAGGATATGTTGCAGGGGCTAGATGAGGCTACAGCAGATTTAGATGTTCCCATTGCTATACGCAAATCGAAGAGAAGTTGTGTTACATGTCCATTATCAGCATCTGTGTCTTTTGAGAGACTATCTGGAGATTTCGGGGCATTTCTGGTGGCACTATCAGCTGTAGATATTCCACGGAGTTATCAAGATACTCTGCAGGATAGTAGATGGCGGCTAGCAATGGAGGAAGAAATGGCGGCACTTCAATCCAGAGGAACTTGGAGTTTGGTTCCTATACCTCCAGATGTGAACCCGGTGAGCTGTAAGTGGGTGTTTACAGTGAAGCACAATGCAGACGACTCCATTGATAGGTACAAGGCACGTCTTGTTGCACGTGGCTTTACACAGACATACGGGGTGGATTACCTTGACACATTCTCGCCTGTGGCCCGTCATTCCACTCTCCGGATCTTGTTGTCAGTTGCAGTTGCTAGAGACTGGCCGCTCCATCAGCAGGACGTGAAGAATGCATTCTTATATGGAGACTTGCAGGAGGAAGTCTATATGCAACAACCACCCGATTTTGCTGTTGAGGGGGAGTATTCCAAGGTATGCAGATTACATAAGGTTATTTATGGCCTTAAACAGAGCCCCAGAGCATGGTTTAAAAAGCTCTCAGACCTCTTTGAGAAACAAGGATACAAACGCTCCAATGCTGATCATTCCTTGTTTGTACAGAAGACTACTAGAGGTATTATTGCAATCATGGTTTATGTAGATGATATCTTGATCACAGGAGATGATGAGCAAGGCATAAAGCAGGCGAAAGAAATGCTGGGAAGCGAATTTGTCACTAAGGATCTCGGTGTTCTTAGATATTTTCTAGGGCTGGAATTTGCTAGAAATCCATATGGGTTAGTAATGTCACAAAGGAAATATGTTACAGATCTGTTGAGTGAAACAGGTATGCTTGGGTGTCGACCTGCTACGACACCAATGGATCCCAGCATGAAGCTCTATGATGATGACACAGAGGGGGTGGACAGGAGAAGATACAGAGAACTGGTAGGCAAACTGTTGTATGTCACGATCACTAGACCAGATATATTATTTGCAGTGAGTCGTGTGAGCCAGTTCATGGAGCAACCACGCCAGGTTCATATGGATGCAATACATATGATTCTTAGATATCTCAAATCATCTCCAGGTGCAGGTCTGCTATTCAAGAAAGGAAAGGGGATTTCTATCTCAGCATGTGCGGATGCAGACTATGCAGGATGTCCCAAGGACAGGAAGTCCACCTCAGGGTATGTCGTCTATGTTGGAGATGCCTAGTCTCATGGAGAAGCAAGAAACAGACGGTGGTAGTTAGATCTAGTGCTGAATCCGAATATAGGGCTATGGCCCAGGCTACTACAGAAATGATGTGGGTGAAAGCTGTACTTACTGACCTATGTTTAGATGTACCACTTCCTATGAACTTGGAATGTGATAATCAGGCAGCCTTGTTCATTGCAAACAACCCAGCATTCCATGAGCGGACCAAGCACATTGAGGTTGACTGTCACTTCATACGTGACATGATTCAGAAGGGGTTCATTGCTACGTCTCATGTTACCTCAGAGAATCAGACTGCGGATATATTCACCAAAGCATTACTACGAGGCCCATTCCAGAAGTATGCGTCCAAGCTGAGCATGATTGATATCTATGCTCCATCTTGAGGGGGAGTGTTAACGCATATAGTAGTAGTGTCTGTATCCGTTCTCTATTTTTATTTTCATTGTATGCTTTATGTAATTTACCCATAGGCTACTCTCCTATATAAGAGAGCTTAGGGCTTATGGAATAAACAAGTTGTTCATTTTTCCCAACACAAACCGTTGTTGCTAGATCTAGTGTTGAATCTGAATATAGAGCTATCGCACAAGCATGTACAGAAGTGATGTGGGTTAGAGAAGTCTTGAAAGATCTAAATATAGATGTTCCTCTTCTCATATTGCTGAAATGCGACAATCAAGTTGCCTTATTCATTGCTAATAATCCTGCATTCCACGAAAGGACAAAGCACATTGAGATTGATTGCCATTATATACGTGACATGATTCAGAGGGGCTTCATTTCTACATCCCATGTCAGCTCAGGGGATCAGACGACAGACATTTTCACCAAAGCGTTACTTAGAGGGTCCTTCCAGAAGTGTTCATCCAAGCAGAGCATAATAGATATCTATGATCTATCTTGAGGGGGTGTAGAGAGATATTTCATGTTTATGTATCTTTTATTTATTTCCTTTTCCCTCTATCTACTTTATGTAATTTTCCCAAAGGTGTCTCCCTATATAAGAGAGCCTACGGCTCAAGGAATAAATAAGTCTTCTCATATTCCCAACAATATTCAATAAGGATAAGGTCATGTCTATAAGTGCTCCTCTTGGAGGAAACTTCAAACTAATAACGGGAATAATCCAAGTATGAAAGAGGAAAAGAAGGATATGGAGATGATTTATTATGCCTAAATCATAGGCATCTTATTTGTATGATTTATATTAGACCTAATATTTCTCATTATGTTGGAATTACCTTTATCTCAGTCGAAGAAAAGAGAATTGGAATGTAGCTAATTAGATCTTGAGATATATTCTTCGCACTAGAAAACCACGTATTTGTTTATAATTGGATCCTATGAAGCTCGAGCCTAATGGGTCTCAGGCTTGTCACCTCCAATTGTTGCTCATCTATTCCTATGCTCCCTCAATCCAAAGCCCACCATAAGCTTGCAACCCCTCTATTTCCTCCATCCCGGGCAACCCTGTGTAACACCCCCCACCGCACCACCCCCCCCCCAACCCACAACCTCATCCCTCACCCTAATCCCCATGCCATGACCAAGCCCTCCCTGCCCCTGAAGCACCAACCTCGAACCCTACCGAGTTACCCCAGGGTAACCCGATTTACCACTTCCTAGATCATTCATGGGTTGGAATTCCATCACAAATCAATGTAACATCACATCACACTCCTTATTCCAACCTTCTACCAACCCTCATACTCATCTAAACAGCTACTATTCACAAGAGGTTACCCCAATCCACCCCAACCCAGTAACCAAACTAGCCTTATGTCTTCCTTTAATTTCTCAATGTATGATCCCTTCAGTCTCAGCCTATTCATCTTCACAAAATGAGAAATGTGCACAAATACTACGTGTATAATACATTTGTTTCCCCTTCGAAAACGAATGGATGTATATGAAGTTTTCTTTCCCTCTCAACAAAATCTGAGGTCTGTCAGCAGAAAGGTGACCAAGATATCCTTAAAGAAACCATTATTAATCGAAGGAGGTACAAATACATTCTTACTCGGAAGTGGAGAGTTCCATGTCCCCTTTCCTCCGGGGATTTTCCAAACCTCACTTCACTTAATCAAAGACATTCTCCATCAGATTATCTTTATTTCGAACGACTTCTCTTTTCCTATAGTGAAGGAAGTGACGAACGACCATCAAATCATGTAGCTGAATCTAAATACTGTCAAGATATAAACCCATTCAACTAATCTGCCATCTGAAGTCAACCTGATACCAGCATTTCGATTTCTTTTTCTAGACATCTGGTTTGCACTAAGTAGTGCCAGAACAGATGTTATTGGTCGCTATTAGCATCAGTGGCAACTCCCACGGAAGAGAAACAGAGCAGAAATTACACCAACGTGGGACTGGGAGCAACAGATGCTCCTTGCTCACATTCACATGGAAAGGGAAGGGATGGATGGGGTGGAGGAAGGAAGAATAAAAACTTAAACTTGTATCCCTTTTTTTCCGATTACGTTTGTGTCTATTAGTTGATGTTTGTTTGGGAAGGAAATAAACAGCAACTAACCAGAGAGGCTAACTGTTAGTGGTCCAAATAATAAGGGAACAAATGTTATTTCAAAAAATCCTATTGGTAAAATGCCCATAGGTTTCCTACAGATAATCTCGCAAGAAAATAGATCCTTAGTTTTTACATGTGCATTAATCTTTATTATTTTCATGTAAATTGGCACACAAATAGGGAAAAAGACAAAAAATGTTGTTATTTGATTAATCTATAAAGATATAGCAGTAAATTATTCGTTAATTCGTAGATACATATTTCACGTTATATTGTACGTGGTTTTGTAAAACTTCTCTAACAAAAGATCAGCGCAATCGAAGCATATAATTTGCACTGTTGGGATACCAATCATTGTTTCGAAGGATTAAACTTTAAACTGGGGACAATAATGGTAGCAATGTCATTAACACTGCAGAGATGCAGTCCTTTTGATTTCAATATTATGAAAACTAAACCACGAAATGCATCAAACATAACAAGATATTCATGCAACTTCATTATTCAACAAAGATCTTTTTCCCAGGTAGACTTTATAAATAATATAAGATAAACAACAGTATATGATCTTGAATATGTGTACCTCGGTAGCAGCTTTCCTCACAGCAGGATGGGAACTCAAACCCAAGTAGTCATTTCCTGAGAACAGCAGCAGCTTCTTCCTCCCGGAGCTCTCAACTTTTCCCACAATATCATTTTCTCCTACATCAGCTAAAAGGAATGTCCATGTATCATTTATTCTTTAATGATGAGAGCATATTTTAAGTCAGGATTGGAGGGTTTCGAAACATATGTGCTTTTATATTTATCATGGGTACACTAGTATGTCCAAGTGTTTCATAAAAGCATATGTAAGCCATTGTCTTCTATGAGAGATGAGGAATCCATACTTATATTCCTTTTTCATGTCTACTTCTCTTCTGACTCTCTTAATGTGCATTGTGCATCCCTGTTCTGCTCAACCCCCCCCCCCCCGCCCCAACCCACCCACAATTTGTATAGATTTCACCCTTGTCCATAAGCCACTAGATGATGCATTGCAAACAAGTTCGCAAGTATGATATATGTTAGAGTACGCATCATTATCATGTAAGATGGGTAAATGGATCCTTCCAAGATCCATTTACCCCATCCAGAGTTTACTCCCACATCTATCAGTGGTGGGACTTGGAGGGTCTATGGAAGTCATATAAGAAGCCCCAGACCCCATGTATCCAATGGGAAAGTGCAATGCATACATCAGCCACTTGAGGCATCCTCTCGTGGTTTCATCCCGCTCCTTAGGGAGTAGGGTTTGACGTTAAAATCTCGTGTTATTGTTCTTATTTTATTTCTCTGAAACGCCTCCGCATCATATTTTCTAACATGGTATTAAAGCAATAGATAAAAACATTATGGAACCCAGGATTTAACATGGGCCCAAAGTGGGCCGAATACCATCCATTCAAAAAAAAATTTGTTCAGCTTTTGTAAAGGCCCAATTGGCCCGGTTTGTATCTTTGGCCTTTGTAAACAAAAAAAAGAAAGAGAAAAAATGAAGAGAGGAGATAGGAGGGTGCAATAGTTTTAGGCCCACTTTTTGGGTCGTCTTTCAAAAAAAGAAAGAAAATTATTTTTTTCTGAAAAAATATGCGTACCAAAAAATCGTATGCAGAAAAAAATGAGTCGGTTATTAAAAAGGGAAAACAACAACAACAACAAAGCCTTTTCCCACAATTAAGTAGGGTTGGCTACATGGATTCTTCGCTTCCATTCAGATCTATCTTGGGTCAATCTCGGGCTTATATCCAAGAAATTATGATCCCTTTGTATAGTTTATTTCCATCACTTCTTGGGTCATCCTCGCCCTCTCTTATTCGGCTCAACATCCCAACACTCGCATCTCCTAACTGGTGCATCAGTTGATCTTCTTTGCAAATGAACAAACCATCTTAAGCGGTTTTCTATCTTATCCTCGATCGAAGCTACACCAACTTTCTTTCTGATTGCATCATTCTGAATCCGATCTTTACGTGTGTGTCCACACATCCACCTTGACATTTGCATTTCTGCTACATCCATTCCCTGCACGTGTCTATGGTTCACAGGACAACATTCATATCCATAGAGCATAGCAGGTCTCGCGGCTGCTTTGTAAAACTTTCCTTTAATTTTTAAAAGAATTTGCTTATCACATAGAACAACAGGGGCTCCTCTCCACTTTCCAGCATGCATTTATTCGGTTAGTAACATCTCCATCAATTTCCCCATCATGTTGCAAAATAGATCCCAGATATCTAAAAGAATCTCTCTTCCGAATGTTATCGTCATCAATCTTCACATTGATTCCTTCGCCATTGCTTCCATTAAAGGGGCACTCCATATATTCCTTCTTAGCCCTACTTATACGAAATCCTTTAGTCTCCAACTCATGTATCCAGACCTCAAGCTTCTCATTTACTCCATCTTTAGTATCGTCAATCAAAACAATATCATCAGCAAATAACATGCACCAAGGTAACTCACCCTGAATGTGACTTGTCAACTCATCCATAATCAAAGTAAAAAGAAATGGATTGAAAGCTGAACCTTGATGTAAACCAATGTTGATGTCAAAATAGCTCGTCTTCCCAGACGAGGTCCTTACACAAGATAAAGCCCAATCATACATGTCCTTTGTGAGGTTAATGTGTAGAACAGGTGCTTGTCTCTTCTCCAAATTTCTCCACAATATCTCTCGCGGGACAGAATCATAAGCCTTCTCCAAATCAATAAAGATCATATGGAGGTTTTTCATTTTAGCTCTATAAATCTCCATTGTTCTCCTCGGCAAATGGATGGCTTCAATAGTCGAGCAACCTAGCATGAATCCGAATTGGTTTTCCTCTACGTTGGAAACTTGCTTCAACCTTCTTTCGATCACACGTTCCCTAATTTTCATAATGTGACTCGTTACCACGATACCTCTGTAATTTGAACAATTTTGAATGTCTCTTTTATTCTTATAAAGAGACACCACGATACTCCTCCAATCTTCAGGCATTTTCTTGCTTAGCCAAATAACATTGAATAGATTCATAAACCAAGTCAAACCACGCTCACCTAAAACTCTTCATACTTCTACAGGGATGTCATCCGGTCCTACACCTTTTCCCAGGTCTCATAACCTTCCAAGCTTCCTCTACTTCCTTTCTTTGTATCCGTCTATAGCTTGCACGATTCAAGTAACTTTCACTACTAGCTATATCACCCAAAGTGAGCTCTCTATTTCCTTCCCCAATGAAAAGTTTATGGAAGTACTGATCACATCTAGTCCATATATCCTTCTGAGTAACAAGCACGTGACCATCCTCGTCCTTAATGCATCTCACTTGAGAAAGGTCTTTGGTCTTTCTTTCTCTTGCTTTGGCCAACCTGAAAATATCCTTCTGCCCCTCCTTAGAGTCAAGATTTTTATACAAAACTTCATAAGTTTTTGACTTAGCTTCGCTTACAGCCTTCTTTGCTTCCTTCTTCGCTAATTTGTAGTTTGTGACAGTTTCCTCCGTTCTATCCTTAGACGTAGCTTTAAAGCATGCTCTTTTAATTTTTAGCTTCTCTTGCACTACTTCACTTCACCACCAAGCCTCCTTTTGACATGGAGCTCCTCCTTTTGACTCGCCTGGCATCTCTTTGGCTACCTTTCGGATACAAGATGCTACTGCGTCCCACATCTCGTTTACACGTTCGCTACAATCTCAAGATAAGTCTTCTAAAACCTTCTCCCTGAAGCTCGATTTCTTCAGTGGAAGATTCCACCATCTAGTTCTAGTGATCTTAGGAACCCTCCTTCTCTTTACCAGCCCTTTTAATTGTGCATCGAAGACTAACAAGCGATGTTGGGTTGTCAAACTCTCTCTTGGGATTACTTTGCAGTCTTTACAACACCACTGATCTCTTCTCCTCAATGCAAAGTAGTGTATCTGTGTTCTAGTTGGCCCACTCTTATAAGTAATTAAATGTGCCTCCCTCTTCTTGAAGAGGGTGTTTGCAATGAAAAGATCATATGCCGTTACAATATCCAGAATGACATTTCCCTTTTCATTTCTATCCCCAAAACCATGCCCTTCATGAACACTAGCATACCCTGAAGCATCTTTTCTCACATGTACCTTAAGATTTCCACTTATGCAAATCATCTCTCTTTGTGGAATTCCTTGTAAAATCTTATCCAGATCCTCCCAAAAAACTTGTTTAGTCCTTTCATCTAAACCAATTTGCGGTGCATAAACTGAGATGATATTCAGATTTCCTTCTTCAAGCACCAATTTTAGCAAAATAATCCGATCCCTGGATCTTTGCACCTCAACCACACAATCCTTCAAATCCTTATAAACAACCACCCCAACACCGTTTCTACCGTTGTCTTTACCTGAATACCAAATTTTAAAGCTTGTCTTCTCGATCTCCCTTGCTTTCTCTCCAACCCATTTAGTCTCTTGAAGACATAGTATATGAATCTTCCTTCTTTCCATCGTATCCACTATCTCCATCGATCTTCCAGTTAAAGTTCCAATATTCCAACTACGAATCCGTAACTTCCATTGCAGTCTCTTTTAGATTGACTTCTTTACTCGCATGCATCCATTATGCGAGAACCTTGCAACTTTTGGACTGCATCCGAGCAGTGATGCAATGGAACTAGCTTAATTACCCGCATGCATTCTTCATGCGAGAATCCTTGCAAATTTTGAACTACATCCAGGCTGCGATGTAGCGGCCCTTGCCAATTTTTCACTGCATTCGAGTGATGCAACGCATCGCAAGTAGGGAACGCCCCAACGAAATCTGTATTTTTGCTTAAATCCACGTTGAAAAGATCCGACTGTCATGAGGCAACTTCCTAAATAGTATTTTAAAAAAATATATTTAGGAAGTTGCCTTCGACTGTTTTACGCTGGTTGTCGGCTACCTAACGCAACCCTCATCATTTACCCGGGCTTGGGATCGGTCATGGTTGAGTTTAAAAAAGAAGGGATAAAAGGTGAAAAAAATAGAATCGCACAAAAAATCCTTACGAAAAAAAAATATTTGAAAATATGAAAAGTCAGAAAAAATTTTGTGACGGCTTATGTGATGTTTTCCTCATTTTCTCGTCTTCTCCCAACTTGGTCGACGTCATTGTTTTCCGACCAATATGAGAGAAACATGGAGTATTGTGTAGAGTTCTACAAGAGACCAGATTATCAAACTCCAGTTCAAATTCAGATTTCCAGTTCAGATGCATGGCCAGATTTCCATACTCTACAATTTTTCAGGTTCGACGTCAGAATTGGTTCTAAGTCTTCATTTTGATTCGCGCGTGTTTACGATCATTTGTGTGGTCCCCATCTTTTCTGATCGGCTCAGAATTTTCATGTGTTCCATAGGGACTCCAGAGTAGAGATCTCATTCCCTATGCCATGTGGGCTAGGGTTTCATAGGGACTCTAGAGTAAAAATCCCATTCTCTGAGCCAGTAAGGGAGAGATCCAGTTCTCCGAAGACTTTTCAAACTCCATACCTCAGTGATCGTGGACTCTGACGAAGATGTTCTCCACAACTTTTCAGTTCGACCCTTCAGAGAGATGGAGCAGTTGTCCACATGTTGTGGCGGGTCAGAGTCCTCCAAGTGGAGACTCATTTTCGATTACAGTGATTCTGATAGGTACAGTACAAAGCGCATGCTCTCCGACGAGGAGATTCAGTTTGACTTACATTCCAGTTCGTTTATCCTCCTCAACTGCAGCCAACAGCAGCCGACATGAAAAGCAACGTCCTCGACGACAACCGACAGTTATGTGCGTTGAGTTGATATTGTCTATAGTGTTTTGTATTGTGAGTTGAGATTTCTTTCTATTTGTCCAAGTTGAGCATTGCATATTCCATCTTGAGGGGGAGTGTTAAAGTATGCGTCATTATTATGTAAGATGCGTAAATGGATCCATCCAAGATCCATTTACCACATCTAGAGTTTAGTCCCACATCTACCAATTGTGGGCTTGGAGGGTCTATGGAGGCTATATAAGAAGCCCCAGACCTCTTGTATCCAGTGAGAAAGTGCAATGTATACATCAACCCTTTGAGGCGTTCTCCTGTGGTTTCATCCCTCTCCTTAAGGAGTAGGGTCCATGTTAAAATCTAGTGTTCTTATTATTCTTATTTTATTTCTTGGATACGTTTTTGCATTTTGTTTTCTAACAATATAAGATAAAGAAGAGTAGCGTTTTTCAAATTCATGACTTATGTGAGCGTTAAAATCCTGTGTTCTAACAATATATTACCTCTACCTAATTGCGGCTAAAATTCTAGCGAACCGGCTTAAAGGGGTGCTAGACTCGATGATGCTTTAGGATCAGTCGGCGTTCATCCCAAGGCGGAAGATGGCATGCAGTTTGGTGCTGGCTTCGGAGATTTGCCTTGATTGGAAGCGGACGAGGAAGAAGGGGGCTACGTGCAAGATAGATTACACCAGAGCTTATGATTGTGTTGACTGGAATTTCTTGTGGGTGTCTCTACGGAGAAGAGGTTTCCCCGATATTTGGGTCAAATAGATGAGGAGGTGTGTCACTACCTCCTATTACTCGATCCTAGTGAATGGCAAGCCGGAGGGGACTTTCTTGCAACCCCAGTGGGGTACCCAGCAGGGATATTCATTGGCTCCTATGCTTTTTGTACTTGTGGCGGATGCTCTTCTTTTTAGGCATGCGGTGGAGGTAGGGTGGCGTGAAGGCTTCCGTCTGGAGGATATCTCTGTCCCTCTACTACAATATGAAGATGATACGGTCTTATTTCTTGGAGGTTCAAAGGATCGGGATGGCAATGCGGCTCAACTGGTCGAAATTTTCAACAATCTTTTAGGAATTGAGGTCAACATGCCCACCAATTTAACAGTGTTGACCGAATTCCCCCTAGTTGACCTTCATATCCCCTACCTGGGAGTTGTCGTTGGTGGCTGGGAGGCTGAAGAAGTCAGATTGCGACGTTGTTGTGCAGAGAATGGAGAAGAGGTTGGTTAGGTGAAAGGTGGTCACGATGTCTAGGGGGAGGCTGATTCTTTTGAAGCATGTGCTCTCGACCATCCCTATATTCTTCTATTCTACTCGACTGATGACGGTGGGGGTCAAAAAAGGATTGAGACTTTGATGAGGAGATTCTTTTAGTCAGACAGGAAGCATTAGATATCCGGGATGCATCTAGTCACAACGAATGGCTAGGGGTTCGTGATGTAGAGTGCATGAACAAGACACTTCTTGCTAAGTGGGTGATTCGCATTTGAGGTCCATCGCTGGTGGCCAGACTTGGGAGAAAAATCTATAGTGTCAGGGGTAAGCAGGTGGCTAGAAGAGTGTGGTTTGAATCGCCACTCCAGGTCAGTATCCGCGAGGTCTTGCCTTTGATTACACCTAGATTGCAGCCAAAGGTGGGGGATGGACACTTATTTAGATTCTGGAGTGATGAGTGGACGTGGGGAGTACTTGAGGGAAGATTTCCGAGATTATTTGCTTGACGGCATCGAAAGAGATTCCTCTTTCACAGGTGGCGGATTCGGGTACGTAGCCGTCGATCTTCTTATCAGACCTTTCAGAGCAACGCCTGGAGGAGTATGTTAGGTTACAGGTAGAGATTCCACCGCCGGGGGACTTTGCGCAGAACGTCGGCCATTTAAGTGGGAGGGCACGAGATTCTCTGTGAAACAAACTTATGAGGAAATGAGGAGAGTAGCCGAGGAGCAGGATTTGGATCTTTGCCAGGACATGAAGATGGTTTGGGCAGCTAAGATCCCGTGCAGAGTTAAGGTATTCTTGTGGTGTCTGAGAAGTGGTCGCTTGTGCGATAAAGCAAGGAGGGGGAGGTTGTTAGGCTTGGCGAACACGTTGTGCGATAGGTGCAATGCGTTGCTAGACTCGGATCATTTGTTCTTCAAGTGCTCGATGTTTGAGTGAGTCTGGAGGGAGGCTGGGATTCCTTGGATGGCGACCAGAGGGGCAGTGGAGTTCTGGAGGCACCAGCTCTACAAATGACTGTTCCAGGCCATTTGTTGTTATGTAGGTCATCTGGGTTGGGCGAAATGATTTGATCTTCAACAACGAGATGTTTTACTCAGGGAATGTTGCGTCCAATTATAATGTGCTTTATGTTAAGATCTCACGTTAATGTACTATAAACTTTTTTAGTGAAAAAGATGCTGCAGTGACTCCCACCACGGGAGTTCACCTTCTTTTCCATAAAAAATGTTTATAATTTTTTCCGATTGAGACATTGTGTGAAGATCTTTTTAATTTCATATATTGTGATCTTTTATGATTATACTATATAGAGATATTCTGCGCTAGACATCTAAAAAACCAAAATTCATGTATAAAAATGTCATCCATTTCAATTACTGATTTGACTACAAGAGATTCTTCTCTTTCTTCTATGTACCCAATATATGAAGTTGATAGTTAAAATTCCAATATTCTATTGTTAGGAATATATAAATATAAGTAGCAGATATCACTAAAACCCATATAGGGGTATTTTTGTATTTTTCGCTATTCTGAACTCTCTAGGGTTTCTAGGTTTGTCCTATATATGGACCCCTAGACCTATTGGAATAAACAAGTCATTCCCTTTTCTCTGACATGGTATCAGAGTCACGTCAATCGCCTCCCAATTTCCCTAGCCCTCTCTAGCCTCCCAAGTCCGACCTCGCGTTTCCCAAACCTCTCAATCCCGATCCCGCACCGCACCTCCGCCTCTGTGCGCGAGGCCTTGCGCACCCTGCGTGCCTCACGTGCGACCTGATCGTCCTCGTCTCATGCACGCTTCCGCCTCTGTGCACGAAGCCCCGCACGCCCGGTGCGCCCTGTGCGCCCTAGGCGCCTGGCACCTGCGCACCCTGATCGCCTCGCGCGTGCCTTGATCGCCTCCCTTATGCGCTGTCCTCCAGTGCTCCAGGAGCCTGCTTCGCGCGCCCAGATCTTCCAGGCGGTGCGACCATCCTGATTCCCTGCTCGCTGCGTCCTTCCAAACCCAGGCATCGTCAGCGATGCAGAGTTCGGCGTCTTAGCCCTAGCCCCAGCACGCAGCATCTTCGGATCTGACTCCACGGCACCCCAGGTGGAAACCTTGCTCCATCTGACTCACGCGGGGACATCTCAGGCCGACCCCCCTGCTCCAAGCTGACTCCCAAACCCAGGCGGAATCCCTACTCCAGGACCCGTACACTCCAGTCGGCTATTGGCATCATGTCTCCAATACAGCTCCAGTAGCCGCAAATCTGAATATCGTATGCAGCACGCTTGTCCTCCGACTCCAACGAATCCTGCAATAAACATCCGGTGATATTCTACGTCTTCATGTTCTCTGAAATTATCAACACTATCTAGTTCTGTGCTACTTGCTTTGTGTGGCTGCCATGACGTCTACTCCCACCTCTGTGGACTCCAAGTCCCTGTACCAATCCCCATCTATGATGGTTCATGGCACTACTATAAAACTCAAAGGATCCGAGAACTATGTTCTCTGGTCTCGATCCTTTAAAGTATTCATCAGCGGCCAGCTTAAGTCCTACGTCCTTACCAAAGCTCCGCCCACAGAGACGGACAAAGACTTTGATACTTGGTATGTTGATAATTGTCAGGTCATCACCTGGCTGACAAACAGCGTTGATCCATCTATTGCATCCAATCTCCTATATAAAGAAACTGCAAAAGCAATGTGGGAGAGTCTTGAGAATACTTACTCACAGAAAACTACCAAATCCAGGCTTTCAGACATATATACTAGGATTTGGTCTACAAATCAAGGAGATACATCCTTGATTGAATATTACAGGCTGCTAACAGGTTTATTTGAGGAACTTCTCATATTTCAACCAGCGTGTTGTGATAAACAGGTTGGGGAACGGGCAGAATGGCAAGTATATCGATTCTTATCGGGTTTACACCCTCGGTATAAATCCGTGAAGGACGAGTTTCTGACCGCCGCAACATTACCTACTCTTGAAACAATATTTGGTCGTCTTCAGGAAATTGAGTCCCCTCACCCACCTCCATCTGCTGAAATATCGGCTCATTCTGCAAGGGGACGATCCATCCACTACGGGGGACGTGGACGTGACTCTGGCCGGGGACGTGGTCGTGCTTTTGGTCGAGGACGCGACTCATCACGAGCCCAAGGGCGTGATCAACCTACTGGTCGCTTTCCCCCATGTACTCACTGTGGTCGCCTGAATCACCCATCGGAACGTTGCTGGGCCAAATTTGGCATGCCTTCTAATGCCAACAGTGCGTATGAGATGACCACCCCATCTGATACTGATTATGAGACTGGTGTCTCTAGCCAAGAACAACCTGCGAGTGCTACTCAGCATTTTTTTACTGCCTCTGAATATGCTAGTCTCCGTCAACTGCTACAGAATTCTCATAATAACGTCATTACACCTGCTTCAACAGCCAGTCTTGCCATGACTTCTGGTACAGTCGCCAGCACAGCTACTACATCAAGTCCTACATGGATCATTGACTCTGGAACCTCGACGCATCTAACAGGGGAAGGTAGTATTCTCACTTCTTCCCGTTCGTCTTCAGTTATGAAAACTGTGCGTGTTGCCAATGGAGCTCATTCGCCCATTACTAATGTTGGCACTGTGGAATTCTCCCTCTCACTCAGACTCACAGGCGTGCATCGCGCTCCTGCCTTCCCTCTTAGCTTATTATCTGTTCATAAACTGTGCACTGAGCTTAACTGTCAGGTGTTATTTGATAAATTTTGTTGTTACTTTCAGGACATCCGGACGAAGCAGATCTTTGGTGGGGGATATGAGAAGAATGGGTTGTATTATCTTGACATCCCTACTGATTCCAATTTTGCGGGTGCTGCGTCCATTTCCACTGATCCACTGCTATGGCATCTTCATCTTGGTCATCCATCTGCCAAAGCTCTATCTATGATGTTCCCTGAACTTTCATCGCTAAAGCCCTTTGAGTGCGAGGCGTGTCAGTTTGGGAAACATCATCGAGCGTCCTTTCCTGCTCGAACTGAGTCTCGTCGTTCAACACCTTTCGCGTTAGTCCATTGTGATATATGGGGACCTTGTCCGGTTCGTACACTAAGTGGGCATAAGTATTTTGTTGTTTTTATTGATGATTTCAGCAGACTGTCATGGGTCTATCTACTAAAAGAACGTTCGGAGATTAATATTATCATCAAAAATTTCTTTCAGTATGTCAAAAATATTTTCTCCACTTCTATACAAAATTTTTCGTTCGGATAATGCTCTAGAATTCACCCAAAATAACCTTGCCACATTTTTTGCTTCTCAAGGAACCATACATCAAACCTCCTGTCCCCATACATCCCAACAAAACGGGATAGCAGAAAGAAAGTTACGACACCACCTAAACATTGCCCGGTCTCTTCTCTCTCAGATGAAAGTTCCCAAAACCTACTGGAGTGATGCTATATTAACTGACGTTCATCTTATCAACAGAGTCCCTTCGCCTTCTCTTAATGGGTCTACTCCATTCTCCTTACTCTACCCCCACAGAATTGTCTTTCCCCCAACCTCTACGGGTCTTTGGTTGTGTGTCCTTTGTTCACAAATTCCAAAATATAGATAAACTCTCGCCACGTACGATCAAATGTGTTTTTCTGGGGTACTCCCGCACTCAAAAAGGTTACAGGTGCTATGATCGTCAAGATCATCGCTATTACATCTCGGCAGATGTTACATTTTTGAGAACACAAGCTTCTTCTCTCATACTATCACTGATATTCCCCTCGATCTTCCACCTCCACCAATCATCTACAAACGAAGAAACGTATCTGCACCACCAGAAGTTCCTTTACCTGTCTTGCTCTCCCAAGATGATATGCCTTCTCCAAGTATCCCCCCCAAGGATGTCCCGGATGATCCTCTCGAGCTTCCAATCACTCTACGGAAGAGTAAAAGACAGTGTACTTCCTATCCGATGTCTCACTACACCTCTACTGCCACTTTATCTGACTATGACAGACGGTATACAGATGCTCTCATGTCTATTTCCATTCCGCGAGATCACAACAGTACGTTACAGAATTCTGGCTGGCGACATGCAATGGATGAAGAAATGAATGCCCTTATATCCAGAGGAACATGGGATCTTGTTCAATGTCCGAAAGGGACTAGACCAGTGGCATGCAAATGGGTCTTTACGACCAAACAGTCACCGGACGGCTCAATCGACAGGTTAAAAGCTCGCCTTGTGGCTAAGGGCTTTACACAAACCTATGGTGTAGACTATTTTGAGACATTCTCACCTGTTGCACGAATGGGGTCTATCCGGACTGTTCTTTCATTAGCAGCAAATAAATCTTGGCCTATCTTTCAGCTAGATGTCAAAAATGCTTTTCTCTATGGCGACCTTGATGAGGAGGTATACATGATGCAACCTCCAAGTTATGAAGTCGAGGGGGAGTATGTATGTCGACTTCGCAAAGCGATATATGGTCTCAAGCAAAGCCCAAGGGCATGGTTTGACAGACTTACCACAGAAATTAGCACTCTTGGATTCCAGAGAACAACATCTGATTACTATGTATTTGTCAGAAAACAGGCAACTGGTACCGTTATACTTGCCGTCTATGTTGACGATATGGTTCTCACAGGTGATGATTACAATGGAATATCAGAAACCAAGGCCTTCCTTCAAAAGGTTTTTGTTACTAAAGACCTTGGGCATCTATGCTACTTCTTAGGCATAGAAGTACTTCGCACTACTGAAGGACTTCACCTTTCTCAGAGAAAATATTGTCTAGACACTCTTACTGAAATAGGAGTCCTCGGATGCAAGCCCTCCGGTATTCCCGCAGATCCAAAGAAGCATGACAACTTGTCTGATTCTACCTTTGATGATGTCACTCGATATAGAAGCCTTGTTGGTAAACTCCTCTACCTTACTGCCACCAGACCAGATATCTCCTATGCAGTTAGTAGAGCTAGTCAACACATGGAACGACCGAGTTACAGCCACTGGCAAGATGTCCTACAAATCCTACGATAATTGAAGGAATCTCCAGGACGAGGTCTCTTTTATGGGGCAAATGGGCACACGGATGTTATTGCATATGCTGATGCTGATTATGCAGGTTCTCCAGAAGATCGACGTTCTACTACATGCTATGCGATGATGGTTGGAGGAAACACTGTTATATGGAGGAGCAAAAAACAGACCGTAGTATCTAGATCCAGTGCAGAGGCAGAATACAGGGCAATGGCCCAAGCTACATGTGAAATCATATGGCTATTGGCTTTTCTTCAGGAACTTGTTATTAATGTCACTACTCCTATTCCTCTATATTGTGACAACAAATCTGCAACCTACATAGCCACGAATCCAGTGTTCCATAAACAAACCAAGCACATCGAGATCGACTGCCACTTCATACGGGATGCTGTCAAAACAGGAAGAATTGCTGCTCCACATATTAGCACTGATCTTCAGCTAGCAGATATCTTCACAAAAGCCTTACCCAAGAAACGACTACTGTGGATTATTTCCAAGTTGGGCATGACTGATAAATATGCTCCAACTTGAGGGGGAGTGTTAGGAATATATAAATATATGTAGCAGATATCACTGAAACCCATGTAGGGGTATTTTTGTATTTTTCGCTATTCTGTACTCTCTAGGGTTTCTAGGTTTGTCCTATATATGGACCCCTAGACCTATTGGAATAAACAAGTCATTCCCTTTTCTCTGACATCTATAATGTGATCATCGATAACAATCAAAATTGGAAGGTGCTAGAAATATGAAATACGGAAGTGTAATCATAAATAATAGAATAAACATCAAAGAACACTAGGATGGAGAGAAATTCCTTAGTACCTTGGATTTACTTAAATCCCCAGATATTACGAAAAGTTTTTTTATCTGGTTCCTACAGAAGTGTCGCATGTTAAACATGCGACGCCCGTATTATTTTTTTTACCTGGGAACTACAAGCGTAGCGCATCTTCGATATGCGCTATTTGTAGCGCATATCAAATATGCGATTTCCGGCCGCGATAAACCACGCGATTTCAAAAATTAATGGGATCTTCGATATTTGTAATTTGCAGTATCACACGTATAACGCATGTCGAACATGCGCTATATGAGGATCTTGTAATATTCTAGGAAGATTTTTTTGAGTAAAATAACGGGGGAGCCCTCCCGAGGCGGGAGTCGCCATACCAAAGCATTCATTAATAAAGCATAGGGTACATCAGTTTGATAACCAGAAATTGTACAAAGCATTACAGTGGGCTATAACATTTTCAGAGTAAAACCGATGCCCCTTGAAAATTGTATCATTCCTACCAAGCCAAATAGCCCACAAAGCGGCAAGAGGCTTGGAGACATCATCGGAAGACCCAAGGCCGACCCCACGAATCGACCTCCAAAATTGATCAGCATCAAATGCCCGGACCCACGTAAGCCCCAATGACTCCCAAACCTTTGCCGAAGACCTGCAACCAAAAAAGATGTGGTCCACATCCTCCAACTCGTCCTCGCATCTGTCACACTTTAGATCCGTCCCACCCAACAGTCTGCCTCTTCTCACTTTGTCCCAAATACGACCTCTCCTCATACACCAAAGGAAGACCTTAACCCGGGCAGGAATCTTAGCTGCCCAAATCACCTTCACGTCAACACACAGATCTTCATCACGCTCCACCAAAGCCGCAATAACCTTCCGATAGGCCGCCTTCACCGAGAACTTACCATCAGTCCACTCAAAACGGTTCGGGTCTCCCGACAGCTCCCCGACAGGGGGAATCTCAGACAACATCCGCAAAAACTCCTCCAACCTCTGATCCGAGAGATCCGCATGGAACCTCGGCGCCCACGTCCCAGCTTCGACGACCTCTGCCACCCGCGCCCCCTATCTACGGCCAACGCCAACAAGCGAGGGAAGCGGAAGGCCAAGGCCCCATCCCCTGTCCAGTCATCCAGCCAAAAACGGAATCGAAGCACATCCCCCAAAATCGGCCTAAGAAGCGGTCGGAGCCCCGGAAGCACGGCACGGATCCCACTCCACAAGGAAGACTCATGACGCTTCCTCACTGCCACCAACTCCCCAGTAACACCATATATCTTTCTCAGCAGCTGCAAGACCGGCGAGTCGGACGAACCCCAAATGCGCACCACCCACTTGGCTAACAAAGCTTTGTTCATAGATTCCACGTCCCTAATGCCAAGGCCCCCCTCTGCAACAGGAACAGCCAGATCCTTCCAAGCCACTAGGGGCAACCCCCTCTTTGTCTGTCTTTCATCAGACCAGAAAAAAGATCTCATCAAGGTCTCAACCTTCCTTCTAACACCAACAGGCATTAATCTCGTCGAGAAGAAAAAAGTCGGGATGGCCGAAAGAACATGCTTCAACAGTGTAAGCTTCCCACCCTTGGACAGAGTGACAGCCTTCCAACCTTCCAACCGCTCCTCCATTCTGCGCAGAACACAATCCCAATCGGACTTCCTCAGCCTGCCCTCAACCAGAGGAAATCCCAGATAGGTTATCGATAGTCTCCCCAAGGGGCATCCTGCCCACTCCGCCAGCCCGATGCTCTCCTCGCCACCCACTCCCATTGCAACAAGGACCGACTTCTGTCTGTTAATCTGCAATCCAGAGAGGCACCCAAAAACATCCACCAGCACAGCTGCATTGCGGTTCTGCTCCTCCGTCACTCCCAGGAATATCAGCGTGTCATCCGCATATTGCAACACCGAGACTGAGATGTCCCCCATTCGGAAGCCCTCGCACCAATTTTCTTCCACTGCCCGCTCAAACAAAACCGTAAGACAATCTGCAACCAACACAAAAAGCAGGGGAGCAAGGGGGCAGCTCTGATGCACCCCCCTCTGCGGTTGGAACCATCCACCCTCAGGCCTCCCATTTACCAACACCGAGCAGGAGCTAGTGGTGACGCATCTCTTAACCCAAGCAATCCAATCTTCCGGGAAACCCCTTTTCTGCAGAGCTAACCAAAGGAATCTCCAACTGACACAGTCATAGGCCTTGGCGTACTCAATCTTCCAAACTGCCCCTTTTTTTAGACCTCTTCCACTCACGACATATCTTCGAAGTGGTCACGATTCCATCCGCCATACACCGACCCGGAATGAAGGTGGATTGGGCCAGCAAAACCACAGAGGACAGGACCCCTCTAAGTCTGCTCGCCAACACCTTGGCGACAATAAGATAAATGCCATTGGAAATAGAAATCGGCCTGTAGTCCCCCACCCCCACTAGGGTCTCTTTTTTCGGCAGCAAAAAAATCAAAGCCCTGTTAACTTTCTCAAAACCCATGTTGCCCCCCCTGAACTCAGCCAGAACCTCCAAGATGTCCCCCTTCAGCAGATCCCAGAACTCTCTGTAGAATGATATGGAGAAGCCATCTAGTCCCGGAGCCCCGTCCGCATTCAGCTCCCAAACCGCCTTGCGCACCTCATCCTCCGTGAATTCGGCCACTAACGAATCAGCCTGAGCTCCACTCAAGGACCTCGTCCCCCGACCCGACCAACCCCAGCCATCTTCCACCAGCACCCTCCTCGAGGCACTCACAAAATGGCCCCGCAAGGCGACCCTAATATCCCTTTCGCCTGAAACTCTTTGGCCCCCTACCTCCATCTCATGCAAGAAGCTCCTTCTCCTCCTCCCGGATGCCACAGAATGGAAGAACCGCGTGTTGGCGTCCCCTTCCCTTAGCCACTTCTGCCTGGCCCTCTGCTGCCAATGAATCTCCTCTTTTCTGTCCTCCAGAAGCACAGCCTATAGCCATGCTGCCCTTTCCTCTACCTCCTCCGGAGACAGCCCCCGATCATCATCAAGCCCGTCTAACCTGCTGATCCCAGCCTCTGCCTCCGCCCTGACGACCCGTCGCCTCCTGGCGACATCCTTCCCATAACTCAACAGCACCCGCCTCAGGGACTCGAGCTTGGCCGCAAACCGCGACACTGCTGAGCCCGCCACCGCCACATTCCGCCAATGTTCGTGCACCATGTCCCAGAAACCATCCTCCAGCAGCCACTTCTTCTCAAAGCGAAAGGAGAACCGAGCCAAGCGCTCCTCACCAAAAAACCATAGAACAGGAGTGTGATCAGATAGAGTCCTCGGAAGAGCCCAAGCCCTAGCCAAAGGGAAAACCTCCCCTTAATCAACCGACATCAGGAATCTGTCGAGTATGGATCTCGCTCTCGCGTTCCTCCAAGTGTACTTGCACCCAGCCGCATCCACAACAGACAAACCCAGAGACCGAACCACCTGCCTCATATCTGCAGACCCAGGATCAGAGCCTCTGCTCCCCCCCCCCCCCCCCCCCCGGCCTGTCGTCCGGTAACAACGTGACATTGAAGTCACCACAGATGATCCAAATACCGTCGCCAACCTCAGGCACAGCACTCTCCAGATCCGCAGCCAAACTACCATCCCGCCGTCGACACGGGCCATAGACATTGGTAACGCACAGACAGATCCCATCCGCCCTCCACCACAGCCGAACAAACAAAGTGAACTGGGAGGCGGAAATCCCTAGCAGATCGAACGAATCAGATCGCCAACCGGAAAGCAACCCCCCTGAAGCCCCTGCTGCCTCCTTATCAGCCATCAAGAAACCCCCCACCCTACTCATCTCCCACCGCAACTGGTCATCCAAAGAATGCAACTTAGTCTCCTGAAGCAAGAAAATATCTGCACCAGCCTCTCTCAACAGATTCTGCACCCCGAGCCTCTTTTCGGGCCGGTCCAGGCCCCTCACATTCAATGATAGCAGCTTCATTTGGCGACCAAAGCTTCCCTCTTCCTTGGGAGAATAACCCCCAAGCGTCGTGCCATGTCCCTGTCGAGAGCAGCAAAACAGTTCCGCACTAATAACGGGCTAGCCTCCCTCACACTCACAACCTCAGCAGCCGCCCTCGATGCCAAAGATGCCCTCAGAGCAGCCCTCACCTCCTTCTCAGCCCTTCTCCGCTCCCCTCTCCCCCTTTCATACGCCATACCAAAACGTCGCGGCACCTCCCCGCCCAAAAGCTGAAAAGATCCTCCCATCTGCCCCACCCCAGCCAGATCGGCCCCACCCCCAGCTGAAACCTCCCCACCCAACGCACACTCAGACGTACCAGCCACCCCTACCACAGCAGCCACCCCTTCCAGCTGTACATCCCGGCCCCCCTGAACAGCAGCCCACTCCCCCATAGATACCTCCACTCGTGGAGAGGTCGCAGCTCCCCCCCCCCTCTCCGAACCGACGCCAAAATCAACCCCCTCCACACCTCGGGCCAAAACCCCCTCCTCAACCTCCTCCACCGGACAAGCAGCCGATGCAGACCGAGCCCCACCCCCTCCCAGACCTCCGCCAACAGACCGTGCTGAAGCGCATCCCACGCCATCCGCCAGAAACCAAGGCATAGGAACGGCCACCAACCTCGGAAAATACACCACCGAAATGGAACCGAACCGAAACCCTCCTCCGTGGCGCGTGCCACACTCGGAAGCCGCCCCCCCACCGAATGCCGCCCCTCCTCTGGCCGTCGAGCCCCCACCTTCGCATCAGATCGCTGCTCTACCCCACCTTCCACCACTATCACCTCGGCCAACGGGACCTCCTTCTTGCGGCACCCAGCAGCTAGAATAGTCGCCCACACATTTGCAGCCACCAGCTCAAGAAGAAGCCGCCTACCAGCCAGTCGAACCTCCCACCAACCCATCTTCTCGACACCAACCGGCCTGACCCGAAGGACCACCTCCAAAGGCTGCCCGGGTTGACACCCCGAACTCTCGACAGAGACAACCACGATAACGCCACGCAGCAACTCTGAAATGCGCTCCCTCGTCTTCACCCCCAGCGGAAGCCCCCTGACAACGACCCTCTCCACGCTGCCAGGCTGCACGGCAACATCCCAGTCCCTCGGCCTCCGCCATCTCAACTGCAAGCTCCCAGTCACCGGCCCGTACAACAAACTCCGGATCTCGTACTCACGGAGGCTCCTCGCCACCGCCCTCCACGGAGAGAGCCGAGCCACATCACCCTTAAAAGAAGCCTTGGACACGAGGCCCACGTCCGAAGTCGCCAAGAACAGCGCCCCCTCTCCACCACCCTCGCTAACCAGCACATCTGCACGCACATCCGCCTTCGGGCAGCACCTCCGAGAATGTCCGAAACCCCGGCAAGATAAGCAACGCACAGGCTCCCGACACGCCTGCGCCCAAAGATCCAACCCACCGCATCGAAAACATCCGCGTCCGAAGGGGGAGACCTTCGGCGGCCCACGCCTACTCCCAGAAGTAGCAACATACCTCCCCCTACGACGACCTTCCACCAGGTGCCAACCACGGGTCGCATCACAGCCCTCGCTCGCGCCCTTGTCCGGAGGCGTATACGATTGGTCCTGCTCGGAAGGGTCCAATGGCGTACCCACAATCTGAACCTCGCACTGCGCCCCACCAAACCTTCCCCCTAACTGTTGCTCCCTTCCGCGGACCTGGCAGCCATGCGCGGAAGCACCGATCGCCATACCCGTCGAAGAAGCCGGCATCGCACGCACGGGACCCCAGATCGCCCCACCCTCCCATCACGCACGACGCTCCCAGCCAACCCGCACGCCCGCGCCATGAGCAGAAGCGGAGAAGCCCTTAGCCCCAGCACCCTTGTTGGCACCCTGAACCAGATCGAGACGCGTCGCCCGAAGTTGCGGCGAACGAACTCGCGATGGGCGAAGCAGGAGTCGCGCCGCCCGAGCTCGCGTCGCCCGAAATCGCGGAGGGCGAAGGTGGAACCGTGTCGCCCGACATCGTATTGCCCGAACTCGCGTCGCCCGAACTCGCGATGGGCGAAGGAGGAGACGCGTCGCAAGCCCTCGCCGCGATGGAGAAGGGAATCGTACATGCCTATAACAGAAACATCAATACGCAAAAGGTTCTAGTAAGTCCACATCAACATCTTTCATTACGGATTTTATTCCAGAGTTACGGTCAGAAATGATACATATTACCATGCATGCATGCCAATTACCCTGATACGTACCAAGGATAGAAACCACTTCCATGAAGGACTAGATTCCTCGTCAACAATTCGAAAGCAAGGGGAACGATATGTTTATCCCCATCAATCCCGCATGCAATGAGCATTTTTTATTTGTACTTGCCATACAAATGGGTCCCATCAATACTAATCAAAGGGCGACAATATTTGAGTGCCTCAATGGAAGGGCCAAATGCCCAAAAACATCATTGAAATCTATGGCAATGAGGTTTTCGAGGATCAGGATGTTCGTTGTATTCGATATCAATTTCAAATTTCCTGGTATGGCAGTCTTCATTGCGTGCAACAGATAAGGCATTTCAGTGTAAGACTTCTTCCAATCACTGAATATTATTCCAATTGCTTTCCTCCGAGCATCTCATGCCCTTTAATTGGTAACCCAGTAGTTGTACATCTCGTGGATGTGAGCCTTATAACTCGATACCCAAACATTAGGGGCATCCCTCACCAGAGATAAGTGATCTGGACATGAATTTGTAGTCTAACTGAGGATGATCCTGATTAACTGTAGCGTTTATACAAGTGTGCGATCCAACAATCTTAGAGATCACCCACAGACCATCAAATTTTCTAAAATGACCTCGTAAATACCAAACACATCCATTTGATCTATGTGTGCAAGAAACCGACCATATCAAGCTGGTGGATTCTTTGACAATGAAGTCGTAGTGTGCCAGGATGTAATACTTCTTTACAGCATAAATCAAATCTTCTCTACATTTGAAGGTTATGCCCTTGCGTATTTCATCAATGACGCCATCAAATATAGACTTCTTTCGAATGTCATCCTCATAGGTTGAACGAGTAGTGGATCCTCTCATCCCCAAAAAAAGGTAAACGAGGTACAATCTGATGCGTGCTTTGTTCATCGACTTGGATATCCTCGTTTATCACATTATCTTCTATATCTTCATCACTATCTTCTTCCAGATCATCATCGGTTCCCTAAGGGATGAAGTCATCCAAAGCACGACTAACCTCTCTCAGTAGAGCGTCACTCATGCGTCATTCCTGATCTGTACATGGTTGTGTTATAGGCACATCATTGCTACTGTCAGAGAAGGATTGTGTGCCACGGACAACGGAGGGTTGTATGCTAGGGACAACAGAGTGTCACATGTTAGTGACATCATTGGAGACTTCGCTCACCGATACAGTTTCAACAATAATGTCAGTGGGCATCGATTTCCCAATGGTCCGAGTATATACAAAAAACTCCGTACGCATCATCATCATCGACGATAGACGAAAACAATGGCTCTTTGCCTAAGCCTCGAGGGATGCGATGTAGTAATTGGATTTTTTTATTATTGACATCCAGGTTGAACTTATGGTAAACTAACTTCAACATCTCCTTGAATGTCATATTAGGCATTAATCCAAACCCACATACATTGCTCGTCGAAGAGCCCACATACATTGGTCGTCGAAGAGCCAATAAGCGTACCCTTCAAATGAAACATACAATATACCGACTCCATCCCAACCTAATACGTAACGCAACGTACACGTCAAAACTATACAATCATGAAATGAAGATAAATACGCATATTATATAACATATATCTAATCTCCAAAAAAAGTTTTTACCAAATATCAATGGATGCAACGAAGGGTGCGCCCTAGTGAGAGTCGGCGACGGCTAGGGCGGCAATGTAGAAGGAATATACGGAAAAGGAC
Source organism: Ottelia alismoides (assembly GCA_037367405.1). Lineage (NCBI taxonomy): Eukaryota > Viridiplantae > Streptophyta > Magnoliopsida > Alismatales > Hydrocharitaceae > Ottelia > Ottelia alismoides. The sequence continues at coordinate 163,195 of JAZKJV010006275.1, read as the reverse complement.
CACTTGGAGGAGCTTAGGGGGCCCAAAACGAAGGTTTGACGGTGACAAGGAGGCAGCAGTCACGAGGGAACAAAGATGGAGTTAGGCAGCGGCCAAAATGAACGAAGCGTGGGGAGGGTTTTAGAAATCGCGTGGTTTATCGCGGCCAGAAAACGCATATTTGATATGCGCTACAAGTAGCGCATATCGAAGATGCATTGCGCATGTAATTCCCAGGTAAAAAATAATAATACGGGTGACGCATGTTTAATATGCGACACTTCTGTAGGAACCAGAAAAAAAACTTTTCGTAATACCTGGGGATTTAAGTAAATCCAAGGTACTACTTAGGAATTTCACTCCACTGGGATTTTGACGTGGAACCCTACTCCTTAAGGAGCGGGATGAAACCACGGGAGAATGCCTCAAGGGCAGTTTGTTGCATTCAACTTTTTCATCTGATACAGGAGGTCTGGAGCTTCTTATATAGCTCCCATTGAGTTTCATCCCACAAATGGTAGATCTAGGACTAAACCACCCATCTCCACAAATGACGCATATACTACAACATTCCTCCTCAAGTTGGAGCATGCAATATTCAGCTTGGACTAACGGAAAGAAATCTCAAACTCACAATGCACATCACTACAACCAATATCAACTCAATGCAAACACAAATGTTGGTTGACATCAAGCAGGTTGCTTCTCGTGTCGTGCAGGTGACGAGGAACAAACGGGCTGGAATGTGAGTTAAACTAGGTGTGCTCTATACTGCACCTGTCAAAGTCACCAAAACTGAAATAAGTCTCCTCATCGGAGTACTTTGTCCCGTCAAAATCATGTGGACAATTGCTCCATCTCTGAAGGGTCGAACTGAAAAAGTTGTGGAAAACATCCTCGTAGGAATCCATGGTCGTTGGAGAATGAAGTCTGAAAAGTCTCTTCGTCGGAGAACTGTGTCTTTCCCATACTGTCTTAGAGAATGGGATCTCTACTCTGGAGGCCCTATGATACCTTATGAAAACCCTAGTCCACATGGCATAGGGAATGAGATCTCTACTCTGGAGCCACTATGGATCGCATGAAACTCTGAGATCGAAAATAAAGATGGAGACTACACAAATGATGATCGCAAACTTGTGTGAATCAAACTGAAGACTAGAAATCTGAACAGTGGGTCTGAAACTGAACTATATAGTATGAAATCTGGCTGGTCTAGAATATGAAGAATCTAATATATGAATCCGACCTGCGACTCTACACAATACTCCCCCTTTGTCCCATACTTGTCGGAAAACAATGACATAGACAAAGTTGGGAGAAAACAAGAAAATGGGAAAAATAAAAACATCACATAAATTGATATCCAAAAAAAAGACTTTTCTTCTCAAGAATTTTTCCTTCTCAAGTCATTTCATTTTTTTGCTATTCCATTTTTTGCAAAAGTTTTTGTTTATGTATGGCCTTTCTTGTGTACATGCCTTTCCAAAATAAATCTTTTTTTGAAATGAAGCCACACCATTTTTTAGGCCTCCCTTCTCTTCCTTTTTTTTAAACATGACGCACATAAAGTCCAGGAATGCATTGGGCTTTCTTTTTTTCTTTATACCCGACCCGCTTGGGTCTGGAATCTGCAAAAAAATAATCCGATCCCAATGTTGGGCCCAACCCTATTTAAGGTTTCCCGATTGGGAACCCCTCACAGGAGTCGCCCCGATGGGGTTTTGCTCTAGTCGCCTCCTAGAGCTTCGAGCTCTGCTTGAAAGGGTGGTTGCAAGCGTCGCCACCTTGAGTTTGGAGAGGAGTATGCAGTGACGAGTGTTGGACATGTGAGCCCACGGCGAGCCATTATGCAATAAATGTTATTGCACATATCACTCCCTGATCTGAAATGTAGAATAAATAATTTGCATAATAGGTCCCTCTGTACAAATAGGGTTATGTACCATGGCCATCTTGATGATCATATAGCTGTTGGTTCATTAAATGAATCATAGAGGCTGGTGTTTGGATGAATATCTAAGGAGTTAGATAGAGGACTCATCAAGCACCGTCAAATGATTGTTAAGAGATGATCTCCAGCCTGAGTAGGAGATGGCAATCCTTTCTCACATAGGTTGATATCTGACCGACCTCTTGATGCAGGTCCTCTGCATAGGAATAGTGATTCGGAGGTGTCAGATTAGTTAGGTCAATGGGTTGACTTAACGAGATCGAGATAACCTAAGTCCTATGTTGAATGTTGTCACAGCATAGGCATGCATCCTCTGACCGGAGAAAGATGTATTGTTATATGTCTGAGTATGTACATTTGGCAGACCGATAGGTTGATGGCTTAACCAAGGTCTATACACCGGCGAGCTGGTGTGCATATAAGGGCATATGAGCAATACGATCTCTCAAAGGGATCTTACAGGTTCACTTATGAACCGGAAGACATGAGCTCACTCATGAATATTGGGACCGATCAAATTCCATGCATGGTCGTCGTGCTTTGGAAGCATGACATGAATTTGAAGGTATGATATATGCTTTGGGAAGGCATATGATAGATACCATCTCCCAATGACCAAGATTGAGAAACTTAGTGATTAAACTCTGAAGAAGACAGTGTAAAATTGATCTTAATCTTCAAATTGATCATGGGTCTTCCAGTATGCAGGATGTACAGGTATTGGGAATACCTGAGGATGATGTGATTATAAACGATTGTATAACCATGACGCTTCCATTCCGAGGGAGTGATGAAACAGGTCTGGATTTTAGTGACTCCTCTCAGTAGAGAAGCAATCTGATCTTGGTCCAAGTGTTGGACATTGGTCTGAATGAGATTCAGATTCAATGAGAAGATTAGATTTGCGGTCTTGATTTAATCAAGCATCTGTGGGAGGTTCGTAAGATCTGGATTTGAGATAAGATCTCAATATCCAAGTCACTATACGTGGAACAATACAGTCGTCCTGTCTTTATCTCCAAATATCTGCGGAGAAAGCGCACTATTCTTGAAGGGGTTCAAGAATAATTCATTTGATGAACTACATATCCAAGCAAGAAGGACTTGATGATTAAATGAGATTTAATTATCAAGCATAATATGAATGAGATTCATATTGTGAGAATAATTACCCGAGATAATTAAATGAGATTTAATTATCAAGAATAATATGAATATGATTCATATTAAGAGAATGATTATCCAAGATAATTAAATGGGATTTAATTATCAAGGATTAGAGAATGTGGATAATACTATCCATAATATTTGTGTATTATAAATATGATTTATAATATACATATAAGAGAGAGAGAAATATTGTAAATAGCATTTGTTAATTATTAATGTGGATTGGATTCACATTAACTAATTAATTGGAAATGTAATTTGCAAATTAGTTTGGGATGTGAATATGATTCACATTTTTTCGATGGCATGATTGAAATATTCACAAATTAATTTGGAATTAAGTTGGTGGATATTATTGCAATAATAGTTATTGCAATTTATTAAGAAATAATAAGATAAAATAAAAGAAGACGAAAAAATACCACCAAAATTAAAGGTGGCGTCACCTGTGACTTAGTCATAGGTGACGCCCCCTATATTTTAGGATGGTTTGTTGCCTCTCATTTTTTGTTATCACATTATCTCTTAATAATTAATTTATGTGAATTAAAATTGTGTTGATAATGATTCAACACATATTTAATTTAATATAAATTAATGTTGTTGGTTTTTAACCAACAACAATCATGGCCATTGATTAATGCATAGATCACCATAGTCGTTGGATCTATGTGTCCCATAGATTGAGATCCATTGGATCCTAAACTAATATAAAAGGAGGGCTAACCTAGCCTTTCAAGGTACATTATTAAGAGTTGTAGAAGCCTACTACTCTCTCTCTCATTCTCGCCTTCTCTCTTTCTCTTCTCCGTCAAGTGGTCGTCCACCTTGTGTTGAGAAGGAGAGGCTCTCGCCTTCGCCTTCGACGACTCGAGGATCTCCTTTTTCTTTGGGGCGACTTGCTCTAGAGGAAGACGACGGATTTTGTTTGACAAAATCAGGGGATTCATCGCTTGGATCTTCATCAAGGATTGCGGGAGGAACGTGTCTCATCATCGCGCCCGCAAGTGCGTTCTTCGTAGATCGGACTTAAGACAAGAGGATCTCTTGTTTGGGATCTCACGATCACAACCACGCTCCAAGAGGTATTCTTTATACTTTGTGGTTTGATGAAACGATCCGAGAAGTGTTCTCGTGATCATGTGGTTTCATCACTGATTTAATAATTTTTTAAATTCCGCTACATCTATAGACTAGTGCGACTAGTCGACCTGATCGCATACGATGCGATCGACACGCTTCCGTGATGCGCTTAAGGATTCACAATATCCTTCAACGAGGAGGTATGGCATGGATGCACCACGCCGCCTTGAACTGGGAGGAGTGCCTCATGTGATGAGAGGCCTCCGCCTGGAGGAGATGGTCTGAAGGAGGTGCCCTGGAGATCGCTAGGGCACCTGATGTTGCTGACCTGGAGATCTAGGAAGGAGGGAGGCTCCGTCATGGAGCTTCGCCTGCTAGAGAGATGCGACCAGGAGGAGATAAACACTAGATATGGAGGGTGGCATCGACAAATGTACGGCTACGTGATGGGGAGATGGGGATGTACGAGGCCTGCACCAACTAGGGTTTCCACGATGGAAACCCTTCCTGATGCAAAATCGGATTTTGCGGCGTCGATAAAATGATAACTTTTTATGGTGGATTTTTGGTAGAAGAAGAGAATGGTTGAGAAGAGAATTTGGAGGGATTGAGGGGAAGAAACTCGCCGGGAATGCGAGAGGTTGAAGGAGAAAGAACCGCGGAGATCGCGTGGAGGGAGAGAGAGAAAGAGAGGGATAAAATGAGATCAACTCAAATTTTCATTCATAATGGACTGACTAAAACTGATGGACTACCCTCTCTTTATATAGGAGAGAGGGTTTACAAAAATAGTAAACAAATCAAATTACCAACTAATTTAATCCTAATTGACCTCTAATTACTCTAATTAGACTAATTAATTAATTGACCCAAAATTGCAATTAAAATCTACGAAATAAACGTTGAGATCACAGGCGATCTCAATTATTTAATTAGACCAATATGACCGCTAAAAACGTAAATAAAATTGATTACTATTTAATTAAATAAATGTGGCCCCATAATTTGGGGTCACGCTGCATCAACTCTCCGACGCTTTGAAAAATTCGGCTCCTGACGAATTGCGTGAACTGCAAGCTTGGAGGATGATTCGGCGGCGTCAAGGGTCTTCTCGAAGAACATGTGGGGCGCGAACGGTGGAGTCCATGTGCGGGCGGAAGAGGCGTGGCCACCGTGGTTGAAGAACATATGCGGGGCGTACGGTGGCGGTGTCGCAATTGTGGACTCCTTTCCATGATGCTCAAAAAATTGATGTGGCATGGAGAATATGACCCTTGAATAATCCATAATGAAGCAATGGCACAAGGAGAGGAGAAGAGGAGATGTGTCTAAAAAATAGAGCCATGGGGTCCTTATATGGGGAAAAATCACTGCCCTAGTCCTATTTGGATTAGGAGGGTCCCCATACTTCTGGTTCTCAGCCCTTCTCTTTAAAGATTTTCGCCACCAGGGGTAGGGGTGCAAATTTCGTACCCCTTCATTTTGCCTCACAATTCTTTGGCTTCGGACCTTTCTGCAAATATGGATTTGAGGGCATTTTTCTCTGCAATTTCTCCCAACTGGATCCCAATCCCCCTTTTCCAGGGATTTGGATCCCCTTACTTTCGGATGGGCTGTTAGGGCACGCAGGAGTGGGCGGCGGGCTTTGGAGGCGGTGGCCACCGGGCGCTTCACGCGGCACGCGGAGGCGGAGAACGGCGGCCTGGGGCTGCTGGGCCGCGGCCAAGGGAGGCGGGGGCGCTCGCGGGGCGATGTCGGCGGAGGGGCTTGCGCCTGGGCGACGCTGGGGCTCGTGGGCGGCAAGGTCGGGCCGCGCGGGCGGCTGGCTGGCGATAGGAGGCTGCACCTCGCGCGGCCGTGAGGGCGGCGCGGGCTGAGGTGCGCCGACCTGGGAGGCGCGGGAGGAGCTCCGGGTGCTGGCGGCGGTCTGAGCACCTGGAGGGACGCGCGCGAGGTGGCGCTGGCGGCGGTCCCGTGGGGCGGCTTGCGGTGGGCGCGGTCGCGCGCCGCGGCGTCGAACGGAGTGGGGGCTACCTGGGGTGGTGGAGATTGTGCCGGGGTGGCCGGAGGAGGCCGCGGTGCTGATTCCGGCGACGGCGTTGGGTCTGAAATTGCCGGGACAGCGCATAACTCGTCGTTGACGGCGATATTTTCGTGATGTTCTTCGTCACAGATCTGGGCAGCGGCTTTGGTAGGGGAAGATGTTGATTTGGCCGCGATAAGAGTCTCGAAATTAGCCACCATATCTCGACATTTGGACTGGAGATCTTGGCATTTGGATTGTAAATCAAATAGCAGGCCCGTCACCTCCTTGTTGAATCGTTGTTTTCGTTCCGATGAACGATGGTGTCGGTGCGGACGCCGGGGCGGATCGTTAGATCGTGAGGACGATCTAAATGCCATGCTCTGATACCAATTGATGCAAAATCGGATTTTGCGGCGTCGATAAAATGATAACTTTTTATGGTGGATTTTTGGTAGAAGAAGAGAATGGTTGAGAAGAGAATTTGGAGGGATTGAGGGGAAGAAACTCGCCGGGAATGCGAGAGGTTGAAGGAGAAAGAACCGCGGAGATCGCGTGGAGGGAGAGAGAGAAAGAGAGGGATAAAATGAGATCAACTCAAATTTTCATTCATAATGGACTGACTAAAACTGATGGACTACCCTCTCTTTATATAGGAGAGAGGGTTTACAAAAATAGTAAACAAATCAAATTACCAACTAATTTAATCCTAATTGACCTCTAATTACTCTAATTAGACTCTAATTAATTAATTGACCCAAAATTGCAATTAAAATCTACGAAATAAACGTTGAGATCACAGGCGATCTCAATTATTTAATTAGACCAATATGACCGCTAAAAACGTAAATAAAATTGATTACTATTTAATTAAATAAATGTGGCCCCATAATTTGGGGTCACGCTGCATCACTTCCGCTTGGAGGAGTCTTGCATGATCTAGGCAGAAGAGGCCTTCGACTAAAGGTTCTCGTTGCCATGGCCTAGAATAGATGGGTGCTTGTACCACCAATACACCATCGTCTCTGGATGCAACAATGGAAGTTGCACACAAAACAGAGGAGTGCCACCTAGAATCCTTTGAGTGCAGCATGGAATTTCACGCAACAACTTGACCTAGGGTTTCAGTTGAAACCCTAAAATTTGAACTTGAACAGATCTCTATCTGGAGATAGATCTGAATGACGACAGAGATCTTCAGAGCAGCGAACAAAACTTCATAAAAAATCTTCGACGCCAAAACACCAAAACCGAATCTCAGATAAATGATGAAAAATAACTCCTCGAGAATCGAACCCGCCCTGATACCATATTAGAAATATGAAATGCAAAAGTAATCAAAGATAATAGAATAATGTTAAAGAACACCGGGATTTTTACGTGGAACCCTACTTCCTATGGAGAGGAAGGAGACCACAGGAGAAAGTCTCAAAGGGCTGATTATTGTATTCAACTTTCACGTTCGATACAAGAGATCTGGGGCTTCTTATATAGCCCCCACTGAGTCTCCACATCCCACAGATAGTAGATGTGGGAGTAAATCACTAGATGTAGTAAATGGATCCGGGATCCATTTGCCCATCTACACAAGTGACGCCTATACTCCAACAGAAGTACCCAAAGAATCAACTTGATGAGATTCGACATGCTTGTATATATAAAAGTTAGTCCTTCTTAGCATATTCTTTATCAGTATCTTTTTTTGGAGTAGAAAAACAACAACATTGCTTCAATCAATCTTATACAAATTATTTTCATCTTAATTAGAATATAACTGGGCTATACAGTCTTCTGTCTACGTTGATATCCCATGAGGTAGAAATACATAAAAATTAATTGAACAAATCCGAACTGAGCGGTTAAGCAAGCCTAGGCCAGGACCTTCTGACAAGCCCCTTAGCAAGTCAAATCCACTCGAACCACCTAAGAGCTCCAATCCAACTAAGGAAGGCCTAAATGGAATTACAGTTGACAAATTATATACCAGAAAAGGAAATTTCAAGATTCTTCCCTTAAAATCAGTCATCAGACACCAACTTAACTGCCACCAAGATAAAGGTTAAATCCTAAATAAAATGGTTGATAGTTCCTCCCAAAGATTATTCCTTCCATTTCTACTCTACCACATCAGTAATGTCATTGATGAATTCATTATTCATCTACTTTATACGAGGATTTTAGCAGAATTGCCTTAATAAATCACTAACTAAATACCCTGAGATTAATTTATTAACATTCACTAACTATGCTAAAATTAAGGTTAATTTATGTCATTAAATATTCTGTATTTTTGACCTTGATTGAGCTTATCATTTATGTACAAAAATCACTGATTTTTACCTAATTTTTCTTCAATTATATTCATTGATTAATTAACTAACTTTATATAAAGAATTAAAACTCATAAAAATCAGAAAATCAAGAGAAAATACAAAAAATTGACATCGTATATTTTGTACATATTTTATCTTTGCTAATTCTATTTTACCTTTTTCTAACCTATAAAAATCCAAAAATATATATAAAATATGTATATATTGTATATAAATTAATTCACTAATTAAAATCAAATTAAAAATATTAAATCACAAATTGCAAAAAATATGGTATTTTATTATCTATAGAGTACATCCAAAAAGATTTTTTTTACAGTTGACCTCTTTTGGTGGAACCTTCCACTGAAGCAATCAAGCTTCAGGGAGAAGGTTTTAGAAGAGTTATCTTGGGATTGTAGCAGAAGTGCATACGAGATGTGGGAGGCAGTAGCATCTTGTATCCAAAAGGTAGCTAAAGAGATGCTAGGCGAGTCAAAGGGAAGAGCCCCAGGTCAAAAGGAGGCTTGGTGGTTGAGTGAAGGGGTGCAAGAGAAGTTAAAAATTAAAATAGCATGCTTTAAAGCTATGTCTAAGGATAGAACAGAGGAAATTGTCACAAACTACAAAATAGCGAAAAAGGAAGCAAAGAAGGCTGTAAGCGAAGCTAAGTCAAAAGCTTATGAAGTTTTATATAAAAATCTCGACTCTAAGAAGGGACAGAAGGATATATTCAGGTCGGCCAAAGAAAGAGAGAAAGACCAAAGACCTTTCTTAAGTGAGATGCATTAAGAACGAGGAAGGTCATGTGCTTGTTACTCAGAAGGATATAGAGACTGGATGGGAGCAGTACTCCATAAAATTTTCATTGGGGAAGGAAATAGAGAGATCACTTTGGGTGATTTAGCTAGTAGTGAAAGTTACTTGAATCGTGCAAGCTATAGACAGAAACAAAGAAAGGAAGTAGAGGATGCTTTGAAGGTTATGAGACATGGGAAAGGTGTAAGACCGGATGACATCCTTGTAGAAGTTTGGAAAGTTTTAGGTGAGCGCGGTTTGACTTAGCTTACGAATCTATTCAATGTTATTTGGCTAAGCAAGAAAATGCATGAAGATTGGAGTATCGTGGTGGCTCTTTATAAGAATAAAGGAGACATTCAAAATTGTTCAAATTACAGAGTTATCAAATCGATTAGTCACACAATGAAGATCTGGGAAAGTGTGATCGAAAGAAAGTTGAGGCAAGTTTCCAAAGTAAAAGAAAATCAATTCGGATTCATGTCAGGTCGCTCAACTATTGAAGCCATCCATTTGCAGAGGAGAACAATGGAGATTTATAGAGCTAAAAGGAAGAACCTCCATATGATCTTTATTGATTTGGACAAGGCTTATGATTCTGTCTCAAGAGAGATATTGTGGAGAGTTTTGGAGAAGAGACAAGTGCCTATTCTATACATTAACCTCATAAAAGACATGTATGATAGGGCTTTATCTTGTGTAAGGACCCCATTTGGGAAGATTGACTATTTTGACATCAACATTGGTTTTCGTCGAGGTTCAGCTTTGAGTCCATTTCTTTTTACTTTGAATATGGACGAGTTGACAAGTCACATTCAGGATGAGTTACCTTGGTGTATGTTATTTGTTGATGATATTGTGTTGATTGACGAGACTAGAGATGGAGTAAATGAGAAGCTTAAGATCTGGAGACATGAGTTGGAGAGTAAAGGATTTCGTATAAGTAGGACTAAGACAGAATATATGGTGTGCACTTTTGATAGAAGCAATGGTGAAGGAATTGAGGTGAAGATTGGTGATGATAACATTCAGAAGAGAGATTCTTTTAGATATCTGGGATCTATTTTGCAACGTGATGGAGAAATTGATGGAGATGTTACTGATAGAATAAATGCAGGCTGGCAAAAGTGGAGAGGAGCCTCTGCTGTTCTCTGTGATAAGAAAATTCCTTTAAATTAAGGAAAGTTTTACAAAGTAGCCGTGAGACATGCTATACTCTATGGATCTGAATGTTGCCCTGTAAACCATGGACAGGTGCTATAAATGGTTGTAGCAGAAATGAAAATGCTAAGGTGGATGTGTGGACACGCACGTAAAGATTGGATTCGGAATGATGCAATCAGAAAGAAAGATGGTGTACCTTCGATTGAGGATAAGATGCGAGAAAACCGTTAAGATGGTTTGGTCATTCGCAAAAAAGATCAGCCGATGCACCAGTTAGGAGATGCGAGTGTTGGGATGTTGAGACGGCTAAGAGAGGGCGGGGATGGCCCAAGAAGAGTTGGAAAGAGACCATACGAAGGGATCTTTGTTTTGTGGATATAAGTCCGGGATCGACCCAAGATAGATCTGAATGGAGGCGAAGAATCCATGTAGCCGTCCTTACTTAATTGCAGGAAAAGGCTTTGTTGTTGTTGTGACCTCTTTTGATTTTGGATCTTTCACAAAGATTATAGATCTCATCGAAACGAGCAACTTTTATGTTGACCACCTTTTCATTTGACTTCATTCACTATTTCTTTTTGGTTTTTCTTCTTAGCTAATTTTTATTTTACTTTTTTTATAATTTTATTTTTTTTTTATTTTTTTATTTTTTTATTTTTTTAAATTTTTTTAATTTATTTCACTTTTATTTTTTATTTTTATTTTATTCCTCTCTTATTTCTTTCTCTCTCTTTCTTCCCCCTACCTTCCTTTCTCTCTCCAAGCACGTGCCACCTTCTCTCTTCGCTCGCACGTGCGCGGCACGCGGCCGCCTCTTCCCTTCCTGCAACGGCCGCCAAACTACACCCCTATCGCTCGTGGCCTTTACGTTGCGTCGCACCCTCGTCGTTACAACCCTCGACCTCTTCCTATGAAGCTGCATCGCCCACCCAACCCCAGGTATCTGCCCTTCGAGTGTTGATGACAACGGTTGACTCCCTTCCCGACACGATCCAGAGGGCCATCCTCCCCCTCTGTTGTTGCTCCATGCAGTCGAGCCTCACCACGACCTTGCCCGTGATTGAGGCCACAACCTGAGCCACCTTGCGACAACTCCACTCCTTTTTACAATCCTTACTAAAATTGCTTACGGACAAGAAAGATCTAAGTATAGAGTTGTAATGAATCCATGTTCATCTACTTTGTATGAGGATTTTAGCACAATCTCCTTAATAAATTACTAATTAAATCCCCTATGTGCTAAAATTTGGGTTAAATTCTGTAATTGAATAATCTATGTTTTTAACCTTGATTGAGATTATCATTTTATGTACAAAAATTACTTTTTACTAACTTTTGTTCTATTATATTCTTTGATTAATTAACTGACTAGCACAAAGAATAAAACTCATAAAGATCAAAAAATCAAGAGACAATACAAACATCTGATATGGTATGTTTTTTATATATTTTATCTCTGTAAATTCTACTTTACCTCTTTCTAACTCAAAAAAATTAGATTAAATACGTATGTATTGTATATAAATTAATTCACTAATTAAAATCAAATTAAAATACAAAAAATCACAATTTACGAAAATACGATATTTTATTATCTAAGAGTACCTCCAAAAATACTTTTTGTACAGTTGTCCTCTTTTGATTTTGGTTCCTTCACAAAATTTGTAGATCTCGTCGAGACGAGTAATATTCATGTTTGATTTTTTTATTTGACTTCATTTACTATTTTTTGGGTGTTTTCCTTTTTTAACTTTTATATTTTATTTTATTTTTTTCTTAATTTTGTTTATTTTTATTCAATTTTTAATTTTAATTTTAATTTTAAAATTTATTTATTTTATTTCACTTTTATTTGATTTTTAACTTTATTTTATTCCTATCCTTTTTCTTTCTCTCTCTCTCTCTTTACCTCTCCAGGTCACGTGCGTGGCACGTAACCCCCTCCCCTGCCTCCCTTTCTCACTCCAAGCACGTGTCACACACATGTCGCCCTTCTCTCCGCCCGCACATACGCAGAACGTGATCACCACTCTTGCAATGGTCGTCACCCTTCACCCCTACCCCCCGCGGCCATTACGCCACTCTGCTCCCTCGTCGTTACATCCCTCGACCTCTTCCTATAAAGTCGCATCGCCCACGCGACCTCCAGGTATCCACCCTTTGAGTGCTAGTGACAGCAGTCGAATCCCTTCCCAACGCGATCGAGAGGGCCCTCCTCCCCCTCTGTTGCTGCTCCAAGCAGCCGAGCCTCACCGCGACTTCGCATGCAGTCAAGGCCACAACCGGAGCCACCTCGCAACAGCTTCACTCCTCAGGCGACCTAGCACCCCCCCCCCCCGTTCTTCCTTCGCTTCTTTCCCTTCTCTATACCCAAACTCCACCTGCAACCTTGCTTCACCCCTTCACAGCTACAACTAGACCTGGCCAACGGGCTGGGGGCCCGCCCGCCCAGCCCGCTCATGGGTCGGACTTGGGCTTTGAGATTTAAGCATGGGACGGCCCGACTCGTAAAAAATAAAAAATGTATAAATATATGTCAATTTATACATGTATTAATATGATATGCTTTAAGTTTTTCATTTGTGACACTAGTTTTAAATAAAAATTCAATAGTTCACAAGTCAAGTAACATGTAAAGTACGTATATTAGTTATACAAAGTATAGTTGGTATTAATTAAATCATCTATATGTATTAAATACCATTAAAAAATCAATGTAAAATGACCAAAACGGGCCATGGGTCGGCCCATGGGCGGGCCTTGGACAAAGGTTTTTTAACCTCGGCCTGTTCGGCCCGGCCCATGGGCCAGCCCGACCCGCAATTTGACCAGGTCTAGCCACAACAGACCCTCTTCGTTTTCCTTACCGTATTCATCCCTTCACTCCGTTGCCACTCCATCAGCACATGCCACCCTCACCACCATCGAGTTCCGCCTCACCCTCAATCGCACCTTCGCCTCCATCTCCCTCATCATCCGCTCTATCGCCCTACGCCTCGCCACGAGCCCTACCGACCACGTCGTCTCTGCCTCTCTGCCTGCTTCCGAGCCAATGCCTCCTCGAAAACTCCATCGACCGGTCGCTCCACTGCCACATGATCGTTGCTCCACCCTCGACTGAGCTCGCCCCTCCCTGGTTGCTCTTCACGCGCGGTCGTGTGTCGGTCGAGCTACAGCTGCTCTGTCGCCCTCCGTCGCGCCAAGCTGCAACCCTCAACCGTATGTCGACTGAGGCGCAACTCCACCTATCGCAGCCACTGCGCCTCGTCCTCTCATCGTCGTCTCAGCTCCTCCATGTTGCCTCACTGTGCAGCCATTGGATCGGGGGATCCAACGGTCCTCGTGTCGCTACATCATCTTCCCCCGAGGCCTTCCTCCATGCCTCGAGGCTCGGATCAATCGAGCCTCTCTTTGTCGCCACGTGGAGGCTAGGCACTCGAGGGTCCACACGAGCCTCAGCCTCGACCCCCGACCTTAGCTCCGCCCACCGAACCTCCTCTGCAAGCGCCCGGCACGTGCGGGAGGGGGTAAATTGTAGGGAGGTTCCTACCAACCTCCAAAATCTCAAAAGTATTAATGTCGCCCAAAATCCAAGATCACATGCCCCCTACATGCATGCATGGACAAATTACATAAGGACGCCTCTAGGTTTACATAATTCCAAATAAGTCCCTCAAGGGGCCTTTTTAAGAAGAATCAATTTATTTCTATTGCATTTTAAACTCTAGAATTTCATTTTAGCATAACTTTCTCATTTGAACTCCATTTTTAGTGCATAATATGTCATTTTGAAGCTTGTTCAATGCTCTATCATTATAGATATTTTATGAACAAATCAGAGGCTTTTTATTTATGATTGTTATTTGAAGTGTCTACTAATCTGTGCAGCCTTTAGTTGACAGTTTTGAGTTCAAGTTTTGTGGGTGATTATTCGACTTATCTCTTTGTTATCTACTTTATTATTCCTTGAAGATTAAATCACATTGGAGATTGATTAAATTGGACGATTATTTGAGGATGTTTGCAAGCTTAATTTGAGATATATATTTGTGCATTCTATTTTGAGGATCTTGACCTAATTTTGCAGAAGCATTTGGAGGAGTTTAATTAAGTAAATTCCCAGATATCTTTGAGTTTTAAAGTTCATCTTTTTTAGGATAAATCATAGGGAAATTAAAATTGGATTTTTACACTCACAACCATGAGTAATTTTGTAATTACATTCATAACCTCGTATAATCGTGAATTACACAAGAAACCCCAAGTAATGCTTAACCTTTACATGACATAACCCTATGTCAAGTTCCGTTTCGAATCTCTGTAAACTTGGAGAAAAAGTTGGATGAGGACAATTTTATTCTTCAAAACATTTCCCCTTCCTCCAGCCAGCCCCCTACCTACTCCCCTTCCCCCAACCCCCTCCTGCATGTGGAGCTCCTCCCCTTCCTCCAGCCCCCCCCCCACCCGTCGCCTCTCTTCCTGCAAGCCGGCGTCCCTTCCCCATCAAATACCCGGTGATCTGGGAGATGTACAAGAAGGCAGAGGCCTCTTTTTGGACCGTCGAGGAGGTCGACCTCTCGCAGGACCTCCGCCACTGGGACGACACCCTCACCTCGGACGAGCGCTACTTCATCAGCCACGTCCTCGCGTTCTTCACCGCTTCCGATGGCATCGTTCTTAAGCAACACGTTTCATGAAAGAGGTCCAACTCGTCGAGGCCCATGCCTTTTACGGCTTCTAGATTGCCATTGACAATCGATAAGGCCCCCATATAATCCCCCGCAAAGACATTGCTAAGCATTGATGAGCCTCTCGGTGTCGGTGAAGGCCACGTAGGAGAGCGTAGTCCGGTTTCCCTGTTCATTAGTGATGATCTCCAAGCGATAGTGCCGCCACACCCCCACGCACGAGTAGGTCATCCTGAGATCGATCCATATTGTCGGTCCGTTGCCCTTCACAGCCATCGATCGATAGGGAACTATTGCAGTTGCAGGTGCTTTGACATGAGAGCTTCTGGAGAAAGAGCGAGAAAGAGAGCTTATGTGGTATTGGTTGTTGTCTTGCGATGAAAAGAGAGGGAAGGGCCTTGTTGGATTTATATCTCTCATTTTTCAGTTCTGGAACTTTCCTGTGTCGTGATTTTAGCCGTCTGATCCGATTAATGAGAGATGGATGGATTATCGATCATAACTCTTTCCAGAAGGAGCACCGACGTTCTCGTCTCTTCCAGAAACCAATGACTGAAAGTCTTGCAAGGGATGACCGATACGGTCATGAAACATCTTCCCCCAATCGGGAACTTTTGGCACTACGAGATATACATCCTCCTCCTTGATTCCTATATCAAGGACTCTTTTGAGAAGGTCCGCCTCTTCCGCGCCATCGAGACCATCCCCTGCATCAAGAAGAAGGCGGACCCCCCCCTCCCGTAGCTGCCTCGCCTCCCCGCCTGAAAGCACCCCCCGTCATTGCCTCACCGCCCTGCATGAAAGCACCCCTCCCCTACCCCACCCCACACGCCCTCTGTACTTGGCACACGCACACCTTGTCGTCGTTGCCTGCACTCTAGCCCCTCCGTTGCACTTAGCGCACACACACCCCGCCCCCTGCCATCGCTGCATGCACCGCAGGTCCCCCCCCTCCCGTATGCGGATCTCCTTGCCATCCTCCAGCCCCCTCCATACGCAGTCCTCTACAAGCAAGCCCCCCTCCCCCTACCGACCTGCAACGAAGGTCCTCCCTGCAAGTTCGCCTCAGCTTGCAAGAAAGTTTTTGCTTTTTTTTATTTTAGCTAATCCTAGTCGTTAGATGTATATTGGTTAGATTAACTCTCTCATATGGTTGAGTTAACATATTAAACTAATGGAGGGTTATGGGCGTGAGACGGAGTGACTACGGGGGATTACAAAATTACTCAGGGTTATTGATATAAAAATCCCAATTGAAATCTAGCTCTACTCAAGAAAAATCATTGCTCAAGCAAATTGCAATGGATATTTAGTGATGCATTGATTTTCTTAAACATGCGACTTAGATTCTATCTTGATAATTATTTCTTGAATTTATTTCTTTCGATCTGTGATTTTGTTTTTGTGTAAGGACCCCGACGGGAAAGACTGACTATTTTGATATCAACATTGGTTTACATCAAGGTTCAGCTTTGAGTCCATTTCTTTTTACTTTGATTATGGACGAGTTGACAAGCCACATTCAGGATGAGTTACCTTGGTGTATGTTATTTGCTGATGATATTATGTTGATTGACGAGACTAGAGATGGAGTAAATGAGAAGCTTGAGGCTTGGAGACATGCATTGGAGACTAAAGGTTTTCGTATAAGTAGGGCTAAGACGGAATATATGGAATGCACCTTTGATGGAAGCAATAGTGAAGAAATCGAGGTGAAGATTGGTGATGATAACATTCAGAAGAGAGATTCTTTTAGATATCTGGGATCTATTTTGCAACATGATGGGGAAATTGATGGAAATGTTACCAATAGAATAAATGCAGGTTAGCTAAAGTGGAGAGGAGCCTCCGTTGTTCTCTGTGATAAGAAAATTCCTTTAAAAATTAAAGGAAAGTTTTACAAAGCAGCCATGAGACCTGCTATGCTTTATGGTTCTGAATGTTGGCCTGTGAACCATAGACATGTGCAGAGAATGGCTGTAGCAGAAATGAAAATGCTAAGATGGATGTGTGGACATACACGTAAAGATCGGATTCGGAATGATGCAATCAGAAAGAAAGTTGGTGTAGCTCCGATCAAGGATAAGATGCGAGAAAACCGCTTAAGATGGTTTGGTCATTTGCAAAGAAGGTCAACTGATGCACCGGTTAGGAGATGCGAGTGGTAGGATGTTGAGCTGGCTAAGAGAGGGCGAGGACGGCCCAAGAAGTGTTGGAAAGAGACTATACGAAGAGATCTTAGTTTTTTGGATATAAGTCCGAGATTGACCCAAGATAGATCTGAATGGAGGCGAAGAATCCATGTAGCCGACCCTACTTAATTGTGGGAAAAGGCTTTGTTGTTGTTGTTGTTGATCTGTGATTTTGTTTGAGGATTAGTTGATTATTTGAATTGAGAATTAAAAATATATTTTCACAAACTTGTGCTTCGCTTTTTCACTATCTTTTTGATTCATTTGATGTGCATTTCATCCCTTTAGTTTTTCATTTTATTTTCTAACACAGAGATTACCATAGCATTTAATTATTCAAATTATCTTAGAACCACACAATTAGAAATAGTATGTTCCCTGTATTCGACCTTGGTATACTTACCAAGTAAAATTTGTTCCACGATATTTAAAATTTTTGGTTTTTTGAAGAATCACTTTCCGCCTCCTATACTACAATTAATGACTATTAAAGAGGTGGGAGTTCACGTTCATCAAATGGCATCCTTGCTGGGGAGCGGTTTATGTTTACGATTTTAGATTAATTTCTGTAATTGATTATTGTGAGTATAATTTTTGTCACTTTTCTTTCATTTCTTTTCCTTTTTGCACTCAATTTTATTTTTGCATTTATTTGCATTTCTCTTACTCAAGATACTAACTGCATTTTCTCTCTTCGCAGATAACTCGGGGCAAATTTTTGGACAAAAATCAAGGATCTGCGAAGAAGATTGTTAATTTTATTTTGTGAGAGAGTTTAAATAGTTTTATTTTCTGCATTATTTTCAGGGTTACTCGGAACCCTAATCTCTGTAATAATTTGGTCTAAACTCTTTGTGGTGTGTCAGGTATGTTTCAACCCCTTCTGTGTGGTTGAGACCCGACTTGAGTAGCGTAGTAATTAGATGCACATATGCTAGCTTAGATATTTATCCTTGCTTGTGCTCGTAATCTTTAGGCCACACATTTTCACTAACAAAACGCACTAGTAGGTCATTCAACTTACCCAAATTTTAATTCACAATTTTTTCCGCTAATAGAACTTTATGCTTAGGACGTTTTCATTTGTGCATATCATTTAGCATAAATTTTAATTCATTGTCTTGCATCCCACATGAAGAATGCGAGGAATCACTATAAATCTTATTCTTATCATGCATCATTGATTTAACGCTTGCATTGGCTTTGTCAATCCTCTTTACCTCAGTTTTACAACTTAGGATTTAAAAGAATTGGGACTGCTCGTTAGGCGTCATATTTTTATGCTCATTTAAGGCCAAGTGATAACCTTAACTTAAAACCGGGACTGCTAATCAAGGTGATTGTAAATAAATAAACATAAAATCAACCTTGTAAATGGTGGAGAGAAACTCACTCATTGCATGTAGAAAATTACCGCATACTTAGGGTAGAGCCAAAACCTGGGGGCCTCATT
Source organism: Ottelia alismoides (assembly GCA_037367405.1). Lineage (NCBI taxonomy): Eukaryota > Viridiplantae > Streptophyta > Magnoliopsida > Alismatales > Hydrocharitaceae > Ottelia > Ottelia alismoides. Next base: position 144,379 of record JAZKJV010006275.1, on the reverse strand, counting down.
CTGACTAGCTATTTCTCAGCAAGGGAACTATAGCTCCCTTAACAGATTGGGTGGTTAAAGGACAACATGTAAGGCACCGTCCTAAAGTAATACGAGTAGTTGTTCTATAGTCCGTACTTAGACCTATACTAACTGAAAGTGGAAGCAACTAGCCGTATGAATTCAGGTCATTCTTTGTGACAATCTTCATAACCTAAGCTATGCTTAATCTTCTCAAAGATTGTTATCATTAAATTAAAATTGAAAAGATAAGCGGTCGAACTCTAACGTGCCTTCACAAATGTAAAGTGGGTGAATCTACGAATTTGATTTCTGTTTGCTTTGTGTATCCAAAGGTTGTACAATTGTACCCCTCCCCCTCGTATTCTCTCTCTCTCTTAACTCGATCATCGTGGTCTTATCACCTCTCTTGACATCGAAGATGGATATCTCTGGGGAATTTAGTTCGGACTTCGTGAACAATTCACAGAACCCCTTAGATTTCATGTCTCCCCAGGTTCAAGACGACCCTCTTTTCGAGCCCATGTGGTCATGGGACGAATCTCTTCCCAGGGCCAACAAGTCACCTTCAGGGTTTAGTCGATCACGGACCAACCCTCTCTTTAGTTCTCTTCCCATCAAAGAAACTTTTATATTTGATTGATCTCTCAAACCTTCTACATGCAAATATAATTCAGACTTGTCTACATCTGAAGGTGAAGCGGGAGACAAAATACCTTCAAAGAAGAATCCTGATGAAGATGAGAACAATAATGATCCAATCGTAGCAATCCTGGTCCGAATAATCGCAGTTTAGCAATAAAATGAACTACTGAGAGCCTGGTTAACAGATCTAGGAGCTGGAAATCAGGAAGAAGCTGTCATGGAAGATACATACCTCCAGAAGATTGACACTGACTACAACTGGCTGAGACAGTACCACTCCTGAAAATGCATTCGAGCACAAACCGCACTTCATCGCGTTGCTTCCCAAGTTTGGAGGAAACATCCATGAAGAACCATACTCCTTCCTCCAAGACTTCGAACTAGTCTGTGACAACCCTCTCATCCTAGGGTTAGTCAAGCTAGAATAGATTGAGAGCTACCCCCTTTGCCTTGACAGATAAGGCTGCATATTGGCTCAAAAATTTAGGGGAGGTAGTCTCAACCTGGGCTGCATTCAAAACTATATTTTTAAAGAAATTCTACCCAGTGAGCAGAATTAATCAGATGAGGGTCAAACACACAAGCTTCACCCAGCTTCTAAATGAACCATTTCATGAAACCTGGGAGAGGTTTACGGATCTAATTTAAAAATGTCTAGGGCATGGCATTTGCAAGATGATGTTGGTCCAGAGTCTAGTGAGTGGTCTAAATCCAGAAATACAAAGGTTGGTCCCCAGGTATGAGGTGGATCGTGAGTACATGGTGGAAGGGAATAAAAGGAGAAGATGATCTAAATAGGGAGCGAAACGGACACAAGACAAACAACACAAGCAGACAAGCAAACCCTACTTTCACCAACTCAACACAATGAATGTGAAATCCCATCTCTTTAATAGTCGTTGATTGTAGTATAGGATGCAGAAAGTGATTCATCAAAAATCACAAATTTTGAATATTGTAGAATCATTTTTACTTGTAAGTATATTAAGGTTGAACACAAGGAACAGACTATTTCTAGTTACATGGTTCTAAATTAATTTGAGTAATAAATTAATGGGTAAATTACAATTTGGGTCCCCATCTGTAAAAATTCGGGTCCCAAGGCCATTTAGGAAATGGAGATTTTGGGGTTCATGACGAATATGTCCTTGTCGGGAAGAGAATGGGGTTGGGTTGCAACTTTTAAACAGGGACATATTCGTCATCGGCTCCAAATACGTTAATGGCCATGGGACCCGAATCGTTGCAATTTAAAGATGGGAACCCATTCTGAAATCAGACCCATAGATGGGGACCCAAAATGTAATTTACCCTAGATTAATTGTTATGTTAACCTTTGTGTCAGAAAATAAAGTGAAAATAAATGAGATGACATGCAAGTCAAATGAATCAAAAATACATTTAAAAAAGTTAATTCAGGTATGTGAAAATATATTTCAATCCTTAATTCAAATAATCAATTAAATCTCAAATAAAATTACAGATCAAAGGAAATAAATTCAAGAAATAATTATCAAGATAGAATCTAAGTCACGCGTTTAAGAAAATCAATGCATCACTAAATATCCCTTGCACTTTGCTAGAGCAATGATATCTCTTGAATAGAGTTGGATTTTAATTTCCCTCTGATTTATCCTCAAAAAGATGAGCTTTAAAACACAAAGATATCAGGGGGGAAATTATTTAATTAAACTCCTCCAAATGCTCCTACAAACTTAGGTCAAGATTCTCAAAATGGAATGCACAAATGTATCTCAAATTAAGCTTGTAGGTATCCTCAAATAATCTTCCAATTTAATCAAGCTTTAATGTGATTTAATCCTTAAGGAATAATAAAGTAGATAACAAAAAGATAAATCAACTAATCTCCCTCAAAACTTGAACTCAAAACTCTGTCAACTAAAGCTTGCACGGATCATTAAACACTTCAAATAATAATCACCAATAAAAAGCCCTCTGCATCAACTGTGGCCCAAGTGGACAAGTCCTCTATAACTCCAACTCCAGTCTCCAATAAGAGAAAATCTACACCATGCACCTCCAATAAAAAGAATTAGGTGGCAATTTGTAGGACATGGGAGGCTTTTCTTTTGTTGGTGACCTACTATCATTTGATCTTGTCCGACTCTTGGTTCTGATGTCTAGGGGGATTTTCGATAAAAGTTGTTTATTAATGTTAGAAAATAGGAATGCGGAAGCGTATCAGAGAATAAAGAAATAAAACATTAAAGAAGAAGGGACTTTAACGTGGAACCCTACTCACTGAGGAGTGGGATGAAACCGCGTGAGAACGCCTCAAAGGGTTGATTGTTCATTGAACTTTCTCACTGGATACAGATGGAGAGGGGCTTCTTATATAGCGCTCTCTGAGTCTCCACATCCCACATATGGTAGATGTGGGACTAAATAACTGGATGTGGTAAATAGATCCTGGAGAGTATACTTCAACACTCCCCCTCAAGCTGGAGCATGCAATGTTCAGCTTGAACAAACAGAAAGAAATCTCAACTCACGCTACATGACACTACAAACAATATCAACTCAATGCGCACAACTGTCGATTGCTGTCGAGGACATTGCTTCTCATGTCATACAGGTGGGGAGGACAAACGGGTTGGAGTGTGAGTCAACCGAATCTCCTCGTCGGAGAGCATATACTCTGTATTGCACCTGTCAGAGTCGATGCAATTGAAAATGAGCCTCTACATGGAGAACTCTAGCCTGCCACAACATGTGGACAATTGCCCCATCTTTGAAAAGGACCGAACTGAAAAGCCACGGAGTACAATCATTGTCGGAGTCCACAATCGTTGGAGGATGGAGTCTGAAGAAGTATCCTCATCGGAGAATTGGGTTTCTCCCATCTGGCACAGAGAATGGAATCTCTATTCTGGACTCCCTATGAAATCACATGAAAACCCTACCCCACATGGCATAGAGAATGGGATCTCTGGAGTCCCTATGGAACACATGAAAACTCTGGTCAAAAACAAAAGATGGGGACCATAAACAATGATGGCAAACACGTGCACATCTGTAAAAGACCGCATACATGTGCGTGTCTGAAACTGGAGACTCGGAACCAATTTGACGTCGACTCTGAATATCTGACAATTGTAGAGTCTGAAGACCTGTCTAGTCTGGAAAATCTGAATCTAGAATCTAGATCCGACCAATAACTCTACACAATACTCCCCCTTTCTCCCATATTGGTCGGAGTGACGATATCGACCAAGTTGGGAGAAGACATGAAAATGGCGAGAACCATATAAGCCGTCACATATTTCTTCGTCTTTTCTCAATCAAAATTTTTCTCATCATTTTTTTCTCAGCTATTTCATTCCTTTTTTTAATAGACGTCAAATTTTTTTTAATAAGTCATTTACCTTTTTATGGCTTTCCTTTTTCCGATCATTTTTTTTGAATCAATTTTCTTGGAACATTCAATTCAATTGGACGGTCTCCCTCCATCCTCCTTTTTTTATAACCTACGACCCACTTGGGTCGAAAGTGGCAGTTCAAAAAAATATTATAATGATTCGGCCCAGACCCTTTTTAAGGTTCCCTATGCACCCTCTCTGTTATCACCGCCTCGATGGGGCATGGTGCTCACGCACCGCAGTTGGGAGGAAGCATCGGGGAGGAAAGTCGCATGGTGGGGGGTCGTCGTCTGGTCTCACGCACATCTTGCGCACATGGAAGGGGATTGAGGCTTGAAGGGGATCGGGGAAGGGGGTTGGACCCCAAGCTCCGCCATGAGTGTAGGCCTTGTCACCGCCTGTAGGTTTTTGTGAAGAGGAGGCACCGCCTACTCAAGAGATGCGAAGGAGGATGGGCGGCACCACTTGCTGGGAGGAGATGCAGCGCGCTTCGCTCCACCTGGAGCTTCTGGAAATCACCATCTGATCCATCTTCAGGGAATTTCATGTTGGACCCCTCACCCACGCTTGCAAGCCCCGCACCTCCTTGCGACCCACCGCCTTCTAGAGTTGAAGCCACCATTTGATTGGGTAGAAGAAGAGGATGGAGGAGGAGGAGGAGGAAGGAGAGAGGGAGATTGAAGATCCACCATTGAATTTCTTTGGTTTGATTAACTCGGGTTTAACTCAAGTAATTGACTCCAATAAAGTTAAATATGACGGCAGGGTCTGTGGGGTAAGACAGAGATGGTTTACAAGGTTGAGGGGGAATTAGGTTGTTTCAAAGGTCGTAGTGATAATTTGAAAAGATTATAGGGTCTGACGGGTAAAAATCCCTTTTCTTTTTGTCTTCCTACATTTTGTTAAAGCTACTTAAATGAAAGACTTGGAATGAACCTATTAGGAATGCCGTGAGGCATGGCCTTTTGGACTTTAAATGTGTGGCAACTTAATTTTGATCTGCTGTCATTAGCTGGTTTCCGTCGTCCCATGCCCACATGTGTGCAACCCATTTGATATGTACTAAAAGTCTATCATTTCAGAAAGAAAGATTGACATACCACCCATACTCTCCTCTCTGTAAAAAAAACAGAGGCACATCCCCAGGGTCATTCAATTTTCATGCACGGCCTTCAAGAAAGTAGAACTCAGGAGGACCACCTGTCGCCAACCCCTCCATGGGATGGAAAGAAAGGGTCACACCGTCGGGGCATTTACCAGAACGGGTTTGGGGTAAAAAATTACCCAGAATGGGTATGGGTCGAAAAAATGTATAGAATGGATATATATCAGCAAATCAATTGTCGAGGCACCGCAAATGATTTGCCGTGCCACATGGACGGACGGAATGAAGTCGGAAATCCATATTTTCATCGTGGGCTCATGTTTTTGCCTTTCATGTGGTACGGCAAATCATTTGCCTCTTGCGGAAAGCCAATTGCCATTCGAAATAAACCAAGCAGCAAACAGTTTGTCGACATATGGTCATTCTGAGAACTAATTTCGAGCCATACCTATTTTGAGTAATATTTTGCAAAGTTATTACCTTATGGGAGATTAACTTCACGCCATCACCTGCCACACACGTAACTGCTCATGACTAGTTAGAACATAATCGACCGAAGAGTATTCCAACCAATCACATTGGCCATGTCAACAATCATTTTTACCTCCCAAGAGAACACTCGACATGTCAATTTCTGTATTTCTCTCCATTTATCGAACATCATCTTTGTAATAATAATGAGTCTGTTCATTTTTTCTAAACACCATTTACAATTAACGGTTTTTCTAAAAGATAAATGCTAGAAAAATTATGCTTTATTGGCCCGAGAAAGATCTCAATCCTATTGAGAATTCATGAATCAATCTCAACATATTGATCAAGTAATTAACCAGCAAGATAGTCAACAATTTGTAAACAATAAATTGAAGTTAGTGACTATAATTAACTCTATTACATGGCTTCTCTCTTAAGAATATATAATGAAGGAAGATAAAAAATCTTCAAAATCAAATGACTTCAGTTAATGGTAATAAAGATTAGCTGAACGATATCTAACCACGTATGTTTGTATAAGGGATAAGATTATATCTTGTCTCTGTGTGACAGGAGCACTTTAATAAGGTGGTCGGTCATAGTTATATTTTCCTTCTTTACGTCAAATTTAATCAAACGCCAACATGGACACTTTATCCTCAAATTTGGTAGTGACGTCACATCAAACTAAACGAAGAAAAATGAGAGGTAATTTGCATTCATTTTAATTTTCCTTCATTTTAATTTTCCTTGTTCATTATCCTGTGTCCAAACAAACTTTCTTCGATAACAATCTAATATATTTATATTCGAACCCTGACGTACAAACAGTATAGGGACCATTACTCAATATTTCTTTAGATAAATGTTGACACGTGAGAGGGCCCAACCACGGGTCCACGACTCACTTGATGATTGGATGGCCCCGCCCTTTCGTCTTCAAAAAGCATATTCACGACAAAATTTTGTTACAATTTATACATACTATAGATAAATTAAAAATACTATAAAAATTAGAAAGAAGGGAAACTATTATAATATTAAAAAACCATAAATATTTGATACAAATAGTTCTTCTCTGCCAAAAAACACACAGCAATTTGTACCATAAATAGAATTGATTTTTTATGATGCGTGGAGGGCAGCGGGATGTATCTTATCCCGAACCCGAGGGCAGGAAAATCGTAGGGAAAAAAGTTTCACCTCCAAGTATTATCTCATACATAAAACAAAAATAAATAAAGCAGGTATCTGTACGATTGATAGAGAGCGTCAGACATTGAGAAAATATCTTCTTACCCGGAGCCACGGAAGTTATCTTACCCGGAGCCACGGAAGTTAGATCGTTCGCCCACGACCAGAGAGTCTCGTCCTCAACCTCGACCTCCACCGACGATCGATCCCACGGCCCAGGACCATCGAAGTTCTCGATGGCCTCGGCGTACTCCTCGATCGGCTTCGGCAAGGCGGTGCATATGGGACGCGCCGACCGCAGCAGCTTGCGGCGGACCAATGTCGCGAGCGCTCGGTCGACGCATGAGTCCCACTGGGAGCGGCTCCTCATCCCCTCAGCAATCACGATCACGGGAGAACAACCAATCTCCTTTCTCCCTGTCACTCTCCATTAATTGCCTGTTAGGTGAACTTTGCGTACTCGCTCCTCTAAAATTTGATTGCTTCTCATGTGTGGTTGAAACGCTGTGAAAATATATACACGTATCCTCATGTTTGCCAATATTATCTAATGTCCAGAGAGAGAGAGTAATGACTTATGTCTAACGGTACATCAACTTATGCATGTGTTGGTGTGTTTATATCATCCACGGTCGTGGATTTCTTTTAAATATAACTTCCTTTGTTAGTAGGGTTGGCTAAATAGATTTTTTAAACAATTATTAAAATATTTTTAAATAATTAAATAAGTATGAGGTCTGAGAATTTCAAAAAAATGGCATTTGTCGACATCTGAGGTGCTGATTTGGAGCGCCACGTGTCGATTCGGGTTGTAGTATCCAAATCAACACTAGAGGTATCGATTTGGATTCAGTCTGTTCGTTCATTTAGGATCCTCTCTCTCCTTTAAATTTAAATTTAGCCCCTCCATAGTTCAAACAATACTCTTAAAATATATATAGTATCGATATAAAAAATTCCCAAACATGCTTCATATTTAATTAATTAAGATTCTTTTAGTAATTATTTTAAAAAAGTTCCAACAAAATTCTCACAAATGAATATTTTATTTAAAATTTTTGAAAAGATGAATAAATAGACCCGTAAATAATGGATATTATGCATATCCCAAAAGATTCCCTATGGAATAAATTACATCTTAAAATTCATACTCATTCTCAAAATGATGAGAATTCGTGGAAAAATAGCATAGTATTATTCGATTCATATGGATAGAAGGATATTTTTCTAAAATGAGTACAAAATTTCGTACGACGTCTCATAAAGATCTTTGTATCTTATAATGTAAATTGGCAATAGAAACTAAGTATGAAGACATTGACCATGTCATATTAATAATCTCAACATTCCACATTATAACATCTACTCATTTAAAAAGAAATGATATTCTATTAAAATCATAGAAGTATTACAAATTTCTAATAAATATTTTAAAATAGTTTACAATATTCTATGGTATACATTTCCTTAGAATTCCTTTTAGGACTCCTCCTTCACCTCCTTTGTTGTTTCCTTTGCCATTGTCTCCCATCTTCTTATGTCCATCTTCATGTGTTACTATTTTTATCTTCTTCTTGATATTATATTTTGAATGCATTGGTACATGCCAAAGAGGATGTGACTTAGACGAGGACTTCCTCGAAGGTTCTACTAGTTGATTAACTTGATCTCTTGTGGTTCTTCCACTTATTTACCTGTGGTTGATATGTTTGTGGAGGCTCATTAATACTTACTCCTACCGATGGTCTGCGAGGCAGCTCTAGAGGTTGTTCCACTATCACCATGGGAATACCAAAGAATTGTCTCTCGAAGTCAGTTGTTTTGGTTTGACGAACCACGGCAAATAGCTCAGCTTGAATACCTATTGAATTGTATTGAGTTGGTTGCGTGAGCTAAGAGGGTTTAGTGTCAAATTGACTTAAAGGACCTATATATAATGATCCTGCAAATTGTGATTGACTCGAATCTTCAATATATCCTATAAGTATGAAATAATTACGTTCCATTAAACAAATATTAAATTGATTTATTAATAAAATTATATATAGAAATTATTGTGACCGGAAGTCCCAAAAGTTGTTGCTCTTGTGACAATCCTGGAGACTCGTTAAATTCCTCCTAATGCAAATCTATAAGATTTGGTTATATTCAATATTGTAAAAAAGTAAAAAGTAAATTGAATTAATTGTGATAATCAAACATAATGCATACATGAAGTCTCAAATGTTGATTGTTGTTCTTGAGATCCTTGTTCATTGAATCATGCATAATGCATACCTAAAAGATTTAGATTATAAACAATATGTAAAAAAGAAAAAAAAACTAAATTTAATTATTGTGATAATCAGACAGAAATTATTGTAATCTGAAGTCTCAAACGTTGGTTGTTGTTGAGATCTGTGTTTGGTGAATCATGAACCTGAAGTCTCAAACGTTGGTTGTTATTGTTGAGGCTCCTCCCCGCTATATCCCGCATAGCTCATACCTAAAGGGATTTGCATCATAATTATCAAATGAGTTGACCAAAAGAGAACTAAAATAAAACTAAAGAATTAACAAAACCCGATACTCCTATTGTATGTGGCTCTTGTTGTATCATGTATTGTTGGGCATAGTGATGGAATGGATAGAGAACATGTTTATCATGTTATCAAATTATGTAATTTTTATTAACTTTTGCCCTCATCGTAGATAGTAAATCTATTGGTCATCTAATTTCATCCAGACTATTCCTTCCATGAAGGATATGGTTAGATCCTCAAGCGCATCACGGAAGCATGAACGTCGTATCGAATACGACGAAGAACGACTAGTCGCACTAGTTGTTCTATGCAGCGGAAATTAAAAAATTTTCATGTGACGAAACCACATGATCCAAGAACACTTCTCGGATCGTTCCGTCTAAACCATAAACAAGTTTTAGGTTTACCTCTTGAAGCGTGGTTGCGATCGAGTCTCTAAACGAAGAGACCTCCTGTCTCAAGTCTGATCCGACGGAGGAGACGCTTGCGAGCGCGGGGATGAACCACGCGCTTCTCGCAATCCATGTTGATGATCCAAGCGGTGGATCTCCTGATCTTGACACACGAGATCCGACGTCTTCTTCACGAGCAAAGCACACTGAAGTAGACGGAGTTCCACGAGAAAACCATCAGGCAGCATAACGACGACGCTGCGGCGATGGAGAACCTCTCTAGGGCATCCATGGTGGACGGCCATGAGAGGGAGAGAGAGAGAGGGCGTGTAGAGAGAATAGAAAGAGAGAAATATGCTTCTCAAGCATAGTGTGTCCAGAAGAGCAATGGGGTGCCTCTCCTTTTATAGGGTTTTGGGAACCATGGATCTCAATCCATGGGACAACACAAATCTAATGGCTCTCATTGATTGTGTTTCTTTTAATGGCTAAGATTTGTGTTGGTAAAACCAACAACAATTAATTTAATTTAAATTAAATATATGTTGATAAATCAACACAATTTAATCACAAAATTAAATCATCAATACATGGAGATAATGAAAGGAGAGAAAGCCTCCTTCCATGTGGAGAGGGGGGACGGCCGCCCTTTCCTAATGGGAGTGGTGGCCGTCCATCCTCCTCCATTAGGAATGTGGCTATTTCATCTTTTATGTAATCTCCATTATTTGCAACAACTTTTGTTGTAAATTATTCTACAAAAATAATTCACAATTATTTTGTAGATATTGCAATCTTGCCATTGAAAAATTTGTGAATCATATTCACAATCCAAAACAAAATGTAAATTACATTTCCAATTCAATGTCCAATGTGAATCCAATTCACATTAACATTTAATTAACAAATGTAAATTACAAATAGCTCTCTCTTATATATTATAAATCACATTTATAATATATATGACTAATATGGATATTGCTATCCACATTATTCATATCCATGATAATTAGATCACATTTAATCATCTTGGCTCTCTATTCTCTTGTTCTCAAATAACATGAATCATATTCACATTATTTACATCTTTGATAATCAAATCATATTTAATTATCTAAGACAACTCTTTTTATAATATGAATCGAATTCATATTAATCATGATAATTAAATCACATTTAATTATCCATTTTCTAAATGCTCGGATATATAAATCAACAATAGAATTATCCATGAACTCCTTCAGGGATAATGCGCTTTCTCCGCAGATACTTGGAGATAAGGACAGGGCGATTGTATTGTTCCACGTATAGTGACATGGATATTGAGATCATATCTCAAATCCAGATCGCGGGCCTCCCATAGATGCTCGATTAAATCAAGACCGTACATCTAATCTTTTCATTGCATCTAAATCACATTCAGATCATTGTCCAACATTTGGACCAAGATCAGATCACTTCTCTACTGAGTGGAGTCACTAAAATCCAGATCCGTTTCATCACTCCCTAGGAATGGAAGTGTCATGGTTATACAATCTTTTATGATTACATCACCCTCAGGTATTCCCAATACCTGTACATCCTGCATATTGGAAGACTCAGACTAAACTCGAAGTATTGGATCAACTTTATACTGTCTACTTCATGGTTTTATCAGTAAGTTTCTCATTCGATCATTGGGAGTTGGTATCGATCATACACTTTCCAAAAGCGTACATCATACCTAGGTCTTGATCATATACTTTCCAAAAGTATATATCAAACCTACAAATTCAGTCAAGCTTCCAAAGCGAGACGACCTTGCGCATGGAATTTGATTCTTCCCAATATCTCATGAGTGAGCTCATGCCTTCCGGTTCAGTAACTGAACCTGTATGATCCCTTTGAGAGATCGTATTACTCATATGCCCTTATATGCACACCAGCGCGTCGGTGTATAGACCTTGGTTAGGTCATCAAACCTATTGGTCTGCCAAATGTACATACTCAGACACATAGTAACACATCTGTCTCCGGTCAGAGGATGCATGCCTATATCATGACAGCATACGATATAGGATTTTGGTTATCTCGATCTCGTTAAGTCAACTCTTTGACCTAACTAATCTGACACCTCCGAATCTCTATTCCTATACAGAGGACCTGCATCAAGAGGTCGGTCAGATATCAGCCTTTAGAGATAAGGATTGCCATCTCCTACTCAGGCTGGAGATCATCTCTTAACAATTATTTGACGGTGCTCGATGAGTCCTCAATCTAACCCTTTAGATATTCATCCAAGCACCAGCCTCTATGATTCAATAGTTGAATCAACAGCTGTATGATTATTAAGATGGCCATGGTACATAACCCTAATTGTACTAAGGGACCTATTATGCAAACTATTTATTCTTCATTTCAGATCAGGGAATTATATTTGCAATAACATTTATTGCATAATGGCTCGTTGTGGACTCGCATGTCCAACAATCTCCCACTAGCCCAAAGAGCCATTAATGGGCTAATCATTTAAACCCATACTCATGTGACAATCATAGGCTATTTAGAAAATAGCTAGGTAAGTTGATCAGTCACTCTGTTCCTGCGAGACTATGCCAAGTCCTTTTACGGCACTTGCATATCCCCAGTAACAGTGCTCGCATCCAATGCGAATGTTGCATCTTATGCAACCAATACTCAATCTTGTTAGTTACAGTGTCCTTGACACTTATAGCTTAATAATTATCATAACCAGTATTTTCATAATCCTTGTCAGAATACCCTTATTCCTGGAGATCACTATCTCTTAAGGTATTCACAGTTAAGATCTTTTAGATCTCTATCTATAAAGTCTTAAGCTTTTGAAGATAAGACTTTGAGATCACTATCTCAAAAATCTTGTCATCTATGAAGATTTTGTATTTACCGCAACCAAGTGTTTTATTTCCATAGTAGGATTAGTAACAGTTTACTACTCCCACTGCATGGCAGCCATCTGGCTTTTGTACACATTTTGCACACACCCAGCTTCTCAGAACTGATGCCCAAGGGCAAGTAGTTCTAGCATGCACTTCCTCAACTCTTTGAGGTGCTATCCCTTTAGATAGGTCAGTACCATATCTTAAGGGATGGAAGCCTTTCTTGGAATTTCCAAGAATGTAATATGTCCAAGGTGTATTACTATTGTGACAGTCCCTAGTACTCTCTTCTCGTTGCTTCTGAACACCTTCAGAACTAAGATCTAAGAGGTATCTTTAAAATCATATTTCAAGATATGGAATAGCCAGTCTATAAAACACTTATTATTATCCTTATATCATTTCAAATGATTAGGATATTATCTACATTTAGCACGATGAACACAAAGGCACTCCCACTAAGCTTCACATGGCTCATCCAGATTCTATTTGAAATCATAACATTTATAATTTCATCAAATCTTACGATCCAACTTCAAGAAGCTTATTTTGAGTCCATAGATGGATTCCTTAGCTTGCACACCTTGCTTTCCTCAACCATGAAGCCCTAGGGCTACTTCATGTGAATATCCTCAGAGAGGTATTCGTAGAGGAAAGCAATATTGACTTACGTCTTGAAGATGCAGTAGTAAAGTTGTGTAGCTAAGGTTAGCAATAATCTGACCGAAGAGCAAGTCTCATTGCAAGCAATGTCTTCTCTTCCGGTGTGTAGCTCATGGCTATGAACCATTCTTTGAAGGTCTCTATCTTCTCATCAGGTTCCCTTTCTCTTGAAGATCCATTTACACCTCTACAGGTATTACCCATATAGGTGGATCCTCGAGGGTCCATATACAACACTTGTATATGAAGTCTACATTAGACTTTTATTGCTAACATCCATCTATCCATGCTATGATCTTCAGAAGCTTCATCACATGAAGTTCGATCATTGTCAGATTTCTCTGACACATGGAATCCTTCTTCAAACTTATTAGAAGAGGTATTAGTGTTTCATCTTTAATTGTCCTTTTAGTTTCCAATTTCAGGAGCCTCATTATCTTCTCAAGATTAAATGAGTTCTTATACTTTATTTTCATCTTGATTCTCAAGAGTCTCAACCTCTAAGAATCACATTCTCAGAGATGAGATACTTTAAGAATCTCAAGGTCATAAAGTAGGTATCCAATACCATCCTTTATTTTCCTAATGAAGAAGCACTCTCAAGTGCTAGATTCCAACATACATGGAACCTTATTAAGGATATACATTGTAGTCTCTACTACACATATATACCTGGAAACTAAGGGATAATTATGCTAGAATTCATCATTGATAAGATCATGTCACACATGATCCAATTGTATCTCCCTATAACTCTATTGAGTTAAGGTGTGTTAGGAGGATTGAGATAGAAATGATATTCATATCTCGATAAGGTATTCTTTGAATTTATCTAGCAGGTACTTGCTACCTAGATTAGATCAAATTCATTTTATCTTCCTTCAAACTTTGGTTCTAAACAAAAATTATGAAATCTTTGAACATTTCAAAGGTTTCTTAGGTGAAGAGAAGAAATATCATATCATACATAATCATCAATAGATATCACATATCCACAATGTTCATTATGATATAGATGATCCACATACATTAATATGTATGAGATCCTGAATACCTTGGCATCTTACGCCTTTCTCTAAGAAGGGTGTATTGGACATTTTACTTTGAATACAATATTCATAATTATGTAAGTTTTGAAACTTTAGACATTCTAAAGTTTCATCTCTTACTAGTCTATTGATCAAATCAATAAACAAATGTCCAAGGCTTGATGCTAGATCATTGTCAAATGATCTTCATCCTCATATTTATCTTAAGGTTTAATTCAGCATTTAGAAATGTTAATGAAATATTCATCAATTTTCTAATTTAGTGGAGTCCACTAGATTTTAGATTACTATCTGGAATATTTCCATCATAACTCTTTATGATAGTTCTATCTCAGAATTCATGTTTATTTCCAACATTTAGAAACAAACAATGAGTGTATTCTTATATCCAGGTCATAGAGACATTCTCTAAGACTAAGGGCTCTCCCACTGAAATTAACAAGTCTATCAATCCAACAGAGATTGTTGCAACAATTGCATCAATATCCATATGGATAACTATAAACCTTTTAAGATCAAATTTTCCAGTCTTCTAAAACATATGCATCCCATTGCAAATGTTGTCAGAAGATTGAGATACAATTATTAGACTCTATCTTATCAAATAAGAAAGTCAATTTCAATGATTTATGTAGATTATTTTGACGCTCTATCCGAGTCCTTCTCTAAGGATTCTAGATAGACTTGATAGTCATACTATCAACACATCAACTTATTGCAGTTTTGGCATCCATCCAACTCTTTGGATGTTATATGCAAGTCATAGAAGTCTAGTCAACTCTTTGACTTTCCTTCTTTCTTGGGTCCAACCCATGCTTCCATTGTGCTCCCTTTATCTATAAGCAACCATTGCTCAGGATAGAGGATCTCTTATTTTAAATTCAAAAGAATTCAAAGTAAGAGCATTTCAACATTTATACATGCTTCATTAAATTCATATAATATGAATATTATGAAGCTTCATGAATAACTAGAGTATAGACAGTAGAATGATGACACTCATCACCTACATCCATCTAAACTCTTAAAACATAGGTTCAGGTAGGTACTCAAACAATTTGAATACATCATCTCTTATAGAGCTACCATTCTACATGATGCAGAGAACCATGTCACTCATGATTAAATGTTAAGAGTACATATGTATGCCAGGATATCTTCATTGATTTTATAAGGATTATTTGACAATTGCGATCATCATAGACATGTTACTTTCAAAGTACATCCGATGAGATCAAAACTATAGAGACATACAAACCCTAGGGTTGTAGTCCTATTATCTATTTAATTATCATTCCTCATTATTATGAGGAAACTTGCACATTGCAACCACATACATTATGTGTCCAACTGCAAGTACAATATCTGGATCATGAGTCCAATCCATGATATTTTACTGGTTATTATTGAGTATAACATTGAGTGGATTTAAATGAAGGATTATCTGAAATAAGACATTTGCATAAGTGTATATATTTATATATATACATATTTTACTTTGATTTAGGAAATTTTATATCAAAGTTGTCTTGCCTTTTCAACATTGAAAGTTCATTCCCTTAATCACTCTCAATGTAAGAGATATACTTACTATTATATCTCAAGCAAGATCTGGGATCTCCTTCCTTATCTTTGTTGCATCCCAATAATATGAGAACTTACAACTCGGATAAAAAGAAGCGGGAACACATTCCGCCTTGCAAGTCCAACTTGCATCTCCCAATTTGGTCTTTAACACCCGGGCCCACCACCCCTAAGGCGATGTTGACCCGTCATTAATTGAACCAACCGTCAACATGAATACAACTCGCTATGCGCAATCCAATATCGCCCCAATAATATGAGGACTCGATATTGGGGTCACTACGCATACGTCCTTACTCTTTCGAGAAGCGAAGAGCCCGATCCAAATGGATCGTATGCAGGAGCTGTCACTTCGGACAAGCGTCTCCTACATACAATATTTGGCGACGGAACCCTCCGCCTTGACGGGAGACCATGGATGTCACTTATGTGATCCTCTATATCATATTCAAATTCTAATTAATCATTATGAATCATATTCATTATGATTAATTCTTCCAAGGGAAATAACACGTTTATTTATATTAGAGTGTCTTAATTTTAATTAGATTCCAATTAATCTAATCATATTAAATTAATGATCCAATTAATATCCAACAAATATTTTTTTAATTGTTACTTGAATTATAGTATTATCTCAAATACTTATTATTTCCAATTTTAATAATTAGAAATACATCATGATTTCTTAAGCATTATACTAACTCTACCCGCTGTCATGGCAAGTACCGACGAGAGTGGGACGGACCACATACATTGCAACCCGCAACCCCAATGCTCTCCGACTAGACACCATATCCACCTCGGGAAAGGATAATGCAAAATAAATCATTTTGTACTTGAGATGATCATCGGTTCTTCAACCGAGATTATACCATATAATAATAATCAAAACAATTTTGATTAACATTATAATGAAATTTGCTAAACAAATCCCAAGTCCTATTCAAGCAACATGTTTGTTGGAATGTTGATCATGTAGATCATGTAGATCATGTAACCAATCTTGATCTAGATCACATCTAATCATTTGTTCGTTAGGGCAAAGTCATTTAAGGACATAATTATCATCAAATATTTCACAAATATTTTATGCATAATTATTCCAGGAAATTAAACAATTTAATTTCACTTATTAATTAAATGACAATCACTAGATTCTTGATTAGGAAAGTATTTCCAGCAGTGGCCCTCACTTACTAAAAATACCATATCTCAATCAATTTAAATTCAAAGTAAGCAAAGTAAGTTCCTAAAGTTTTCTAACTTGATTTACAACAGAACCTAAGTGATTTGCACGCATTTTAAGGCGTCTCAAATCCGTAATTAACATTTTATTTACGTCATGATCCGCAGTCCCCGAAACAGTGGATACATGTTCACTAAAATGAGCATATCTAGAGCAAACGGAATCGAAATATCGCAAACTCAGATCCTACGGTTTCCTTATTTAATTAGGAATAAAATTCAATTATTATTTTCGTGTTTAAACAATTTAAACAGTGCCGAAAATAATATCAAAACAGATATGCGAAAATGAAATGCAAGAAAACTTTTCGCAAACCCTAATGAACCCAAGTCGTCCTCGGTTCATGGATCGTATCCAAAACCACCAACCTGGCTCTGATACCACTTGAAGGATATGGTTAGATCCTCAAGCGCATCACAGAAGCATGAGCGTCATATCGGATACGACGAAGAACGACTAGTCGCACTAGTTGTTCTATGCAGCGGAAATTAAAAAATTTTCATGTGACGAAACCACATGATCCAAGAACACTTCTCGGATCATTTCGTCTAAATCACAAACAAGTATTAGGTTTACCTCTTGAAGCGTGGTTGCGATCGAGTCTCTAAACGAAGAGACCTCCTGTCTCAAGTCCGATCCGACGGAGGAGACACTTGCGAGCGCGGGGATGAACCGCGCGCTTCTCGCAATCCATGTTGATGATCCAAGCGGCGGATCTCCTGATCTTGACACACGAGATCCGACGTCTTCTTCACGAGCAAAGCACGCTGAAGTAGACGGAGTTCCACGAGAAAACCATCAGGCAGCATAACGACGACGCTGCGGCGATGGAGAACCTCTCTAGGGCATCCATGGTGGACGGCCATGAGAGGGAGAGAGAGAGGGCGTGTAGAGAGAATAGAAAGAGAGAAATATGCTTCTCAAGCATAGTGTGTCCAGAAAGCAATGGGGTGCCTCTCCTTTTATAGGGTTTTGGGAACCATGGATCTCAATCCATAGGACAACACAAATCCAATGGCTCTCATTGATTGTGTTTCTTTTTAATGGCTAAGATTTGTGTTGGTAAAACCAACAACAATTAATTTTTTTTAAATTAAATATATTTTGATAAATCAACACAATTTAATCACAAAATTAAATCATCAATACATGGAGATAATGAAAGGAGAGAAAGCCTCCTTCCATGTGGAGAGGGGGGACGGCCTCCCTTTCCTAATGGGAGTGGTGGCCATCCATCCTCCATTAGGAATGTGGCTATTTCATCTTTTATGTAATCTCCATTATTTGTAACAACTTTTGTTGTAAATTATTCTACAAAAATAATTCACAATTATTTTTTAGACATTGCAATCTTGCCATTGAAAAATTTGTGAATCATATTCACAATCCAAAATAAAATGTAAATTACATTTTCAATTCAATGTCCAATGTGAATCCAATTCACATTAACATTTAATTAACAAATGTAAATTACAAATAGCTCTCTCTTATATATTATAAATCACATTTATAATATATATGACTAATATGGATATTGCTATCCACATTATTCATATCCATGATAATTAAATCACATTTAATCATCTTGGCTCTCTATTCTCTTGTTCTCAAATAACATGAATCATATTCACATTATTTACATCTTTGATAATCAAATCATATTTAATTATCTAAGACAACTCTTTTTATAATATGAATCGAATTCATATTAATCATGATAATTAAATCACATTTAATTATCCATTTCCTCAATGCTCGGATACATAAATCAACAATAGAATTATCCATGAACTCCTTCAAGGATAATGCGCTTTCTCCGCAGATACTTGGAGATAAGGACATGGCGATTGTATTGTTCCACGTATAGTGACATGGATATTGAGATCATATCTCAAATCCAGATCGCGGGCCTCCCATAGATGCTTGATTAAATCAAGACCGTACATCTAATCTTCTCATTGCATCTGAATCACATTCAGATCATTGTCCAACATTTGGACCAAGATCAGATCACTTCTCTACTGAGAGGAGTCACTAAAATCCAGACCCGTTTCATCACTCCCTAGGAATGGAAGCGTCATGGTTATACAATAGTTTATGATTACATCACCCTCTGGTATTCCCAATACCTGTACATCCTGCATATTGGAAGACTCAGACTAAACCTGAAGTATTGGATCAACTTTATACTGTCTACTTCATGGTTTTATCAATAAGTTTCTCATTTGATCATTGGGAGTTGGTATCGATCATACACTTTCCGAAAGTGTACATCATACCTAGGTCTTGATCATATACTTTCCAAAAGTATATATCAAACCTACAAATTCAATCAAGCTTCCAAAGCGAGACGACCTTGTGCATGGAATTTGATTCTTCCCAATATCTCATGAGTGAGCTCATGCCTTCCGGTTCAGTAACTGAACCTGTATGATCCCTTTGAGAGATCGTATTACTCATATGCCCTTATATGCACACCAGTGCGCCGGTGTATAGACCTTGGTTAGGTCATCAACCTATTGGTCTGCCAAATGTACATACTCAGACATATAGTAACACATCTGTCTCCGGTCAGAGGATGCGTGCCTATATCATGACAGCATACGATATAGGACTTTGGTTATCTCGATCTCGTTAAGTCAACTCTTTGACCTAACTAATCTGACACCTCCGAATCTCTATTCCTATGCAGAGGACCTGCATCAAGAGGTCGGTCAGATATCAACCTTCAGAGATAAGGATTGCCATCTCCTACTCAGGCTGGAGATCATCTCTTAACAATCATTTGACGGTGCTCGATGAGTCCTCAATCTAACCCTTTAGATATTCATCCAAGCACCAGCCTCTATGATTCAATAGTTGAATCAACAGCTGTATGATTATTAAGATGGCCATGGTACATAGCCCTAATTGTACTAAGGGACCTATTATGCAAATCAATTATTCTTCATTTCAGATCAGGGAATGATATTTGCAATAACATTTATTGCATAATGGCTCGCCGTGGGCTCGCATTTCCAACATTCCATGCAGAATCGTACCACTTATTTAATTTATGATTTAATGAATCAATATAATATCGTTAAAGTAAAGATAATTACATAAAACATACGTCATCTTTCTATTAGCCTATTAGGTTGGTGAGCTATTGTAGGAGGTGGAATATGCACATGGATCCTCCTTCTTGTTATGCTCTAGTATCATTGCATATACACATCATTGTTTGCATATGCATGCTTAAGTACTATCTATTCTTTTATTTCCTCTCATCGCTCTACATAATGTCGATTAGAATAAACGAATCTAGGATGTTAGTGCCTCGTGTTTTATTTCATCAAGAGATAACGTGTATCCCCTCAACTAAGAATAGGATATGTTGGTGAAACCCTAATTGATGCATAACACGGCCTGATAAATGCATATCCATAGCATAATAGCATATCAATTGTACTATACTCATCCAAATAAGCTGACCACTTCGACAAAGATTGTGCAGTTGTGTGATTTCTTCATCAGTGTAGGGTGTACAACTTATATACACTCAGTAAATTAGAAAGTCATTTAATCATTAACTCAATTATTGTAATGAACGTGTAATCTATTTTAATATTTACCTGATGAACTTGTTTTGTATCCAATTCTTTGCGGTAAAATATCAGTGTCGTAGCCCGCACGTTCTTCTTGAAACTTAGCACACTGCTCACTTTAGGACCAATGATCCTCCTTGGATCCTTACACGATGTCTCACAACTAGCCTTCTTATATGCACATTCTCCCATGCCCAAACATGCATGTTATCAATGTTAATCGAAATAAATCAAGTTATGAGGATGTTCCTATCTTTATAAACCGTGCATACATTGAGAACTATGCAAAAACCATAAATTTTGGATGTGATATAATGAATAATTTTTACTAACTGAACCGGTAGGCTACAAAAATCTATGCTCAATCTGCATGTACAAAACAAATGCATTCACTAGACCCAGTACTCTATCCATATGTGACATCGGCATTAACGAAGTGTTATATTAGTGAATAAAACACACTAAACATTTATAAAATTGTATATTAAATGATTTTTAAAGTAGCAAAACATTAACTTACATGTTACCTATCATATGCTAGGGTTCTGTAATTTCTCTGTAGATAACCTTATTCTATTATAACCAGGCTGCTTGTTGATTTACGCACTTTGGTCGCACACACAATTCATCCCATTTCATTTCGAATTCTCCCTTGCATCGGGCAATCGGGTTTCCTTTTTCTGATAATCGGGGTAACATAATGATTTCATCTACTTCTCCCCAATAGCGTTGATCTGTGATCGGATGAAAGAAAAATATGTATGTCTGAAGATGATACTCGCTTGAATAACTATTGTGAACATAGCTGAAGAATCGCAAATCGGGTAATATAACATGCATTCCTTGTAGCACGAGGCCAATTTGCATTCAACAGAACCAAGTCAGATATCTTTGCGAAGAGGACTCGATTTTTAATTTATAACTTGAGAAGTCCATATTCGAACACAACGACACAAGCATTTATTTAACTTAATTAATGTTGATTAGGTATTTCAGTGATTTAAAGATTCCTTAGTCATGATCAATGCATATGCAAACATAAATCAATACAATTTTGCAAAACCTTTTTCATGCATTTATTTTAGAATGACAAATAAATCAAACAATTAACAACAAAGAAATACAAAACAAATACACTCCTGATTACTTAATCAACAACTTGTGCTTTTATTCAAATTAATTAATAAAAATCCAGTGTCATGCAGATCTGACTCAACTAGAGAATAACAAAATTTATTCATTATGAGGGATGAATATTCAAAAGGGATACTCTAAAATTAGATGCATGAATGTAGCTAAAAACTATGATTTAACTTCACTACATTAAAGAGGATGAAATGAGGATTCCAACGACACCAATTTTATTTAAACAAATTTATGGTTCACAAGATAATGTATGTACAAAGCATGGGTATAACTGGAAGAAAAACTAATTATTTAAATTACAAATGAGTCCAAAAAGGACTTAAAATTATTACAAGGACCCGTCGGGATAATTATGCAATTTTACCAAAAGGGTAGGGACTTATCTGTAGTTTTTGATAATCTTGCATGGCTTCAATCCAATTAACCCATAGGCACGTGCTTTTACACGTGATAGGACTGGAGGCTCGGGCAGTGGCTCGGTCCAAGTAGTGTCTTGTTAAGCCTCATGGTTGGCTCGGGTGATCCAAGCCTTAGGGTATGAACCGCAGCTTCGGACTGAAGACGTTGCTCACTATCAGTCATTAGATCACGCATAAAATGGTTGATCTAACTTTATCTGTTGTTCGAGGATGCCTTCTTCCTTCTCTACGTATGGCGGAGGAGAATGTGCTACGACTAAAGTTTTTGCTCTTATACATGCTCCTTTGATTTGACTGAAGGTTGTGGAAACTCCGTAAAGACTTCATGAAAAAGATGATGCTTAAATGGAGCACTAAAGAGACTTAGATGATTGGTTAAGCGGCAACTTCTCAGAGAAGAAATGGGAGATCAGAGAACACTTGGATTTTCTGAATATTGATCATCCAACTTATTTGTATGGTTAGAAACAAAGCCAAGCACAATACAAATCTAAAAGATGCGAAAAGGGGGAGAAATGGGGTTGTTCGGAGATGGAGGATTCAACCTATCTTGGTTTTTCTTCATATGGAATAAGAAGATGAGTTGGAATGAACACAACGACGAAAGAGTGAAGTGATCACAGGAAGAGATACGCGTGGATGATGAATGCGAGGAGAAAGTGTAGAGCATATCAAATATTGAAATGATTGAAATTCAAAATAAAAAAAATGGTGAAAAATAAAACAAAGTAAGGTCAAGGATCTTATCTGGAGATGGAAGTGAAATAGAGATGAATCTTGGCCAACTTTGGAGCTCCAATGCTTCAAATCTTCGTGTCAGGGCCTTGGCGAAATGTTTGAGCTCCAAAAACTTCAACAGAAGCTGCACTTGGCTTGAAGGCCAAGGATCTCGATGGAGAAGAAAATGTCGACATCGCTCACCATCTCACCCTCTCTGTCACAGGAAGGTAGAATGGTTTGGGGTTTCTCTTACGCTAGGGTGGGTGACCGTTAAGAGTGGAAGAGTAAGGAGTTTTGAAAGGATGGAAGTTGCAAGAGGTTAGCTCGGGACGATGGTTTTCGCCACCAATAAATGGTGAAAGCGATGGAGAGATGAGAAGTTAGATTAAAAGTGAGGATGCGGGTAGTTAATCGAAGAGGTTCTAGGTGACAATTGGTCGGAGAAATAGCTGGAGAAGATTGGAAAAAAAATGGGAAGTTGGACTAGCATGAAGCCTCGCGTC
Source organism: Ottelia alismoides (assembly GCA_037367405.1). Lineage (NCBI taxonomy): Eukaryota > Viridiplantae > Streptophyta > Magnoliopsida > Alismatales > Hydrocharitaceae > Ottelia > Ottelia alismoides. Next base: position 120,850 of record JAZKJV010006275.1, on the reverse strand, counting down.
GCTTTAGTGATGTGGCCTGAGGTTGAAGACATCCTACAATCATCGGATCTTAGGATCCAACAGCTCTAAGTAAATCGCCAAGGAGTGGCCCATATGAGATCATCATATCTCATCGAGTGGCTGAGAATGAAGAGGAAGCTGATGAATCCAGACCGTCTAATGGAGATATGAAGCATGCATCCAACAGCTGAGAAGAGTTGCGGATGGAAAATAAAGGGGCGTGCCACATGGGTAGCCCAGAGGGTGCCAATGGTCCAATCAGAATTAAGAAATTAGGAGAAAACAATGTAAAATAGATAATAAATTAGTAAAGTCAAAATTAGAGAAATTGATTAACATGAAGTTTTAAAATCTCAATGAGATCTACAACTTCATGTAGAAGTCAAATAAAGAAGGGGTCGTCTATACATAGATAAAAATTACACAAGTAATTCAAATAATAACAACATTTTTCTTTTATTTTCTTTTCTCACTTTTTGAATTTCTAATTATATTTTATGTTATATTAAACATGTACAATATTATTCATATTTTTATTTGATTTCAATAAGAAAAAACATGTTAAATAATAGTAGTATAATATGTTATATAATATAGTATAGTTAAGATTAATTATTTACAACACATACAGAGTTAATTGAAGTTAGTTGACATTAAATCTTGGTGGATTGCTTAAGCAAGAGAGATAACATAGAGAAATAATGTGGACAAATATGGGATTTATCACTCTTGTATACTTAAGTAATCTTGTCCTCGAGCTAAATAAAGAATAGTTTAAGAGTTAGTGATTTTAATGAATTCCCTTGACATATGTGTGTGTAGGAATAATGCTTAAAAAACTAGAATACTTGGCTTGTAGAGATACTAAGACTCTAAGCTAAACTTGTCCTAATAAAAAGGAATTCAACTCCTCTAATTATTAGACTCTCAGTATATAAATATATGCATAAAAGGTATGACTTTAATGTGTTGGGTGCATTCGCAAGAGTAGAGTCACTCAAAGTTCCAATAGAAGAAACTCTCTTAAAGAACCAACCCTCAACACTAGGGAATAAATATATTCTTGCTTCAATCCACTGTTTCTTTAGTTTTTCAGACTAAAAAGATGTAGATGGTTGGCTAGATGATGGAGCAAAATAGGTATGTGGCATTCTATTCTCTTCCCATTGGAGCAAGGTTTCTCTCAAATGCCAATACTCAACACTTTTGTATATTTTTAATGTCAATCAGTGTGTCCATCAAAAGAGATTGAGCTGTTTTTACTTGTTTTCCTGAGAGTATACCAAGGTACATCTTTTTTTAAAGTATTTAATATACTTGCACCCAAACTTATAGCGCAAATGACACTGGGCCCTTTTTGATGTACTAGCCCGACCTGTAAAAGCCTAAGACTTGGTCTAAGTGGACACTTAAAATGTTTGGAGCACTCACCTTGAATGTAAGCTCATAATGATGTAGTTTTGTAATGTAGTGAGCTTTTCATCATTTTCATTTCATTTTTTCCATATTTTTATATTTTTTCTTTTGGCTAGCTCCACTTCTTTTACCAAAGATTGACATCCATTAATCAACAATTTGATTTAATGTCATCATACCCAGGAAAAGAGATTAGTATGAGAACCAAGTCCCATACTGGCTAAAATATTGACACTCGGGTTTCATGAAGCCTTCATTAATCTTATCCCATCATCGAGCATCATAAGATCAGGTCCAAACTTAAATCTCGAATCCTAGTTCCTCAAGTGAAACCTCAACTCATCTCAGTCATGGACACAGTCATGCAAGTGAAGTGATGGTCATATTATTTATAGGAAGAGACTAAGCATGCAATATAGCACACAAATCTTTCAAACTAGGGAAGTTTTAATTTTTAAGTCCAAGATCCTCATGATTAAAACTGATTAACTCTAAGTCTTTGGACCTCATAAATCAAGTATTAAAGATCATCTCAAGTCTTGAGTAAAAAAGTGTAAGTGTCAGGGAAAAGCACCAAATAAAAAGTTAGCAGGTTAACAAGTTAGAAGTTATTTGAAGAAATTTTATTAAATAGATCAGGTACCCTTAACACAAAACATAACAGATTGGAATAAGATTAACAACACAAGGATACCCAAATACACAACTTCAATATCTTAATATCAAAAATCTGACTTGAATCTTCGAGGTTTGAAATCACAAGTGGCCTTATGCTTGAATTGCTTTCTTCTCACGGAGTAAACCTCTGAATCTAAATATGAAAGATCATCCTCAACTTGGGAACTTACACTCCTAGAATGATGCCATTCTTCCTCGAAAGTAATATCCATGTCAACATAGGAAGATCTAAAATTCTCCAAAATAGCAGTAAGACAAGTCCAACCATTGGTTCCTGCAATCGACTTATGGGTTCTACTTAAAAGACAAAAACTAGACAAAGAGGATGACCTAACTTGCAAGTAAGACGACAATCAACTGGTTGAATATCCTCAAGAAAAGGTATAGGATCCTCCATATCTAACTTTTCTAGTAAAGTGTTATCTTCCTCAAGAGACATCACTCTTCTCAAAGAACTCTTTGTCTACTTGATATTCCAAAATAAAGAATTTAGATCCAGACTCTCTTCCATGCTTGACTTTGTGAAAGACCAAAGACTAGACAACCTTATATACACTACAACCTGACGGTTTAGTAAACCATCACGCCCTCTCAAATACTCAAAACACAATGTAGAAACTGAAGAGACGCAAGGGTTAGCTTTTATTTACAAGTTAATTCTATTTATACCCTTAAAGTTCGAAAAAAATGAAATTTTTTACAAACCATTTCACATAAATATAAGTTTTCCAAATATTTTGCAAAGATTTTCAAAACAAGTCAAACCAAATTTTTACAACCATATGTAAAATATTTCGAAAACCATGTCAAATAATAATATAAAAGTTTTCAAATACTATTCAAAACAATTTGTACAAAGCTCAGTTCAAAATAACATGATACCCATAACCCCAAAAAGTTTTGAAAAAGATAAACTATGAGCTACGACTAAAATATATATGAAAGATATACGATAAACCCCCCTATACTTGGCTTTTGATATGTCCTCATAGCACAAAGTGATATGAAACTATAGCTCATGATAAATACAACGAAATGTGCAAGAACAGAACCAAGAAGGTAAGTGTACGGAAAAGTGAAAGAATATGTCAACAAAGTATGGAATGAGTCGCCCCCTCCCCCCATACTTAACCTGAAAATAGCCTAAGTATAAAGAAGAAAGGAAAAATAATGTAGAGAGACCAACATAAAAGAAAATAAAGAATCTACAAAAAAGGGTTATGTTCCCCCTATACTTATGCTAGAAATAGCCTAGTTTAGGTGTAAGAGTCTGTAGATAGGATAAATTAAATCCTTAAAGAATAAAGTCAGAAATAATATGAATATGATTCATATTGAGTTTGACCGATGTGAATTTTCTACTGCAACTTCATGTTGTATATGAGATGTCTACAAATGAATCAACTGGCACGAAGTCAATCACTTCAACAAGAGTCAATTGTTCATTGGATTCAACAAAATGCTTCAACACCTGACCATTCACCAAGAAGGAAGGTGCACCATCTGAAAGATATGCAATCTCTACACAAACATTTCCATGCACTTCCTTAACTATATAATGATCTGTCTATTTGGATTTAAATTTCCTGTGGAAAATTCATAACTTAACATTGAACAACCATACCTTTTGTCATAGGACAAAGTTCTTACATCTAATATGCGAATCATGACACTTCTTAACTTTGTCCTTATAGATCAAGTTTTTTTCATATCCTCCATTATGATCTCCATTAACTCATTAAGGTTAAGGTCTCTGCAAAGCTTTCCAAGGCGACAATTCCAATTGATCTTCTTTATTACCCATTCTGACTCATGAATCAATTCAGCAGACAATTGGCATGGCTTGCTATAAATCATCCTCAAAAGGTGAATTACCTAAAGGGGTTTTATAAGCCGTCTTATAGTTCCGCAGAACTTGGTCCAATAACTGAGATCAGTTCTTCCTATCAGAACGTACTAGCTTCTGAAGTATGCTCTCCACCTCCCTATTGGAAACCCCGACCATGTCGTTCGATTGTGGGTAGTAAGTACTAGCAATTATCTGGTCAACATGATAGTCCTTAGTTAATGATTTCATCTCTCTATTCGCAAAATGATTACCCCCATAAAAAATAAAAACCTTTGGCACCCCAAACCTTGAAATGATATGATCCTTGATGAACTTACAGACAATCCTTCTGTCTGCAACTTGGATTGGGATAGCCTCCATCCATCTTTACAAATAATATACCTCTAACAAGATATACTCAAATCCATGGCAATTGGGAGAAGGACCAATGAAATCTTATCATTTTGCTCTATGCATCAAAAATATTATAGAAAATCACCAGTTGCACCCATTACTATAACCAACTGTCCCTCCCATCCTTTTACATACCGGTCGCGACCTTACAAAATCAATGGCATCTCTGAATAAGGTCAGCGAAAAGAATCCACATTGAAGTACCTCGTAAGAGGTTCTCTTTCCTGAATGGTATCCTCCAGCATCAAGTAAATAACGATATATGACGACACTCTGGTATTTCTCTCGAGGAATACACCTTCCCCGGACACAATACAGTCCTTCAAAGAAAAGGAATGAATCCTCCCAATGACATCTCCTTGAACCTGACTTCAGTCAGTCAATACTACTCCTAGTCCAACCATGTAGAACTTGCTTGGAGACAATAAAGTTCATCATGTTGGCATACTAAGGGATTGAATCGATAACACAAATCGGCTTGTCTAGAAAGGTCTCTCTGATAGGGTTCAAGTCAGAGGAATCCTCTAACTCTAGTCTAGACAGATGATCAACCACTAAGTTCTTGACTCCAGGTTTATCCTTAATCTCCAAATCGAACTCCTGGAGCTACAGAATCTGCCTAAAAAGATGTGCCTTAGTGTCCTTCTTTTATATAAGATATCCAATGGCTAAATGGTCTATGTGAATTGTCACCTTTGACCCCAAGATGTAAGACCTAAACTTCCCTAAATCCCAAATTACAGTATGTATTTCCTTTTCTGTCATTGTATAATTTTTTTGTGCTGAATCTAAAACTTTTCTCGTGTAGTGAATCACAAATGGAATCTGGTCTTGTTGATGCCTCAATACAGCTCCTATAGAAAAATATAAAGCATCAGTCATGATCTCAAAGGTAAAAGACCAATCAGGATCCTACAGAATCGTCGAGTCATAAATCTTTATCTTTAAGAGCTCTAAGGTCTCAAGATACTTGCGGTCTACAATAAAATTGGGGTCTTTCCCCAAGAGCTCAGTCAGCGGTCATGTAATCTTGGAAAAATCATGAATAAATCGTCTATATAAAATCCAACATGCTATAAAAATGACCTCACTGACTTGATGTTGGCTGGAGGATCAAGTTTCTTGATCTCATCCACCTTGGCAGGGCCAACCTCCATTCTCTTATTAGAGATGACATGCCTCAACATCATATCATCTTTAACCATAAAATGACTTTTCTCATAGGAGAGGACTAGATTCACCTCTCTACACCTCTGAAGAACACAATCCAAGTGCACTAAACATGAATCAAATGAATTGCCATGGACCGAGAAATTGTCCATGAAGACCTCCTGGAAACCCCCCACCATTTCGACAAACATGGTAATCATGTACTGTTGAAATGTACCTAAGGCATTTCATAGCCCAAAGGCATGACCATGAATGTGTATGTACCGAAAGGACAAGTAAAAGTGGTCTTTCTTGGTCTTTAGGGGCATGGCTATCTGATTGTAGCATGAGTATCCAAAGAAAACGGAAAAACTTTTTCCCAGCTAGTCTCACTAAAATCTGGTCAATAAAAGTAGGGGAAAGTGATATTTCTTGGTCATGATATAAAAATATATTTTACTATATGCTAACACAAACTTAGTACCATTGTTTTTTTAGATTCTCTTTCCACTTGGTTTTTACTCGCATTCCACTTGGCAATAAAGAAAGCATACATCTTGCTATAAAAGCCATGCATCTTTGATGACCGAGAATTCGACCTCTCACTATCGGGCCAAGGTGTAAAAAAACGGGTCGTTGCGACCCGAACAGAGAGACTCAGTCAATCAAGAAAATAAAACCACCAAATCAAAGATAAATCAATAAAATACTAAAGCGGTCTTCGCTATTTATTTAACCTGGTATAGCGACCGGGGTCGAACTCAAGGAGCAGGATTGGCTCAAAAGAGCCTACGAAGTAGTCTAAATATAAAATAAAAAGACAAAATATTTTTGATGGATTTATGTATTTTAATTTTTTTTGCATTTTTAATTATAAAGAAAATATAAGAAAAATCTAAAAAGGTCACATTCAACAATTTATTCAACACATCAAAAGTGCTCAGAAAATTCAAATAAAATTGTTTTTGTGTTTTTTTGTATTTTTAAGTGTTTTTGGTAATTTATCAAGATTTTCTAATTTTTAGTTGATTTTATATAAATAAAAAAAGGGAAAAATAATGAAGAACTGTGCAGTCAGATTTGAAAGGCTAATAAAAAATAGATTATTAGCCTATAAAAATCCAAAGGCAATTTTTGTGAAAAGTAAAAATAAAACTAAACTACATAAACCAAAATTGCATTTTTTTTATTTTTATATAATTTTTAATAATTTTTATAAGGTTTTGAGGGTTTTTCAATTTTATGGGTTTTATAAATCCAAATGACACGAAAATTGGACAGAAACTCAAAGACAACAAAACAACAAGCCTAAATTTTTTAGAATTTTTAGATGAATTTTTATATTTTTAGTTTATTTTCTATTCCAAACAGTATCAAAAATGATGGTTTTTGATTTTTTTAAAAATTGCAAAAAGCAATAACAATGTCCCAAAAATTGAGTGAAATTTTTACACAGTGGCAGGAGCCACGTATCCAAATTTCACTGGATTTGGATTTAATTTGATATTTTATTCAACCAATACAAGACACACAACACACATGGACCAAAGTGCAAAGAAATTAAGTTCAAAGGGCCAAATGATAACATGTATTAAAAATGCAGGGCTAAACTTGCAAAAAGCCCCGATACACACGTAGACAACACGTGATTCAGCCACGGAGGGGTATGGATGTCATTCCTGTTTATAAAAGATCAAACCATAACAACAAGAAAATCCAGGGAAAAACATGCAATTAACCCACGAGTCACGTGTCGATGCACGCGCTCCACACACAGATGGACTGATTTGCAAATAAAACAAGCATAGGGTCCTGCATGCAATTTATCCAAAATAAAGACAACTACGACACGTATTTACAGGACTAAACATAAATATGAAAAGTGTGAAGGGCCTAAGTGAAATATGCCCTTTTATTAAGATCTGACGGCTAAGGTGGCGCCACGTGGATGATCGGATGGTGTAGAACAGTGGACACTCCTTCGCTTGATCGACGCTCCAGATGCATCCCTTTGATGATCGAATGACTGGCAACTCTCCGCAGGTGGACGGCTATGATCTAAACTGGGCGATGGGGTTGATCGGACGGTAGAGGAAGACCCTCAACGAACAGATCGCCGACGAACTTCGCCGGCCCGATACGCGCGGTGGAGGGCTCCTCTGATGCTGCTCTGAGAGGGGAAATGACTTCCGAAGAAGTCCGCAGCTGATGGCGTGCTCGGAAGGGGCCGGGGGGTCCTGGAGGTCCCAACGGCGAGGTGGAGCTGGTGCAGCTGTTCTTCAGTAGCCGGGCTTCCAGATGAAGCCCATTTTCCTGCTATTCTTGCACGAGAAGAATGCTGGGTCAAGGGCAAACTGCCTGGACCCAGTGAAGGGCGGAATGGGTGGTTGGATGGGTCGCGGTGTGGTCCTCCGACGAGCGGCGGTGGAGGAGGACCGAACTCCTGGATCCGAGATGAACCAGGATGGGTGAATGGGTGGAGAAGGTGGAGAGGGAATCAGCCGGCGGAGGCCGGCGACACGAAACCTAAGAATCGAAATCTAAGGGAAACTATGAGCTAACTGAGTTACCTGATGGATGAATCCGTCTATGCTGAAGGTGCTAGAACTCCGGGAGTCGTCGCCTCAATGGATGGACGGGTCCATAGGCTCAGGCTCGCCTCACAGCGGAGCACGGCGGTGGAAATCGCCGGATCAGTGGTTCCCGGCTACTCGTCCCTCTCTGCTACTCTCTTGCACGCGGCTGTCACTCAGGTGAAGGAGAGGAGGTCATTGGAGGCGAGGGGGAAGGCCAAAGATGGCGTGAAATGTGCGGCGGAGATGAGCGATATACTAGAGAAGGGTCCGATAAGATGGGGATCAGGGACGAATCTTGGTGCGCGGATCCCTAGAAGGAATGTCGGGCGTGGATCGTTGATCAATCATCGATATTCAAAGCCCGGGGTTTGGATGGATGGAGGTCGGATCATGTCTCGAAAAATGGGAGAAGATCGGGTCGGTGACAGGGTCCGCGATGAAGAGGTCCACGGGGGAGAGTTGTCCGGGGGTCAACAATCCCATGTGAACCAATGAGAAAAATCCATTTCAAAATTAATTAGAAATTTAAAATAAAATAGAAAATGATTTTATTTGAAAATATTTTCAACATGAAAAATGTTTATTTATTTTCAAAGTATTTTTTGTTATTTTTATTTATTTTTTTGAAAAAATAAATTATGTATTTACATTATATTATTATTATATATAGGCATATGTACATATGTCTTGTTGATTTTATTTTTAATTTTTTATTTTTGTACAATTGTCCCTATTTTATATTTTATTTATTTACATCATAAATTATGGAATATAAAAAGATTTTTATTTGATTTTTTATTAATTATTTACAAAGGTAAAATAAATACATCTTTTATTTTATGTACATGGTATTTGTTCACTGATGAGAGATAAAGTATTTATTTTTATTTTATTTTTACCATTTTTATTTTATTTTTATAAATATATATACAAATTATGAGGGACACATAAATAATTTTATTTTGAGGAAAATAAAATTATTTATATATAGGTGTATGTACAAGCATGATTGACCCTATCTCCCTCTACTTGGTTTCTTTTGCGGTCAGGCCAATGCTTGGCCCTCCCTTGGGATTAGGTCGCTCAATATTTATTCTAAATATTTCCCTCTTTTTCTATGTCTCTTTATTCTTTTATTTATACACAAAACATGCTAATTATTCAATATTAACGAATGCATGCTTTTTGATAATTTATTATATTTACACACGTATACATGGTGTTTTTGCCAAAATAACTAGCTAAAATAAAAGAATAAAGAGTGATGAATGGGTATTCATCCCCCCTATACTTAACTTTGCTAGTCCCTTAGCAAACACTTATTTGAAAAAGAAGTGCAAAAGAGAAAGAAACAGAAAAAGAGGAGAAATCAAGGTTGAGTATTAAACTTTCCTTCATTAAATTGAAATATGGAGCTCAGTCAGACCTTCAGATTATTAATTTGTCGGAACCTTATTTGGATTTAAGCTTAAAACTTAACAGCCTCTAAGTTCCACCAATCTATGGTCAAGACTCCTCAATAAACCAGATCAGAACAAGTCTACATACACAAACTCTAATGACCATGAATCTTTCCTTGTACTGTGTAAGTGATATGTAGCTCCCCACCTCAGAAGTGACAAAGAAACAACCTCCCTCGACCTGGTAACTCTAATGCCTCGGTCTAGCAACTCTTTCCTCGAGGAGCGGGGTATTCCCTTCTAAGTTCAAGTACAACCGGCTCAAGAAGAGGGAGAAGAAGAGAATGGACCCTGACCAATGTAGCCATGTATCCTTGGGAGCTCTAACCAGTGTAGCTGAGTCTCCCGCTGCAAGTTTCATGAGATGGTCATGTATAACATAAGATTTTCTTTATTTGACTATATACACTCCGGCGGGATTATTAAATTTTCAATCCGACCCACCACTTTTTTGGAGTTTTTCTTTTTGCATATTTTTTTGATGTGCATATGTACAACATATCTACATGGTGCAACATATATACATAAGGAGTTTTTCCTCTTGAGCCAGTAGACTATCCCTCTTTTGAAGCTTTATTGAAACCCACAACTCCTGTCTTTAGACTTCATAACCACCAGATCAAGTTGAGACGCACTTCCTTCACTATAAGAAGAAGAGAGGTTCCGCCTAGAAGTAATACCCTCATATGCTACCCCAAACCAAAGGAAACTGCCTCCTCACCACCTCATCTGTGGAGAGCTATGTGTAAAGTGCTGGTGCAAGTAAAGCCATTGTCTCTGAGAGTCATGTGTGTGTTGTCAAGTGCTCTACTTAGGCTCATCAAGATGACATATGCTCATAGCCTAGTGGACTCAAAGAATTAAGTCCCAATGGACCTGAAAAGTCTTAATCCTAAGCCCTATAAGGTTCCTCTTATAATTAGGTGGATTAAGGTCTTAACCAAGCTCCATTTGTTAATTTAATTCCAGACCAGTTTAAATGTCAACTAAGATTTGGAAAAATTTGTACAAATATTTACAAAGATGCAATTTTACAAATATTTACACATGTGCAAAATTTTTGAAAAATGTTTGAAAACATGGATGTGTGCATGAATGTGAAGTTTTGCAAAATATTTACAAATATTTACACAAGGTTTTTGCAAACTTTTGATTTTCAAACATTTTACAAAAATTTTGTACTATGTACATAATTTTGGTAGGGAAATATCTACAAACTATTTACACAAATCATTTTTACAATCATTTGTACAAAAATAATTTTTATAAATAGGTAGGTATGTGCAAGAAGAATTTTATGTACAAAGAAAATTTTTAAATTTTTATGGATTTTTAGCCATTTTATTTATTAACACACTCATACAAAGTACGAGTTATGGCTAAAGTATATATGAAATATATACGACACCCCCTATACTTAGCTTGAACGATGTCCTCAGAGTGATCAAGAGCGATGAAGAAGACATAACTCGTGCTTAGTATAGGGAAATGAAAAGGAGTGGCATATGCAAAAACGAATCAACGAATGAAGAGGACTCGGTGTTTCCCCCTATACTTAGGATCAAGTAATCCTAAGTATAACAGACTGTACATAAAGGGAAATCCGAGTGAAAGGATGTACATGGTCTACCCCCACTATACTTAGGGTAGAATATCCCTAAGTATAGTCAGCAAACAGAGGTAGAAAGAGACGAAGAAGACATATATATATATATATACAAGATGGATGGGCATTACTCCCCCTATACTTAAGGTGAAGGATCCTTAAGTATAGGCAACGACAAGAGTAATGAAACAGAACGAAAGGAGCAACTCAGTGTTTACACCCCCCTATACTTAGGATGATGTATATCCTAAGTATAGCAAAGATAATCCTAAGCGAGACCTGGGGTGAAAACAAAATGGAAGAAACAAGGATCAAATCATGACGGCATGTATATGCAAAGAGTACAATGTTGAGGTGCCTCTCAACAAGCACTAGATTTTACGCCCCTAGCTGGGCGCAAAGGCTAGGATAAGGTTGTATCAAGGTTCAGGACGACATCTGTAAGGCGAATGCCGTACTGTCATTGCAGTCTCGGTATGAGCACAACGACAAAATCAACAATGTAAGAAATGGCACCCAGATGGGTAATCAGGCGGGTGTCTGCTACCGGCCAAGGGTATGGAAATATGTGATCAAGATCCGGTAGCACAAAAGAAATCATCGGCTCAGTATCAAACTGGAGTGGAAGTGTAGGGCCGAAGAAATCGAACGTGGAGAATGATGGATCAGTCATGGAATCCTCCACATCAATCAGTGTCTCAAAAAGATGTGGAAAATCAAGATCAGGAGACTCTCTAAGAAAACTGATATTCGATGCATAAAATGGAGATAAATCAGGCAGATCATCGAATATCTCAAGGATCGGCTCATCCTCGCGAGGGTCGTCGAGGTGAGACAACTCAGAAGTAGAAGGATCAGAAGACTCGGTTTCGTGATCTGCCAGATGGGATACACTCTCAGAAGGTGAAACCGAGTACACATTGTGTATGGCATTCTCCCGCAGATAACCCTCAGGGAGGAATGAAAGATCATTGGTGAGAAATAGAGGATCAGGAGCTATCAGGGCATCTGCGCTGCTGTCAGGCACCCACTTTGTGCACCAGGATGCATCATCATCTGAAGTCTATTTCTGGTCAATCTGGAGGCAGGAGAAGGTACTGGTCAACACCGTGAAGGTTGGTAATGTGGCTGCAACTGGTCCTCACTCTGCGGCAATGCTGGCTATCATCTGGTCCTCATAGTATGGATCTATCTCATCAAAGTGGAGGACAGAAGGCTCGAATACGGGAGCATCTATATCAGTCATCCCGAAGTGGTATCCCATATCGAGCTGTGGCTGCTGGAATAAGTCCCGGTATCTGTCTGAATTCGAGAAGTATCTCTGCAAAATGGAAGCTGAGTCATACGGGACTGGACACTGAAATGGCTGGGTCGATGGCTGTAGTAGCGGGGTCTCCTCCATCTCCTGGAATATCAGATGATATGATATCCAAGACTCGTCGACTGAAAACTCTGGGGCTGACTCGAACTCTAGCTGGAAGACCAACGGGAACTCGAGTAGATTCTGGGTCAGAACCTCCATTGTGGTAGTCATCTCCTCTATCATATGTGCTGCAGTAGAATCCAAGTCCTCGATCGGGTGTATAGAAGTTGTATCCTCATGTATGGTGGCACACCCAACTGATACTGCAACATCCTCATGTGTTGTCCCGACTATGGCATCTTGTGAGGATGGGCTCTATGAAAATGATCTCGAGATGGCATCAAGTAACTCAATGTCGGAACTGCAGTGTGAACCGCCACATGAGGTCACGACCAGTGCTATCTAATCGGCGGTTGATGCGGCTAAAATCAGATCGTGGCTTTTTAGAGAAGAGATTGTCGATGTAGAAAAAGCCTGAAAAAGATCTCAGTCAATCAAAAAAATTCGGTTTTCAGAGAAAAACCTACACTATTTATTTTACCAGGTGAGTTTGCCTGGGTCAAACTCAAGGAGGCAGAATAGATTACTTTGATTTTTTAAGAGAAATTATTCTTGTGATTTATTTTTATCTCTTCTTAAAGCAATCAAAGGAAAGATACAAGTTTTATTGATTTTTGATTTTTTAATTTTTTATTTGATTTAAATTTTTTCCAATTTTTATTTAATTTTCAAAAGGCTATTTTCACAAGATTTATTTATTAAGTAATAGGTAGAATACAGGTAAAATATAGGTGATATAGTATAGTAGGTAAAAAGCCGAGCAACGGGCTCGAACTACAAATGAAAACAAAACAAAACGGAATCGGTTTTCGAAGAATTAAAACACGATGAAAACACGAGAAAAAGACACGGAAAAATACTTAAAATCTTGCTGGGGTAGTTGCGTAACTACCCAAGAAAAATCGACGAAAAACAAGGTCAAAAGTAGGTCCAAATATCCCCTACAGCCCAGGGGTATAAGCGTAAGAAAAACTCTAAGAATTGTTGCAAAATGGTCCTGAACAGGACTGTTTTGAAGAAGAAATAAAAGTTCTTACATTTAAGTCCCTGCGGAGGGACCTGAATGTAATTTTTGGAAACCTTCTGGAGCGGGGGTAAATTCTAGAAATTTTCTAGAGTTAGTATGCAAAATTCCCATCGGTTCGGCTTGGACAGTTGTGATTAGAAGCTGATGGCGTGATCTGACGTCCCTTAGCTTGCCACGTGTCAGTCACCTGTGCACCTGGGCGATCTTACAGTTCTTGATTCAGTTGCGCAGCGACTGAGGAAGGCTTCTTCTCTGTTTTATCTCAGGCGATTGCCGTCGACTTAGGCTCTCCTGCGGGGCCAGAGGGGTGGCTCCTCCACCCCTCGAGCTCGCCCGCGGTGGTAGTTAGTCGGAGGCGGCTCCGAGCGGTAGTGGGAATGCGATGAAGACGGAGGCTCGAAATGCTCTATTCTGGAGAAATGATTGTTGCAGTCTGACGCCCCTTCTTTGAAATTGATTTCCGTGTAAATGAGAACTCTAGACGATGTGAAACTGCTCCAGATTCAAGATTGACCTGCAAATAAGAGATTGATGTGCTCGATTCGAAGAATCAGCCGAGGGATTAAGAGTTTGCAAGATCAAAAACAATGGTTTCCAGGAGAACTGTGCGAGATGCGTGAAAATGGTGACGAAATGAGTCGCAATTTGAAGTGGATTTGAAACGATTGGAAAGGGATTTTGGATGAGCGTCTAAGTAGGATGATTAAGCATCCTAATGACAATTTAATCTCGCTAATGGATACATGTAAATCAATGAAGAAATTCAAAGAAAAATGAATGAATAGGTCTGGGAAGATCAAGGTGTATTACCTCGAAAGAGTGCTCGACGGGCGACCTTGGCCGGAGCGTGACGCACGCGGTGGCGGCAATGCAAGACTGAGAAGAACCTTGGAACCTCCTCCGATGTTCCCTCCTCCACGCGAGCTAGCTTGATCGGAGCTGTCACCTCCACGTCAGGCGGAACGAAGCTTGGAGGGCTGGGGGTCGAGCACTTGGAGCTGGAGCTACAGGTGGTTGGAGAGCTAGTTTGGCAATGGCGATCTTTAGGGGTTTTTATAGAGCAATGGAGTGGGCTCCAAGTAAAATCTAATGATAGGCGAGTTAGTAGGTTGTTAGAGGATTAGATCCAATGGCTTAAATCGCCTGGAGGAGTGAAAATGCGCACTGGAGAAATTGTTGAAGACGGTCGTCTAGAACAGAATGGCTGAACAACTTCTTGAGGAAGATGAGCCAGGTGCTGACAAGTGTCAGCACCTGGTTGGCCAGTTATTGTAAAATACTTCTAAAATCAGTATTAAATAGTAATTAATGTTATTTTAAATAGGTATAAATATAAGAAACCTAAATAATTTAATTAGATAATTTATAGAATAATTACTTTTTATAAATAATGAATAATAAAAAAATATAAATATTATATTAATACATAAATATATATATAAATAGGTTTTGGATTTTTTAATTCAATAAATAAATAAATAAATATTAATTTTATATTTTATTAATTATTAGAATAATAAATAAGGATTGTGTGAATTTTTAAGGATTTTAATAAATTAATTTACATATTTTAATAAATATGGGTAGTATCTAGTCAGTTCATTTTTACCTATAATTTAGGTTTTTTTTATTTTATTAAAATAATAAATAAGCTCCAAAAATTATGAAATAAATTAGGGTGAAAATACAAGATCATGAAAATATTTAGAAATTATAAAATTAATAAAACTATAAATAATACGTGTTACATAAAATAAATAGCCCAGAAACCCTGTTGTCTTTTGGTCCCAAAACCGACTTTTTGCAAACAGACTCCAATTTGATGAAACCACCTTTATTAATTAGAGAATATTATTTTATGAACTTTAAAGGTGAGTAGAGTGAAATTGGAGTTCATATGAAGAAGTTATGATGTTCAGAAGTTGAGATTTTGACAATTTAAACGCTGGATTTCTTGGCATCTATACACGATAATATTTTTAACTTATTTTTACATTTTTATTTACATTTTTAGAAATAATTAGGAAAAGAGTTTGGTAAAAAATATGTACATATGAGTTAACTAAAAATCTTTGAAGTTTTGTATTTATTTTATGAATAGTGATGAATATATAAAGTGGGGTTTAATTTCTTTTTAGGGTTTTCTTTCCTTATCTCCCCCTACTTGTTGGCTTGTCGACCAATCCATGCTGACTTGGTCTCAGGGTTTAGGTTATATAAATATGCCTTGCAGTTATATTTATATTTCTAAGTCATATTGTACATACATACATATATCCAATCTGCCTTGTGTTCTTTTCCTTTGTTCTTTATTTATTTACATGATTTTGATGGTTAAAAGTAACTTTTTATTCATGAATGAGGATTTATTAAAAGATGGAAATTAATGAATATTTACATGCATTTGTTAAAGGTTTTAAGACAAAATGCGTCAGAAAAGTTAATGAATCATTGATTCATCAACCCCCTATACTTAAACTTTGCTAGTCCCTTAGCAAACACTTAATTTGAAAAAGTAAGTGAAAAAGAAAGCAAGTTAGAATGAATTTGTTTTCCTAAACCAATTCATGAAAACAGACAAAGGACAGAGCTCGATCGGGCCTGAAACAAGCATTTTGTCGAAGCCTTAACTAGGATTAGGATTTTATCCTCAACAATCCTCAAGTTCCAATAATCCTTATTCAAGATCACTTCATCGGCTATTTCAGACTCACTTATTCATATCGCAAACTCTATCATCTTCTAAGTCAACTTGTACAGTATGTGAATTGATTTAGCTCTTTCTGCTTAGAAAACCGAAGAAACCGTCCATCCCGACTATACACTTCTATTGCTTCCTCATCCAGCTACTATTTCCTCGGGGAGGAAGGTATTCCCTTCTGAGTTCAGTTCTGTTATGTCCACAATCGAATATAGAGAGAAGATAGAAGAATGAGAAAAGAAGTGGAGTGCAGCCAGTGTAGACGCATCTCCTTGTGAAGCTCAACCGGTGTAGCTGTCTCCACTAAGATGTGCAGGCATTTTTGGTGGAAGCTCGGACCATTGTGGTCGTATTTGTATTTGGTGGCTTCTTCTTTGATTTGACTTTGTAATTTGCTTGCACTGCATTCATCTCTTTGTGCCTCAACGGATATATCATCTTTTGTTCCGTCCCTTTTTTGAGGTCTTAGAAAAATTGTGTCAGCAGATCCTTCACTCATCCGAAGCAACTATCACAACCCCAATATCTCCCGTCTTTAGACCTCAATGCCGCAAAGACAAGGATAGAAACGTACTACTAAGATGTACGGCTCTTCGCGACTCTATGCAAGTCGAGCTAAGTGCGGAGTGCATGTGTTCAAGATTGGTTCACTGATGTAGAATTGTACGGATGACACCAAATGGTCTACTTAAGCACAGATGGCTTGATTTCTCGAATATGGTCTTATGGAACCCAAAGATTTAAGTCACAGACCTGAAGAGTCTAAATTCCAGTTCCTAACTAGATTCCTTACAATGGAAGTTAAAAGCCTCGATGAAGCTCCATCCTTTAGACTAGACTCAATCTTTAGTTCTAGAAATCAAACTTATTCTTGTTTTTTATGGATTTTACGGCTTTTGCGGTTTTTATGACTTTTAGGGTTTTGTATTTTTATAGATTTTTTTGGTTTTTATAAACACGTCCTTTTTATTTACGGGTTTTTCAAGATATATTTTATTAAGTTAAGTATCTAATAGATTTTATGGTTTTTATCTCTAGAAAATTTTACAAGGATTGAGTAATTTTTACACATGTTTTAATAAATAAGATTTTAAGTAAATATTATACGAATTTTAAATACATATTTTAGTTACAACTTTTAAATACAAGTTTTAAACATATTTTACTAATTTACAAGGATTTATTAAATAATAAATAAATATATTAGTAGACTTTAAATTAACCCTTACCCACTTTTTATGGATTTTATAGATATAGAAAATACATTAAAGTACGAGTTATGGACGAAAGTATATATACAATATATACGCACCCTCCTATACTTAGCTTGAGCTATGTCCTCATAGCGTCAAAAGAGAAAAAGGAGGAAATAACTCGTGCTAAGTAAAAGTGGGTGAAAAGATTATACGAGACAAGTCAGTCAACCCTCCCCCTATACTTACGATTTGGTAATCGTAAGTATAACGGGAGAGCAAAAACGAGATGACTGAGTGAAAAGAATAAATAACGAAAGTTCAAAGAGGAATAAAGAATACAAGATCATCGAAATCACTTGGTCCCCCCTATACTTAGGATAAGGCATCCTAAGTATAGAAAAGAGTGTAGCCAAAAATCGGAGACCAGTGATTTGTGGAGAAGGAAGGATATACAAAAGAATCAGAACAAAATATAAAACGTGAATCAGCGAACAATCAGTCCCCCCATACTTAGAATCTGGTATCCTAAGCATAGAAGACGAGTAAAAATGGGGACGGTTGTGGTCTTCGAAGAATATACAAGTGTTGTGGATCTCCAGAATCGAAAGGCTCAAAAGCATTTGTAGAGGATGAGATGAAATGAAAAGTGATCATGAATACTATACAAAATAGATCAATTCAGTACGGGCCAGATGATCAGTAGTCTCGACGAAGTGCTTCAGCATCTGCCCATTAACCACGAACGGCTTTGCACCAAGTGACACATCTGATATTACTATACTTCCATTGTCGTGCACCGTTCTGACTATGTACGGTCCTTCCCACTTGCTTTTTAATTTGTCAGGAAAAATTCTCAATCTCGCATTGAACAACCAGACTTTCTGCCCTAGGACAAAGGTCTTGTGCCGAATATGTCTGTCATGCCATTTCTTCACCTTGTCCTTATAGATGAGTGTGTTCTCGTATGCTTGATTTCGAATCTCTACCAGCTCATTCAGATCTATCTTTCTCTTGGCTCTTGCTTTCTGTACATCAAGTAAGATTTCTCGAATTGCCCATTCAGATTTGTGCATGATCTCTACGGGTAAATGGCACGGCTTTCCATAAACTAATCTGAATGGTGAAGTACCTAAGGGAGTTTTGTGTGCAGTACGATATGCCCAAAGAACCTGATCTAGAAGCAGTGACCAGTTCTTCCTATCCGGTCGTACTAGTTTCTAGAGAATTGATTTCACCTCCCTATTTGAAACTTCAGCCATGCCGTTCGTCTGTGGGTGGTAAGGAGAAGCTACTCTATAATCAATGCTGTATTGCTTCACTAGCTTTTTCACCTCCTTATTAATGAAATGGCTACCCCCATCAGAAATGAGAATACATGGAATCCCGAACCGCGAAATAATGTGTTCCCTTAGGAACTTGCAAACGGTCTTACTGCCTGCGGTTCGTGCGGGTATAGCCTCCACCCATCTACTAACATAATCTACAACGAGAAGAATGTACTCAAAGTCGCTGCTGGAAGGGAACGGTCCCATGAAGTCTATGCCCCATGCGTCAAAGATCTCACAAATAATGACGGGTCGCATCGGCTTTGCATCTCTAGCACTGACTATCCCTATAGCTCTCTGACAATCTGGACAACTCTTCACAAATGTGCAAGCATCTCTAGTAAGAGTCGGCCACCATAATCCGCTCTGAAGTACCTTCTGCGTTGTCCTCTTCCCTAAATGATGTCCCCCTGACTCTAAAGAATGACATAAGGTAAGGACACTATTATATTCCTCCTGAGGAATACAACGCATGTAAACACAATCCGGTCCTTCGCAAAAAAGAATCGAATCCTCCCAATGATAGTATCGTGCCTCAGAAACTAGTTTCTCAATTCGGTTCTTTGGCCAACCATGAGGAATTTTCTGTGTAACCAGAAAGTTCACTATATCTGCATACCATGGAAGTTCGGTAACTGCAAAGATGCTCTCATCAGGAATTCTCTCTGCAATATCTGGCGTGTACTCATCTGGATTCTGATCTGTCTGTAATCGGGAGAGGTGATCAGCTACCACATTCTTTACCCCAGGTTTATCTTTAATGTCCAAATCAAATTCCTGAAGTAATAGAATCCATCTAAGAAGGTGTGCCTTGGCATCCTTCTTTTCCATTAGAAATCGGATAGCTGAATGATCTGTGTATACTGTGATTTTCGAGCCAAGAAGATATGATCGAAACTTATCTAGAGCAAATACTATTGCCAACATCTCCTTTTCTGTCACTGTGTAATTTCTCTAAGCATTGTCTAAGGTTCTGCTGACATAGTGGATGGCAATGGGAAGTCCATTCCTCCTCTGTCCTAATACAACCCCGACTGCAAAATCTGAAGCATCTGTCATGATCTCGAAGGGTAGAGACCAATCAGGCGGCTGTAGGACAGGAGCACTGATAATCTTTTCTTTCAGAGTGAGGAAGGCATTAAGACATTTATCATTTAACACGAACTCGATGTCTTTGCCTAATAACTCAGTTAACGGTCGGACAATCTTGGAGAAGTCTTGGATAAACCGTCGATAAAAGCCGACATGCCCCAGAAATGACCGTAACTGTTTGATGTTAGATGGTGGTTCGAGTTTCTTGATGACATCCACCTTGGCAGGGTCAACCTCCATGCCTCGCTGGGAGATGACGTGCCCCAACACGATCCCGTGAGTAACCATGAAATGGCTCTTTTTCCAGGACAGAACGAGATCTACCTCACATCATTTCTGTAGAACCTGGTCTAGGTACGCTAAACAATCGTCAAAGGACTCACCATAAAACGAAAAATCATCCATGAAAACCTCTAGAAAATCACCGACCATGTCTGCAAAAAAGCAAGCATGTACCTCTGGAAAGTAGCAGGAGCGTTGCACAATCTAAAGGGCATCTATCTAAAGGCATACGTGCCGAACGGACATGTGAAAGTGGTTTTCTCCTGGTCTTCAGGAGCAATTGATACCTGGTTGTATCCGGAGTAATCGTCAAGGAAACAGAAGTACTCCTTCCCTGCCAACCGTTCTATGACCTGGTCTATAAAGGCAAAGGGAAGTGGTCCTTCTTCGTCGCGGTGTTCAGTTTTCTGTAATCAACACATACTCGCCACGACGTGGTTACTCTCTTTGGAATCTCCTCTCCACTCTCATTCTTAACCATCTGAATTCCCGACTTTTTTGGGACAACATGCAATGGGCTAACCGATTCAGAGTTGGAGATGGGATAAATAAAGCATGCGTCGCACCATTTCGTAATCTCTTTCTTGACAACTTCTCGTAACACCGGATTCAGCCTACACTGAAACTCTGTGGAGGGTTTGCTATTATGATCGAGATAGATATGATGCGAACACAAAGCAGGATTAATCCCGCGGAGATCGGATACAGTCCACCCAATAGCCTTGCGGTTTCTTTCTAGAATCTCCATCAGATGAGATTCTTGATCGTTGGTCAAAGATGAACTGATAATGACCGGAAACCGTTGATGTGGACCCGCAAGGAAAGTATATTTCATGTTTGGTGGCAAAGTTTTTAACTCTGGTAAGGTAGAATCCGGATCTGCTGAAACATCCTCTGTATGAGTAATGGGATCTGTATCGGTTGTGGATTTGTCGGCATTCTGATTATCCACCATGTCAATGTGCTCTAGAGTCAGACTAAAGAAGATGTTCAAGACATCATCCGACTCCTCAGAATGATCAGAGGAAAATAACTCAGCTGAATGAAGCTCTATTTCTGGATCCTCTGAGATGGAGGACTCGTGTAAAGTCTCTGAATCTGAGAGATCTGCATTAAATTCGTCAGAAGTCTGATCCCTTTGCTCCTCATCATTCAAACTAAAATATAAAGTTCCGTCTGAAGAATCACCCCCTGTGGTCTCAGACCCGTCCTCTGTTAAACATTCTTGGGTCTCTACCTGATATCTTTCGAGGTCGTCAAGACGGTCCTCATCCATGTAATCGCAGGAGGCTAAAGAACTCAGAAAATCAGAAGATGCATCACTAGCTGTGCTCAATTCTCTCACCATCTCTATATGTACCTTCTCACCCTCAGCGCGAAAAGATACCTTCCCTGTATCATAATCGAAGAGAGCCTTTGCGGTCTCTAAGAAAGGCCTCCCAAGAATGATCGGGGTAAGGTATAACTATGTAGGGCAATCCATGTCTAGGACCGTAAAGTCCACTGGGAATTGCAAACCCTGCACGGTTACGATAACGTTCCTAAGTATATCCTTAGGTCTCTTTACGAATCTATCAACAAACTGAAGGATCGTGCGGGATTTGTAAAGAGGGCCTAACTCGAGCTTATCGAGTAAAGAAGAGGGTATCAGATTGATCGAGGAACCGTTATATTAATAGGGTATGGTCGAATTCGGCTTTTGCGATCTCGCATCTGACATAATGTGCACCTGAGTCTTTCTTCTTCTTCGGTAACTTATTCTGTATGGCACAAGATGTAGCCTTAGTCAAGACATGTTTTTCTGTTCGGGATCTCTTTTTCCTACACGTGGTGCATCAGTTTTTCAGTTGATTCTTGAGCGTAGGAAAATGATCTAAGGCATTATCCTAAGCTCGAGCCTCCCCCGCTTCTTAGTTAGCACGGTCTCCCCAGCGGCTCTCATAGCATCCCAGTCGTTGTTCTGAAAGATCATCTCGACGTGGATAGAGCTTGTAAGCACATGTGATCAACAAGAAGCTTCAGGGGAATTGAATCAATGTTATTAGCAGTGAATTCAAACTTTTTGGTATTTTCCGTTTCTTTGGATGATATGATGGGTCAATCATTTGCTTCATTAGTTCCAACAGTGGCAGCTGCGGAATCTGCAACGAGGTATAAAGGGAGATTATCAGTTGTTTCAGGAAGGTAGAACCGTGGTCTGCTTTAGAGCCACGTGAGCCGGGAAAATCCGTCATCATGGTTGTCTGTTCCCCAAGGGACCACTCAATCCTGGGAAAGTCTAGATCAATTCCTATATGATTGGCGGGTGCGGGACTGGAAGGGACAAGCCGGTCTTTTGGGTTGGGCTGGGTTATAGGTCGCATCTCCCTGGCTTCAATGGTTTGGGTAAAAAGAAGCGATCCATGGGGGAAAAAGAATACTTACCCGGCATTAAGGCATACAACTAGCTCCTCATTTGTGGAAGTGGAGCATAGTGCGACGCCGGGTCTCTTCTTCTTTCTCCGAAAGAAGGGCTCACAAGGAAAGGTCTTGTTTGATTATTTCTTCGGGTCCCGACGTTCACAGAAGTCAGTAGGACCTTCCCGAAGACACACTTCTCAGATCAGGCCCCTCCAGCTCTGCTGGGCTAAGGGGCCCCGGATGCTCCCGTGATTGGCACCTCCGGGGAGTGCTTGCCAGGTTTGATCGGCCTAGTATCTTGCACCTCGCGTTCATGATATCTACATTCCACTGTGCCACAAAGACTGGGTCGAAGCACGCCCACCCAGTGTTCTTCTTTCACGACATGCTCTGGTCCCGGGTGTCTTCCTGTGGTCTTCGCGACTACTCGAACCAGAAGAACGAAAAAAGGTGCCCGTACTTCTCTGCGCACGGAAAGCATTCGATAGATCATGTTCTACATATGCTTCTTCTGTTCTAAGAAAATAGAGGTGGTGGCGGCCGAAGAACATTGAAGCCACTAAGTGGGAGAGGGAGCTATCTTAGCTGGTTAAGGATGTTGTATAGTTGACAAAGCATGCTAGGACTATCCCGTGGATAGATTATTTACTTCACGGACTGGCAGGGAAAGGTTACAGCCAGTAGGGAAGTCTTTAGGCAACTACTATTTGCTTATTATATTAATAGCTGCTGGAAAATGTCGCGAGGTCGAATACTACCTCATACCAGGAGTCAGGAGATTGACCTCAGACACCCAAGGATGAAAAGCCCAATCTCTAGTAGGGGGGGTCAGAACCGAAGGCTTGTGTGAATCATGATAGGAAGAAGATCTCTCTTCTCTCGAGAAAATGAGATAATAGTCTCGCTGGTCTCGTGGCAGGATGGTCTCCCGCCTCGTAGAATAGGTATAGTGCTCTCGCGTACTATGCGAACGAGTCTTTTTCCCTCCTCTATCCCTTTCACCTCACAGCGTACAAGTCTAACTACCAGCATCAACTACGTAAACCTCTCGCTTCCCTGCTCAGGCTGACTACGTGAACCTCGACGCTTTCACTTGCACGTACCAGTTGGATCTTTAGAAAGATGCGATCTTTGAGTAGATATTCGATCTCTGGAGTCATAGTGTTCTTTTTGATATTTTTCTTTCCTTTTCCAAACAAAGCATCGGGAAAAGGAACAAAGTCAGGGGTCAGAAAATCAGAATTTTTATTCACATTCGAATCAGCTTGTACATCGAGTGTTTCAGAATTATGTACAAAACTCTCTAAGACAGGGGAAGAAATGTTTTTCTCAGGATTCTCTGCCTGATCTGGCGTGATGTCATCGTCTGATTTGCTAGTGTCCATATCTATGGTATCAGCATCACTCCCGTCTCTCAAGTATGCAGAGTGGTCCTCATTATCTTGCTGATTCTCCTCCTCGGCTTCAGAATCATGCGGTTCATGGATTTGCTCGTGCTCCTCGTCAAGTGCCCGCTCTTCTACTCCAGCAGGTGCTCGTGGTGATCTACTGCTCTTGATACGAATGAAGTTAGATAAAAATTTAAGAAACGAGATCTTACCTGTAGTGTATACCTGATCTGGATGCCTCCTCTTATTGTTCGATTTCATCTAAGGCTTGGCTGGAAGAGTGGTCTTTGGTGCGGTTAACTCGTCCAGACGACGGTTAACCTGCTCCATCTCAATCTTGTGCGCAATCTGGAGCGTACTCAGCATGTCCATGATCTGGTTGAGTGCCTGGGCTTGTGAAGACATCTCTGGTTCGGTGTGGTGGCCCTGCCTTGCTCCTCTCTCCTGCCTTGGCGTATATTGCTGAGAGGTGGAAGGCTGGGAGTATCGCTGTGGTGTGGAGGAAGACTGCTGCTGCTGCTGATAAGGATATGTCTGTGAATTGTTAGTAGGGTACTGATATGAATGTGGTCTCTGATGATAAACATTCGGGTGAGACTGCTGCGGCGTGAAGCTCTGGCGGTGCTGAAAATGGGGATGTCCATGGTGCGGATGACCGTACGGCTGCTGCTGCTGATTTGGTATACTTGGCTACTGAATCGGAGTATACCAAATCCTATTGATCTCGAGAGTGAATTGCGGCTCCACCTCCATCTCTGTGGTGCTGGTGATTTGACCTGGATTGGCATGAGACTGATCCTCATGCCAATCGATATGCGGAATCTCAGACTCGCTCTGAACGTAGTGGATCTGACGGGTGGGTGGAGCAGGTGCGATCCTCCGTGCTGGTTGTGGGGTCGAAGAAGACTGGCTCTGCTAATACTGAAGTTGGAGCTCAGATACCTTCTTCGAAAGATCACTCAGCTGCTGAGGTAGAGATGAGAGTTTCTCCAACTCTCGTAGCGGCTGTAAGTCTTGGACTTGCTTCTGAATTACATCCACCAATGTCAATTTCTCGCTAATGTATCCCATGTTGGTGTTTGATCCAGAGTCTGAAATGTTAGCCACCTTATGGTGATCACGATGATGTGGTGGCTGTGAGACTTTCTGAAATGCCCGAGTAGAGTCCACGACTCTCGAATTGTCGACTATCCCTTCAAAGATGGCCCAGACTGACTCGGCATCCTTGTTCAAGTAGCTGTCGCCACATGCGGCACTCACAAGCCCCTGTATATCCGGTTGGAGTCCTCCAAAGTAATTTTGCACTAGCACGTTCATCGGGATCTCATGATGCGGGCATCTCTCCGTAAGGTCCTTGAATCTATCCCATGCTTCATGGAAAGATTCGTGCGGAAGCTGTGTGAAGTTGGAGATCTGGCTCCTCATCATGTTCGTCCTTCCCAGAGGGAGATATTTACGCAGGAATGTGGACTTCAGATCGTCCCATGTAGATATTTCCCATCCCAAATGACTCAGCCAATAAAGAGCCTTATCGGCTAAGGCAAAGGGAAAGGCCTTGAGGCGTACGGCCTCCTGCGTAACTCTTGGATAGCAAGCCGTATCACAGATCATCTGGAATTGTTGCAGAAATGTAAACAGCTCCTCTGTAGCATTCCCGTAGAACTTGGGAAGCAATGAGATGAAGGACGGCTTTAGTTCGTATGGCCCTTGATTCGGCAGTAGCCGAATCCAATGATGGAGCATCCTCGCGCCCAGGTCATACTCTTCCCGTAAAGTCGTGGGAACCGCAGGCGGTAAATGGTTCCCGGCCCCTGCTCTCAACACGGCTATCTCAGCCCGCAACTCATTCTGAGTTCTGAATTGTTCTCGAATCTGTATGTTCTTCTGTTGGAGAGTCTCGAGAATACCTGTAGTAACATCTGCGGCTGGATCCAGTCTTCCGTCATCTTGCTCTTCAGCTTGTGGTCTCTCCTCTGCTGCTGGTCCTTTGCCGCGAGCCATCAGCTTTGAATCGTCTGGAAAAGAGAAGCTCTGGTAAGAACTCAACGAAAATTCGGCTGGAGATGATTTATTGAGATGAGGGTTTGTCTCAATTTTCTGGCCAGGAGGTGAGGGAGATTGGGTCTGACTCTCCTCGAGATCAAATGGGACCAGCTTGGGAAGAGAGTCATCCCAAACTTGTGAAGATGTACGGTCGACGGTGGACAGTCGGAAGCTTACATAGTCTGAGCAGAAAAGCCGTCGAGACGTTATCTTCGATGCAAGAGAAATATCGGGAGAGCACGATTTTCGATTCAAGTAAGAGGGATAAATGTGAAAAGATCAGATCGCGGCAACGTCGCCATTTTGATGCGGCTAAAATCAGATCGCGGCTTTTTAGAGAAGAGATTGTCGATGTAGAAAAAGCCGCAAAAAGATCTCAGTCAATCAAACAAATTCGGTTTTCAGAGAAAAACCTACACTATTTATTTTACCCGGTGAGTGTGCCTGGGTCGAACTCAAGGAGGCAGAATAGATTACTTTGATTTTTTAAGAGAAATTATTCTTGTGATTTATTTTTATCTCTTCTTAAAGCAATCAAAGGAAAGATACAAGTTTTATTGATTTTTGATTTTTTAATTTTGTATTTGATTTTAATCTTTTCCAATTTTTATTTAATTTTCAAAGGGCTATTTTTCACAAGATTTATTTATTAAGTAATAGGTAGAATATAGGTAAAATATAGGTGATATAGTATAGTAGGTAAAAAGCCGACCAACGGGCTCGAACTACAAATGAAAACAAAACAAAACGGAATCGGTTTTCGAAGAATTAAAATACGATGAATATACGAGAAAAAGACAGGGAAAAATACTTAAAATATTGCTGGGGTAGTTGCGTTACTACCCTAGAAAAATCGACGAAAAACAAGGTCAAAGTAGGTCCAAATATCCCCTACAGCCCAGGGTATAAGCGCAAGAAAAACTCTAAGAATTGTTGCAAAATGGTCCTGAACAAGGACTGTTTTGAAGGAGAAATAAAAGTTCTTACATTTAAGTCCCTGTAAAGGGACCTAAATGTAATTTCTGGAAACCTTCTGGAGCGGGGGTAAATTCTGGAAATCTTCTAGAGTTAGTGTGCAAAATTCCCACCGGTTCGGCTTGGACGGTTGTGATTAGAAGCTGATGGCGCGATCTGACGTCCCTTTGCTTGCCACGTGTCAGTCTCCTGTGCACCTGGGCGATCTTGCAGTTCTTGATTCAGTGGCGCAACGACTGAGGAAGGCTTCTTCTCCATTTTATCTCAGGCGATTGCTGTCGACTTAGGCTCCCTCCTGCGGGGCCAGAGGGGTGGCTCCTCCACCCCTCGAGCTCGCCCGCGGTGGTAGTTGATTGGAGGCGGCTTCGAGCGGCAGTGGGAATGCGATGAAGACGGAGGCTCGAAATGCTCTGTTCTGGAGAAATGATTGTTGCAGTCTAACGCCCCTTCTTTGAAATTGATTTCCGTGTAAATGTGAACTCTAGACGATGTGAAACTGCTCCAGATTCAAAATTGACCTACAAATAAGAGATTGATGTGCTCGATTCGAAGAATCGACCGAGGGATTAAGAGTTTGCAAGATCAAAAACAATGGTTTCCAGGAGAACTGTACGAGTTGCGTGAAAATGGTTACGAAATGAGTCGCGATTTGAAGTAGATTTGAAACGATTGGAAAGGGATTTTGGATGAGCGTCTAAGTAGGATGATTAAGCGTCCTAATGACAACTTAATCTCGCTAATGGATACATGCAACTCGATGAAGAAATTTGAAGAAAAATGAATGGATTGGTCTGGGAAGATCAAGGTGCATTACCTCGAAAGAGTGCTCGACGGGCGACCTTGGCCGGAGCATGACGCACGCGGTGGCAGCGATGCAAGGTTGAGAAGAACCTTGGAACCTCCTCCGATGTTCCCTCCTCCACGCGAGCTAGCTTGATCGGAGCTGTCACCTCCACGTCAGGAGGAGCGAAGCTTGGAAGGCTGGGGGTCGGGCACTTGGAGCTGGAGCTACAGGTGGTTGGAGAGTTAGTTTGGCAATGGCGATCTTTAGGGGTTTTTTATAGAGCAATGGCGTGGGCTCCAAGTAAAATCTAATGATAGGCGAGTTAGTAGGTTGTTAGAGGATTAGATCCAATGGCTTAAATTGCCTGGAGGAGTGAAAATGCGCACTGGAGAAATTGTTGAAGACGGTCGTCCAGAACAGAATGGCTGAACAGCTTCTTGAGGAAGATGAGCCAGGTGCTGACAAGTGTCAGCACCTGGTTGGCCAGTTATTGTAAAATACTTCTAAAATCAGTATTAAATAGTACTTAATGTTATTTTAAATAGGTATAAATATAAGAAATGTAAATAATTTTATTAGCTAATTTATGGAATAATTACTTTTTATAAATAATGAATAATAAAAAAATTCAAATATTATATTAATAAATAAATAAATAAATAAATATATATATATAGGTTTTGGATTTTTAAATTTAATAAATAAAGAAATAAATATTAATTTTATATTTTCCTAATTATTAGAATAATAAATAAGGATTGTGTGAATTTTTAGGGATTTTAATAAATTAAATTACATATTTTAATAAATATGGGTAGTATCTAGTCAGTTCATTTTTACCTATAATTTATGTTTTTTTTTATTTTTTTACAATAATAATAAAGCTCCAAAAATTATGAAATAAATTAGGTGAAAATACAAGATCATGAAAATATTTAGAAATTATAAAATTAAGAAAACTATAAATAATATGTGTTACATAAAATAAATAGCCCAGAAACCCTGTTGTCTTTTGGTCCCAAAACCGACTTTTTGCAAACGGACTCCGAATTCGATGAAAGACCTTTATGAATTAGATAATATTATTTTATGAAATTTAAAGGTGAGTAGAGTGAAATTAGAGTTCATATGAAGAAGTTATGATATTCGGAAGCTGAGATTTTGACAATTTAAAGGCTGGATTTCGTGGCATCTATACAGGATAATATTTTTAACTTATTTTTATATTTTTATATACATTTTTAGAAATAATTAGGAAAAGAGTTTGGTGAAAAATATGTACATATGAGTTAACTAAAAATCTTTGAAGTTTTGTATTTATTTTACGAATAGTGATGAATATATAAAGTGGGGTTTGATTTATTTTTAGGGTTTTCTTTCCTTATCTCCCCCTACTTGTTGGCTTGTCAATCAATCCATGCTGACTTGGTCTCGGGGTTTAGGTTATATAAATATGCCTTGCAGTTATATTTATATTTCTAAGTCATGTACATATATACATATATCCAATCTGCCTTGTGTTCTTTTCCTTTGTTCTTTATTTATTTACATGATTTTGATGGTTAAAAGTGACTTTTTATTCATGAATGAGGATTTATTAAAAGATGGAAATTAATAAATATTTACATGCATTTGTGAAGGGTTTTAAGACAAAATGCGACAGAAAAGTTAATGAATCATGGATTCATCAACGGTCATCCCCCTCATGGGGATCTCGATGAGGTCTGTTAGTGAAAGTTCGTGATCGGGGAATCTCCTCAATAAGTCAAGAACCCTCAGCCATGCCTCATGCAGTGGCTCCTGGGGGTCTACTGAATAATCTGTGATCAAAGACCGCATCATATATGCTCTACGCTGGGGATAATATCTCTGTAGAAACTCTAAGCGTAGCTCTCCCCATGTAGCGAATCTCCTTCCCAATCGTCTATGCCATCTCATGTCTCTACTCTGGAGTGTAAATGGGAAGGTTTTCAGCATCAGTTCCTCTGCAGTGGTATTTGAAAATGTCTGGCTGTCGCAGAACTCCTCGAACTCGGCCAGATGAAGATAAGGATCCTCGTGCACCTCCCCTGAAAATGTCGGCAGTCTCTGAAGAAACTCCAAATCCAGAATGAATGGACCTAATGTAGAAGCTGACTCAACTCCCTGGTCTATCTGCTCATCCATCATACTGTCATAGGGGGCATCTGATACTCGCATCTGCTCTCTACGATCGCGTACGGAGTGCACTCTTAATCCAGCAATGGCATCGTTCGGTTCTCGCATCTGCTCAATATGATCTCTGCAGATGTCTAGCGCAGCATGCCCAGAAGAATGAAAGGGAGTGGAGGGAGGGAAAGGAAGGTCGGTCGGAGATCCGACCTCCTTTAATGGCAGACTGGGTTGATGGGAAGAAGATGGAGAAGCCGCAAGAGTCGGCAAGAAGTGAGGGGGGTCCATCATCCTGGGATATAGAAGAGGAAGAGAACTGAAGGGAGGGTGGGAGGGAGAAAGATATATGACTGGAGGAGGAGAAGGATGAAGAAGGCGGAAGGGATCTGGAAACACATAAGATGAGAAAGCAAACCCTCGATTCACCTACTCAACATTGAGCTGATGACATTGAGCTGATGACCGTAAAAGTTCGGTCAATTATCTTGTCTATTTTATTTAGGTGATTCAAGTCAGTCTTTCAGAGCGATTACGTGAGCTGATAGGAATCCAATACTCTTAACAGACTGTCCCGAATAAAAGTCCGGTAGTCTGTCAAGAAGTCGGATATGGCCTCTAGCCTAGGATGCGCATCACTCTCTCGCTCATCCAAACTGAACAAGGAGGGGGTTACTCTCTCTAAGACAGATTTTTAAGTGAGGTGTCTTTTAGGGTCAAGTGTGATCAGCAGTTCCGATTTATGTTTTTGTTTTTTAGGTATTTTTAGATCAAACAACGCCTAACGATTTTTTTGGTTTCTCCTGGTTATTTAAGTCTGAAACCATGGGGGAGAAGACGAAAAAGCTGATGCACGATAAAATCAATGATGCATGCAGAGTAAGTGATGCGTACCTGACTCCAGCAGTCTACATGCAAAATGATCCGCTCATAAATGTAAAGACTGAAAGTAAACTACCTATATGATGCACGAGAATCCAACCCTAGACGTAGCAATTTATTACTCGTAAAGCACAATAGCCGGGTAATCAAACCTAAGTCCGGAGTCCTATCTTGGGAGCCACCGTGTCCGCCACAGCGGATCCTGCATGCGCTGTATGTGACTCCTCAAGATACATGGACTAGAGTCTAATTAATCCGGTTTTTCTTGTGATTTAGTTAATTAGGTCCAGTTAATGATCTGTAGGTGCGAGCAGATAATTAAGGTTTGGATCCTAATTAATACGCCACATCAAATAGAAAATCCTAAGCTAAGGCCAAAACCACGTAATTTAGATAAGTAGTAGAAAAAAATGCGAAAAATCGAAAGCCGGCGAAAAAAACCGCGATGAGGTCCCCCAAGCACACGGTACCCGGCGAAACAGACCCCGATAAATCACCAAGAAAGTCCAAGTTTCTGTCCCTGTATTATTACGAATATAGTCTGCTGAAAATTAAATCTAAACTACTCTACGGCTATCTACGTTATTTCGCAGCTATTCGCAGCACCCGCACTCCTGCTCGGCTCCTTGCGTCCTCCTGCGGTTCTATGCAGAAAAGAGCCGCCTCCGACTCCTGCGGTTGCTTCGGCTTCCGAAAAAGCCGCCTCGGTCCTCGAGCCCTTGCAATAAAATCAAACAAGAATGTGTGTCAGACACAGGTTATCAGAAAAATATGCAAATAAATCATAGAAAAAAATATCTACACAACTATAAACAAAAAAGCCGTGAAAAACCACGAAAATCAAAAGACTACTAAGCCGTGCTCCCTGGCAACGATGCCATTCTGATGACCGAGAATTCTACCTATCACTATCGGGCCCAAGGTGTAAAACACGGGTCGTTGCGACCCGAACAGAGAAACTCAGTCAATCAAGAAAATAAGACCACTAAATTAAAGATAAATAAATAAAATGCTAAAGCGGTCTTCGCTATTTATTTAACCTGGTATAGCAACCATGGTCGAACTCAAGGAGCACAGATTAGCTCAAAAGAGCCTACGAAGTAGTCTAAAGATAAAATAAGAAGACAAAATATTTTTGGCGGATTTTATGTATTTTTAAAATTTGTTTGTATTTTTAGTTATAAAGAAAATATAAGAAAAATCTAAAAAGGTCACATTCAACAATTTGTTCAACATATCAAAAGTGCTCAGAAAATTTCAAATAAAATTGGTTTTTGTGTTTTTATATTTTAAGTGTTTTTTTGGTAATTTTATGAAGATTTTCTAATTTTTAGTTGATTTTATAAAAATCGAAAAAGGGAAAAACAGTGAAGAACTGTGCAGTCAGATTTGAAAGGCTAATTAAAAATAGATTATTAGCCTATAAAAATCTGAAGGCATTATTATGAAAAAGTAAAAAATAAAATTAAACTACATAAACCAAAATAGCATTTTTATATGATTTTTAATAATTTTTTTAATAAGGTTTTGAGGGTTTTTCAATTTTTTAAGGGTTTTATAATCAAAATGACACAAAAATTGGAAAGAAACTCAAGGACAATAAAACAAAAGAGCCCTAAATTTTTGGAATTTTTAGATGAATTTTATATTTTAGTTGATTTTCTATTCCAAACAGTAGCAAAAATGATGGTTTTTGATTTTCTAAAAATAGCGAAAGCAATAAAAATGTCCCAAAAATTGAGTGAAATTTTTACACAGTGGCAAGAGCCACGTGTCCAAATTTCACTGGATTTGGATTTAATTTGATATTTTATTCAACCAATACAAGACCACACACACACATGGACCAAAGTGCAAAGAAATTAAGTTCAGAGGGCCAAATGATAACACTATTAAAAATGCAAGGTTAAACTTACAAAAAAGCCCCGATATACACGTGGACAACACGTGATTCAGACACGGAGGGTTTATGGATGTCATTCCTGTTTATAAAAGAGCAAACCATAACAGCAAGAAAATCTAGGGAAAAACATGCAATTAACCACGAGTCATGTGTCGATGCACGCGCTCCACACACAGAGGACTGATTTCCAAATAAAACAAGCGTAGTGTCCTGAATGCAATTTATCCAAAATAAATGTAACTACGACACATATTTACAGGACTAAGCAGAAATATGAAAAGTGCGAAGGCCTAAATGAAATATACCCTTTTATTAAGATCTGACGGCTAAGGTGGCACCACGTGGATGATCGGATGGTGTAGAAATAATGGACCGCTCCTTCGCTTGATCGACGCTCCAGATGCAACCCTTTGATGATCGAACGACTGGCAACTCTCCGCAGATGGACGACTATGATCCTAACTGGGGGATGGGGTTGATCGGACGGTAGAGGAAGACCCTCAACAAACAGTCGCCAACGAACTTGCCGGGCCCGATACGCGTGGTGAAGGCTCCTCTGATGCTGCTCTGAGAGGAGAAATGATGCCCGAAGAGTCCGCAGCTGATGGCGTGCTCGGAAGGGTCCGGGGGATCCTGGAGGTCCCAGCGGCGAGGTGAGCTGGAGCAGATGTTCTTCAGTAGTCGGGCTTCCAGATGAAGCCCATTTGCCTGCTATTCCTGCCACGAGAAGAACGCGGGGTCGAGGCAAACTGCTCGACCCGGTGAAGGTCGGAATGGGTGGTTGGATGGGTCGCGGTGTGGTTCCTCCGGCGAGCGGGGGTGGAGGAGAACGAACTCCCGGATCCGGGACAAACCGGGATGGGTAAATGGGTGGAGAAGGTGGAGAGGGATCGGTCGGCGGAGGCCGGCGACGCGAAACTTAAGAAATCGAACTCTAAGGGAAACTACGAGCTAACTGAGTTACCTGATGGATGAATCCACCTATGTTGAAGGTGCTGGACCTCCGGGAGTAGTCACCTCAATGGATGGACGGGTCCAGAGGCTCTGGCTCGCCTAGCGGTGGAGCACGACGGTGGAAATCACCGGATCAGTGGTTCCTGGCTACTCGTCCCTCTCTGCTACTCTCTCGTACGCGGCTGTCACTCAGGTGAAGGAGAGGAGGTCATCGAAGGTGTGGGGGAAGGCCAAAGATGGCGTGAAATGTGCGGCGGAGATGAGCTATATACTGGAGATGGGTCCGATAAGATGGGGATCGGGGATGAATCTTGGTGTGCGGATCCCTAGAAGGAATGTCGGACGTGGATCATGGATCAATCATCGATATGCAGAGCCCCGGGTTTGGATGGATGGAGGTCGGATCATGTCTCGAAAAATGGGAGAAGATCGGGTCGGTGACAGGTCCGCGAAGAAGAGGTCCGCGGGGGAGAGTTGACCGGGGGTCAACAATCCCCCTTGGACCAATGAGAAAAATCCATTTCAAAATTAATTAGAAATTCAAAATAAAATAGAAAAATGATTTTATTTGAAAATATTTTCAACATGAAAAAATGTTTATTTATTTTTAAAAGTATTTTTTTGTTATTTTTATTTATTTTTTTGAAAAATAAATTATGTATTTTACATTATATTATATTATATAGGCATATGTTCATATGTCTTGTTGATTTTTATTTTTAATTGTTTATTTTTTGTACAATTGTCCCTATTTTATATTTTATTTATTTACATCATAAAATATGAAATATAAAAAGGTTTTTATTTGATTTTATTAATTATTTACAAAGGTAAAATAAATACATCTTTCTTTTATGTACATGGTATATGTTCACTGATGAAAGATAAAGTATTTACTTTTATTTTTCTTTTTTATTTTTCCATTTTATTTGATTTTTATAAATATATATATACAAATTATGAGGGACACATAAATATTTTTTATTTTGAGGAAAATAAAATTATTTATATATAGGTGTATGTACAGGTATGATTGACCCTATCTCCCTCTACTTGGTTTCTTTTGCAGTCAGGCAATGCTTGGCCCTCCCTTGGGATTAGGTCGCTCAATATTTATTCTAAATATTTCCCTCTTTTCTGTGTCTCTTTATTCTTTTATTTATGCACAAAAACATGCTAATTATTCAATATTAACAAATGCATGCCTTTTGATAATTTATTATATTTACACACATATACGTGGTGTTTTTGCCAAAATAACAAACTAAAATAAAGAATAAAGAGTGATGAATGGGTATTCATCAATCTTCTGTCAATTTTCCCAATTATACACCCAAGAAATCCCATCTGTGGGAGGATCCCGGCCCTTTCTTCTCTGCTGCAGCTGGAGACTCCCGGTGCCACATCTAAGCAATAAGGACGGACTGTATGCAAGTTTTAATCCACAAAAGGTACAATTCCCCGCCCAATCTCGTTGCCAATCAAGACACATTTACCCCAATGTTAAACCACATGATTAGATTAATAGTTCTAAGTTTAAAAGAATTAAATTAGAGGTTTTTCACTGTTTGTTCTATG
This sequence comes from Ottelia alismoides, assembly GCA_037367405.1. Lineage (NCBI taxonomy): Eukaryota > Viridiplantae > Streptophyta > Magnoliopsida > Alismatales > Hydrocharitaceae > Ottelia > Ottelia alismoides. The sequence goes on along the minus strand of JAZKJV010006275.1, from coordinate 85,622 downwards.
TATTTATTGAAGGATTCTCTGAGTAAGAGAAATAATCTTTTGTACTTTGGTGAATTAAGTGACTGATCTTGAAATATAAAAAATTTTTTTTATCAAAAAACTGGCCAAAAATTTCATCTAGGAACATTTGGAGATTATTCCGCATGTCAAAAGCTTGTGTCAAATCTTCATTTTTTTTATACTTTGAGGATTATAACTATATATAATTGTTATTTGGTTCCCTTGCATATCACTACTTTAATACTTTGATCAATGGTTCAACAGAGAATAATTTCAAGATCTAAGAATATAAGTTTTTGTGGTACTTCACTGACAGTTTTTTTAAAACATGAGGGCCCTTAAGATATTAAATCCAATCAATACAAACTTTAGGATCATATTCGGGTTACTATGATGTAGATGGAACTTATAGATCATTTTCCATGGATTTTGTTTACAATACATGATATTGAATGTAATATATAGGTTAAATTATGTTATAATCTAATATATTTTTATCCATCATCAATTAGTGTATTACTTTATTCAAAATTTGCACTATAATTAAACTATATGTAACTCCATGGAATCTGGTTATATTATGCTAATCCAACATACAACCTATGACTAAGGAATCTGCCTTTGCATGGGGTAAAATTTCAAGTCGTTTTATGGAATACAACGGATTCTCCCCACTACAGTAATATTTATTCAATTTGTTACATTATGTCGCCGTATACAGGGTAAAATTTTAGTAAACTAGTACCATTATATAAGGTAACAAATAAAACAATTTATAATTAGTTTAGGTAAATAGAAATTTCTCAAGCCTAGTCTCATAACACTTTGGTATGTTATTACCTACGTACAACTTCACCATTTAATTCCAAGAGAGGATTGAAACAATGATACCATGATGCCTTAGAAATTTCCATATGAGGTAAAATGGCTCCCTAGCTTTGTAATTTGAGAGGTTCTCCAGTGTCCCTTCTTTATACATATAATAGACGAGACTTTAACATGTTATGTGTTGTTAGAGTGTGCAATGGGTTTATTTTTTTAAAGGAAAGAAGCTACATAACCTGCTCTTATGAGGTCTTCATCACCTCTCAGACAAACTACTTGTCTAACTTAACAATCTTATGTGTTGGCTACTTAATATGATAATTACACCACAAATTTAGAGAAGTTAGATTGAGGGTACCGTGATTGCAGTCCCAGATAATTGAGAAAAAATTATAGATATATGATGCTGGCCATGATGACCCTTACACCTGGTTATGTGAGAGCGTGGTGACTCTCAACTGGGCGGGAGATAGGAAGTCCAGTTTGGGCAGCCACTGCCAAAAGTGCTGGTCTAGGATCCCAATCCTTTCATGATTTTACGCTAGCTTGTAGTGTTTTTATGATTCGTTGGGATTCCGACTTTTGACCAGTTCCGCCTACCCTCTGTTTTAGGATACCCATGCGGGGGATCCTCGATTTTAGTTTTTTTGTATGAGCTCATTTGCTCGTTACCGGTCCGGCCAGTTTCTAGAGTGACTTTTCCAGAGAGTCTCTCTCACCTGTCTGTGGGACGTAGTTTTGGAGTAGACCTTTCCCTCTATTGGACCGCAATTCCAACTACATGGCGAGACGGAAGAGCTCTTTTGTAGGCTACCTCACCGCTTGAGTTTTTGATTACTTTTTTGGCAGCAGTTTGGTGATGCTACATTCTAATCATCGATGTCTACATCTAGGTCATCTAGAGTTACATCTGAGATAGTTACAATTGAGTGTTGGAGAAGTTTTCAATTAAAGTTTAGTTGGTAGAAAGTGAATAAAAATTGGATTCAAATCCCCATAAGCTAGTGGTCTTGTTGGGAACTTAGTTAGGATGCTTTATACAATACATCATACATAACAGAGGTACCCCAACCCTAAGGCACTCCCCACGTCTTAGAGCCATAATGTGAGGTCGCACACTGACCAACACCACAGACTATCCACTAGACATGAGAATTAAATAAATCAATAAATCATTTCCAATCTTGCCTTTCCCATCGTCAAAACCCATAAGCATGATACCTGAATAATATGCGAATATATATACATACACACACTTATGAGCAATAAATTACAATATAAAAATATTTATATGGAAATGTTGGAACAAAGGATAAACAAGGGGAGGTACATACAAGCCACTTGAAACCCTTTTTCACATTGTAAGTAGAAATAAATTTTAGATGCTTATACCTTTCTACTTGTTTCTTTTGTATCCAGATTAATGCATTTTTATTTTATATATGAATTTGGGTGTACCAGGGTTCATTGATGCCTCTTCGTCCCTACATGTTGGCAAGAAAGGAGCCTGCAACTCTGTAGTATTGTTGAAACTTCAGGAGACCGTGAATTCTCCACATGGTATGATGTCTTTTGTTTCAGTTTTTAGTCCAGCTTATGATGTAACATGCTTCCTTCCTCCTTAGTCATATATTTTGGGATCTACATGTACATTGTAATACATTCTTTTTATTACATGTAATGTTATATGGAAATGAATGAATATTGGTGGCACTTCTTCTTCTTGTCTATGTTGTTTTATTCATTGAATGTGAATGTCATGGCAGAAATGAACGAAATTTCCTCTCATTTTCAGTAGCTTGTGCGATCTCTAACGTATATAACCGTGAAAGTGTTGTTAACGGTACCCGGATCCGAGGGGGTTCGCAGTTTGGTATCAGAGTTGTGGTACCTCGATACGCACATTCGCAGTATTACAATTCCGATCGCATTAAGGTCTCAGATAGCGACAGTCAACTTATTGTGAGTCCGAAAAGGGAATATGACATTCATATTCAATAACCATAGAGGTCATCAATTTCATTAATCTTCATATTATATCCCCAAAATAGAAAAATAATATATGATAAGTATCTGCGACTGACATTTTATGAGTAAAATGGTTCTCATGTAGAGCCATGGCATCCCGATCAGGATACAAGATGATTGACCAGCTAGCTCGCATACTCACAACTCTTGCCCATCTTTAGCAGTAACAGGCTGCTATGAGAGATCAGCGGGATCATATTTTGTCTCAGCAGACGGATATTGCTGACAGATAAACATACATGGAGCCTCAGATTTGAGGAGCTGTCCGATTCCACCTACCGTCCATCTCATGATGGCACACACCAAGACCAATGACAATCAATAGAGGTATAACAACCTCATTTCGATGATCCATTTGTGGAGTTACCAGAGCATGGAGCAGATGATGCAGACTTTGACAGGGGAGCAGGACCTTGTAGACTTTGCAGATGATGATGTACGCGAGTACTCTGCTATTCATAGGGACCAGTCGGTTTTCACTTCCTACTAGTGGGCCAATGTGCCCATGTTCAAGGGCACCGATACGTCTGATGTTGCTGAGAAGTGGCTCAAGAGAGTGATGAAGGTGTTGAGGATGATTCACATGCCACGAGACACGTGGCTATCTTCTATGGAGTACTCACTGACAGACCTTGTTGAGAGATGGTGGGGTGTTGTAGTTTTTGAGTTGGTTCACAAGCCTACATGAGATGATTTTGAGACAAGTTTCAGATCCCACTTCTTTTCTGTGAAGTGGAAGGAGTCCCAACACCGTTTGTTTGCAGAGCTTCGTCATGGATGTATGACTGCTAGAGACTACTTCGTCAGATACACCTAGCTGTCTCGACATACTCCAGCAGCTGGCGTATTTTCAGAGGAGAATTCGGAAAAGTTCATCAGAGGCATGCGAGAGGAGGTGCAGGAGAAGCTGGCTGGGATTACATATCACTTCCATCTCCGAGGCTACTGATGCGACAGAGAAGCTTGAGGACATCCGAGAGAGATGATTCAGGAGTGTGTCTGGAGCAGCATATAGATCACATCAATCTTTTGGGTCGATTCGTCGACCATTTCAACAACAGAGGTCAGCCAGATGATTCTGACCTACTGGTTCGTCATTCTCAGGCAGTGCTCACTCCTTTCCATCGACTACTTTAGGAGGAGCACTAGCTGGACATGGCACAGATTTCGCTCGACCATCTGGATCGCAGCGAGCAGACACACCACCAGCTAGATTGGGCTCGGAGCACAGACACGACCACTCCACCTACCCGACCAGTCCGTTGTTACTTGTGACATAAGTGGGGACATTACCGGCATCTGTGTCCCTAGAGATCTGGTGAGCCTCAGCCACAACCTTCACAGTTGTAGCCTCAGGCACAATATTCAGAGAGTTCCCGTGGTAGGAATTCCAACTTCAAGAGGCAGCAACAGAGATAGACATAGAGTATGGCAAGTTCTAGTACCACACTAGCTAGGCAGGGTCAGTTACATGTAGTACTGAGGAGCAAGCACATTCACAACTACTATGGTGAAAGGTATGGTCTCAGTCTTGGGCCGACCTTTCCATGTTTTATTTGATTTTGGTGCTACACATTCTTTCTTACCTTGAGGATACTAGCTTCTTTAAGTAGAGTTGCAGAGACTATCTTCTCCATATCACATCCGAGGGCCAGGTGGCCAGTTGTTTATCATTTCTCTGATAGTCCGGCACTTGGCCAGTACTGATTGGTGGTCATGAGATGATCGGAAGGTTATCCTACATCTTGATGAGTTTGATTTGATTCTTGGCACGGATTGGTTATCAGCTCATCATGCTCTTGTTAACTACTTTAGGAAGACATTTGTCTTCTGGATTTCGGAATTACCCAAGTTTACTTTTGAGGGTACTTTACTTGACTCCAATATGGAGTACATTTCAGTATTGCAAGATCAACGACTGATTTATCAGGGTTGTGATTCTTATCTAGCATTGTTCGAGAGGTATCTGATCATGAACCTATGACACAAAACATCCGAGTAGTATCAGAATACCCACATGTGTTTCTGGATGAGCTATCAAGATTACCTCCTAAGAGAGAGATCAAGTTTGAGGTCACAATGCTATCAGATACATTGGCGGAACTTCTGTGAGACTTAGAATTTCAAAATCAACAACCTTCAAGTTATACACATCTTTGTCACAGTTTTGACTCAGAAGTCATCTTAGATCAATCCTCTTCCCAAAGTATACCTATGAACATTGAATAATCGACTCATGTGTGTGAAAAGTTTTAGTCTTCCATCCAGAATGCTGGACTACCATGCTCCTCTCCTCTCCAGTAACTTTGTTCTCGGGGAGTCATGTATTTCCTTCTAAGGTCTGTCATGCTGTGTTCACAATTGAATTGGGGGAGAAGTTAGAATAAGGGAAGAGAACTGGAGGGTGGGACAGTGTAGTCACTTCTCCTTGTGAAGATGGAGATGCCTTTCCTTTATCTCGTACTGAAATCTTTGGGCGTCCTTCTTCTTCATCCTCAGAAGCATCCTCCAGTTGATCTTCCGAGTCTTGATGGTCTGATTCCCTTGCCCGGTCAGGTACGACTACTGTCCTTCCGCTCTTGAGTGACATGGCATTGATATTGTCAAACGAAAGGATCTCATGTTCAGATGTGGAAAAGTCTGAATAGTATACCTGGCCATTGTGTTGAGATGATTGAGACCTGTTCAAGCTATTTGGGTTAGCTTGAACTTGGGCGGGAATGGCTGTGGCTGGGGCGTCTGTTCATCTTTCCAACGAGATAAACGATTAACATCTACCCGTAGATCGTACATCTCATTTCAAAAGCTGCGAATTTCCTCCAGCATTTGTCTCTGGATATCCACCGGTTCTTTTGGAGGGTTGGATGATTGAGATGCTTGATTTGGAGCTTGATATTGCTGACGATGTTGCTGCGATTGGTTCTGATAGTTGTGTGGCTTCTACTGTGGTGTTAGCAATCTGAAGGTCTGGCAGTTGGTCCCACGGTCCAGTAGTGCTGATGAGATTACACTCGGATGTTTTAGCATCTTCAGTGGTGGATTCGGAATTTGGTCTTTGCCACTTTGTTTATTTGATCTCTAGATCCACTTCTCCATCTAGGGAGCGGAATTTCATCATTTCGGTGCCGTAATTGAATATAGCCTTGGCGGTTCTTAAGAATGATCTTCCAAGAATGATTTGCGATTCTTTCCAATGGTTCGGGGTCTCCATATCAAGGACAGTGAAATCCACTTTGTATTCCGTACCCTCGACCATAATGATAACATTTTTCACTTCTCCCTTAGGTCTTTTAGTGGATTTGTCAACGAATTGGAGTAAATATAATGATTTCTGGACATGACCTAACTCCAATCTGTAATATAAGGCTAAGGGAAGAAGATTGATGGAAGAACCATTGTCGAGAAGTGTGCGTGCGAACGCAATGCCGCCAATGCGACTTTCCACATAATGAGCACCCATATCCCTTTTCTTCCTTGGTAAATGCTGATTTTTGAGGCATTTGGTAGCGGCCACTGTCAGGACATGAGTCTCCACAAACTGATTTGTTTTCTTTGTACGAAACCTGGTGGGAGTACATTTCATTTTCAAGTATTTCTGAAATGCTGGATTACTTGCCACATACTGATCAAAGGGTACTTTGACTGTGATATTTTGCTGGCAGAACTTTCCATCACTGGGTCATTCTGAATGTTTTTCTTTCGTTTTCCCTTTCTTAAGAGCACGGGGGAAAGGAATGGAAGCATTTGAGACAGGAGAAAGAGAGACAGAATCATAAATAAGAGCATCTTTATTAGATTTGGAGTTCTTATTACAATCATAATTATGTTGCTGAAATGGTGATAAAGGTATTTTGCAACAACTAAAGGTTCAAGGTCCTCTGCATATCACTAGGTGATTGATCTCAGAAAAGTCCTAAACCACGGAAAATGCGAGATTTAATACCTATTAAAAATCAAACATTGAAATATGCAAAATGATTTTTACAGGGCGAACTATGGATGCAAATTTTTTTGGGCACAATGTCAAATTTAAGAGCACAAATCGGGCAAAGTATGCAACTTTTCACAAAATAATTAATTTTTAATTAACCACTGATCACAAAAATATCCACAATATATCAGAATGTAGAGAATTAACTGACAAACAAAATGCTATTTTTGGTCAATAAAGATGTCCAAAACTGTGGGGGATTATAGGGGTATTTATGCAAAATAAATAACTAGATAATGCAATATAGGGATGTAAGTAACATTACCTACCCGTGGGGGTATTCTTGCAAAAACACCAGAGGGCACGTGCTATTCACGTGCCTCTGGATGGTGGGGGTGTATGCGCGAATACGATGGAGTCCAGGGGGTTGGCTTGTAAATGACCCAACGGGTCACGTGCACCTCACGTGACCCCTAGGACTTGGGCTTCTGCTGACGTTTCCTGCCTCACGTGCACGGCACATGGCGGGGTCTCGGGGCTGACGCTCGGTCCTGGTGGCGCTGTTCGTCGAGGCGGAGAGGCGGAGGTGGTCCCGGCGAGGCTGGCGGTGATTCGCCTGGTGGTTTTTGGCGTCGCCACTCCTGAGCGCGGTGAAGGCAATGGTGCATGCTGGATGCCTCCAGGCTTTGGAATTTACGACAAAGGATGGTATTGATGCTCGATGTTGTTGATGGAGAGGCGAGCGTTGATGGTCGTCGATGTCGTGGATGCAAGGAGTTGGCGGAGTTGCTGTCAAGGGCTTGGCCGAAGGCGGTCAGGGGGGTGTGTAGTCGTTGAAGATCCAATGGCCGACGATGTGGTCGGCGCATCAGTGAAGATAGAGAGAGAGAGAGAGAGAGAGAGAGAGAGAGAGAAGGAGAAGGAGAAGGAGGATACCTGGAGAAGTGGGCTCGAAGGTGCTTACGTAGGAGCTGAGCTGCGGTGAGGGCTTTGCTGCGACGAGGTGATCACCTCGGATCACACCGGTGAGGCTGTCACGACCACTTGGAGAAAGGCGGATGGTCAACTTCGAAGGAGGCATTGCTTTTTATAGGGGCAATGCTGGACGAAGATGGATGCTATCGGGGGTGGCGGCATGAGATATGCGGCGGTCGGATTGGATTTGATGAGGGTGCGAAGATGGAAGGTGGCGATGGGCGAAATCAATGAGGGGGGGGTGATCGCGGGGTAGCACGAGATTTGGGGGATCGGTGATGTGGTGTGGCGAATCAGAGGATCGGAGATGGCCGAGATGGGCGGCGGAGAAATCAGAGCTTTGGGCTGCGGCGGAGCTCGAATTGGGAAGGAGGAGGAGGACGATGCACAGGCATTGTCCGATCGGGCGCGATCGAACGACTCTTGTTGCGCCACGTGGCATCTAGAGGGGCAAGAAAGGAAGGCACGTGCATAGCACCTGCCTGGGAGGCATGTGGGATGCACGTACGGGCCCTTTTTAATTATTATTATTATTATTATTATTTTAAATAAGAGTTTAAAAAGGAGGAAAATGGCTGACACGTGGCGGCACCAGGTGGTGCCACGTGTCAACACCCGAAAAATCAGCAAATAAATATATTGTAAAATACAAAATAAATAGCAAACGACCTCGGATCAGAAAAGATTCTTTACGAAAATTGCTCGTCTCGATGAGATCTACAACTTTCATGAAGACATCAAAACCAAAATCGATCAATTGTACAAAGTGATATTTTTGGGGTATCCCATATACATATAATACCTTGATTTTTGGGTCTTGTCATTTTTATGTCATTTTTAAACCAGATACAAATCCGAAGAAAATATGATAAAATCAGAGATAAATATTTACACATTAATATAATTTTTTTTGAATTTTTATTATTGATAAAATATGTACATAAAATATTAGGTCAAAAACCGCTAAAATACACAATATACAAAAGAGGCCCAAAAACCCAACTTTCACATATGAGCTCCGGTTCACTTGAACTTGGTCTTGTTTTGAAGGTAATTGAATGTACATTAGTTCAACATTGAGTAGCATTAAATCGGACACTGGATGAGGAAGATATGAGGTTTTTAGTCCGGAAATCCTGAAACTAGGGTTTGGGCTTTTGGTCCATTTATTTGGGTTAGTTATTTTTTTTTGTATTTTTCCTTTATTCTTGTTAGTGATATATACACAGTGGAGGTGGTTTTGGCTTATTCGGAGTTAGCATAAATAAGTTACAAATCTAGGAAGTTAGGCTATTTACACGTCAATTTTGGTTGGGAATTTTGGCTTCTTATTTTGTGCAGAAATTAGTGCTAAAATGCAATTCTTATGAAAACATGCAGGAATGCTAATTATGCAGAATAGATGCCGAAATGCTGTTGATTTTAGGGGATTTGAGCTTAATAAATGAGATTTAGAGTGATGAATTCGAGATTCATCAATGCTGGATCTCCGACCGGTCTTCGCCTCCAAAGGCTCGGGCTACGCTGACGGTGGAGCTCGATGACGATGGTTGCCAGACCCAAGGCAAATGCCTCCAAATCCTCACTGCAACACTCGCAATCACTCGTTGTCACTCAAGGATGACGGTGGAGGTCCTGGGAGTCGAAGACGGGAGCAAAGGTGCGTGAAGTGGAGGAAGGAGGCGAGGCTTTATAGTGTAGGGGTCCGAGAAAGAAGATCGGGCGCGAATCCGATGCTCGGATCCCTAAAAACAATGGCGGGTGTGAATCTCGAATGTGAGATCTGCAAATGGAGCCCAGGGTTTAGGTAAATGGTTGGCGGATCAAGATGTGAAAAATCGGCGAAGTCGGGTTGGCGCCAAGATCCGCGGAGCTGTGGTCCTGGGGGGAGAGTTGATCGGGGGTCAACATTCCCCCGTAGACCAATCAGAATCCAAGATTTATTATTATTTGTAAATTCATTTTAAAAAGTAAATGATTTTATTTTGAAACATTTTCAACATGAAAAATGTTTATTATTTTTAAAATTAAGTTTTTGTCATTTTTATTTATTTTTTTGAAAAATAAATTAATATATATATATATATATATACATTGTATATTATTATCTATAGGTAAAATACTTGGGTATTTTTTATTTTTATTTTTATTTATTTATTTTTGTACAATTATTCCTATTTTATATTTTATTTATTTACGTCATGAAATTTGGGATATCAAATAAATTTTATCAGATTTTTATTGTGTATTTACAGGAAAATAAATAGGTATATGTACATCTTTACATAATATATACAAGAGTGAGAGAGAGAATTTATTTTTGTTTTTGTTTTATTTTTCTCATTTTTATAAGTATATACAAATTAATAAAAACACATTTTTATTTTTATTTCGAGGAAAATAAAATTATTTATATATAGGTGTATGTACAAGCATGATTGACCCAATATCCCTCTACTTGGTTTCTTTTGCGGTCATGCCAATGCTTGGCCCTCGCTTGGGATTAAGTCTCTCAATATTTATTCTAAATATTTCCCTCTTTTTCTAGTATCTTTATTATTTTATTAATTTATGCACAAAAACATGCTAATTATTAAGTATTAACAAATGCATGCCTTTTGATAATTTATTATATTTACTCATATATACATGGTGTTTTTGCCAAAATAACTAGCTAAAATAAAGGAATAAAGAGTGATGAATGGGTATTCATCACACCACGGCCTGATCATCCTTAGGCTCGATCATCAGGTCGAGAATGAGGCTAGGATCTCCATCTGCCACCTTCACTGGAGATCGACCATCACCCCCTCGCTTCTTTCGCTTCCAGCTTCAATAATGTGGATCGATGCTTCTCCCCGAGTCCATATACTCCTTGCAGGTACCTGTGCACAAGAGGAGCATGATCTGGAGTCCCGACTGCTCAGGAAGAGCAGCTACAGGCGGAGCCTCCCCATCCCATTCCTCCGACCGTTGGCTTCTTCCTCAGAGACCATTGCTAGATGCTGAGCACATCCACGACCATGTTGAGATCCTCCGTACCTCCATCAGAGCGTTGGATCTCTCTCCTCACTCGGGTGAAGGTTACCCCCCATGAGTTCTTCTAGGACCCTCTTCTGCTTTCGATCAGACGCTCCTCCTCTAGTTCTGATCAAGAATGTTCATCCAGGCCTCGTTTGTAATGGTTTGATCAGTACCTGAAGAAGATCTACACCTGAAGAAGATCTACACCATATGTCCATGCCCTCCTGAGGGCCTTCAGATCCGTACTGTAGCTGCCCATCTCAGGCGCACGTTCCCGACCGTGTCAGGACCATCAGATCCTTTTCAGGGAAGCATCAGAGCCGCCCGAGCCCTCACGTGCCACGCAGGTGCCCCTAAGGGGTACATTTTCTTCTCAACTCTGTTAGTTTATGTTTTGCCTTTTAGTACTGTAAAATTAGAAGTAGTAGAGATATTTTGCATATGGACCCTTGTTTTTTTAGTATTTGCATTTTAGTCTAGTTGAGTTGAACTCGCGTGCCATCCCACGTGGTGTTGAGGTGTTTTTGTAGTATCTACCCAAGACTTTATGGATGTTATGCTTTTAATGGAACCTTTTTGATATCTGCATTTATGCCCCTATGTGTGGTTGTTTCAGCATGTGCATGAATTAAGTGGACAATTTGCAAGTTTAGCCCTAAACTTTCTACTTTTGTTATCACTTGGCCCTGCAACTTTCAAATAGTTGCAAGTAGGTCCCTATGTTCTATGTTCTTTGTTTTTAATCAAGTAAATAATAAAATAACTCCGAAAATTCCGTAAAAATTACAGTTAGTCCCTACTAACATGTAATATTGACGGTAATTTTTGTGAATTAATTTAGTTTTATTTGATATTTTAAAAAAATAAAAAAACACATAAAAATTATTTTGTTTATTTTATAAAATACATAAAAATTCGAAAAATTATCTGGAAAATTCCATAAAAATTTGTTGTGCCTGTCTTTGTGTTTTTTAATTTCAGTACCATTTTTGTTGCATTATTCTTTAGAAAAATCCTAAAAATGTCAGAAGACTCAAAAACATATAAAAATCATTAAAAATTCTAGAAAAATAAAAAAATCAGATTCTAGTTTCTATAGTTAGGTATTTTTATCTATTATTGCAACAATATGCACCCTAGGACATTAGGCATTTTAGGTACTTTTAACTTGCCATATTGTCCTGGTTGTGCACTGTTTCACTGTTTTGCTCTTATTCAATTTTTACAAAATCATAAAAAATTGAAAAACTCCCATAAAATCACCAAAAACATCTGAATATTTTAAAAACCAAAACATATTTTTGTTCCTTGTTTTAGAGTCATTTTGATCTTAATAAAATTAAAAGGCTTGCTTGTGTATTCATTGTTCCTATTTTCTTGCTTGCCTTCTTTTATTAAAAATATAAAAATTTTCTAAATAAAAAAACACAAAAATGTGCTTTTATTAGCTTATTATGACTATTTCATACATTTTGTGCTCCTTGGGCTCGATCCTAGTCGTTGTACATGGTTAAATAAATAGCGTAGACCGCTAACATTATTTGTGCTTGATTTTTCTGTGTGGTTCTCTTATTTTTCTTGTTGATTTGGCTTTGTGATTTGGGTTGCAACGACTTGGTTATTATGTGACACTTAACCCGAGTCTCAAAGTGTGTCACCATGCACCATGTAGATATGTTGTACTTATGAACACCAAAAAACTGTGCAAAATTAAGAAAACCTCAAAAAAAGGGACAAGACTGATTGAAAATAAAATGCTTGTTGGAGTGTATATAGTGAATAAGCAAAGCTCATGTATTCCACTATCTCATCTCATGGAAGCTTGCAGCTGGAGACTTAGCTACACTGGTTAAGCTCCAAGGGATACGTGACTACATTGGTCATGGTCCATTCTAGTCTTCCCCCCTCAACTTGAGCTAGTTATACTTGAACTTAGAAGGGAATACCCCGCTCCTCGAGGAAAGAGCTGCTAGACTGGGGGATTACATTTACTTTGTTGAGGGAGGATGTTTCTTTGCCATTTCTAAGGTGGGGAGCTACAAATCACTTACATAGTATAAGGAAAGATTCGTAGTCATTAGAATTTGCATATGTAGACTTGTTGTAACCTGGTTATTGAGGAGTTCTGACCATAGAACTGTAGAGCTTGAAGGTTGTTGAATCTTCAACCTATTTCCCAATAAGGTTCCGCCAAATGAATATTCCAAAGGTCTGACTGAGATCCATATTCCAATTGAAAGAAGATAAGTTTAATAACCAACTCTGATTCTTCCTTTTTCTTTTCTTCTTATTTTCACTTCTTTTTCAAATAAGTGTTTACCAAGGGACTAGAAAAGGTAAATTATAGGGAGACGACGAATCTACGATTCTCATTCTTTATTCTTTACTTTAGCTTTAACTTTTAGTAAAAACCATCTATAAATACATGTTAATACAATAAATTAACTGTGTGCATGCCTTTGTTAATATCTCGTAATTAACAATTATTTTTCAAAAATAAAAGAATAAATAGAAAAGAAAAGAAAGTATGTATTTAGAATAAACACAGAGTGATCTAAATACTAAGAGAAAGTCAAAATTTGACCTAATCACAAAGAAAATAAAAAGAGAGAAATAAGGGTACACTACACATTGTGCGTACTACCTATACATGTACAAAATATTTATTTATTTATTTTGACAAAATATAAATATCATATTCTTTTTTCATGCTTGCATATATCCATAAAAAGAATATAAAAATCAGAAAAAATGAAAACAAAAAAATCAACACTTCCTTGTACAAAAGATACATGTATATAATACAATACCCACTTCTTTTAGAGCCTTATCTAATTCATGAAAATAAATTAAAATCATTTTGTATTCCTAAAATTATTTTGTAAATAAATAAAATATAAAATAAAAATAATTTTTGCAAAATAAAAAATAAAAATATATGTACATAATACATAGGTATATTACACATGTATACAATACATTATATTATATATAACTTATTCCATTTTTCATAAAAATATTTAAAAATCACAGAAAAATAGCTTATCAAAAAATAAATATTTTTTATTTTCTACGCTTTTTATTTTAAATTTATTTAATATTTTATATTTATTATTCTTTCATTTTTGTACATTATGAATTCCTATTAGTCCACGTTTGTTCATTGACCTCGATCAACGTGTCCTTCCAGTCAGGTCAGGTTTGGATTCACATCACTAGAGCATCTTCTCAGATTTCTCGTGATCGGGCTCAACCTACGTTTGCCTCGATTCCCCTACTCGATCCCTCTCCTAGGATCCGTGATCCTCGCAGATTCCTAGGGAGGATCGGATCTACCTAGGGTTTTGCTCCACTCGTTGATTTTTCTAGACCATCGAGCATGCCTATTTAGATGCTCATCCGCATCTTGTGCACCTCATCTCATCCCTTGTGCCACCATTCCTTCCTGGCTACCTTCAATGAAGTGACAGCCATATGGAGAGCAGCTCAAGACCCTTTGGAGATGCCTGGAGGCTCGTAGCTCACAACATGACCGGAACTCCGTCATGTGAAGCCTCTTTTGCCTGTCGTTCCTGGAGTTCCTGAGTTCTTCAGACCCTTCAGGTATCACTCATACCACCTTCACTTCTCATTTCGATCTGACTTTCAATTTCACTGCCGCAGTTCCTTTGCTTTGATCAACTGGTCTGAAGCCTCGTATCGACCACCTCACCACATAGATCGACGCTACACCTCACCCTCCATCTTCCAGCACAGCGTTTTCTCCTGAATCCTGCTCATCAAAGCATGATTAGGCCAGGTTTCCATCCCTCATCTTCGCCAAAAATCCAAGCTCCATTCCCCATCGCTTCCCTTATTTTGTCAAGGAATAACCTGACCTAAGAGACCCCTCTGAGTCACTCTACCCTTTGTAGGTTTGTGTGTGTACAAGAAGACCCAGTTGATACCCTTACTGCTCCAGCAGAGCAGCTCCAATAGGACCACCCAATGGGTTAACTTAACTAGATCGAGATAACCTAAGTCCTATGTTGAATGCTGTAACAGCATAGGCACGCATCCTCTGACCGGAGACAGATGTATTGCTATATGTCTGAGTATGTACATTTGGCAGACTGATAGGTTGATGGCCTAAACAAGGTCTATACATCAACGAGCTGGTGTGCATATAAGGGCATAAGAGTAATACGATCTCTCAAAGGGATCGTACATGTTCACTTATGAACCGAAAGACATGAGCTCACTCATGAGGTATTGGGACCGATCAAATTCCATGCATGGTCGTCGTGCTTTGGAAGCATGACATGAATTTGAAGGTATGACATATGCTTTAGGAAAGCATATGATCGATACCAACTCCCAATGACCAAGATTGAGAAACTTAGTGATCAAACCCTGAAGAAGACAGTGTAAAATTGATCTTGATCTTCAGGTTGACCATGTGTCTTCCAGTATGCAGGATGTACAGGTATTGGGAATACCTGAGGGTGATGTGATCATAAACGATTGTATAACCATGACGCTTCCATTCCGAGGGAGTGATGAAACAGGTCTGGATTTTAGTGACTCCTCTCAGTAGAGAAGCAATCTGATCTTAGTCCAAGTGTTAGACATTGGTCTGAATGAGATTCAGATTTAATGAGAAGATTAGATTTGCGATCTTGATTTAATCAAGCATCTGTGGGAGGTCCGTAAGATCTGGATTTGAGATGAGATCTCAACATCCAAGTCACTATACATGGAACAATACAATCGCCCTGTCCTTATCTCCAAGTATCTGGGGAGAAAGCACATTATTCCTGAAGGGATTCAAGAATAATTCCTTTGATGAACTTCATATCCAAGCAAAGACTTGATGATTAAATGAGATTTAATTATTAAGGAAATTTGAATGAGATTCATATTGTGAGAATAATTATCCAAGATAATTAAATGGGATTTAATTGTCAAGGATTAGAGAATGTGGATAATACTATCCATGATATTTGTATATTATAAATGTGATTTATAATATACATATCAAAGAGAGAGAATTTTTGTAAATAGCATTTGTTAATTATTAATGAGGATTGGATTCACATTAATTAATTAATTAATTGAAAATGAAATTTACAAATTATTTTGGGTTGTGAATATGATTCACATATTTTTTAATGGCACGATTGAAATATTCACAAATTAATTTGGAATTAATTCGGTGGATTTTTTAAGTAATAGTTATTACAATTTTTTAATAAATAATAGATACAATAAAAAAAGGGAGAATAACCACCACAAATGTAGGTGGCGTCAACCATGGGTGACGACCCCTAAATTTGGGGTGGTTTACTATCTCCCCTTTTTATTATCTAGTTATCTCTTGAAAATTAATTTATGTTAATATAAATTGTGTTGATAATGTTGCAACATATATTTAATTTAAATAAAAATTAATGTTGTTGGTTTTTTAGCCAACAACAATTATGACCATTGTTTAATACATAGATCACCATGGCCGTTGGATCTATGTGTCCCATGGATTGAGATCCATTGGATCCTAAACTAATATAAAAGGAGGGCTAACCTAGCCTTCAAGGAACATTATTAAGAGTTGTAAAGGTTACTACTCTCTCTCTCTCCATTCTCGCCTACTCTCTCTCTCTCTCAATTCAAAGGTGGCCGTCCATCTTGTGTATTGAGAAGGAGAGTCTCTCGCCTTCGCCTTCGACGACTCGAAGATCTCCTTCTTCTTTGGGGATGCTTGCTCTAAAGGAAGACGACGGATTTCATTGGACGAAATCATGGGATTCGATTGCTTGGATCTTCATCGAGGATTGTGGGAGGATCGCATCTCATCTCGTGCCCGCAAGTGCATTCTTCGTGGATCACACTTAAGACAGGAGGATCTCTTGTTTGGGATCTCACGATTACAACCATGCTCCAAGAGGTATTCCTTATACTTTGTGGGTTGATGAAACAATCCGAGAAATGTTCTCGTGGATCATGTGGTTTCATCACTAGATTTAAATTTTTTAATTTCCACCGCATCTAGAGACTAGTGCGACTAGTCGCCCCGATTGCATACGATGCGAACGACACGCTTCCGTGATGCACTTGAGCATTCTCAATATCCTTCACTTAGTTTCTAAATACCTCTCATAGTTGTCAATTACTAAATAAAATACTGGTGTAACCAAGCTCTGATACCAATCTGTCGCGAACCCAATTCTGGGTCGTCGGATCCTCTCATAACCGGATCTGGTTACTCAGTAATAATTTATTCAACAGTCACAACTAACATTCAGAAACAGACTGCAAATAAGGTATATTCAGAAGAAAGTATTTCAACACTTTTCCATTCATAAAATAAAGTTCATATGATACATTGTCCCCCTATAACCATTTACATGTACATAAGCTTGAAAGGAAAATATACAAAAGATTACTAACTACCTTACAAAGTAAAGCTACTGTGGCTGGCTGGATGTCTACTAAGGTCCTTGTGATGGCTCACTGACACGTGTTGGGTTTTCCATAAATCATTGGATAACAATAGCGAATGCTAAGTAACGAAGAAGAGATAAGCAAACAAATTGTGTGATTTTCTAAACTTGTTGTCATTAAAAGTTACAATCCTTTCACTAATTTAAGTCCTATTCCTTTCTATTCCACATCAGGGATTACTCCAAGAGAACCCCACCTTCTTGGACTCTGAAGCTATGGAACTTCAGGATTGGAGATTATGTTGATCTTGGTAAGGTTATGCCGCCGCACGTCGCCCTAACCAATCCTCCAATACTACCCTGACATTTTCTTTTCTTTTATTACACAGGGTCTCAAACCCTCAGCCTAGAAAACAAATGAGCACACCGTCTTTGAGGACTCAGTTGCTTAAAACCTCAGGCCAACATTTAATCATATAACCTAGCGGCTTTAAATACATATTATCGTGACCCAACCGCTATTGAACCACCCATGCCTCCACATGGCACAACCACATCTTTTGTCGTTCAACTCGAAGATATTGGCTCCCGATACCATATGTTGCAAATCATTCATTTCGTGCGTACTTATCGTAACAGGGCAACCATGTACCACCTAGGTAGGAAACACCAATATGGGTTCCTTCTGACAAATCTACGGGTTGCATGCCCGACCTGTAGTTCTACTCCCAGTCATCCTTAACGTGACTCACGATCCTTTTTAGGATCCAACTCAAACCACATCAATTCCCATGATGTAATTCTTTCGTTAATTCTTCGATTTGCATAATCAGCAAAACTTAGTATAGACTCACATATATATTATTCATATGTATATGTACTCGTATTTATGCCTATTTTAACTCCCAAACCCCAACTTTCAAAGCCACCTCATCAATTTGATACTTAAACATTATTTTAGTGGGAATCACAAAGCAATTCTTCAGAATTTTTCAAAAATAGCCAAAATTTGGGTTCTTTATTGTAAAGAGTATAAAATTAAGAATTTCAATAATCTCATATGAAAACCCAACAGCAAAAGGAACGATTTCATTATATAATCGAGCTCTCTCTCTCTCTCTCGTATATGCAAGGCTTTATCGTGTTTCGTTTTCCGAAAGAATGTTTTAAGGCACCTGAGAAGATCAAATTTCATTTTCATATCAAAAATGCTGAGAACGTGTTAAGAACGCGAAGAACGAACGAAGAACATGAAGAATGCGAACAACACGAAGAACATATTTTCTCTTGAAATTTCAGCAGAGTTTCCCCTTATATTGGGACATATTTCTTGGAAAATTTTGGCAGAGTTTCCCCTTATATCGGGACATATTTCTTGGAAACTTTCGGTAGTATTTCCGCTTATATCAGGACATAATTCTTGGAAAATTTTGGCAGAGTTTCCCCTTATATCGGGACATATTTCAAAATAAAAACGAAAAGAGTTTCCTCTATAAAACCAATCTAGAGGAAAACAACAATGAAACTGAAAGAATATACTCGAACAACAAAAGATGAAGAATCGGTAGATGATACGACTCCCACTACCTTTATTAATTCGAGCAAATTAATGTTCAAATTAATTGATATCGTTCGTTGCAGTCGGATAATGAGAGCAGATCAAAAACCACTTTCAATTATAGTCAAATTAATTTCGAGCGGAAATTTTTTTTACTTGGTTGGAAGTCCAAGGTCGAACTCAGGGAGATAACTATCTCCTTAGGTAGATTCGAAGCAAATTACCAAGGTATGATTTTCAGAGGAGTTATTTTTGGTCTTTTTCGTATATTTTATGCAAGACACATGCAAAATCAGGCCAAATTACAAGTTAATCAGAAAGATGGTCAAATTAACTCCTAAAATTATGAAACTTGGCCAGATGATGAAATACGATGAAATTAAGCTACACTAATTTTTTTGTAATTTTTAGATGCACAGATAATGAAAAGTGCAGACTTTAGTGAAAATGACTAAACTAATTTTAATAATTACCAAACGATGCTATTTCTCAGAAACAAAATCAATCCAAGTAGGTCTAATTAAGAGCTATCCAAATCAACTTAAATTTCATTAAAATACTTCACGGTTGATTGACTAAAAATCGATTAAGGTTTTCACTAAATGATTTTTCTAAGACGAACTGTATGTGCAAATGGTCTGATTTTCGGATATGTTGTAGCATAGGCTTATATCTACCAATGATGATTTTTTAGATATTTTTGATAAGCAGATAATGCACAATCAATTAATCAATAAAAATGGGCAAAATGTTCCTTGTTTTTACCAAATTACATTCCATAAATATTCTGCAAATCAGAAAAATACTAATAAATGCTAAAATGGTAGAACAAGAGTTATGCTACACAATGCAATTTTCGGAATTAAAAATGGATGATAGAATGACAACAAAATAAACGTGCAAATGCAGGGGTATGAATGCAATACTGAAAAATAAATATGAGCTCAAATGAAGAACAAGGACTTACATGCAATTATCAGAAACTTGAATTTTTTTAAAAACTTGCAAAGGGGTGCAAGTGTCCCCTTTGCAAATTCCCTTTTGTGGCTTGAAACAGGGGAGCTTGGAGCTTCATGTGCGAGGGGCGGAAGGCGGCCGGCCGTGGGCGAGATGAGGAGGGGGACGACGGACGGAGCTTGGGGTCGGCCACGTTGGGGCTCGGCCGTAAGTGGCTGCGGTGGAGGGTGGCATGCGAGGTCGGTGCGGGCTGCGCTGGGGTCGGTCACGTGCGGGCGGAGGACCTCGCGCGGAGGGGCGCGCGCGTGCGGTCTGGTGGAGGCGTGGTGGGGGCGGCGCCGACGCGGAGGTGGAGGGCGCTCACGGCTTGGAGTTGGAGCAGGTGGCTGAAGCTGCACAACGGCGGAGGTACGGGCGTACGAGGTTGCTGGCTTGAGGAAGTGCAGGCGGACGTGCCTCTTGGCCGACGGTCTCCTTCCTCTTGGCCGACACACGGCCATGGGTCATTGATGGAGGGTAGACGTGGGCGCGGTGGCGCAAGGGGGATGATGTACGGCGGTGGAGGATGTGGTGTGGCCGGTGGGGTGGCCGTGCTGCAGGAGCCTGGCGGTGGTCGTCAGTTGGAGAACGGCGAGGGGGACAACTGACACACGGCCAAGGGTCGTCGGGGCAGAGGAGGCGTCGACGACGCGGTTGGTGGCGATGGTGTGTGTGCGTGTGGCGTGGTGAGGGAGGAAGAAGAAACAGGGGGGGGGGGAGGTTTCACCACCTCCCCTGTTCCTCATGCATTTGTTTAAGTGGCTTAAATGTTGGATTTATCTGTTGATGAAATTGTTTCGAAAAATTAATTAAAAATCACCGTTGCGTTCGCAACGTGTGATTTATCCGTGGAAACACAATTTATTTGGCGATTTGATGGATGGAAGATGGTGAATCGAGAAGAGAGAGAATGGGTGTGTAATGAAGAAGAAGAGGAGAAGAAGATTACCTATAGGTGGGATGCGTGGGTGCCTAGGAAGAAGGAGCTCCTTCGGGAGAGGTCCTTTGATCGTCGCTCAACGCCGCGGCTGAGGCGGAGCTCGGGCAGCTGCGGTTTGCAGCTGCGACGATGGACGGAGGGCCATCGAATCTCGCCTAGAGGAGAAGGGTCGTGACTCACTTTTGGCACTCTCTCCCTTGCTGTCACCAAAGAAGGAATGTAGCTCTCCTCTCCCTCACTGTGAAAATGGCCGATGGGGATGAATGTGAGAGATGGAGAGGATATAAAGAGGAGGAGGAGGCGGTTGGAGAAGAGATGGAGAAGGTGGAGGAGATGGGGTATGGGTTGGAGGTGTCGATGGCTTATCCCTTAAGTTAAGGGAGAGTGGGGGAGGAATGGGTAGACAAGAGGATGGTCGTTAATGGATGACCCTCTCATCCAACGGCCAAGGGAGATGGCATAAGTGAGTGAATGAGGAGGCAACACATGGCGGCTCCGGGAGTTGCCACATGTCGCTCCGAGAAAAATCCACAACTAAATGCAAAGAAAATCAAAAAGAAATAATAAAAGAGTTAGATCAAAAAGTGATCAACACGAAAGTTGCTCGTCTCAACGAGATCTATAACTTTTGTGAAGGGCCGAAAATCAAAGGAAATCGTCTGTACAAAAATGTATTTTTGGGTGGTATAAAATACCGCATTTTATCTTTTGTAATTTTTTTGTCATTTTTCAATAAGAGAAAAATCAAAATAAAAATAGAAAAATATGAGAAGAATATTTACAACTTAGTCTATTTTTTTCGGATTTTTAATAATTAGGAAAATTAAATGGTAAAATACAGAGGCAAAATGGTCAATATGACAATATACAAAAGGGGCCCAAAACCCAAGTTTTGCATACGAGCTCCGATTTTAATGAAATTGGTCTTGTTTCGAAGGTCTCTAAATGTATATTACTTTAAAAGTGAGTAGACCTAAATCGAACACTGTATGAGAGAGATATGTGCATTTTAAGATTTCTAGTTTCAAACTTGGATTAGGGTTTTATTGGTCAATTTTACAAGTTAGTATTTTTTTGATATTTTTCTTTAATTAGTGTTAGTCACATATACACAATAGAGTTGATTTTATTGGATTTGGAGTTAGTATAAAATATATACAAATAGGTGAAATATGGTGAATATATAGGTGAATATCTACAAGTAAATTGGGCTTCTTATTTTATGCAATATGAATGCTAAAATGCATATGTTATCAATGCATGCATGAATGCTAACTATGCAATATAAGTGGAAATATGCAGCTAATTACTCGGGAACAAAGCTCTATTTTCAACTTTTAGAGTGATGAATCACGGATTCATCAGTAGACACCACACATCTTAGGTGAGTGAATGTGTGAGGAATCACAGGGTTCACTGACGTGCATAGCCACCCTCACCTAAGTAGGGTGTTATACAGATTTCTCCTCGAACCACAATAGAAAACGAATTGGAAAGAAATATGAATCAAGAGCAAAGCATGGAAGAAAAGAGGATGAATTTAGATCCTAGTTTACGAAACAAACTTAGAGAGGATCATACCTTTCTCCTCCTCGTTCACCCGGCAGTGCTTCGCTAGCGCTCCTCCCTCGCCTCCCACTCCTTCTCCCAACCTCTTGACCCTAGCCCTTGGGGTGGTGGTGGTAGTGGAAATCGTAGAGAATGAATGGGTAGGGGGGGTCTATTTATAGGCTCTAGAAAACCACTAACCATGGTTTAGACCTTAACCATGGTTTAGCGGCCCATGGTTTTGGTCCATGGTTTTAGCCAAAACTTATCCCAAATTTAGGGCTTAAGTTAGAACATTCTAGAGGATTCTAGATTCGCTAACGACGCTTAATTAACATTAATCGTGATTAACTTTCACTAACCACGATTTAACTTTCACGTCTTATGCTTATCTTTTGCAAATATTGATTAGTGTTTGCTAATGATCATTAGTGGTTTTCAATCCGTGATCAGTTTCTTTAATCATGTTTCATTAGTCTTAATGACAGTCAATATGGGTTAATGACGTCTTAACCCTCCTTACTTCTCTTTCTTCCGAAAATCATAACAAATCGAAATAATGTCCAATTCACACGAAACAAATTCTGTTGGTTTCCTATTGACGAGCCGGATCTTATTATATAGGATCCGAGATATGCCAAGTTCAAGGCTTTACAAGCAACTAGGAATACAACAACCTCAATATCATCGTCTGTATCAACATACTTGACGTCATCAACACCACCGTCATCATCATCATGATAAGTAGCATCAATACCGCTTCCGTCCTATTCTAGCATCTTAGAATCTACATTGGGATGTCGCTCAAACGAGTCACCACCGGCTGTCTTCCTACCGCTCCTAGGTGTCACGAAATCATCATCAAATATAGAATAAGTATCATCCAAAATATCACTAGGAGTGGTGGTCTCTGTAACTGTACCTACTCAGATTTCCTCTTTAAATTATTTGGATTTGGTTCGATAGGAGCAGGTATGGTGGCCTTGCCCTTTATTATCTCCCTCATATTTGGATGGAACTCGCCCATTTCTCATGAAAGGAGGCATGCTGATCAGAGACCAAGAGTGCGAGGTAATCAAGGGCTAGGTCCTCATAAACTGGTGCATGAGAATTGGACGGGTTGCCTCGCTGAAAATGAGGCTTACTCTGCTGTTGGTAGTGAGCAGGGGGTTGGGAAAACTGTTGAGGCTACTACAGCTACCTCCACTGTTGCCCTTGATACTAGAGACGAGAACCATGTTGTTGCAGCTGGTGGTGGGAGTATTGGGGTTACCGAGGTTTATTGTCCTACCCTGCCTGAACTAGAGACTACTGCTGGGACGAGGTGCCTCCAGTAGACCATCAGAAATCAGGATGGTCACGACTAATCCTAGTCTGTAGTTGGTACTGAGAGTACCATATCCCTTTGACTTCCATAATGGCTCTTGCTGCTCGTGGAGTGGCGGGGGAGGGTGGCCATGGGCTGATTCAACTAGTATACCACCATCTGAAAGTCTGAAGATGGTGGTGGTTGATGGTACTGTTGGAACTACTAGACCAGCTCTTCATGGATGTGGCGAACCTGACGGTATGAGATAGAGGGCTCGGAAGAGCCGCCCCCTGGATCAGTCCGTGATCTGAGATGAGGCTGAGAAGCCGTCTGTGCCTATTAGAGACACATGATCTAGAACTTCAACTCACTCAAAGTTTGGGTCAGCTCTTCGATCTTGTTGATCTTGTTTAGGCCCTGCCACTGCTTCTTCTTTATGATATCTATCGGACCCAATTTCTGTATAATTATACCCATATCGGCAACCAAAGACTCTGCTAGTGCTGCTGTCGAAGAAGATATGGAAGGACTGGCATCGACGTGTGCAATCCTATGATAAGAAACTGCCTGCGGGAGAGGTTTCCCCTGAGCGTAGACACATGTCTAGGACATCACTGTGTAATTTTCTGCCATCTCCTCATAGATGGCCCAAACATGGTCTTCATCATTGATGAAGTAGGAACCTCCACACGAGGAATTCACAAACCCCTACAACTCAAGTGTCAGCCCACAAAAGAAACTTTGGACGAGGTTGGGCTTGATAATCTCATGGTGGGGACACCTATCGATGAGCTCTCTGAATCGATCCCATGCTTCATGGAACTGTTCATTCGAGATCATGGTGAAGTTGATGATCATAGATGATCCCAAAAATACTTTTTGTACATATGACTTCCTCTAATCTTCGATCCTTTACAAAAGTTGTAGACCTCATTGAGATGAGCAACTTTTATGTTGATCACTTTTTGATTTGACCTTGTTTCATATTTCTCTTTGATTCTTCTTTTAATTTAAATTTGGATTTTTTGGGACTGACACGTGGCCGCTCCTGGAGCAGCCATGTGTCACCCATTTTTATCATCTTTTATCTATTTTATTTTTATTTAATTATTTTAATTAATATAATATAATATCATATAATTATTTTTTATTATTAATTTAAATAATTAAAAATAACCCGCTCCTACGTTGCGTGACGCATAAGCTCGTGCCCTCTGCCTTCCGCACAATCGCCTAATGCACATGGCCTCCTTTGTCGTGCCTTGCAGCACACGACTCTCTCCCTTCGTGACTCCGCTGTAACCGTCGCGACGCACAAGCCCGCACCCTCCACCCCTTGTGCACGGTGATGCGTGTGCTGCTCCTCTCTCCACGATCTCCCTCATCCCAACAACCCCATCCCCACCACAACCATCCATAAAAAGCCCCCGCCAACCTATGTTCGTCCCCATCTGTTGATTGGTTAGCGAGAGGATGACAAACCCTTTATGCGGCTCAGGTTATAGATGAGAGGCTCCAAAAAGTAGAGAAACAATCGTTCTTTCGCCGGTGAGATCCGAAGGGCATCTCCTTCATTGCTGCGAATCCTCCTTGCGCGACCAACTCCGGCGAGCTGTGCCGTTGAGTGAAGATACAAATACCTCCTCAGAGCTTTGATTCATAGGCATCACCTTCTAACACTCCAGGAAATCTCTCATTTTCTTCCTCCTCTTCTCATTATGTGTTCTTCATCTACCTTTCTACTTTCTTCGCACCTTCCCCACGTTTTCCTCTGCTCATTATCTCCGCTCAAGTTACTTCCACCTTCGCATCTCCTTGATGACCATCACCACCACTTCTTCCAACCACTCCTACAACCATTCACCCACTTCTCCATCCCATACTTCTGTTCTACACCCAGTTGCGTAACGTACACAACACCATCCATCCATGAGCTGCCCTGCGTGCGCATCCGAGCTACGCGTGCCTCTGCCGACCTCCGCTAGATCCAGCATGCCTCCTGGTTGCGTCATTGCCGACCCCTGCACCCACCGAGAGAATGCTCCTACACGTGGCTGCGTGACCTCATCAACACGCACATCCTTACTGGGCCATCTTTCTCCCGCTAGAGCTCGTACACGTGACCTCTTTTCAAACTCCACCATCTCCATTCTCATCACGTCCACAAGCCGCACACTGCCACAACATCTCTTTGTCATGTGTCGGCCAAGAGGAAGGAGCAGGACATCTACGACCTTGCACAACCTCAGCGCTCGTGCTCCTTACATGTGTTCTCCAGCTCCAGCTAGCCGCATGAGTTGAATGTATCTCCACCTCACGTGCATGCATGTGAGGAAGGGGTGAAATTGCGAGAGAACCCTCGCACCATTTAGTTATTGCGAGAGCATCACCATCATCTCATCCACACGTGGAGTGCACGTGCACAAGGTGGAAACTTGCGTCGACACCCCTGGGTTCCATCCTTTAACTCATGCATCCCTACCAGCCTAGGTCACGTAAGAAGCACGTGCGTCGAGGAGAAATCACAATAGAGCCCTCACAATTTCCGCAAATTACGTAAACATCTTCGTCTCTCAGGAAGCACATGAGGCGCACGTGTCTTCCTGAGTCATTTGCATCCAGACCCTCGTAAGTATAGGTATTTGCAAGTTAGTCTTGTTAGCAGATTTCTTTTTATCACATTTATTTCTGTATTGCATTCATACCACTATGTTTGCATATTTATTTAAATATACATTTCGCAACATTTTATCATTTTAAAAATTGCATATTGTAGAAGAAGTCTTATTTTATCATTGTAAAAAATAGTTGATTTTTTAGCCTTACATTATTTAATAGAATTAATTTGGTGAAATATTTCACATTTTACACAGTATGTATTTTAAAACTATTTTGAAATTAATCATTGCTCCAAAAATTATAAAAAATTCACAATATGCGGAGTTCGAGTAGTTCCAATTCACGCCTAAAAATCATGACATTTACATGCATAATGAGATGTAATAAATTAATTAGCATTTCACGTAATTGATTTTTAATAAGTCAAAAATTAATTGTTTATGAGGTTTAGTATTTTTTCTAGATTCAGTGGAAATATCTTGGATAATTTTTATCTCTGAAATTAATTTTTTGGTATTTATTAAAATTAAATTTGCGACAATGACACTGCATTCAAATTTAAATTGTAGTTTATTCATATGGAGTCGAAAATTCCAAAACAAAATAAGGTATCTTAATTTCATTGCATGAAACATTCTGACCAAGTTTCACATTTTTGGACTTAATTTGATCATACTTTAAATTTTAACCCTCGAATTTGGTCTAAATTGCATTGGATTTTTGATTGCATAAAAAACCATAAAAAATATTCTCCTGAAAATATAGCATCTAGAACGACTTTATATTAATCTAAGGAGAAAGTTACCTCCCTAAGTTTGACTTTAGGCTAGACCAAGTAAAATAAAAGTACCGCTTGTTATTAATTGATATATTAATTAAAGTAGTTTGTGATAAATCCGATTTTGCTCGACTGCAAAGATCGAGCATAAAATTTAATCGCTAATCCGATGGAGTTAAGAGAAAGAATCACGGGTTTGTCAAATGGCACCGTTGCTGGGGAGGCACAACTTAGGTTACTTTTTAGAAATTCTATATTTCAGGTTTTCCATCCCCAGGTAGTCTAATTCCTGGTTTTCTCGTCAATATTTTTCTATTTATTTTCGGTATTTGTTTATTTTGTGTCATTCTCACTATAACCATTGTTTATTTTTATGAGAGGAACACGTCGCATCGAAGACGATTCGTCTGGTGAACCGAAGAACTTGCATCGATTTGAGCTGAGTGGTTTTAGAGAGTATTTGTAAAAAAAGTTTTACATTTAAAGTGGTTCCCATTTGGGTTCTCGTACGTGTAAGTGAATAATAAAAAGACTCTCTGTGTTGTGTGGTTGCTTGACGTTGGATATGACCTGCATCACGGCTCTTAGTGCTTTCTTACGATTGTTTGTGCTCATAATATCTAGGACCACACTTCACCATTAAAAGATGCACTTAGACAGCAAAACTTAGCCAAATTTAACTTGTTCTTCACTCACTAATAGAACTGCTTGTCTAGGAGCACCTTTTCATTGATTGCTTTCATTTAGATAAAATTTCAATTATGTTTTGTGTCCCACATGTAGAGCGCGAGGATCACTGTATGTCTTCTTAACATGGCAAACGTCATCATTTTATTGTGAATCATCTTTTCTCGACTCCTTCTCCCTTTGTATTCTAATTTAAGATTAAAAGAAATTAGGACTGGATGATAAGCGTACCTTGTGTGCTGGACTAATCAAGTGGTTTTTTAACGAGACTGCTAAACAAATTGACCAAAAAATCAACATAAAATTGGAAATTCTGTTTGCGGGAGACTAACCCGACCCTGATTTCAAGCTGGGTGAGGGTACAGAGTGTGTGTACACACCCTAAGGTAGAGCCAAAATCCCTGCCTTCCATATCACGAGCCCCGATCCTAGCAAATATCACAGGCTGAATTCTTATAGGTGATGTTTGCGTAATTTTTTGGAAATTATGGGGGCTCTATTGTAATTTTTCCTTGATGCACGTGCTTCTCATGTGACCTAGGCTTGCAGGGATGCGTGTGTTAAAGGATGGAACCAGGGGTGTCGATTCAAGTTTCCACCTTATGTACGTGCACCTCTTGTGGATGAGATGACGAGGATGCTCTCACAATAACTAGAATACGTGGAGGTTCTCTCGCAATTTTACCCCTTCCTCACGTGAATGCACGTGAGGTGGAGATACATTCAACTAGGGCATCTGGCTAGAGTTATAAAACACGTGCGAGGAATGCGAGCACTGGGGCTGCGCAAGGCCGTAGATGCCCCGCTCCTTCCTCTTAGCTGACACATGGCCAGGGGACGTTGGGGTAACGTGTGGATTGCCAATGTGATGTCAATGGAGCTTGTGGAGTTTGGACAGAGGTTACGCGTACGAGGTCTGGTGGGCGGAAGACGCTCCAGCAAAGATGTGCGAGTCCATGAGGCTGCATAGCCGCATGTAGGAGCATGCTCTCGGCGGTGGTAGGGGCCAACAACGACACAACCAGGAGACATGCTGGATCTGGTAGGGGTTGGGCTCAAAAAAGCATATGGTTCTTCGATGGCATTTCCATTAAACTTCGGTAGCAAACTAAGGAAATGGGGCTTCAACTCAAATGCTTTCGAGAGTACCTCAGGTACGAGCCAACTATACATCTCATTATGAGATGTGTTGTAGGCATCCACCATCAGTCTATCTATTCCACCCACCTCAATCACATGTCCCATACTATTCATAAGATCTGCATTCAGCTGATCGGCTCTAGCTAAACGGGCAAGGACTTGATGCATAGGATCATCTCTGTGTTCCTCTTCATCTGATTTTTTATAGGAGGCATCTTGGTTTTTGGTTGATTTTCTTCACCTTATACAATAATGTGGTATATATCATAAGAAGATTTTGTAATGAAGATATGCTCATCGAGGCGAAGGTCTTCCTCAGAGAAACAAGAGGAGTGGAAAGGAATGGTTTAAGGGTAACCATCCTGAGAGTGGGAGATCCCGATATCAAGAGGGTCATGAGCTCGGGTTCGCCAAGCTGCGCTTGGGCCGATGAAGACGCACTTTGTGAGGTGTTCAATGAGAGATTTACGAAGCTTGAGTAAATATCCCCCCTGCCAGTCATCCTTGATGGCAAAAAGAAGAATCAAAAGCATAAGTGTGTACAGATAGGATTTAACTCCTACCTAAAGCAAGCAAATGAATCACAAACCCTGAGTTCACACTCAACACGGTGAAGGACCCGGAGCCGGGTCTGATTATTCTGGTTGATTTTAAGTGTGATTTTCAAGCAAATAGCAAGGATTTCTTGGCCTAAAGAAAAGTCGGCTCAATGTCGTATGCTTCCCCCTTGTTTAACCTGTTGTGTAAGATACCAACGCCCTTCCTTTCTTCGCTCCTATCACCAGTTGAGAAGTTCAAGGACCTGCCCCTATCTACCTACTGAAGTCACGGTGCATCACTGGTTCACCCCTATTTACCTATCGAAACATGCAGAGAAATAAAGTAAAAGAAGGAAATATTTAGAATAAATATTGAGTGACCTGAACCCAAGAGAGGACCCAACATGGGCTTGATCGCCAAATAAAATAAGTAGAGAGAGATAGGGCCACTCATCCTTGTACATATCCCTTATGTATATAAATAATTTATTTTCCCAAAAATAAAAATAAAAATGTGTTTCTGTTATCTTGTATATATCTATAAAAATAAAATAAAAATGAGAAAAATAAAATTTAAAAGAAAATAATTTTCTCTCTCTACCTTGTACATACCATGTATATATGTATCTATTCCTATTTATTTAATACTTGTAAATAATCAATAAAAATAAAATAAAATCTATTTTTCACTCTAAATTTTATGTTGTAAATAAATAAAATACAAAATTAGAGTATTTTACAAAAATTGTCTTCCTAGGTCATTTACATCCAAACCCTCACAAGTATAGGTAATCACAAGTTAGTCCTGCCAAAAATTTATTTTTGTCAGTTTCGTTTCTGTATTGCATTCATACGCATATATTTGCATATTTATTTAAACATAAATTTCACATCATTTTATTATTTTAAAATTGCATATTCTATAAGAACTCTTGTTTTATCATTGTAAAAATAGTTGATTTTTGTGAGCCTTAGTTTATTTAATAGAATTAATATGGTGATTTATTTCGTATTTTACCCAATACTTATTCTGAAATTTATTTTAATGTAATAATTTCTACAAAAAATTACCAAAAATTCAAAGTAAATAGAGTTTGAGTTGTTCTACTTCATGCTAAAAAATTATCACATTTGCACACATAACGATGTCTAAATAAAATAATTGGTATTTCATGTAATTGATTGTTAATAACTCAAAAATTAATTGTTTTTGAGGTTTATTAGTTTTCGTGGATTCATCTCACAAAGAAGTATATCAGATAATTTTTATATCTGAAAAAAATTAATTTGCTATTTATTAAAATTAAATTTACGATAATAACCCTGCATTCATATTTAAATTGTAGTTAATTCATATAGAGTCAAAAAATTCAAAAAAAATAGGGTAACTTAATTTCATTGCGTTAAACATTCTGGCCAAGTTTCATAATTTTTGGACTTAATTTGATTATACTTTATATTTTAACCCTCAAATTTGGTCTGAATTGCATTGCATTTTCATTGCATAAAAAAACCATAAAAAATATTATCCAAAAACCTAGCATCTAGAACAACTTAAATTAATCTAAGGAGAAAGTTGCCTCCTTGAGTTCGACCTTGGGCTTGCCCAAGTAAAATAAAATTATCGCTTATTATTAATTGATATATTAATTAAAGTGGTTTTTGATTAATCCGATTTTGCCCGACTACAATGAACGGACATAAAATTTAATCGCTAATCTGATTGAGTTAAAAGGGTGAATCATGGGTCAGTCACCCTTGCCACAAAGTAGTTTCCTCGAATCCCGACCCAGAAGAGCTACTTTCATGGTTGAGTTCAAGACATATTCCTAGTTGGATATGGATAGAATGCTCCTAGGATTTTCCTCTCCACTGATTATGATGTCAAAATTGTCGAGGCTGATCTTGAGATGAAAGATAGGCCCATGATGTCTTAAGCGAGAATGCTTTCCTGAAATGAAACTAACTGCTTGGATCAATCTGGCATCACCTGCTGCTTTCTGCATTCAGCGGAGTGAATAGGTCCATGTAGTAGGTCCCTTAAAACTCTTAGTTGGCGTGATATATTGATATATGGTCTACAACTATTTTATTAGCCACTATATATCTTACTTGTCTCAGCTAAACCGACCCCAATGTTTCTGGAATGGGATAGGGTGAGCCCCTCTCTTCTTTTTCTATGTTGGCCTTCCTTTCATCAAGGAAGCTGGAAGTATAATGTCGGATTAGGACAATCTTCTTTATTGGGAAGCCTAATACTCTTTCTTAGGATCTTGGTGAACTCTATCTTTACTGACTGTGAAGTCTAATCTCATGCGTCAGTAGGCAGTCTTCCTCTACTTGATATTGGCCTTACTGCCCACCCACAAAGTCTACTCTAGTCTAATCTAAGGAGATTATGGCTTTTCTATCAAAGAGTTCGTCTTCCTCCCAAGACAAAGTCTACTCTCAAGATGGTCTACCTTATCATCTAATCTGGATATGGGCCTAGATCAGGGATTACGGGTTCTTCAATTCCTCTATCTCTACGATTAACGATAGAACAAGCTGCAAATAGTCAATGCCAAGCATGAAGCCAAAGGATAGGGACTCGCTTCATGAGGTCCAAAAGGGATGTGTTTTGCTGGCTAATCCCTCTGGCTAAATGTTGATCTTCACAGAGGGTCAGAAGCCCATGCTATTCTAGTCCTTCTTCCCTCCATGATTGAAGCCAACTCTATTTCCTCACTCGAGAAACTGGAAAGTCGGCTAAGGAGTCAGGTACCCCCGATTCTTGACTAATGAGAGATGCCTCAGAAAGATCATCTATGGAGAATCATAGGTCTCTGATTAGCGTAGCGAGAAATATGAGACTAATGGGGAAGCATGCCTTATAGTCTAGAATATGTGGGTAGGCTTTCAGTGATAAACGGAAGGAGCTTTTCACTAGAATTGGGCTGACTAGTAAGCATGCATTCTGGGTTTTAACTAATGTCTACCAGGTGATGCGATGTAGTAATATTAACTCATCTTTGAGATAATAAATCAAGATAATTATCAAATATATAGTAGTAGCCGATGTGGGAAGTTGTGGGCGAAATGGGAGCAACCCGTGGGTTGTGAGAGAGCAATACAAGAGCAAGGTGAAGCAGTGTAATGCTACACCCTAGATGGTAAGAGTCTAGTTGCTGAAAGCTAGTTTATGTTCTGACTCTAGTAGCATGGTGCACATGGAATCCCCTGTGAATTAGCAAGGACCACCTTGCAAGGCTAAAGACTCATGGATGCATGATATATAGTTGTGAAGTAGTAGCGTTCGGGAAAGGTGAAAAGAATCCCTAGGAGATAAATAGAACATGAAAGAATTTCTCCTTGGGAGGAGAATGTGATCCCTGACTCTGTTCCTGTTGAAGAATGAGGAGAAAAATCATAGGCAGTGCTTAGTTAAGGGTTGGAGGCACAACGAAAGTGAGCTAGCTTACTTCTAAGGGGTGGTTGTCACTGCCCAAAATAGGGTGATCTATCCTACCCTAATAACTAACTCTGCTCAGATGAAGCTAAGTGGAGGTCTGAACCAACCAATGTTGAAGAATTAATGAATGAGTTGTGGTTAGGGATGAAATAACACTCAAACCCAAAGCTAGTGGGTTCTCCTCGAAATGCGTTGAGGCACAATAATTGACGTTGAGGCATACATTTGAAGTTAAGCACTATTTCGATGTGGGACGTGAGATCGGTATAAAATCGAGGCAAAGTTTGTGTACTAGATATGTTCAATGGTCAATGCCGGCTAGTGAGAGGGGGACCGGCTTCATCCAGGGTACCAGATCAACTGCTAAGGTCCCCACCCTAAATGAACGTTTAAGTGATAAATGAGGTAGGGGTGCAGAGACAACCAGGAGGTTTTCCTAGAAGCAACCACCCGAAGAGTGCGTAATAACTTACTGATCGAGCGCTCTTGCACCGTAAAAGTCAAAAAGAAAAAAAGGGGCTAAGATATTCTTAGTGGTGAGTATAAAAGATGTGGTATGTCAAAAAGTGTCAACTATATATGAGGGCTGCCTTCCTGCTTAGAGGAAAGCACCCACGTGAGCAGGTGTGGACGAATTGGAATAACTATGAGAATGTCGGTTGAGTAAGGCAAACATTGGTGAGAATCCAATGCCCAGAAAACCTAAGGGTTCCTCTGCAAGGTTCGTCGATGGAGGGTGAGTTGGGGCCTAAGATCTCTAAGGCCAAATGAAAGGCGTAATGGACAACAAGTGAATCTTCTTGTACTACCCCTTGTTGGTCCTGAAGAATGGAGGGGGCTAGGTTAGCCAAAAGATAGTTATAGGAAATAATGAAGTATGTAAGGTGACTTTGTTTTTTTTCAAGGCTTTTGACTAGAGGAAATTCCTCGAGCCATTGTCAGAGTACCCGACATGATGGCACTGAAGTAACCCATGTCACTTGAATGACCTTCAACAAAAGGCATATTCGGTTAGAAAGGCTAAAACCCACACAAGTGGATAGGTAGAGAAGACCTAGGGAAACAAGGCAGCTCTCTCTAAGGAACTCAGTAGAATAGCCCCATAACATCGGGAAAAGGGCTGCCTACAAAGGAGGTCGCAGTGACGAGGCCCGGGTATTTACCAAAAACTCAGGTCTCCGCAAACTTATCAGACCATGTATGGGGGCTCATGCATGTCCAGTATCGGAAGGTCAAGGAAGTCCTTGACCTGATGGCAGGGGAGCCGGTGTAAAGCCTTGAACTTGGCATATATCGGATCCTATATAATAAGATCCGGCTCGTCAAGAGGAAAAAAATGAATTTGTTTTGTGTAAATTGGACTTCGTTTCGATTTTTTATGATATTTGGAAGAAAGAGAAGGAGGGTTAAGATGTCATTAACCCATAATGACTGTCGTTAATACTAATTAAACATGATTAAAGAAACTAATGACGGATTGAAAACCTCTAATGATCATTTGCAAACACTAATCAATAGTTAGCAAAAGATAAGCGTAAGCCACGAAAGTTAAATTGTGATTAGTGAAAGTTAATCACGATTAATGTTAACTAAGTGTCATTAGAAAATCTAGAATCCTCTAGAATGTTCTAACTTAATCCCCAAGTTTGTGATAAGTTTTGGCTAAAATCATGGGCCAAAACCATGGGCCGCTAAACCATGGTTAAGGTATAAACCATGGTTTTCTAACCATGATTAGTGGTTTTCTGGAGCCTATAAATAGACCCCCCTACCCATTCATTCTCTACGATTTCCACAGCCACCACCACCCCAAGGGCTAGGGTCGAGTGGTCGGGAGGACGAGTGGGAGGCGAGGGAGGAGCGCTAGCGAAGCACTGCTGATAGAAAGAGGAGGAGAAAGGTATGATCGTCTCTTAGTTTGTTTTGTAAGCTAGGATTTAAATTCATCCTCTTTTCTTCCAAGCTTTGTTGTTGATTCATCTTTCTTTCCGATTCGTCTTCTGTTGTGGTTCGAGGAGAAATCTGTGTAACACCCTACATAGGTATGGGCAGCTATGCGCATCAGTGAACCCTGTAATTTGTCACACATTCACTCACCTAAGATGCGTGGTGTCTACCGATTCTTCATCTATTGTTGTTTGAGTATATTCTTTCAGTTTCGTTGTTGTTTTCCTCTCGATTGATTTTATAGAGGAAACTCTTTTCGCTTTTATTTTGAAATATGTCATGATATAGGGGAAACTCTGCCAAAATTTTCTCAAAAATATTACCCCGTATAAGGAGAAGCTCTGCGGAAATTTCAAGAGAAACGATGTTCTTGGCGTTCTTCGTGTTCTTCGTGTTCTTCGTTCATTCTTCACGTTCTTGACACGTTCTTAGCGGTTTTTATATGAATATGAAATTCGATCTTTTCAGTAGCCTTAAAACATCCATTCTGAAAACAAAACACGATAAAGCATTGCATACGCGAGAGCTCGATGAGGTAACAAAATCCTTCCTTTTGCTGTTGGGTTTTCATACGAGATTATTGAAATTCTTGAGTTTATGTTCTTTGCTATGAAGAACCCTAATTTTGGCTATTTTTGAAAAAGTCTGAAGAGTTGCTTTGTGATTCACACTAAAATAAGGTTTAAGCATCAAATTGATGCAGTGGCTTTGAAAGTTAGGGTTTGGGAGTAAAAAAAGGCATAAATACGAGTATATATGCATATGAATAATATATGTGTGATTCTATACTAAGTGTTGTTGATTATGCAAATCGAAGACTTAACGAAAGAATTACATCATGGGAATTGATGTGGTTTGAGTTGGATCCTGAAAAGGATCTTCTGTCACGTTAAGGATGACAGGGAGTACAACTACAGGTCAGGCATGCAACCTGTAGGTTTGTCGGAAGGAACCCATATTGGCATTTCCCTCCCTAGGTGGTACACGGTTGCCCTATTGTGATAAGTGCACACGAAATGAATGATCCAATATCTTCGGGTTGAATGACGGAAGACGTGGTCGTGCCATGTGGAGGCACGGGTGGTTCAATTGCGTCTGGGTCACGATAATATGTATTTAAAGCCTCTAGGTTATATAATTATATGTTAGCCTGAGGTTTTAAGTAACCGAGTCCTCGAGGATGGTGTGCTCATTTGTTTTCCAGGCCCAGGTTTTGAGACCCTATTTAATAAATGAAAAGAAAATTGTCAGGGTAGTATTGGAGGATTGGTTGAGGCGACGTGCGATGGCATAATCTTGCTAAGATCAACACAATCTCCAATCTCGAAGTATCTACAGCTTCGGATTTCAAGAATGGTGGGGCTGTAGGATATTGAGAATCCTTAAAGCGCATCACGGAAGCGTGTCGATCGCATCGTATGCAATCGGAGAAACTAGTCGTACTAGATGCTAGATGCAGCGGAAATTAAAATTTTTAACTTTAAAGATGAAACCACATGATCACGAGAACACTTCTCGGATCATTTCATCAAACCACAAAGTATAAGGAATACCTCTTGAAGCGTGGTTGTGATCGCGAGATCCCAAAGTAGAGGTCCTCCTGTCTCAAGTCTGACCCACGGAGAATGCACTTGCGGGCACGATGATGAGTCGTGTCCTTCCCGCAATCCTTTGACGAAGATCCAAGCGTCGAGGCGTAGCAAAAATGATCTCCTTCCTAATACACAAAGTGGACGGTCACTTGAATATTAGGGAGACCCCACGAGAATGAGAGAGAGAGAGTAGAGTTCTTCAACTCAAGAATGTTGTAACTTGGAAAGGCTACCCTAGCCCTCCTTTTATACTAGTTTGGGATCCAATGGATCTCAATCCATGGGACACATGGATCCAATGGCTATGCTTGGTC
Source organism: Ottelia alismoides (assembly GCA_037367405.1). Classification (NCBI taxonomy): domain Eukaryota; kingdom Viridiplantae; phylum Streptophyta; class Magnoliopsida; order Alismatales; family Hydrocharitaceae; genus Ottelia; species Ottelia alismoides. The sequence continues at coordinate 49,002 of JAZKJV010006275.1, read as the reverse complement.
CATGCTAAATCAATGGTCATGATTGTTGTTGGTTAAAACCAACAACATTAATTTTAAATTAAAATATGTTGCAACATTATCAACATAATTTAATTTATCATTAACTAATTAAGAGATAATATGTGATAAATAAAATGGAGTCAACCAACCTCCTAAAATTGGGTGGCGTCACCCATGAACAATTCATGGGTGACACCACCTATTAATTGTGGTTGTTTTGGCTCTCTTTTATTTATCTTATTATTCCTTAATTAATTTATTAATCACAAAAATATTCACCAAATTAATTCCCAATTAATTTGTGAATATTTCAATCATGCCATTGAATATTATGTGAATCATATTCACAACCCAAACTAATTAGTAAATTGCATTTCCAATTAATTAATAAATGTGAATCCAATCCACATTATTAATTAACAAATGCTATTTACATTAATTCTCTCTCTTATATATGTATATTATAAATCATATTTATAATACACATACATCATGGATAGTGTTATCCACATTCTCTTAATCCTTGATAATTAAATCCCATTTAATTATCTTAGATAATCATTTTCACAATATGAATTATATTCATATTAAAATTGATAATTAAATCTCATTTAATAATCAAGTCCTTGCTTGGATATTTCATCAAAAGAATTATTCTTGAACCCTTTCATGAATAATGTGCTTTCTCCGCAGATACTTGGAGATAAGGACAGGGCGATTGTATTATTCCATGTATAGTGACTTGGATATTGAGATATTATCTCAAATCCAGATCGAACGAACCTCCCACAGATGCTTGATTAAATCAAGACCGCAAATCCAATCTTCTCATTGAATCTGAATCCCATTCAGACCAATGTCCAACACTTGGACTAAGATCGGATTGCTTCTCTACTGAAAGGAGTCACTAAAATCCAGACCTGTTTCATCACTCCCTCGGAATGGAAGCGTCATGGATATACAATCGTTTATGATCACATCACCCTTCAGGTATTCCCAATACCTGTACATCCTGCATACTGGAAGACCCATGATCAACCCGAAGATCAAGATCATTTTTATACTGTCTTCTTCAGGGTTTAATCATTAAGTTTCTCAATCTTGGTCATTGGGATTTGGTATCGATCATATGCTTTCCCAAAGCATATATCATACCTTCAAATTCATGTCATGCTTCCAAAGCACGACGACCATGCATGGAATTTGATCGGTCCCAATACCTCATGAGTGAGCTCATGTCTTCCGGTTCACAAGTGAACCTGTATGATCCCTTTGAGAGATCATATTGCTCATATACCCTTATATGCACACCAGCTCGTCGGTGTATAGACCTTGGTTAGGTCATCAACCTATTGGTCTGCCAAATGTACATACTCAGATATATAGCAATACATCTGTCTCCGGTCAGAGGATGCATGCCTATGCTGTGACAGCATTCAACATAGGACTTAAGTTATCTCGATCTCGTCAGGTCAACCCATTGACCTAACTAATCTGACACATCCGAATCACTATTCCCATGCAGAGGACCTGCATCAAGAGGTCGGTCAGATATCAACCTATGTGAGAAAAGATTGCCATCTCCTACACAGGCTGGAGATCTCCACTTGGCAATCATTTGACGGTGCTTGATGAGTCCTCTATCTAACTCCTTAGATATTCATCCAAACAACAGCCTCTATGATTCATTTAATGAATCAACAGCTATATGATCATCAAGCTGGCCATGGTACATAACCCTAATTGTACAAAGGGACCTTATAGTGCATTCATTCATATAATCTCAGAAAGGGAGTGAAACATCAATAACTTTTATTGATAAACATAAATATTACAATAACATTTATTGTAAGAATGGTTCGCCCAGGGCTCACAAGTCTAACAGGGGCTCCCCTGGACTAATCCCTGATGTGGAATAGAAAGGAATAGGACTTAAATTAATGAAACGATTGTAACTTTTAATGATAACAAGTTTGGAAAAATCACACAATTTGTTTGCTTTTCTCTTCTTTATTACTTAGCATTCGCTAATTGTTATCCTATGATTTATGAAAATCCCAGCAGGTGTCGGTGAGCCATCACAAGAACCTTATTAGACATCCAGCCAGCCACAATAGCTTTACTTTGTGAGGTAGCTATTAATCTTTTGTATATTTTCCTTTCAAGCTGATGTATATGTAAATGGTTATAATGGCACAATGTATCATCTGAACTATATTTTGTCAATGGAAATGTGTTGAAATACTTTCTTCTGAATATACTTTATTGCAGTCTCTTTTTGAATATTAGTTTTAATTGTTGAATAAATTATTGTCGAGTAACCAGATCCGGTTACGGGAGGATCCAACAGCCCGGAATTGGGGTCATGACAGATTTGTATCAGAGCCCGATTACTCCAGTAATTTATTTAGTAATTGACAACTATGAACGGTATTCAGAAACTAAGGTTGTATTAAGATCCTTTGATCTTAACAAACTGACTGCAGTACAACTGGCAAGTCATTGTCCCTTATGTACATCATGCTAAGACATATAGGATCTGACCATTGACCTTGAATCATCCCAGGATCATGGCAGATCAAGATGTGTCTAGGCAATTAACAGCTATGATAGTAATGACCCATGAGATGGGTCAAAAGTAATAGACATTGGAGCGAAGACTCAATGCCTCAATGAGAGATCAAAGTCATCCAGACCCGTGGATGCCAGAGTTGAGGGTTCTGTTCACACTCATAAGAAGGAGTCTAGATACCATATTCCGTAGAATTTATTTACCCCTACTTCATTTGAAGGAGCAGTAGAGGAGGCGCTTCGTAGGCACAAAAAAGGAGAGAAGAAGAATACTTGACTTCTACTATAATGATAAGATTCCAATAAAAGTCCAAAACCCTTATCTGTGTAAGGAACCACGAGGTCAATTATAATTCCAAAAGATCTTAGATGACTGTGTGGGACAGATTGCAGGACCTCACCTACTTATCTACTACTTATCGAAATGAATTATTTTGATCTCATCCTTGAGATGGATTAGCTAGAAAGGCATCATGCATGTCTTGATTGTTTTTAGAAGACAGTAATGTTTCACCTACCTAACTCGATAGAGTTCCAGTTCATTGGAATTCAATGATAATGTCGAATGCATATCTACTCTAAAGGCTCAACAACTATTAGAACAAGGGTGCCAAGGCTATTTAGCTTATGTAACCACTACATCAGGGTCAGATAAAATGATGGAAGATATACCTATAGTGTGCGAATTTCCTGATGTATTCCCAGAGGAACTTCCTTGATTACCACCTGAGCGAGAGAATGAATTTGAAATCTCTCTTATACCTGATACTCAGCCTATCTCTATCCCTCCATATAGATGGCACCGGCTGAGTTACGAGAGTTAAAGGTTCAATTGCAAGAACTATTAGATAAAGGATTCATTCGTCCTAATACTTCACCATGGGGTGCACCTGTCTTATTTGTCAGGAAAAAAGATGGGTTAATGCAGTTGTGCATTGACTATAGACAGTTAAACAAGAGGACAATAAAGAATAAGTATCTTCTACCAAGAATAGATGATCTCTTTGACCAATTACAGGGTTCGATTGTGTATTCCAAGATTGACTTAAGATCTGGATGCCATCAGTTGAAGATAAACGATGCGGATATCCCCAAGACAGCCTTTCGAACTAGATATGGACATTATGAATTTTTAGTTATGCCTTTGGTCTGACAAATGCCCCATCAGCTTTCATGGATCTCATGAATAAAGTATTCAAGGAGTTCTTGGATCACTTTGTAGTAGTCTTTATTGATGATGTGCTTATTTACTCCAAGGATAATTATCTTCATGAATACAATCTCAGATGGGCACTTGAAACATTAAGGATGAACAAATTGTATGCTAAATATAACAAATGTGACTTTTGGATATCTGAAGTATCTTTCTTAGGCCATGTTATTTCTGGAGAAGGTATATTAGTTGATCCTACAAAGTTAGTGAGGTGATGAGTTGGGAACACCCGAAGGCTGTCACGGATTTTCTGGGTTTAGCTGGATATTATAGAAGATTCGTGAAGGACTTTTCACGAATAGCATTGCCAATGACTAGACTAACTCAGAAGGAAGTCCCATTCTTATGGTATAATCTATGTGAAGGTAGTTTTCAGACACTCAAAGAATGCCTAAAATCTGCACCAATCCTTACTCTACCCTCTACGAGTAAAGGGTTTATAGTGTACACTGATGCGTCTAAAGAAGGACTTGGGATAGTTCTTATGCAACATGGTAAGGTAGTTGCATATGCATCACGACAACTCAGGACATGAAAAGAACTTCCCAACACATGACCTTGAATTAGCTGCTATAGTTTTTGATTTAAAGATATGGAGACATTACCTCTATGGTATTACTTTTGAAATCTTCACTCATCATAAAAGCTTGAAATATCTATTTGATCAGAGGGAACTCAATATGAGACAGAAACGGTGTCTAGAGTTATTGAAAGACTATGATTGCACTATCTCCTACCACCCTGGTAAGGGGGACATCGTAGCAGATGCCCTTAGCAGAAGAACTTATTCACATGGGTTGGTTATCGCTATCCACTTCTGGGGTTTACTATCAATGTTAAGTGAATGGAAACCATTTGATATCTGTGCTGATAGTATAATTATTACTCACCAATACAAACCATAGATCTGGGATAGAATAAATAAAGGACAAGAGGATGATCTAGTCCTTAAAGACTTGAGACAACAAATTGAGAAGAATGAAATAGAGGGATTCCAGATACAAGATGGGTTATTGTATAACCATCACAGAGTTTGTGTACCAAAGACACCTGAACTAAGGAAAGACATCTTACGAGAAGCGCACTGCTCAAGATTATCTATTCATTCAAGAATTACAAAGATGTATAAGGATATTCATTCATACTTTTGGTGGCCGAGAATGAAGAAAGATGTTGCTAAGTTTGTGACTTCATGTTTCACTTACCAGCAGGTAAAGGCTTCACACCAAAAGCCACTGGGATTATTGCAACCCCTCCCTATACCTGAATGGAAATGGGAAAGCATTTCTATGGATTTCGTTATTGGCTTACCTCAAATGACTGGTAGTAAAGATAGTATCTGGGTTATTATAGATCGTCTGACAAAGGTAGCACACTTTATTCCAATAAGCTTATCTTTCACTCCAGACCAGCTTGCTGAGTTATATATTACACATGTGATTCGCCTCCATGGTATCCCAAAGGAAGTAGTTTCCTATCGAGATTCACGATTCACCTCACACTATTAGGAGAACTTTATGAAAGCCTTAGGCACACAACTATGCTTGAGCACAACATATCATCCACAAAAATATGGTCAATCAAAACGTACTATTCAGACTTTAGAGGAAATGTTACGAGCATGTGCCTTAGAATGGAAAGGACCATGGTTGAAACATTTGCCTCTTGCAGAATTCACGTACAACAACAGTTACCATACAAGTATTGGCATGACACCATTTGAAGCACTTTATGGACGAAGGTGTACTACTCCTTTGTGTTGGCAAGAGGTTAAGATAAAGAACATTTATGATTCAGATAGACTGCAAGAGACACGTGAAGCTGTAGAGCTTGCTAGAAAAAGACTATTGACTGCTCAAAGTTGCCAGAAAAGCTATAGTGATACTAGCCAAAGAGATCTTGAGTTTAAGGTAGGTGACTTTGTATTTCTAAAAGTATCACCTACGAAGGGAATTCAGAGGTTTGGTGTGCATGGGAAGTTAGTACCCAGGTTCGTGGGTTCCTTTAGGGTTATAATTGTAAAGCCTTGAACTTGGCATATCTCGGATCATATATAATAAGATCCGGCACGTCAAAGGAAACCAATGGAATTTGTTTCGTGTGAATCGGACTTTGTTTCGATTTGTTATGATTTTCAGAAGAAAGAGAAGGAAGGAGGGTTAAGACGTCATTAACCCATAATGACTGTAATTAAGAATAATTAAACATGATTAAATAAACTAATGGGGATTGAAAACCGCTAATGATCATTAGCAAATACTAATCAATAGTTAGCAAAAGATAAGCATAAGCCACGAAAGTTAAATCGTGATTAGTGAAAGTTAATCACGATTAATGTTAATTAAGCGTCATTAGCGAATCTAGAATCCTCTAGAATGTTCTAACTTAAGCCCCAAGTTTGGGATAAGTTTTGGCTAAAATCATGGGCCAAAACCATGGGCTGCTAAACCATGGCTAAGGTCTAAACCACGATTTTCTAACCATGGTTAGTAGTTTTCTGGAGCCTATAAATAGACCCCCTACCCATTCACTCTCTCCAATTTCCACTACCACCACCACCCCAAGGGCTAGTGTCGAGAGGTTTGGAGGAGGAGTGGGAGGCGAGGGAGGAGCGCTAGCGAAGCGCTGTCGCGAGAACGAGGAGGAGAAATGTATCATCCTATCTTAGTTTGTTTCGTAAGGTAGGATTTCAATTCATCCTCTTTTCTTCCAAGCTTTGTTCTTGATTCATCTTTCTTTCTGATTCGTTTTCTGTTGTGGTTCAAGGAGAAATCTGTGTAACACCCTACTTAGGTACGGGCGGCTATGCACGTCAGTGAAACCTGTGATTCGTCACACATTCCCTCAACTAAGATGCGTGGTGTCTACCGATTCTCCATCGCTTATGTTTCTATTCTTTAAATTATGCTTTTATATTGTTTTTATGGAGAAATCCGTGTAATACCCTACTTAGGTGCGTGCGGCTATGCACGTCAGTGAACCCTGTGATTCGTCACATATTCACTCATCTAAGATGTGTGGTGTCTACCGATTCTTCATCTGTTATTGTTTGAGTATATTCTTTCACTTTCATTGTTTTCTTCCTCTTGATTGATTTTATAGAGGAAAATCTTTTTGTTTTTATTTTGAAATATGTCCTGATATAAGGGGAAACTCTGCCTAAATTTTCCTAGAAATATCACCCGTGTAAGGGGAAGCTCTGAGGAAATTTCAAGAGAAAAAATGTTCTTGGTGTTCTTGGTGTTCTTCGTGTTCTTCATGTTCTTGACACATTCTTAGCAATTTTGATACAAAAATGAAATTCGTTCTTTTCAGGAGCCTTAAAATATCCTTTCTGAAAACAAAACACTATAAAGCATTGCATACACAAGAGCTCGATTAGGTAACGAAAACCTTCCTTTATACGAGATTATTGAAATTCTTGAGTTTATGTTCTTTGCTATGAAGAACCCTAATTTTGGCTATTTTAAAAAAGTCTGAAGAGTTGCTTTGTGATTCCCACTAAAATAAGGTTTAAGCATCAAATTTATGCGGTGGCTTTGAAAGTTAGGGTTTGGGAGTTAAAACAAGCATAAATACGAGTATGTATGCATATGAATAATATATATGTGAGTCTGTACTAAGTGTTGTTGATTATGCAAAGTGAATACTTAATGAAAGAATTACATCATGGGAATTGATGTGGTCTGAGTTGGATCCTGAAAAGGATGGTGTGTCACGTTAAGGATGACTGGGAGTAGAACTACAGGTCGGGCATGCAACCTGTAGGTTTGTCGGAAGGAACCTTTATTGGCATTGCGCTCCCTAGGTGGTACATGGTTACCCTGTTATGATAAGTACGCACGAAATGGATGATTTGCAATGTGTGGTACTGGGAGACAATATCTTCTGGTTGAACGACGGAAGATGTGGTCATGCCATGTAGAGATACGGGTTGTTCAATAGCAGTTGGGTCGTGATAATATGTATTTAAAGTCTCTAGGTTATATGATTAAATGTTAGCTTGAGGTTTTAAGCAACCGAGTCCTCGAGGACGATGTGCTCATTTGTTTTCCAGGTCGAGGGTTTGAGACCATGTTTAATAAAGGAATAGAAAATTATCAGGGTAGTATTGGAGGATTGTTTGAGGCGACGTGTGGCGGCATAAGCTTACCAAGATAAACATAATCTCCAATCCCGAAGGGTCCACTGCTTCGGAGTCCAAGAATGGTGGGGTTCCCCTGGACTAATCCCTGATGTGTAATTGAAAGGAATAGAACTTAAATTAATAAAAGGATTGTAACCTATAATGGCAACAAGTTTAGAAAAATCACACAATTTATTTGCTTTTCTCTTCTTCGTTACTTAGCATTCGCTAATTGTTATCCTATGATTTATGGAAAACCCAACAGGTGTCGGTGAGCCATCGCAAGGACCTTAGTAGACATTCAGCCAGCTACAATAGCTTTACTTTGTAATGTAGTTAGTTATCTTTTGTATATTTTCCTTTCAAGCTGATATACATGTAAATGGTTATAGTGGGACAATGTATAATCTTAGCTTTTATTTTATGAATGGAAAAGTGTTGAAATACTTTCTTCCGAATATACTTTATTGTAATCTGATTCTGAATGTTAGTTGTGATTGCTGAATAAATTATTGCCGAGTAACCAGATCCAGTAATGGGAGGATCCGACGGCCCGGAATTGGGGTCGTGACAGCCGGTGACCAAGGGTTTACAACAGCCATAACCATAGTGCCTCGGTGTGTTAGCAAAAGAGACTACAAAGGAGATCGAGTAAGTTCTGACATGCACAAATGGCTTCACGATTTGGGCAGAGTGGCTTGGTGAAATATCAACTATATTTAATCTGTGATGAACTACCAAAATATATAGTCGCTTTATAACATATTTGCCATAACCTTGACGAAATCGAAATTTCTTACTCTGGGATTGGCTTTTGCCCTTTCCTGCACTACTTAGGTGGAAGGCGAAGAAGGCCTCCTTCTGCGAGGGCCCGAGCCATAAATGAGATAACACTATGGAAGAGATAGAATTCTCGCCTTGTTAAGGACCCACGGGACAAGGGACTAAGAGAGAATTATCAAATGCAAGTGCAAGTTAGTATTTTTGTATTAATCGCTCGCATATATATATATATATATATATATATTAGGCATCTACCGAATCTGCCTTGGCCTTCCCTCAGTCTCTATTTTCGCTCGCTTTATTGCTTGCTTGGCTTGTCTTGCTCTCGGAAAAATCATAGACTATGACGCTTCGTTCAAGCTTTATTCATTAATGGGAAGTTTCTTTCCCCACCTCAAATCCACTCCTCCTACTTACTTATTTTTCCAATCCCTCTATTACCGAATGATCATGTAAGAAGTGCATTCATCTTCCCCTCTAGTTTTTTTCCCGTAGTGATTGAGCCGAAACTTCCCCTTCCTCCATCTAGGTAGCAAGTAATTAAGACAACCGAATAAGCAAAGAAGTGATCATATTCACTAACTTTGACTTCTACTAGCAAGATTGAGATATGAATCTGGAAAGCTTATTTAGAAGAAAAAAGTATTGAAATAAAGAGTGTGGGTAGGTTAGATGGAAAAGAACTCAACAGAGAGATTTTTTAAGTAACCAAAGAGATAGAGCAAAGGAAGTCCTAGCTTAGTATGTCAGGTCTTATCGGAAACAAGACATTGGAAAAGTGAGCAAAGATCATGCCTTAGAAAGAATCAATTCCACCCTTTCTTTTCCACCCTATCCCTTAAAGAAAGTCAAGATCTAGTCCTCTTTCCCCCATCTTCCAACTTCCCAATATAGCTCAAAATGGTTGAAGGTCGAAGACTGCTCAAGTCCTTGCTTAACCCATAACAAGACTATATAAGACAACCAATCCCCAAAAAAACCTTCCTTTGGCTCTCTCTCCTTTGCTTTGACCTGCTCGCTCCTTTCACCGTAAAGCGGATTGTGGTTGGCTTAGACCGCTTCTTTGACCTCCAATCGGTAAACTAATAGAGAAATCGAATTTCTCTCCAGGTACTTTCTTCTGAAAACAAGCAGAAGACTATGTTGATAATGGTCCTGATAATTCCTTCTTGCTTTTCACCTTTTTATTACATATATATAGCTGTTTGTGTAGACAATTCACCTATTCCCGCTCCACATCGTCTGCAGTGTTTAATATAATAGTCCCCTTGCCTCTACGTCTCACCAACACCCTTAGAGGTATGATTGCTATCTACTAAAAGGTTGTTCACTTTCCTAAGGCATAAGCATCGCTTGTTGGCTCCAAACTCAACCTTCAAAAGAGAACCTAGTGGAAGTTTGGGTACCATTGACCATCAAGCAAGGGTACGAGTTGAACTCCTTATTCATGAGGACTATGCGAGGGGGGAGGATGACCTGCATTCAACGTCGTATAGATATAGAGTTGCTAAGAAATCCATGCCACTAGGGTCTTCGAGATAGATATGTAGAGGGATTCCCAGATGCAATGAGAGAGTTTACGAGGCTATTATATCTAGTTTGATGAGACAAAGATTCCCTAGTGGCAAAAATCCTCGTTAAAGTTGGAGAGAGAAGATGGGGGAATATCTTAGTTGGTTAGAGTGTTGGTCTATCATGCTAGAAGTCACAATTCAAATCTTTTTTCCCTGCCTTATCCTCATGTCGATCGGAAAAGAGGTCAATGTCCCCGAGGCCAATGAGAAGATGAAAGAGTTCGACCTAAGAGAAAGTGTGCGCTCAAGGAGCCTGATAGTATTCGAGTAGTTGTCGCTGCGAACTGATACTTCGATACTAAGAAAGCAAGAATGAACTAGTCTCTCTGGATAGTACAACTTTTAGGCTTAGAGAGGTAAATCAATATCAAACCTTCTCAACCAAGAACGGAGCCTAAGGATTGAAGGTTTTCCCGTACTCTCCTCTTAGTCGACCCCCTAAGGGCACAATTAAGTGGGTTTGCGAGTTCCCTAATGGAGCAAGGTGGTTCTGTATTCTATCAATCCCGGGGACGTACCAGAGGGCATTCCTGTTGTCCCTTACGCTTTGTCTGATACTCTTTGCCACTTCTCGATGCTCTTGCTCGACCTTTGCTCGGTATATTTTATCAGTTTATCAGGTGGGAATGTAATCAGCTTAAGCTCGACCCTTGCTCGGTATAGGTCAGTTTTGTTGGATTGGCCTCTTCCCTATGGCCAGAACCATTATAGTAGTTGTGTGCGGGGAGTTAGGGAAGGGTACAGGGTTCTTGTGATTAGCTTGTAGGCTCGAGGAAGCGCTAGTCCTTTCCTCTCACCCTATCTTCTCCCTTTCCCTAGCACTTCTATTTAAGATCGACCTCGACCATGCCAAGGAAGATATTGGAAAGTAGATGGTGTTGGACATACAAGACCACGACGAGCCATTATGCAATAAATGTTATTGTGAATATCATTCCCTGATATGAAATGAAGAATAAATAATTTGCATAATAGGTCCCTTAGTACAATTAGGGCAATGTACCGTGGCCATCTTAATAATCATACAGCTGTTGATTCAACTATTGAATCATAGAGGCTGGTGCTTGGATAAATATATAAAGGGTTAGATTGAGGACTCATCAAGCACCGTCAAATGAATCTTAAGAGATGATCTCCAACCTGGGTAGGAGACAGCAATCCTTTCTCAGTTAGGCTGATATCTGATCGACCTCTTGATGCAGGTCCTCTGCATAGGAATAGAGATTCAGAGAAGTGAGATTAGTTAGTTCAAAGAGTTGACTTAACGAGATCGAGATAACTAAAGTCCTATATCATATGCTGTCATGATATAGGCACACATCCTCTGACCGAAGACAGATGTGTTACTATATGTATGAGTATGTACATTTGGCATACCAATAGGTTGATGACCTAATCAAGGTCTATACAGCAGCACGCTGGTGTGCATGTAAGGGCATATGAGTAGTACTATCTCTCAAAGGGATCATACGGGTTCGGTTACTGAACCGGAAGACATGAGCTCACTCATGAGATATTGGGAAGAATCAAATTCCGTGCACGGTCGTCTTGCTTTGGAAGCTTGATTGAATTTGTAGGTTTGATATATACTTTTGGAAAGTATATGATCAAGACCTAGGTATGATATATGCTTTTGGAAAGTATATGATTGATACCAACTCCCAATGATCGAATGAGAATCTTACTGATAAAACCCTGAAGCAGACAATGTAAAGTTGATCTAATACTTCGGTTTTATTCTTAATCTTCCAGTGTGCAGGATGTACATGTATTGGGAATACATGAGGGAGATGTGATCATAAACGACTGTATAACCATGACGCTTCCATTCCTATGGAGTAATGAAACGGTTCTGGATTTTAGTGACTCCTCTCAGTAGAGAAGTAATCTGATCTTGGTCCAAATGTTGGACATTGATCTGAATGTGATTCATATGCAATGAGAAGATTAGATTTGCAGTCTTGATTTAATCAAGCATCTATGGGAGGCCCATGATCTGGATTTGAGATATGATCTCAATATCCAAGTCACTAAACATGGAACAATACAATCGCCCTGTCCTTATCTTCAAGTATTCGCGGAGAAAGCGCATTATCCTTGAAAGAGTTCATGATAATTTCATTGTTGATATAAGTATCTGAGCACTGAGAAAATGGATAACTAAATGTGATTTATTTATCATGAATAACATGAATTTCATTCATATTATAAGGAGAGTTATTTTAGATGATTAAATGTGATTTAATTATCAAAGATGTGAATAATGTGAATGTGAGTCATATTATTTGGGCACATGAGAATAGAGATCCAAGATGATTAAATGTGATTTAATTATAATGAACATGAATAATGTGGATAGCAATATGCATATTAGTCATATATATTATAAATGTGATTTATAATATATAAGAGAGAGCTATTGGTAATTTACATTTGTTAATTAAATGTTGATGTGAATTGGATTCACATTGGACAATTAATTGAAAATGTAATTCACATTTTATTTTGGGTTGTGAATGTGATTCACAATTTTCCAATGGCAAGATTGCAATATTCATAAAATAATAATGAATTATTCTTGTAGAATAATTTACAACAAGTGTTGTTGTAAATCTTGGAGATTTCCATTGAATAATGTAATCTCATGAGATCTCATGAGATTACAAGAGATTGCCACCAAATCCCATATTATGGAAGGAGGCAATCTTCATTCCATAAATCCCCATGCTTGATTGATTTAATTTGAGAATAAATCATATTGATTTATCAAAATATATTTAATCTAAATTAAGTTAATTGTTGTTGTTTTCTACAAACAAAATCGTGGCCATTAAAAGAAACACAAATCAATGTAAGCCATTAGATTTGTGTTGTCCCATGGATTGAGATCCATGGATCCAAAATATTATAAAAAGAGAGGCACCCATTGCTCTTCTTGGTTACAACAACACAATGAGAACATAAGTCTTTCTCTCTCTTTCTCTCTACACGTCCACTCTCTCTCTCCCTCATGTGGCCATCCACCATGGATGCACTAGAGAGATTCTCCATCGCCACAGCGTCGTCGTTATGCTGCCTGATCGGTTGCTCGTGGATCTCCGTCTACTTCGGCGTGCCTTGCTCATGAAGAAGACGTCGTATCTCGTTTATCGAGATCAGGAGATTCGTGGTTTGGATTATCAACATGGATTGCGAGAAGCACGCGTCTCATCCACGCGCTCACAAGTGTCTCTTCGTTCGAGACTCGATCACAACCAGGCATCAAGAGGTAATCCTATTACTTGTTTGTGGTTTAGACGAAACGATCCGAGAAGCATTCTTGGACCATGTGGTTTCATCACATGAAAAAAAAATTTAATTTCTGCTGCATCGAGCAACTAGTGCGACTAGTCGCTACTAATTGCATACGATGCGATCCTCACGCTTCCGTGATGCGCTTAAGGATCTCACCATATCCTTCAGCTAGATGGTCGAAGTGCAAGCAGAGTTCATGAGAAATTCAAGGGAGGCAAGTTTAGTGTTCACGAATGCCCACCTATTCTAATAGGGCAGGAATCGAAGGTCAACATCAACCTTTTTTATTAAGATAATTAAGAAAAGAATGTAAGAAAGATAAACCCCTGATCAAATCATCCTTTAAAGCAAGCATTTCAATGCCCATATATATAGTCTCAGAGTCTGTATCAAGAAAAACAGAGTTAGAGTAGATGTAGAAGCAGGGGGTCAAGTTTACCTACTACTATATATTAGGGAAAAGGGAGAAAGCAAGCATGGCGTACCCATCTCAACTCTCATTAAGCAACTTTCTTTAGAATATGGTATAAGCTCTGAGTCAAGTGTAGAAGATCCAAGTGGGACTAAGCTATTAGATAGGTGTAGGAGCCAAGCTCAGTAATACAGGTGAGCTCAGTCAAGAGGCAGAGGGTAGTGACGGTTTGGCAGGACAACATAGATCATCCAGTACAAGACCATATGGTAAAGAGAAGAAAGTGATGAGGCAAGCATCCAGAAGAAATAGACACAAGACAAAAGAAGAGAAGACACATTAGTGAACGAGTACCGGAGCCTCCGCAAAAGAAAGAGTGCTATGCTTGATATTATAGAAAAAAATGCCGAAGCAAAAGCGCTGAAAAGTTGAATAGATCTAGGACACAAGGTCAGAGAGAGGTTATCTAGTGGGGGGTAATGGGAACCCAATGAACATCCTTCTTGTACACTCTTCATACCCTTCACTCTTGCAATCATATACTCTTGACTAGCTCATCATAGACAGAATACTACGTGACCCTTGTCTCATTCTCCTTTCCAACACCTGAGCCCTTCAAACTAGAGTTCCACCTACCCAAGGAGAGAAAGGAGAAGAAAGAGTGAGGGAATTGGACTGCAAAGTATAGAGGTAAGATGCCGAAGAAGGATGTCGGGGAAGAAGTAGGAGATAGTTAGAGAATAAGGAATTTGATCGGGCTTAATAACATAGAAAGTCTAGTTGTTCAGGCATTGATGCGATGGAGTTTATAGTAGTATCTGCTTGTTGGCGGCTGATCTAATATATTACTAAGGTCTTCGTTCTATATTAACCCATATGACAAAAAAAAGCATCACCCTCATCAAATTCCCATTTCTCAAAAAACAGAATTAACTAGATTTTTCGTGATTTTCTCTAATCAAGGGATGACGAAAATGCTAAATTCATCCCCGATCCCATAACGCATTTGATGAAGTAACTATTTACAACCTACCAACATTGCCTATCGACCAACCTATTCTATTGTCTGGCCTTCACCTATGCTTGCACCTGCTCCTATCCATGTTGTTGTCCAATCAAGAAGTACAACTAGGACATTATGAGAGTTGTTGGGTACCGTGCTAAGTAAGAGGCAGCGGTGGCCCGAGCTTAGGATAATGAGAAAAGGCTAGCTTGATCGACCCTTATTTAATCCCTTTGTCTTTGCGTTGAGATCAAGAGCAGTAATAGACAGACCTGACAATGGTGGACTTTCACACCGACGCCGGTCACCTTCGCTGTCTAGGACATTTTGCAGGGAAGAAAATAAGCTATTTCTCGCTTGTCGACTTCGAGGAAAGCTCCTGCCTAATTCATGGTAAGGAGTTCACTAGACTCAATTTACTAATCCTTTAGGCAACTCTTCCACTTTGAGAATAGGACACAACCTTCAGTGCAATAAAAAAATAAAGGACCAACTATGATGCTAATATTATCATAAGAAGAATCAAACTACATGGGAATTTTCTTATTTATTAATTATTTTGTGTAGTTGATAAAAAACTATTAGATTATCATTAAAAAATAGAGATAAAAAAAGTTTCCTGAGCTTCTTAATATATCCTTAGGGCATAGAGGAAGATCAAGAAAGCCCCAAATACCTAGTAAAAATGTTCAAGAAGAATGCGATTAAGGCAACTATTAGAAATCTAGACTCGGTTTTGTAATATATTGTTTTCTTTCTCATTTGAAGTTCAAGGAAGAGCGGATGGAGCACTCGAAGAAGCGGGGAGATTGTCTTGGATGGTGATTCAAATCTTCTACTGCTCATGACAACTAGTTCTGGATTTCATTCTGCCATCGCTACTCCAGAAGGCACACGCCTTCCCACTCTATCGACCCTACAGCTTCGTAGTTCCCAGATCCGGTACTAAGGCTCTCTACTGTAGTAGCTTAATTTTATCATGTATTCTTCTCTCAAATATATTAAGAAAACAGATCTAAGAAGCTGAAGCAGAACTGAGGGCGAGGAGAAGGTGCGAGGAAGAAAAGGTATCTCTGAAGTGAGATAGAGATACATTCGTATTATATATTCGGGTTGTAGCAATAAAAAAAGTAGTGAGAGTGTCAGTCTGAAGCAAGTTGATATGATCTTATGATCTATAGTAGTAGACTAATTGAGGTTTGGATTCTAACCCCCTTCGCCTAATCAACCCTTTCCATCTCGACAACGTGTACACTGTCTTTGCTCGTAGCATGACCCTACCTTGCTTCTAGAACACAATCCAGCTTTGTACTGTGTGATGAATCCATGATTCATCGCCTTTATTCTTTCATTTTGGCTAAAATCCTTGGTAAAATACATATAAATAATCACTAATTCCAACTAATTAATATTCTAACCACAAATGTTAATATTATATATTTAACACTTATTTTATCCGAAATAAAGAAATAAAGATAAAAAGATAAATAAAAAGAAAGGAGGCTAGATATATAAAATATATATAAACTTATCCTAACCCCGCGAGTTGGTCAATATTGACTTCGTCGAGAAAATAAATAAGTAGATGGAGATAAGGATCCTAACCTATAAAAAATAGAAAATCAAGACCAAAAACTATAATTAAATGCATTTCCACATTGTAAATATTTCACCGTTTTTATTTATCATTATGAAAATTCGAAGACAAATCACTTCTTTTGTATAAGTTGTTCATAAAAAGATATATTATTTTATAAAAATATTAGAAAAAAATTTCGACATAAAAATAAAATAGATAATGAACCATAAAAGCTATAAAACCTGACTTCTGAGGTTCATATTATTCATAGAAAGCTTCACATGTACCAACTCACTTTTAAACTTCGTTTTATACTTACTATTTATTTAAATATTAAAAAATATTAAAATAAAATGGGTGAGTTTTAGCATTTGGGCCCCGATGTACATATGTACTATATGTAGAAATTCTCTGTTTTTAAATTAATTAACCGTAAATCCGATTAACTTAATTTCTTTTCTAAAAATCTTCTAAAACTATATATAAAAAAATAAAAATATAACTAAGTCAAAATTTCCAATAAAACCCGAAGCCACGATGCCGCTACCTAAATTTTCTAGACCCCATAACTCGGCCCTATGAACTTCAAATTGGGAAAACTCAGTCTTAAAATTCGTATTTCTTAATTATCTACAAAATGACACCGGGTTTTGCTAAAAAAATAGTTAATTTGAAAAAGTGCGGGTTTCGGGAACATATTGGTATATTGTAAAATGTATCGTAACTTTTATTATTATTTAATATGTTAATACTATATTCATAAATTATAATAAATAAAAAAATATTTTTTTATTTACATATTTAATTATATAAAATCAATTATTTGTTAAACTATTTATTTAATTACTTAATTACCCAAAAAATCACTTAATTGTTTACGTATTTATATTTAAAACAATTTAATCCATAAGAAAACAAATTATTAAATGATTAATTTAATTTATTATAGTTATTAATTATTATTTTTATTTTTTCTTCTTTACTCTCTCTATCTTCCCTCTCTCTCTCTCTTATCTTCCCAATTTTGTTCTTCTTCCTTGTTTCCTAACGCCTATCCGCCAGCCCTTCTTCACCTTCCGCCTCTTTTTTCTCCGGCCAAATGACCTAACGATCAGCCGTTGGCCATTAGTCCTTGATAAATCTCTGATTCTTACTCTTTATTATTTTATTTTAGCTATTCATCTTGGCAACATCATGTAGATAGTTGTAAATACAATAAGTTAGCATGCATCATGCATTTATCAATATTGTATATTTAGCATGTATTTGTGCAAAAAAAAGAAAAAGAAAAAGGAGGGAGTTATTTAGAATAAATACAGAGTGACCCGAACCCCAAGAGAAGGTCAAGAATTGACCTAATCGCCAAACAAAATAACTAGAGAGAGAGATATGACCTACTCTATACTGTATATATATCACTTATATTTGTAAATAATTTTTTTTTGACAAAATAAAAATAAAATATTCTTTTTACCTCCATGTATTCATTCCTAAAATAAAATTAAAAACAAAAATATCAGAAAAATAAAATAAGAATAAGAATAAAATCCTTCTCACTTATACGAGATACATGTGCATTCATAACAATCACCTATTTATTTCAAAATTGTACATAAATCTAAAAATAAAAAATAATTTATAGTCCAAAATAATGTTGTAAATAGAGAAAATAAAAAATTAGGGTTTTTATTTAAAAATTACAAAATAAAAATAATTGTACAGAATACATAGGTATATTATACCTATATATGATACTACATATTAAATATACAAGAAGTTATTTTTCATAAAAATAACTAAAAATCACAAAAAATAGTTCGAAAATAATTAATATTTTTCATTTTATACACTTTTTATTTTAATATAATTTACTATTTTATATTTATTTTCTAAATATTTTGTATATTCTAATTTTCTGATTGGTCCAGTAGGGATGGTTAACCCGGTGAATTGGTCCCCCCCGGACCTCCTCTGTTCGTCGGATCAGGTTCTGCCTGATTTATCCATTTTCTCTAGACCCCATCTGAGCTACTTTTCATCCACCATTCGGCTCCGAATTGAGAGCCCAGATCCTTAATTCTCGCCCGATTCTTCTTTACTTGATCAACGCCTCGGCTTACAGGCATCATTCCCATCTCCTCAGACCCCTCACGCCTATATATCCCACATGCCCTCCTTCCTTTTCGAGCATCTTTGACTGCGCCACCTTCTCCTGAGCACCTGACCTCCTTTCCCAGAGTGGCAACAATGAGAGGAAGGGCGAGTGTCACATCTTGATCGTTGAAACCCTAAGTCTGGTGAGGTTTGAACCTCAGCTCCACCACAAGGGGCTTTAACCTCTGGAACCGCCATCCATCGAGGCCACAACCACCGCAGACTCCTGTCTGCACTTCCAGGCGACCTCACTCCACTTTCTGGTACTATTCTCACCGCATATCCTTCATTTCATCCATCGTTCACCAGAGAACAGAGTTGCTTTGACCACCTACTAGTTACCTTGTTTCGCTACTGATGAATCCTGATTCATCATTCTTTATTCTAGCATTTTGCCCTTAAAAACCCCAGCAAATGCATGAAAATAACATCAATTTGTACATATTAGCACTCATTATTTATTGTATTTATTGTACATAAAATAAGGTTTTTAATGCCAAAATTATAGAATAAAGAGAAGAAAATAAAAAAGAAGAAAATATTGCAAATATTTTATGACCCTAACCCCGAGGCCAAGGCCAGAATGGAATTGGTCGACAAGGAATAAAGTGGGGGGAGATAAGGGCCAATAATACAATAAATACCTCATTTATTTATTCATCCATTTATGCATTTTTGATACCTATTTTGTATTTATTATTTATTCATCAAATAAAGAAATTTTGTACATAAAAGTTGTAGATAATAATGTGAATAAAATTACAAAATTGAGTTTGTACAAAAATAATATACAGTGTGTATTTTATACACTGAATAAAAAGCCAGAATCTCAACTTCACAGACCCATATCTTGCAAATAAAACTCAAAATCCACCAAACTCACCTTTAATTGTATATAGCTTTCCAAGAACTATTTAATAAAATCGGTTTCATAATTTTTGGAGTCCATCTGTGGAAGTTAGGTTTTTGGCCTTCCCTGTACATAATACCATTTAAAATATTCATTATATTCATTATTCATCATTTTTGTTTATAACCTATTAATACATGTACATATTGAAATTAGAATAACACCAAAATTAATTTGTAAAATAAAATAAGCCTATGTCACACATAGGCAAAATACCTATGCTATCTATATGTATATAAATAAAAGGGATTTTATTCTTTTATTCTTTATTCATCTATATTTTTATAATATTATAAATCCTACATAAAATTTATTAAAAATATAAATCCAAAATAAAATCCAATAAAATCCATTAAATAAATAAAATGTATATAAAATATAGGTAAAATACCAATAAGTATACTTATATATACCTATTTATTTAAAAAATGTACATAAACTCATAAAAATTAAATAAAAATAGATTTATACTCACAAAAATAATTTATAAATATAGAAAATAAGAAAATAAAATAATAAAAATAAAATATACAAAATAAAAATAAAATATACAAAATACATGTAAATACACTTATAAATACATTATTAAAATAAAACCATAATAAAATACATCAAAAAAATTAAATACAAATCATAAATAAATACTACATTAATTAATACACATTTTTTATTTTATAAGAAAAGTCTAATAAAATCATTTATGGGGTTAAATTAATGAGTCAATAATCGGGCTGACGTGGACCAATCAGAAGCCAGGGAATGTTGACCCCCTGGTCAACTCCCCATGCGCTTCTGACTCCCGTCAGAACCATCTTTTCCCCGCTTTTCCTCCCTTTTTCATGGGTGTCCCATCCTTCGATTGCACTCGATTCCTTCACAAGATTTGTTTTCTGTTCATTGTACATTCACGCCACCTATTTGGATTACATGTACAGTCATCAGATCCTTCGATTTTTGCCGGACAATAAAGGTCTCCAGGGATGTCTATAAATAAGTGCTTCCTCCTCCTTCGCCATTTTGGCTAATTTCCATCCACCCAAAAGCCTTGAATTCGTTCCTGGGAGGTTCCTTGTGACAGGAGGAGCATTTCAGCAACGTCAATCGGCCGGAGGAGGGGTAATTTTGTCGCGGCGGAGCTCTGACGTCCGTCCTGCTCCCTGGAGGCCCCCAGGTATAAGAGCTGTTCTTCCTTGCTTTTTAAGTAGATTTTAGTTCCAGCATTTCATTCCCGTTCTTAGTTTAGCTTCTAGAACAGTAGAGTAGCGTAAAATAGCTAAATCGAAGTTCGTTGGAGCTCCTCTCCGGCGACTTCTTCACCGTGATACCCACTGTTTCCGATCACCATTTTCACCTCACTTCGTTCCCCCATCTTTTTCTCCATCTTTCGACCGTATTTGTTCAACCAAGGACCCCCGGTCCTTGCGAATCGGAGCTCCATCTCCGCCTATCATCGGAGCTCCTCCACCTCACTCCTTCTTGCACCCAAGCTTCAAAACCCAGGATCGAGGAGATAGCCCTCGTCCCCCTGGTTCTTCCTATGCAGGTTACACGAAGCAACGAGGCCCTTTGGACTCGATTTGATCCAAGAAGAGGCTCCTGGAGGTCCCGACCTTCATCGACCTCGCCTGGGCTCCTTGGACCTCCAGGAGCCATGCTAAGACCACCGGAAGCTGCGGGACGCCTCCAGCTACGATCAGAACATCTCAGACGCGAGGGGGAAGCTTGGAGGAGCCTATGGTTCAAGATCGAAGCTCGCCTAGTGCGAGTTCTTCCCGTGTTCTTCCAGACACCTTCATCGCCGTCCGATCAGGAGGGGCACCCCAGATTGAATGAGAGTCGTCGGATGAAGCCCAACCATCACCATCCGATCCGCGAGGCGGATCTAATCAGAAGCCTTCATCTGCGAACTGGTACCAGCCATCGGATGTGCGATGCGTGGCAAGTGAAATCACCTCCGCCGTCCGTCCGCGCCCACTTAAGGGGTAAATTTCACATATGACCCCCGCATTTTTGTATTTAATTTTCAATATTGTAAATAAAATAGCAAGTGTAAATAAAGTTGTAATTTTTGCTGAAAGGACCCTGAACTTTATAGAATTACAAATATGTCCTTCTGCGCCTCACGTGCAGTCCCACGTGAGGCGCGTTAATTTTGCGAGTTAAACCCTGATGTTTTTTTGTTAATTGTAAAATAGTTCTTTGATTAAAATAAATGTTTCCACTGTTGATATATTTGCAATATTCCCCCTACAAGTTATTTTTATTGCATTTATACCCCTGCTAGGCTGTCTAATTTTTATGTCTTTTATGTTTTTATTAAAAATGCCTATGTAGCTCCTAAAAATCCACAAAAATTAGGTTAGATGCTTCATGTAGTGTACTTTCATGCCCACATTTTAATTTGCATTTTTTGCATTTTACCTAATTTTTAAAATTCAAATGGAGCCTAAATAATCATTGTTTAAAATATAAAATACCAAAAAAATAGAAAAACATGTTGAAAAATTCCAAAAAAATTATATATGGTACATTTATATATATTTGAGTCTAGAAAATGAAAAACCCTAAAAATATAAAAAGAAAATATAAAAATTTCAAGAAGATCCAAAATCCTAAAAAAAGAGAAAAACCCTTCAAAAATACCAAAAAATATGTTATCCTATTTTATAATTATCTATATATTATTATTAATGTATTAAAATAAATTTGGGTAATTTTGACACTTATTATATATATTTAGAACCCAAATTAATTTCGGCCTATTTAATGAGTCCCATATTAGGGACATTTTGGAATTAAAAATACATAAAAATTAGAAAAATCCAGAAAAATAACAAATATAAATATATATATATATAAAGCCCAAAAAAATATAATATCTTATATATTGAGTATTTATATAAATATATATACCTTTATTATATTTCTCTTTCTTCACATATATATATATATATTTCTTTATAAATATATAGCTATATTATATAATTAAAAATATAAAAAGAAAACCTAAAAAAATATAAAATATAAAAACAAAATAAAAATTATAAAACCAAAAATAAAAAAAATACAAAATCAAAAACCCACAAAAACAATAAAGGATTGGACGTGAACCTAGGTTTGAATAACTGCGCAACCAATTTTACACTCAACTATTCGCCTCCCAGTGTTCGACCTCTACTCATGCTTACTCCTATACACACTTGCATGTAGAGTTATAATAAATTTTAACTCCACATTTTTGAGATTTAATTGCTTGATTTATTATTGTGGGTTAATTGTTGATTGATTTGGGATTTATTGAGCGGTCACCGCATCGACTATTGATCCGCCTTGTGGATTAATACGACCCTTAATAAATCCCAGTCATCAAATGGCGCCGTTGCCGGGGAGGCAACGGATTTTGGATGGTTGTTCATTCATTTATTTAATTCTTTGTTCATGACCACTATTCATTTATTTATTTGATTATTAATTGATATTGTTGTAACTGTTCTGACCCTCTCTCTTTATTTGTCTTTGATGCGAGGGACCGCCAAGCGAAGGAGGAATTCCTAGGAAGTCCTATGCACCCGAGCGAGGCGGAGTTGGCTCTTCTACACTAGCCAACATGAGAGAGCATCAAAGGCAGACGAAGGAGAATTTTGGAAGGCAGTCTATACTTTTTTATGCATTTTATTTCGTTATGTATATTTATGTGAGAGAATGACACTTGACTTGTAATAATACAGGACTCTCACAGGTACACGCTGACTTCCCGAGGTCCATTGCTCGAGGGATTGTTCCCTTGGGGGCCTTGATGGTTTTGACGCTTTTTCTTTTTTATTTTATTTTTATTATTTTGTGTGAGTGAGCCCTAGCTTAGGGACTGCTTGCCGATAGATTAAGGTCCAAACATTCTAATATATTTGCATGTACCTATAGTGCATTTTGGATCTAGTCAAATTTAAACAGTCTGTTCATTTATCTCTTAACCCGTGTGTCGTGAGCGAGCCCCATCAAGCGCTACTCCTGAACTCGAGTGTGTCGAGAAGAGGAGGGGTAAGCCAAGATCGGACTCTTAGGTTAAGGATCGGTGACCGACTTGTGGTGCTTCACGATAATAGCAGTTACTATCCTATGGCGATTTCTTCGTCTTGCATTTGCATATAGCATAGGTTTCAATTCTGTTATGCATCCCGCATGAAGAGAGCTGGGAAGCGCTATAAGTCTTCTTACTTAGCATGCATAATCATCCCCCTATACTTGCATGGCTTTTCCGACTTGCATGGCTTTTCCGACCTTCTCCCTCTGTTTTTGCCAACCTAGGATGCTTAATGGAAATTGGAACTTTAATAGGCACGTGCATTGAAAATACCCTAAAAAAGTGATAACCTAAATAAAATTGGGACTGCTAACTCTATTGGACCAAAAAAATAAAATGTAATGGATTTCCTTGTCTTGGGGAGAGCAACCCCCTCATTGGATGCGTTTTAAGTGCTCATGTACACACTAAGGAGTAGAGCCCAAATCCTATCAAGCCTCCTAAGTGTCTGTACAACTTTGTGATTCTCACCTCACTCTAAAACCGAAAAGATAAATGACCGTCATCTGGCGGTCTTCACCGTGTCGATTAGGTGAATCAGGGGTTTGCCTTGTGTATTGAATGTGACTTGGAGTCCGTTGTGTTTTTCATTCACTATTTGAGTAGTCGGTCCCATCGTGCGAGTCAAACATTTTTCATCTTTGAGTCTCTCTACCTCTCTTATATATACCTCTTCATCTGCATCGAGTCGTGATATTGGCGCTTGAGCTCAATCATTTCTTCGCCAAGTCCTTCGTTTCTCTCTTCTTCACCACCTTCCTCGTATCCACCGTACCATCCCCCTCTTCTCAGGTTTGAAGAGTGCATGCTCTTCGGACCACCATTTTGACGGTGTTCCCGCCTTGTGTGGAACATCCAATTTTGTCTTTGTCCCGATCTTCTCGCCTGCCCTCCTCGTCCCCTCTGTATCACTCTTCTATCACCCATGATATTGGTGCGTACGCTCAATCAGCTTCTCACTCCATTGTGTTACCCTTCTTATCCACCTTCCTTGTGTCCCCCGTATCACTTTTCTATTACCTGGGAATGCTGTGCACATCGACGATGCCCGCATCAAGGATTGTATGATTACCCTGATTATCTGTGTAAGACGGGCCAATGAGATTGAGGATGCTGAGATGGATACACTACTCTTGGTGGATTTGACTTTAGATACGTGCATACGAGCTTATTGAGGGTTTTGATGCTGCACAATCATTAGGTGTGATGATTTATTGGGATATTCTGATCAAGCACACCGGATTGAGGTTGCGAAGTACTTTGATGATATGATGATTTCATAAGCATTGATTGATCTACCCATTTGGTTCGGCCCGTCTAACTTCGTATTTTTGATTGATTATCTTGATATATGCTTCATGATAACGGTGCCCTGAACCCCCATGAGCCTCCTCATCTTCTTGATTGACCCATCCTTGATCTCCTGACTCTTTGATCCACCCATGGCACGTAGAAGACTCATGATTATCGTTTGTGCCGTCTCAGCTGGTTAGAGTAACCTGAGGGACTGTATTGTGATTGACCTGATTATTTGCTCCCTAACATGATCTTATGCCCTCCGGATGATTGAATGATTGAATGCTTTTTGGAGGACCTGAGAGTATATGCCAGCATTCCCTTGACCTACATTGATCGAGTTCGTGTCCCCCCCGAGGACTATCGGCGGGAGAATGCGACAATTTCTAGGACTACGGTTTCATCCGCTGCTTGGGTCGCCCTTTTGGTGGGACCCGGAACCGAGTCAGATGGCATGCTTGATTGGCCTCCCATGTGATTGTGTACCTGACTTGTCAGTACATGAGGCCACTAGACTGATTTCTCTTCTTGACGGTCCTCGCAAGGACGAGCCTTGACACTCCTATTGCTTACTGCCTAGTTCACAGCTCTCCTAGGGTTATCTGCGAGAGGCTATGACACATTTTTTCTCTCCGGTCTCTTCCGCTGATAGGCGGTCTGCTGTCTGTCGAGACCAGACTCCCTGTGGATCCGTCTGATGGATCCGTCTCCTTTGAGCCTCTTTCTCTCCTTGACGACCCTCGCAAGGACGAGATGTACTCTGATTATCCACTTTGTAGCTCACATCACTTCCCGAGGACTATCTGCGGAAGCATGTGACACTTTCTTTACGATCGACTTCACTCACTTCTGGTGCCTCCATTTGTTGGGGCACGTTGCCAATTCGTCTGATATGGGCAGTCAGTCTCCCTCTCTGATTATGCACCCGATCTGTTGGGGCATGAGACCGACTTGTTCAGACTCCTTTGAGTCCGCTCTCCTTGACAGTCCTCGCAAGGATGAGCTCTTTTCTGATTATTCCTTGACTAGCTCATAGCTCCCCGAGGGTTATCTGCGGGAGACTATGACATACATCCGATCTGATTGGTCTCTGCTGCTGGTAGACTATTTGTCGACTACTGAGACCACTATGTGGGTCCGTCTGATGGATCTGGCTCCTTCGAGCAGTATTCTCTCCTTGACGACCCTCGCAGGGTAGAGACACATTCTGACTATTCCTTGCCTAGATTGCATTACTCCCCGAGGACTATCTTCGGGAGCATGCGACACTCTCTTTATGCTCGATTCACCCTACTAACTATGTCTCCGATCTGTGGAGCATGGAACCGAGTCGTTTGTTATATATGATTCTGGTCCCAATCCTGAGTTGCCTATCCGATTTGTAGATCATGGGACCCATCTGATTAGACTCCTTTGAGTATGCTCGCCTTGACAGTCCTCAGAAGGTTGAGCTCCTGATATGTGCGATTTCCATGCCTAGCTGGCAGCACGTTCCCCGAGGGTTGTCTGTAGGACGCTGCCACATTCTTTCTTGATTTGTCGCTCTCTTCTGATGGTAGCCGATATGCCACCTACCGAGATCATTTCTGAGATCCGTTTGATGGATCACTAATGCCTTTACGTCTGCTCACCTTGACGACCCTCGCAAGGGTGAGCTTCTGTTCTGATTATTCATTGATTAGCATGTACCACTCCCCGAGGGTCATCTGTGGGAGAATACATCATTTTCTAGGTACTCGGTTTCATTTCTGGTGTCTCCTATCTGTTGGAGCACGAAGCCGAGTCTTCTGATATGTGTACTTGGTCTCTTCTCTGATTGTGTATCCGATCTACGGATCACGGGACCAAGTCTTTTGATTATGGTATGATCCCCGGCTCCTTTGAGCCTGCTCACCTTGACGACCCTCGCAGGGTTGAGCCATGACTTGCGGTATTCGATGTGTCTCCTGTGATCTTCCGACCTCATGACCACCGAATGCCACGATGTCTCTTGCTTTTCCATATCTTTCTGAGACTCTGATTGACCGGAGGAATCTGTACTGTTCCTTCTTCCTCCTGATCTTATAGTACCGGCTCTGTTTTCTCATGCTGACCCTACGAGCCGATTGACTACTTCATGCTACCGGTCCCCGCTTTACTTCTGATCTATTTTCCTCGGTAGCCAACACCCACCTGACTGCATATCCGGGTGTCTTTTCACCTTCTGACTGCGTCCTCGTTCTCACAAGGAGACGAAGACAAGAGTACGGTATCCACTTGTCAGACACCGTCCTGTACTCCACCAGTTCTTCACCACTTGTATATATGTGTGCCTTGTTCATTGTTTCTCCCGCATGTTATGAGTGCCCTAGATTTATCGCCATATCTTTGTGTCTACACTTAGGACATACCTTGTCCTAAGTATAGGGGGGGTACACACCGCGTTGTTCTTTCGTCGTTCAGTTTCGTCACTCCTGTTGTTGCCTATACTTAGGGATATCTCAACCTAAGTATAGGGGGAGTAATGCGTATATTCTCCACGATCTTTTCATCTATCTCTTCTTTCTTCTTTTCTTCTTTTCCTTTTCATATTTCTTTATCTTAATAAAAGGTGTCGCCCCTTGGTGTCAGTTTACTGTACTTAGGACGTACTTTGTCCTAAGTATGGGGGGGGGTGCACCCCTGATTTGTTAATTCTTTGATCTGTTTATTCCCACCCTTGACCCTCCCTACTTTGTGTACAGTCTGCTATACTTAGGATTACTTGATCCTAAGTATAGGGGGGACAATCAACTTCTATTTCCTTCATTTCTTATCTCTATGTTCTTTAGACTTATCTATACTCAGTACGAGTTTTGTCTTCTCTCTTCTTTTTCGATCTATGAGGACATAGCTCCATCTAAGTATAGGGGGGTCGTATATACTCTGTATATACTTTAGCCATAACTCGTACTTTCGTATAATTATTAATAATTATAGCTACAAACATGATATAATTCATTAATAATGCTTCTTATTCCTAAGATTCTTTGTGTATATACTGATTAATAAATCAGGTTAAAAATATATTTGCAAAATGATTTGAAAAATGGTGTGAACCGTTTGGAAAACTTTTTGTGAAATATTTTCAACCATTGTAAAAATATTTTGATTGCAAAAATTCTTATATTTGTGAAATAAAGATTTGAAAACCTATTTGTAAATGATTTTGAAAAATGTTTGTAAAAAAATATTTTGAAAAATGTATATAGTGTTTGCAAAATCTTTGCAAAATGGCTTTCAAATGTTTGTAAAAATTTGCAAAAATTATTTTGTACTATAGTTTTCAAAATGATTTTTAATAAATTTGAGGAATAAAAGCATCATTAAAAACATATTTGTAGATCATAAATAAAATACATTAAATTCTTTATCAGTTGTATATACACCTAAATAAATCACTTTGTTAAAACCTTTAAATTCTTTAAAATAAAGTGGCACGCCCGTGTAAATAGTTGTACATATTTTATACTTTGAGTGCCAAAATTCTTTTATTTGTAAATTCTTTGTGTAAAAATTTTCTCTTTGTTTTCAAATTCCTTGAAAAATTCCATTATTCTTTGCATATTTGTAAATAGAATTTGCATAGCATTCATATTCTTTGATTGAGCTTGATGATTGAACTAGTCCAATAAAGTCGAAGATTGGAGCTTGGTTGGACCTTACCGCACCTAATTGCACTGGAACCTTATGGGAACTAGGTTTAATGTACTTCAGGTCTATTCAGACTTAATTCTTTGAGAAATCAGGGCTGGGTTCAAGTCACCTCAGTGGACTAACTAGAACTTTTCGAGACACACGCATGACTCTTGTTGGCCGTGACCTAACTTGGACACTTGCACCTTTCACTTGGCTCAACTTAGTTGGAGTGGTGAGGGGGTTGGATTTGCCAGTCTGAGACGCATACGAGTGGAAACATTCATCCTCGTCTAGGGAGGGAAGTGCACCCCAACCTGGTCCAGTTTCAATGAAGTCGAATGACAGGAGAGTGTGGGTTGCAATAAAGCTTCAAAAGAGGGATAGTCTTCTGGCTCAAGAGGAAAAAAGTCCTTATGTAAACGCTATTGTAAATAGTATGTTGTAAAAAAAACTCCAAAAAAGTGGACAGGTTGGTAAATAAAAATAAAAGTGCCTGTCGGAGTATGTATATATGTTGTATAGAAAATAAGCAAGCTTGAGCATCAAAGTTATACCATGTGAGCTTGCAGCTGGATGACTTGACTACACTGGTCTTGCATCCCAGGATAGGTAGCTACACTGGCTACCATCCATTATTTTCTTTCCCCCCTCCTCTTGAGTTGGATGCCACTTGAACTTAGAAGGGAATACCCCGCTCCTCGATGGTAGAGGGCTGGATTGGGGAATCATTGGGTTGTCATTCTGGAGAAGTCAGTTCCTTTGTCATTTCAGTTGGGGAGAGCCACTATCACTTACACCGTACAAGTCAGCTTCATAGTCATAAGGGTTTGCGTATGATTTAGGCTAGTTTTGACCTGGCGATTGAGGTGATTTGAACCGAGTTCTGTGACTATCGAAGGCTGTTGAGTTTTAAATTTGGTTCCCTACCAAGTTCCACACACATTTTCACACCAAGGTCTAACCTGAGCTCCAAACTTTGATTTTATACTAGATAAGTTTAATAATCATGATCAATTCAATTTATTCTTTATTTTTACTTTTTCTTTTCTTCTTATTCTTTATTCTTTTTACACTTATTGCATAAGTATTTGCTAGGGACTAGCAAAGGCAAGTATAGGGGGATGATGAATCCTGATTCATCATTCTTTATTCTAGCATTTTGGCCTTAAAACCCCCAGCAAATGCATGAAAATAACATCAATTTGTATATATTAGCACTCATTATTTATTGTATTTATTGTACATAAAATAAGGTTTTTAATGCCAAAATTATAGAATAAAGAGAAGAAAAGAAAAAGGAAGAAAATATTGCAAATATTTTATGACCCTAACCCCGAGGCCAAGGCCAGAATGGAATTGGTCGACAAGGAATAAAGTAGGCGGAGATAAGGGCCAATAATACAATAAATACCTCATTTATTTATTCATCATTTATGCATTTTTGATACCTATTTTGTATTTAATTATTTATTCATCAAATAAAGAAATTTTGTACATAAAAGTTGTAGATAATAATGTGAATAAAATTACAAAATTGAGTTTGTACAAAAATAATATACAGTATGTATTTTTTACACAGAATAAAAAGCCAGAATCTCAACTTCACAGACCCATATCTTGCAAATAAAAACTCAAAATCCACCAAACTCACCTTTAATTGTATATAGCTTTCCAAGAACTATTTAAAAAAATTGGCTTCATAATTTTTGGAGTCCATCTGTGGAAGTTAGGTTTTTGGCCTTCCCTGTACATAATACTAATTAAAATATTCATTATATTCATTATTCATCATTTTTGTTTATAACCTATGTAATACATGTACATATTGAAATTAGAATAAAACCAAAATTAATTTGTAAAATAAAATAAGCCTATGTCACACATAGGCAAAATACCTATGCTATCTATATGTATATAAATAAAAGGTATTTTATTCTTTATTCATCTATATTTTTATAATATTGTAAATCCTACATAAAATTTATTAAAAATATAAATCCAAAATAAAACCCAATAAAATCCATTAAATAAATAAAATGTATATAAAATATAGGTAAAATACCTATAAGTATACTTACATATACCTATTTATTTAAAAAAATGTAAATGAACTCATAAAAATTAAATAAAAATATATTTATACTCACAAAAATAATTTATAAATATATAAAATAATAAAATAAAATAATAAAATAAAATATACAAAATAAAAATAAAATATACAAAATACATGTAAATACACTTATAAATACATTATTATAATAAAACCATAATAAGATACATCAAAAAAATAAATAAAAATCATAAATAAATACTACATTAATTAATACATATTTTTTATTTTATAAGAAAAGTCTAATAAAATCATTTATGGGGCTAAATTAATGAGTCAATAATCGAGCTGACGTGGACCAATCAGAAGCCAGGGAATGTTGACCCCTGGTCAACTCCCCCTGCGCTTCTAACTCCCGTCAGAACCATCTTTTCCCTGCTTTTCCTCCCTTTTTCATGGGTGTCCCATCCTTCGATTGCACTCGATTCCTTCACAAGATTTGTTTTCTGTTCATTGTACATTCACGCCACCTATTTGGATTGCTTGTACAGTCATCAGATCCTTCGATTTTTGCCTGACAATAAAGGTCTCCAGGGATGTCTATAAATAAGTGCTTCCTCCTCCTTCGCCATTTTGGCCAATTTCCATCCACCCAAAAGCCTTGAATTCGTTCCTGGGAGGTTCCGTGTGACAGGAGGAGCATTTCAGCAACGTGAATCGACCGAAGGAGGGGTAATTTTGTCGCGGCGGAGCTCCGGCGTCCGTCTTGCTCCCTGGAGGTCCCCAGGTATAAGAGTTGTTCTTCCTTGCTTTTTAAGTAGATTTTAGTTCCAGCATTTCATTCCCGTTCTTAGTTTAGCTTCTAGATCAGTAGAGTAGCGTAAAATAGCTAAATCAAAGTTCGCCGGAGCTCCGCTCCGGCGACTTCTTCACCGTTATACCCACTGTTTCCGATCACCATTTTCACCTCACTTCGTTCCCCATCATTTTCTCCATCTTTTGACCGTATTTGTTCAACCAAGGACCCCCAGTCCTTGTGAATCGGAGCTCCACCTCCGCCTATCGTCGGAGCTCCTCCGCCTCACCCCATCTTGCACCCAAGCTTTGAAACCCAGGGTCGAGGATATCTGGTTCTTCCTATCAGGTTACACGAAGCAACGAGGCCCTTTAGACTCGATTCGATCCAGGAAGAGGCTCCTGGAGGTCCCGACCTTCATCGACCTCGCCTGGGCTCCTTGGACCTCCAGGAGCCATGCCAAGACCACCGGAAGCTGCGGGATGCCTCCAGCTACAATCAGAACATCTCAGACGCGAGGGGGAAGCTTGGAGGAGCCCATGGTTCAAGATCGAAGCTCGCCCAGTGCGAGTTCTCCCCGTGTTCTTCCAGACACCTTCATCGCCGTCCGATCAGGAGGAGCGCCCCAGATTGAACGAGAGTCGTCGGATGAACCCCAACCATCACCGTCCGATCCGCGAGGCGGATCTAATCAGAAGCCTTCATCTACGAACCGGTACCAGCCGTCGGATGTGCGACGCATGGCAAGTGAAATCACCTCCGCCGTCCGTCCGCACCCACTTAAGGGGTTCACATATGACCCCCCGCATTTTTGTCTTTAATTTTTAATATTGTAAATAAAATAGCAAGTCTAAATAAAGTTGTAATTTTTGCTGAAAGGACCCTAAACTTTATAGAATTACAAATAGGTCCTTTCGCGCCTCACGTGCAGTCCCACGTGAGACGCGTGAATTTTGCGAGTTAAACCCTGGCATTTTTTTTGTTAATTGTAAAATAGTTCTTAGAATTAAAATAAATGTTTCTACTGTTGGTATATTTGCATTGTTCCCCCTACAAGTTATTTTTATTGCATTTATACCCCTGCCAGGCTGTTTAATTTTTATGTCTTTTATGTATTTATTAAAAATGCCTATGTAGCTCCTAAAAATCCACAAAAATTAGGTTAGATGCTTCATGTAGTGTACTTTCACGCCAACATTTTAATTTGCATTTTTTGCATTTTACCTAATTTTTAAAATTCAAATGGAGCCTAAATAATCACTGTTTAAAATATAAAATACCAAAAAAATAGAAAAACATTTTGAAAAATTCCAAAAAAATTATATATGGTACATTTATATATTGAGTCTAAAATATCAAGTATGTTCAAACGATGTCCGAAAAATACGAAATTTGGCCACAATGTACAATATGATGAAATGAATGCACTGTAATTTTTTTAGAATTTTTGGATGCAATATGAATTTTTTATGGATTTTTAATGCACACAAAATGAATTTCAATATTTAATTATGATAAATACTAAACCTACTTATTTTCAAGGATCAAAATTATCTAAGATCTATCACTAGGTGGTTGATCTCAGAAAAATATTAAACCTCGAAAATGTGAGATCTAATACCTATTAAAAATTAAACACTGAAATATGCAAAATGATTTTTATAGGGCAAATTATGAAAGCAAATGCAATTCTTTTTGGGTACAATGTTAAGCACAATTAAATATATTATGTGGGATTTTTCAGGGATTTTTAGAGCAATGGTTAATCAACTATGAATTTCAGAGCAAGAAATGGGTAAAATATGCAACTTTCTACAAAACAATTAATTATTAATTAACCATCAATCACAAAATTGTCCACAAAAAGTCAAAGTGTATAGAATTAATTGATAAACATCATGCTATTTTTGTATAAATAAAATAATGCAATAAAGAGGTCCAAAACAGGGGAAAACATAGGGGTGTGATTGCAATTACGATAAATAGAACAAATATAAAAATGCAATGAGGGGGTATACGTGTAATTACCTAAACCCAGGGGGGTTTCCTGCAAAATTACCCGGGGTACGTGCGTGGCACGTGCCCGCTGGCTATCTGGACTGGATGGCAAATAGGGAGACCTTCAGGGAGTCTTTTGTAAATTGCCCAAGGTCACGTGCGACGCACGTGACTCGGGGCTGCAGGAGGCTGGTGATGTTCCCCCTACGCACGTTACTCGCACGCGCGTGGGGGCCTCGGGGTTCGAGCCCGGCGGTGAGCGGCTTGAGAGAGGAGGAGGCGTCTGGGGCTTTCGAGGGCGGCTAGGATGGCTGAGTCGAAGCTGCTGGAGTTGGAGGTTGTCGCGGCGGAGGAAGCAGGTTATAAGTTGGTGGAGCTGGGGCGTACGGTGAAGTCGTAGAGGCGGAGCAGCGTTGTCGAAGTCGCGAGGCTGAAGAAGATTGATAGTGGTTGCTGTCGGAGGGGCTCGAAGGTCGATGAAGAGGGGGGTTGCTCCTAGTGGTTGTTGGCTGAAGAATGTCGAGGCGCAGATGGCTGGAGGCGTAGCAGCTTGTCGGTGATGTTAATGGAGGAGATGAAGTGGTCGATGTGGATCGTCGGGGGTAACTGGCTCGATGGCGATCGAAGGAGGCCGGAGCTGGAGCGCGCGCGGAGGCACGGCGACGAGGGGGAGTAGGGACCCTCAGACCTCGCCGAGGAGGCCAACGTGGTGATGTCACCGCCGCGATGAAGCTCCTTGTGCAATCGGCGGATGATGTGCGAGGGAGCGGCTGTGAAGCTAATATAGGAGAAGGGCTTGGCCGGCTCTGGAAGGGGTAGAGTCGAGGACGATCGAAGATGGGATTTGGAATCGGAGATGGGCGAAATAGAAGGAGGGGATGCGATTGCGGAAGGCGGCGCGAGATCGACGAGATTTGGGAGCGGCGCGACGGATATTTCGGGGGAGCGGGCGGCACTTTCCGATTTTGGAAAGGGCTGGATGAGGAAGACGACCGCCAAAGACGTCCGATCGGCCGAGATCGGACGGCCAGGCGGGCGCCACGTGGAGGCAGAGGGCATGAGGAGGAGGCACGTGCGACGCACGTGCAGGGCATTTTATTTTTTTATTTTTATTTATTTATTTTTAATATTTTTTTTTATTTTTTTATTTTTTATAAAACGAGTATAAATAAGCCAAAAATGGCTGACACGTGGCGGCACCAGGTGCTGCCACGTGTCAGCACCAGAAAATTCAAAATAGAAATATCTTGTAAAATTGAAAATAAATAGTAAATGACCTCGGATCAAAAAAGTTTCTTCACGAAAATTTCTTGTCTTGATGAGATCTACAACTTTCATGAAGATATTAAAACCAAAATTGATTATTTGCACAAAGTGATTTTTTGAGGTATCCTATGTACATAGAATACCTTAATTTTGGGGTTTTGTAATTTTTATGTCATTTTTAAGATCAGATAAAAATTCGGAAAAACTACGGCAAAATCAAAGATAAATAAAGATACCTTAATCTAATTTTTTTGGATTTTTATTAATTGATAAAATATGTACATAAAATATTAGGTCAAAAACCGCTAAAATACACAATGTACAAAAGAGGCCCAAAATCCAACTTTCACATACGAGCTCCGATTCACTTGAACTTGGTCTTGTTTTGAAGGTAATTTGATGTAAATTAGTTCAAAAGTGAGTAGGATTTAATCGGAAACTAGATGAGGGAGATATGAGGTTTTTAGTCCTGAAATCCTGAAACTAGGGTTTGGGTTTTTGGTCCACTTATTTAGGTTAGTTATTTTTTTGTATTTTTTATTTATTCTTGTTAGTGATATGTACACAGTGAAAGTGGTTTTGGGTCATTCAGAGTTAGCATGAATGAGTTAAAAATCTAGGAAGTTAGTCTATTTACAGGTCAATTTGGCTTGGATTTTTGGCTTCTTATTTTGTGCAGAAAATTATGCTAAAATGCAATTCTTATGAAATTATGCATGGATGCTAATTATGCAGAATAGATGCCAAAATGCTGTTGATTTTGAGGGATTTGAGCTTAATAAATGAGATTTAGAGTGATGAATACGAGATTCATCATCCCCCTATAATTAAAGCATGCTCGTCCCTGAGCATTAAAAAGAAATGCCATTAAGTGAAATGAGATTGGGTTCCATACCAAGACCATGAGATGAAGGTGAAAATGAATCTCGACTCAACCTTTGGATTAATAGTGTGGCGGAACTTCTGTGAGACTTAGAATTTTAAAATCAACAGTCCTCAAGTTCTACAAATCATTGCTTACAGTTTCGGCTCAGAAGTCATCTTAGATCAATCCTCTTCCCAAAGCATACCATATGAACATTGAATAACTGACTCTTGTGTGTGAAAGGTTTTAGCTCTTCCCACCCAGAATGCCTACTACCGTGCAAACCTCCTCTCCAATAACTCGTCCTCGGGGAGTCAGGTATTTCCTTCTAAGGTCTGTCGCGCTGTGTTCACAATCGAATTGGGGGGAGAAGTTAGAAGAATGAGAAAAGAACTGGAGGGTGGCCAGTGTAGTCACCTCTCCTTGTGAAGATGGCCAGTGTAGCCGAGTCTCCACCAAGATCTGTAGGTTTCTTGAAGCTTGGACCTTTTGGTCAGATATTTATTTGGTAGTTGCTTCCTTGTATTTGGAATTTTTGGTGGTTCTGCTTGGATCTTGTTTTGCCCCTACGGATATAGAATCTTTTGTTTCCGTACATTTTTGGGGTCTTAGAAAAAATTGTGCCCAGCCGTCCATCCCTTTTCTGAAGCTTTATTTCAACCCGTACTCCGGTCTTTAGATTTCCACGCTACCAGAAAAAAACTTACACGGTCTTCCAACATCCCGTTTGAGTTGAGCTAAGTGCATAGTGCGAGAGTACAAATTGATTCTTTATTCCAGAGTTGTACCCAGAATGAAGAGACCAGGTTAGTCACTAAGAGTCAAGCTCTGTGCATTGTCATGTAGAACTCAAAGAATTAAGTCAAAGACCCGAAGCTTCTAAAATCCTATTTCTCGGTGAAGTTCCTCTGAAAATTAGGTGGATTAAGGTCAATTCCAGACCACTCTCGGTTTCAGCTCATAACTTGGTTCAGAACCCACAGACTTTTCACAGATGCAAATGAATGCTGGATGAAGTGCAAGTGTGTGGAATGCCGACACATTTTTTATGCAAGGGATTTTGTTTTTGTTGTTTTTGTTGTTTTTTATTATTTATGCAAAAATGAATAAGAAACCATTTTTTTTAAAATTTTGGGCATAATCAGTGTTAGTAGCAAAACTTTTTTTAATACCCACCCTGTAAATACATATAGACTTACGCGCAAGTACGAGGTATGGCTAAAATATATACACAGTATATATACAGATCCCCCTATACTTAGCGAGTGTTGTGTCCTCAGAGCACAAGAAGCGTAATGAAGACATAGCTCGGGCTAAGCGTAAGAGATTAAAATTATACAATGGTTCGCCCCCCTATACTTAGACTGTGAATAGTCTAAGTATAAAATAAGAGCGCAAGAAGAGGTGGTCAAGATATGTAAATGAGGAGAGTATATACAGGTGGGTGTCGGGTCCCCCTATACTTAGGCTCTGGTTAGCCTAAGTATAGAAGAAGGATGGATATGGAGCGATCGAGAGAAAGAGTGTGATGCGGAAAAATGGTATATACAGATGGCATCGATCCCCCCCTATACTTAGGCCTTAGCCTAAGTAGAGGAAGAAGTTGTACAAGAAGACCGATGTGGTCGGGAGGGAGGGTGGGTAGCCGATGATTAAGGCGGTTTACGGCTGATCTTTTTGTGAGCCTGTGGTGGGAGATCGTAATGATGAGACGGAGATGAAGCATATGATTCCCCACTATTATCAGTGTCATCCTCAGAAAAATCATGATGGATAGTAGATGAAATATTTGAG
Organism: Ottelia alismoides; assembly: GCA_037367405.1. Lineage (NCBI taxonomy): Eukaryota > Viridiplantae > Streptophyta > Magnoliopsida > Alismatales > Hydrocharitaceae > Ottelia > Ottelia alismoides. Next base: position 11,577 of record JAZKJV010006275.1, on the reverse strand, counting down.
TCAGATGAAAGGTAGTCATCATTAAAATTATCCTCAGAGGAATAGTATTTGAAAGTGGACATACTCCAGATATTCATGTCTTTTTATTCCTTCAATTGTTTCCTCATAATTTGTTCCTTTTTAAGATCAATCGGTTTGTCCTCAGATGAATCTTCAGATGCTCCGGTCTCAGTCAGCTCATAAGATATAATTCCAGTGTACTTGTGAAAGGTAGGAGCATCAGCTTTGGATGAGTAATAATTAGGAATGAGAGTTGTCCAACGAGAATCAAATTTTGGATCCTTGCGAAGAGATGGCTTTAGAGCTGCTGAACAGACTTCACTCATGTAGACTACTTTTCCGGACCTGATGAGGAATCATCAACTGATTCCTCTTCTGAAAGGTCAAATCTAACTCTCTTTTTCTTGTTTCGTGAATCTGTCGGTTCACTTGAGTATCCAGATGAGTAGCCATTACTGTTCTTCTCCTTGGTCGGTGTTTGGGTTGCAGATTTGTTTTTAGTCTCCTGGATGTTGGTGCACTCTCGATTTGGGAGGATTTGGTCAAGATAATCAGAGTATATTGCTCCAGGGTGCGACCATGCATATGTCTCAGGATCGTAGTAGAAGGATTTGTCTATTTTGAGATCCGGGAGAATTGAAATACTGGGGAGAGTCTCTGCATGTTCATTCTCAATTGATTTGTCATTGGAGCATTCCTGTGTCAAGTTGATGTAATCTATGTAGACAGCATAGGTTGACCCAGGGTGTGACCATGCATAAGTCTCTGGATCATAAGATTCATATGCTCGATTTTCTATGGAGAGTACGGATGGGAATGGAGCAGGGGGGAGATTCGCTAAATCAATGATCTCAACAACAACCGCTATCTCAGGTGTCGTAGCGGGGTAGGGCTCTTCTACCTCTTTAGGTTTGCGGTTGTTGGGGACTTTATGAGTTGCCTCAGAAAATCGTGTTTCCTCAAAGATTGTGTCAACTCGAAGTGCTTCCAATGCTGTAAAATTTATTTGCCGAGTCTCACAATCAATAATTGCCTTAGACAATGCTAAGAATGGTTTTCCAAGAACAACTGGAGACTGGGTGAACTCTCCTTGATGCTCAATATCAATAATCGTGAATTCCATTTTGAGCAGAGCACCTTGGAATATCATGATGACAGAAATGATTCCTCTCGGCCGCTTTATTGTTCGGTCCACCAATTGAACAATCTCTCGTATTTTCCTGATCGGTCCGAGTTTGAGTTCGTGGAATGCAGAGGTTGGGAGGATATTGATTGGTGAATCATCATCAATTCGGGCATGGGTGAAAATTGTGTCTTTTATTCTACAGTCGAATCTGGGCAACCGCTTCACTATGCGGCTCTTGGTTTTTCTCCTCAACACCAAGGAGGAGGCCATTGACAAGATATGTCTTTCGGTTTTTGTTCTAATCCATCCAAACTTTTTGACAATTAATCTGTCCGTTAAAAATTTCTTAAGGTCAGGGAAGTGTTCAATGGCCTTTATAATGGGAAGTTCAAAAATCAAGTGTTTTTCCAGTGCTTCCCGTAAAGCAGGATCCAAATTCCTCATGTCTTCTTCAGATTCAATTTTTATGAGATTTTCTGGATTTTTGATCTTTTTGTTATTTTTGAATATTCCCATTTTTTGGTATTTTCTGTGTGGTGTGGTGATGTGGTGTGTTCCTCAGATGAGCAGAGGCTTTGATGTTCAGAGTAAAGGTTAGGGGCATAAGCATTTCTAGGGGAATAATGAGCGGAAGTATTGATGTTTGAATTATCCCTAGGTCTTTGAATATCCTCAAAATTTTCATCATGGGATCCAATCCTTTCCTCATTCATTTTTATACTCGAGCCACCATAGAATGAGATTACTCGGTCGGTAAATTTTTGAAATCTATCCTCCATCAATTCAAATCTTGTTTTCATCCTTGAAACATCATCCTCACAATTCTGTTCATGATTAATCATGGGAGCACTCGGTTTTTGTTCAATGACTTCGTCTTTCATTTTTCTGTACGTGCGGAGAGGAGAGTTTCTTGGTATATCCAACATATGATCATTATTTTTAGAAAATATCTTCTCAATAATTATGGAAGGAGGCTTCTCATATGATCCATGCATGTGTATTAGATCTGAGTAGAGTTCAATCCTTTGATCATGATTAGTCAGACCTTGATATTGTGGAGTCAGCATACAAGGTTTATATGTGTCTAGGAGTTCAGTCCAGTCCTCTGTATGAGCATTTTGTCTGACGAGGGGTCTGTTGTGGTCAATCCAACAATGATGTTCATTAAATGCATGTCCTTCCATCTGGGTTTGGTTTCTCTGCCAGTCATGTGACTTAAAAGGGTTATGATCCTGAAATGTTTCATTGGCGAGAAACTGAGAATAAGACGGTTCAGTCCAAGATGGTAGGTGGTCATGTGTGGTCGGATGACTTGAGTAAGGATTCAATGAGGGGGCCGAAGTCATCTGCGGGTGAAAGTTTCCCGCAAATGTTGGAGGATTATTGAAAGAAGAGAATGTAGTTGATTTGGGCCAAACCGAGAAAGATTTGTTTTTATAATGATGTTCGGTCATTTTTGAAGGAGTTGAGTGAAATGATGGGTTGGATCTGAAATTTGGAAAGATTTCCATGATGAGATTAAAATCAAGAGATGAGAGAGATGATTGTATGGGATAGAAATTTTATCAAATGTGCGGCTATTGATCTTCGATATCGGTTCACGCACACCAATATAAACACAAATCAAACCCCAGATTCACCAACTCACACAGTGAAGCCATAAGAGCTCGGCTATTATCTTTTCAATTTTAGTTGGTGATAAATCAATCTTGGCAAAAATTTAGCGAGCTGAAATTCCGGATTTGGGCTCTAGCCTTAAGTGTCGTCTCTCGCTCACTTAGAAAAATAGTACATCCAAGGCCGGGGTTGCTCTCCCGCAAAAATTCTTGATTTTATGGGTCATTTTGAAATCGGCTATATTTAGCAATCCCAATTTTTATTAGGTGATCACTGAAGAATTTAAATGAGCACAAATACACGTCTACCGTCCAGTCCCAATTTCCTTTAGAATTATGTGGTAAAACAGGAGGGAGAAAATCGGGAGAAGCCGATGTACGCGGAAAACTGTGATGAATGCTCAGTTAGAAGACTTACAGTGCCTCCTCGCAATCTCCATGTGGGATGCAATACATAATTGAAATTATTCAAAATGAATGCAAGCCGATGAAAACCGCACCTAAGCAGAAAGTTCTATTAGCGGGAAGAATTGAGTTACATTTGGCTACGTTGAACGATCTATGTGCTTCTCAATTAATATGCAGTGTGGCCTTAGATCCTACGAGCACAAGCAAAAATATAAATGCTTTGAGAGCCGTATATGCAGGTCTCCTAATCGCCACTCAAGTCGGGCCCCACCCTCATCGGAGAGTGAAACATGCCACGACACACCACAGAATAAAGTCAAAGGTCTTTCTACACACGCGAGAGTCCAAACGGACACCGCTGTAAATAAGCAATTAATTACAAAAATTTAGAAATTGTAGGAATTAAAAACCTAGACTCTACGCTCTCTCATGACTCGACTCGATCTTAATTTTAATTGCGGTTTTTGCAAAAGTTGGTGAAGTTGCGTCGGTTCTTGAAAAACCGCTCCATGTACAAAGTACCTCGTAAGAAAAATAAGAGAGAAAATGTAAGAGAGTGACTCAAAAAGATATGAAAAATAGGTGCTGAAAATAAATTGCAGGAAAAAAAATGGAATTTACAATGCGAAATTTGGGGGTCAGACTACCCGAATGCGGAAAATCGAACAAAAATTTTCAAGACAAAAATCTAAGCCGTTTGCCTCCCCGGCAACGGCGCCATCTGACGTATCCGGAAATGTCGGGTTTAAAAATGTGTTTTTATCGTTCGGCTTAAAGAATGATAAGTCGTGCGTTGTAGGCGGCAATAGAAACAGTCAAGAAAATAACCACACAAAATTTTCGTCAATTTGATTAAGTGGTTTTATGTTTATTTTACTTGGGCAAGTCCCAAGGTCGATCACAAGGAGGCAAAGGAACAACCTAGAATTAATTCTATCAAAGTTCGTGTTCGGTTTTCGAGGCGGTCTTTTTTTGGAATTTTCAATGTATTAAGGGATGCGCAGTGCAAATTTGGCCTATTTTAGGGACTAAAATATCAAGTATGTTCAAATGATGTCAGAAAAATACGAAATTTGGCAACAATGTACAATATGAGGAAATGAATGCACTGTAATTTTTTTAGAATTTTGATGCAATATGATTTTTTTATGGATTTTTTAATGCACACAAAATGAATTTCAATATTTAATTATGATAAATACTAAACCTACTTATTTTCAAGGATCAAAATTACCTAAGATCTATCACTAGGTGATTGATCTCAGAAAAATCCTAAACCTCGAAAATGTGAGATATAATACCTATTAAAAATTAAACACTGAAATATGCAAAATGATTTTTACAGGGCAGATTATGAATGCAAATGCAATTCTTTTTGGGCACAATGTTAAGCACAATTAACTCTACAATGTACGATTTTTCAGGGATTTTTAGAGCAATGGTTAATCAACTATGAATTTCAGAGCAAGAAATGGGTAAAATATGCAACTTTATACAAAACAATTAATTATTAATTAACCATCAATCACAAAATTGTCCACAATAAGTCAAAGTGTAGAGAATTAATTGATAAACATCGTGCTATTTTTGTATAAATAAAATAATGCAATAAAGAGGTCCAAAACATGGGGAGAAACACAGGGGTCTGATTGCAATTACAATAAATAGAATAAATATAAAAATGCAATGGGGGGTATACGTGTAATTACCTAAACCCAGGGGGTTTCCTGCAAAATTACCAGGGGCACGTGCGTGGCACGTTCCCGCTGGCTATCTGGACTGGATGGCAAATAGGGAGACCTTCAGGGAGTCTTTTGTAAATTGCCCAAGGTCACGTACGATGCACGTGACTCGGGGCTGCAGGAGGCTGGTGACGTTCCCCCTACGCACGTGACTCGCACGCGCGTGGGGGCCTCGGGGTTCGAGCCCGGCGGCGAGTGACCTGAGAGAGGCGGAGGCGTCTGGGGCTTTCGAGGGCGGCTAGGATGGCTGAGTCGAAGCTGCTGGAGTTGGAGGTTGTCGCGACGGAGGAAGCAGGTTATAAGTCGGTGGAGCTGGGGCGTACGGTGAAGTCGTGGAGGCGGAGCAGCGTTGTTGAAGTCGCGAGGCTGGAGAAGATTGATAGCGGTGGCTATCGGAGGGGCTCGAAGGTCGATGAAGAGGGGGTTGCTCCTGGTGGTTGTTGGCTGAAGAATGTCGAGGCGCAGATGGCTGGAGGAGTAGCAGCTTGTCGGTGACGTTAATGGAGGAGATAAAGTGGTCGATGTTGATCGTCGGGGGTAACTGGCTCGACGGCGATCGAAGGAGGTCGGAGCTGGAGCGTGCGCGGAGGCACGACGACAAGGGGGGAGTAGGGACCCTCGGACCTCGCCGGGGAGGCCAAGGCGGTGCTGTCACCGCCACGATGAAGCTCCTTGTGCAATCGGTGGATGATGTGCGAGGGAGAAGCTGTGAAGCTTATATAGGAGAAGGGCTTGGCCGGCTCTGGAAGGGGTAGAGTTGAGGACGATCGGAGATGGGATTTGGAATCGGAGATGGGCGAAATCAAAGAAGGGGATGCGATTGCGGAAGGCGGCGCGAGAACGATGGGATTTGGGAGCGGTGCAGCGGAGATTTTGGGGGAGCGGGCGGCATTTCACGATTTGGGAAAGGGCTGGATGAGGAAGACGACCGCCAGAGCCGTCCGATCGGCCGAGATCGGACGGCCAGGCGGGCGCCACGTGGAGGCAGAGGGCATGAGGAGGAGGCACGTGCGACGCACGTGCAGGGCATTTTATTTTTTTATTTTTATTTATTTTTTTAAATAAATTTTTTTATTTATTTTTTTTATAAAACGAGTATATAAATAAGCTAAAAATGGCTGACACGTGGCAGCACCAGAAAATTCAGAAGAGAATTATCTTGTAAAATCGAAAAAAATAGTAAATGACCTCGGATCAAAAAAGTTTCTTCACAAAAATTGCTCGTCTCGATGAGATCTACAACTTTCATGAAGACATCAAAACCAAAATTAATCATTTGCACAAAGTGAATTTTTGAGGTATCCTATGTACATAGAATACCTTAATTTTGGGGTTTTGTAATTTTTATGTCATTTTTAAGATCAGATAAAAATCCAGAAAAATTACGGTAAAATAAAAGATAAATAAAGACACCTTAATCTAGTTTTTTTTTATTTTTATTAATTGATAAAATATGTACATAAAATATTAGGTCAAAAACCGCTAAAATACACAATGTACAAAAGAGGCCCAAAACCCAACTTTCACATACGAGCTCCGATTCACTTGAACTTGGTCTTGTTTTGAAGGTAATTTAATTTAAATTAGTTCAAAAGTGAGTAGGATTAAATCAGACACTAGATGAGGGAGATATGAGGTTTTTAGTCCCAAAATCCTGAAACTAGGGTTTGGGTTTTTGGTCCACTTATTTAGGTTAGTTATTTTTTTGTATTTTTTATTTATTCTTGTTAGTGATATGTACATAGTGAAAGTGGTTTTGGGTCATTCGGAGTTAGCATGAATGAGTTAAAAATCTGGGAAGTTAGGCTATTTACAGGTCAATTTGGCTTGGATTTTTGGCTTCTTATTTTGTGCAGAAAATTATGCTAAAATGCAATTCTTATGAAATTATGCATGGATGCTAATTATGCAGAATAGATGCTGAAATGCTGTTGATTTTGAGGGATTTGAGATTAATAAATGAGATTTAGAGTGATGAATAAGAGATTCATCAGTCACCTCCAGTTTTTGTATATCAGGACTATTTGAAAAGGAACAAAAAATTAATAAAGGAAATGCTTCTTCATCTTCGAGTCCATATGTGATGATTGATGATAGTTGTAGGGATTCCATGCCTTCACAACAACAAGAACCTCTTCTTAGACCTCTATCTGAGGATGGCCCAACCATCCTGTTCCCAAGCATTTTGCTTGGCTGTGGGGAATAGAAGAGAAAATCCAAAAAGAGATCACCAGTTAGAGTTCAGCCAATAGATGATTGATAGATTCCATATCCAGTTGACTCTACAAGAGGCACTTGAGCACATCCCTCTCTTCTAGAAGAACTTGAGAGAGAAGACCACTATTCGCATGAAGAAGAGAAACCATCAGGTAGAAATCCATGTGCTAACCCATGCCACATGCTTTTCTATCTAGAACAGTTTGCCAGCTAAGAGGCCAGATGCAAGAGCTCCCTATGTCAGATGCTACATTCATGCGCAGATATTTGATCGTACTCTATTAGACAGTGGATCTTCTATCAACCTCCTTCCGGCAGCCCTACTCGACCGATTTGAGTTTGGCCCTCTTTGACAGAGCAGGATGATCCTTCAGTTCGCTAATAGATTTGTCAAGAGCTGAAGGGGTTGTTAAAAGACGTGGTCATCACAATTCAGGGACTGAAATTCCCCGTGGACTTCATTATGTTGGAAATGGAGATCCCTGAAGCTGTGACTGATACCCCTATCATTCTAGGATGTCCATTCTTGGCCACAGCCAAGGTGGTGTCCGACCATGATAGTGAGAAGGTGTACTTTCACGTCGAGGGAGAAAGTATACAAATAGAGATGATTGATGAGACTAAGTGGTGAGACTCAGCTTGCTCAGAGCAGTTTTACGATTCAGAGCAGACGACAGAGGTAGAGCAAGACGTCCACTCAGAGTGTGACTTTGTGATTACTTATGATGAAGCCACTTGGTCAGATCCCATTTCACGAGCCCTCCTCTCACCTTCAGATGCTACAGATCTACAGTTTTTAGAAGAAGAGAGTTTATCGAGCACACTCTTGGCCAAGGACATTTTCGAGGATGGTGATCGTGTTTAGGGCAGCAAAGTAGATTTTGTATCTTGTCATTCTAATTCATATCCCTTGCATTCAGACATTAACTGCGGAAGAATTTGATGATTTACTTCCTTGCCTAATTTCCATAGAGCCAGCAGCTTGGGTGGAGACCGTGCCAGCACTGATTATAGGTATACCAACAGGGTCGTTTTCTCTAGTTTTTCAAGATCAACGAGAGTTCTCTCATTCAAATATGGTTTCATTCACTAAGAATTTTTAGAGGATAGATTTTCTAGCAACTAGTTACCCATAACTAAGGCCTTTACCACAGTCGTTTAAGTATAGATTCCTTGCGAGTGAGCATGAGATGTACCCTATCATTATCTCAGCGGATTTGACTGGAGAACAAGAATCCTATATGATGGAGGTTCTTGAAAGGAACCGTAAGGCAAGAGGATGGAGTATAGCTGATCTCCAGGGATAAGTTCAGCTCTGTGCTCCCACCATATTTATCTGGATGAGGACGACAAGCCATCGCATGAGTTCCAATGACGTTGAATCGAAATCTTCAAGTAGTAGTCATGAAGGAAATATAAAAATGGTGGAGCGTCGATTTTATCTACCCCATCAATGAATCCATGTGGTTTAGTCCATTACATGTGGTGCCCAAGAAGACGGGCATCACTACAGTTGTGAGGGAGTCTGGAGAGGAAATAGCTACCCAGGTACCCACTTCTTGGGGTGTCTGTGTGGACTATAGACGATTAAATCAGGCCACCAAGAAGGATCATTTCCTGCTTTCTTTTATTGATCATATTATAGAGATGCTACCTGGGAAGAGTCACTACTACTTTCTTGACGGGTACTCTGGTTATAATCAGGTGTCCATAGCGCATGAGGACCAGGATAAGACGACATTCACCTGTCCGTTTGAGACTTATGATTTTAGATGAATGCCCTTTGGTCTATGTAATGCCCCGGTGACATTCCAAAGGTGCATGTTGTCCATATTCTCAGACATGGTGGGTGACTGTTTAGAGGTCTTCATGGATAACTTTTCGATCTATGGCGATGGGTTCGATGCATGTCTTGATTGCATAGACCGCGTTCCTCAGTGCTGCTAAGAGATCCATCTTGTTCTATCTTGGGAGAAGAGTTTCATGGTGTCTCAGGGGATGGTGCTTGGTCATATCATCTCCAACAGGAGCATGGAGGTTGATCCGACCAAGGTGGATATCATCAGGAAACTCAATCCACCATCCAACTTGTGACAGTTACGGTCTTTTTGAGGGCATGTCGGATTCTACCGACGTTTCATTCATGACTTTAGCAGGATTGCCCGACCTGACTGATCTGCTGACGAAATACCGAGTTCATTGTAGATGATAGGTGTCTTGCATCATTTGAGACACTCAAGAGCTTAGTTGTTGAGGTTCCTTTCCATCAGCTGCCTGATTGGTCTCTCCCATTTGAGATCATGACGGATGTCTCTGATTTTACCATGGGGGCCACGCTAGGATAGAGGAGGGATGGCATGCCATTTGCCATTCACTGCGCTAGTCATACATTAGATGTCGTGCAGCGGAATTATACTATTACAAACAAAGAGATGCTAGCTGTAGTCTTTGCCTTGGACAAGTTCAGATCGTATATTCTTGGATCCTAAGTGACTATCTTTACTGATCATACTGCCATCTGGTACCTCATGGCTAAGAAGGATGCCAAAGAGATACTGACCTAGGTGGATCCTTCTACTCCAGGAGTTTGATATTGAGATTAAGGATAAACCTGGAGTCAAGAATGTGGTGGCAGATCATCTCTCTCGTTTGGAAAATCTTATGGAATCCGAGCAGATTGATCATATTTTCAGAGACCATCGTAGATGAGGCGATCCTTGCTATCTCCTCTCTCCCATGGTACAACGATATTGTGAACTATCTTGCTGCGAAGAAAGTTCCATAATGTTGGCCCAAGCAGTGACTCGAGACTTTCCTTGCGAAGGCTAAGTCCTACCATTAGGAGGATCCCATCCTTTATCACGAAGGAGGGGATAGTGTCTGGCGTTGGTGCATTCCTCAAGAGGAGCACCACAACGTCCTCACATATTTCCACAAACTTGAGGCAGGAGGACATCATTCTTGGAGGAGAACAACACAGAAAGTGCTTCAATCCGACCTATGGTGGCCTACTCTCTTCAAGGATTCTGATGAATCTGTGAAGAGGTGTACTGACTGTCAAAGGATGGGCACTTGTGGACAGTCTGATATGATGCTAATGCAACCCATTCACTTATGTGAGGTTTTTGATGCATGGGGCATTGATTTCCAGGGTCCATTCCCTAAGAGTAACGGATTCGAGTACATTCTATTAGTTGTTGATTATGTGAGTCGCTGGGTTGAGGCCATACCCCTGAATTGTAGATGCTAAGACTGTTTGCATATTTATGAGGAAGAATATCATTTCACAATTCGAGGTGCCTAGAGTATTGACATCTGGAAGGGGTCTCACTCTATCAACGACAAGGTAAAGGCCCTTGCTAACGAGTTCATCATAGACCATCGAATTGCCACTCCATATCACCCTCAGACCAATGGTCTTGCCGAAGTAATGAAGAGGGAGATCAAGATGATATTGTAGAAGGTATTCTGCCTAGACCGAAAGAATTGGTCACAACTTTTGGAATCGATCTTGTGGGCATATAGGACTTCCTTTAAGACTCCTTTGGGTACATCCCCCTTTCGTCTTGTTTATGGTAGGCCCTGCCATTTACCTGTTGAGATTAAACATAAGTCACTATTGTCCATCACTGAGATATTGTTAGATGCAAAGAGTATAGGAGATAAAAAAAAGGCAGAATTGGCAGCTCTGGAGGAGCATAGAGATACAACCTTTTCAAACAGCCTACAATATAGGGAACGGGTAAAGATATGACATGATTCTTATATCAGCCATAAGAAGTTTGAGCCAGATCATGGAGTATGGTTTTTTGATGCCATGCTTGGATTATTTCTAGGGAAATTAAAGAGTAAGTGGAAAGGACCATACCTGTCCAAAAGGTGCATGGCAATGGTAGTATCGACATATCTAAGATGTCATCTGAGTCCACTATTTATGTTAATGGTCAGCACATCAAACCATACCCAAATCATGAGCCGTTGATCGTTGACGTTGCCCTTATTCATTTTGCATGAGATGTGATCTTCGACTCACATCATTTGCATCTCATGCCTGATTATCATTGTCTTCCGCCCATTTATAGATCCAGATGTCCATATCATCGCATTCTTTAGTCTAGCACCCCATTTGTATCTTGTGAATATGTTATACATAGGGTGTACTTTACCCTATGTATAGGGGGTGTCAGATTGTCGATTATTCTTTTAATTCTTTTTACCTCTATTTTATTGCATATACTTAGGGATATTTTATCCTAAGTATAGGGGAGGTAGATCCTATACATCCTAACCCTCGATTTCCCCTTCATGTACAATATGCTATTCTTAGGATTACTTGATCCTAAGTACATGGGGATCTCTGAGACCTATTCATTCGATTCTTTTATTCTAAACACGAGTTATGTCTTCTTCTTCAGTGCTCTTTGACTACTCTGAGTATATCGTTTGAGCTAAGTATAGGGGGGTGCCA